>OX387378.1:12223013-13473013 GCA_947563715.1 Lycia hirtaria
AAAACAATTTAAAATATAAAAGCTTATTCGAAGTGGTCTCTATTGGCTGCAATACAGTCCTTTAAACGTTGAGGCCAGTTATCAATAGAAGCACGCACTCTTTCCATGGGAAAATTCTTCACTGCCAATCGTATGGATTGTTTTAGGGACTCCAAATTATCATGGCGTTTAGAGCAAGCCATACTCTCTAAAACCGACCATAAATCATAATCCAGCGGATTAAGATCAGGACTAGACGACGGCCAGTCTTCAGCTCTGATGAAGTCCGAAACGTTCACTTCCAACCAAGACTGCGTGGACCGAGCTTTATGACCTGGCGCCGAGTCTTGTTGGAAGGACCATACTTGGTTATTGAACATGGTGTTGTTAAGGGGCTTAACTACCTTCTCAAGAATGGTATTTTGATACACTTGTGCCGATGTTTTGATATCTTTTTCACAAAAATATGGCTCAGTCACTCCTTCATAGCTACACCCCACCAAACCATCACTGAAGTCGGATAATGCCCACGTTGCACTCTGTCGACTAATTGGGAAGCTTCCTTAGAGCTTTGAGCATAAATACGGTCATTTTGTTTGTTAAAATGTTGCTCAATTGTAAAGATTTTCTCATCCGTAAACAAAATTTTTCTGTGATCTTCCTTTGCGTACCGCTTCAGTAGTTGTTTCGATTTTACCACCCTATTCTTTTTTAAATTATCAGTTAAAAAATGACCAGTGCGTCTCTTATAGGCTGCAAGTCCTAAGTCATCTTTTAAAATACGCGACATGGTTCTGGGTGCTATCTTCATCTCCCGAGATAAAATCTTTTGCTTTCGGACAGGATTTCTTCGGATTCTTTCCCTTACTGCTTTGACCACCTTTTTCGTACGAACACTACGTGGACGGCCAGATCTTTTTCTGTTACAAACAGAGGAGGTCTCATTGTACCTATTAATAGCCCGGTACACAAACATTTGACTAATACCAAGCGTATGGAGAGTTTTAAAAATTGCATTTGGCTCCATACCAACATTGTGTAATGCAATCACAGCGATTCGGTTCTCTTTATCACCCCACTCCATTTTAATATCGCAAAATATTGTACAATGTATTGGCGCCAAAATTAGAAAACTCAATGAACAATCGTATAAAAATGACAGATTCCAAATTCAAATGTAATCTTTCTTATTTTTAACTGTAACAGTATTTATGGCCAGACTAAGTATATTGTATCTTTTACTGTTATTATTTGTAACACAGTTTTATTTAAGCCCTAAGATCTTTACAACCATTCATACTTTGTACATGTTATCATGCCATAAAAATATTTACAACAACGCTATAACTGGCTTTACTTAATATTATCTTGTATATCAGTTTAGAGTATTATAACTAGATTAAAATATAGACCACATAACCAGCAAATTTTATTTTAGAGAATCATTTTACCTGCTATTTAGTTATTAATTTTTTTACTACAAATTCTAAGAGGAATTTTCCCCATTGTCATATGCATATAACTATTTTATTAATGTTAAGTCATGAGCCCCGATATTAAGGCATTTAAATAATACAGAATGGCAGAGTTTAGGAAGCATTTTTTTGTATTTTATAACTTAACAGCCTGTGAACCGATTTTTCTTTTATTCTAACTCTAAGACTCTCAGCAAAAAAACAGTAAACTTACCAGTGGGCCCTGTATAGAAGTGCATAACATACAGAGCTGCATAGAAGGCTTCATTTCCAGCACACATGAAGAACAGAACAGTTTTGTTCGTATAATATACATGCATGATTGGATTCTCTGACATGTCAATAAACTTATGCGAGGTCTTGCCCTGAAGGATCACAACATGTAAGTATAGCCAATGGCAGGTGATGTCAATAGCCATAGAGATTTGCAGCCAGAATGTGTACTCTGGATAGAATGTAGCCAGTGTCATCATCAGACAAGCTGTGCCAGCACGGTCGGTCAGCTGGTCCAGCATACCACCAAACTTGGTACCTTAAATTGTAACAAACAATTATACCTATTATTGTTATCACAATCATGAGTATACACACAGAAAGAAGTGTAGTTTTGTATAGTATTGCCAAACATGCATATTGCATTAATTGTGTGCCCTGTAGATCAAACAGTACCTTCTTTTCAAAACTTGTCAGATTTGGAATCGGGTTAGAAATTCCATCTCCTTCTCTGTCATTTTAATACAGAATGACAGAGATGGAGATATTGTTTCTGACCCTACAGGTGCCACTCACACATACAAAACCGAAAGCTCCATATAATCATGACCTGTGACAACTATAATATAATAACTTTCATCTCACCACCGCTTAATTAATTTTGTTCATATTTAAAATTTATTTTTAGAATTAAATACCAAACAAATTTTTGCAATTTTTTTTTGTTTTTACCAGCCCGGTTTGTACAAACTGTCCCACTGCTGAGCGCGGGCCATCTTCTCATTGTGAGAAGAGTAAGGCCATAGTCTACCACGCTGGCCAAGTGCAGGTAATACTGCCAACATATTTAGCAAATATTATTAATATTGGTCAGTAAATGGCACCGCAGCAAATTTCCTTCTTTTTGGAAGAAATACCACATAAAATATCAATATCCTGACAGAATATTCTATAAAACTGAGGGACCTCAATACCTTGGTATTGAGATTCCTCAGTTTGTCAAGATTGGTTGAAAAACACGACCTGTATGCGAGTACCAACAAACATCTAGATAAAAGAATAAAAAAATATTTTTAGTTGATGCAGAGGCTTTTGTTCACTTAGTTCAATCAGTCAAAAACCCTTCTAAATTAGTCCAGAGGATTTCCGAAAAAGCCATCAGGCTTTATCGGAAATCATATAGATGCCTTTGTTTATTTATTTTTTAACTGAAAAAACAATACTAATTTTAATTACCATACACAACAAAATCTGTCAAGCCATGCGGGTTAAGGCATATTATGTAAATAGGTATACGCATCTAAAATATGGAATCTTCAGTAGACAATCAAGTGATGAGTCAGTAACCATTTCAGAAATTGGATGGACTTTCAACATGGCATGATCCACCTATTTGCTTTTATTAATCCACAGAGAATGAGGTAAAGGTCATGTTGGTATGCCCGCTACCGGCTGGATATATTTAAATTGTAGATAAGTATAGTAAACGTAATTCAATTATGTAGATAAGTGATGCCTTACAAAAGAACTTACTTTGATTAAAATATCTTGCAGCATGTCCATCAACTGCATCTAACAAGGCAGATGTAACGTAGCAGGTACATGCCAAAATACAGTGCGTAGGCATGTAATAGAAAGATATAATGGCCAATATAATCCTCCCAAAACCTGAAATGTAAACAACAGTTCTTTTATATTTATTTGTGATACATGGTGAGAAATAAATCGTATATTTCACACACCAATAATGTTAGGCACGAAGAGAAATACGTTTTCCTTCTTTTCGGTCATTTTAAGAATGAATTTATTGTTTTATATGTTATTATTGAAACGTTTCGTGAAATTAAATTAAATTTATAAAATCGCAGAAAACCCAACACCACTCACACACAAACAAAATCAATGGCAGCCAGCCACAGAGTGAAGCACAGGGTTGCCATAAAAAATAATGGACCACCGTGTTTTGGATGTTGAATTGCCGTGTTTTGGCACAAAATTCCGAAAATTGCCGTGTTTCATATAAAAAGCAGTTTTTTATGCGTAGATGTTTAAAGAAGGTTAATTATAAATCTTGTCTGTAGTTTTGTGTTGCTATGAATACCAAAATAATAGTCTTGTCAGATTCGGAAAAATATATTGCGTCTACTGAAAAAGCTCTCTCTTATTTATTTAAATACATGTTCCACGATATACAAACTTCTGTAACAGTAGATACTTAAAAGGAGAGCTTTTACGTGATCTCCCATACCTACAAATAGGATAAAACTGTTTTCAAACCCTAAACACAAACCGATTTCTAAGATTCATTTTTTCGACTATATAAATAATCATAGTTTAAAAAACTGAAAAAAACAACTTGAAAATACGCAATACAACGCGTTCATATGCGACTTGCTGTTCAATTTTCTACAGGCAATTGGATGATATTTTACCAGTTATTTTGTTATAAAAACCTAAGTCCTGCATCGATTTTGATAAAATTTATATATGACCACTTCTGAAGTATGATCTACCAAATATAAAAAATAATCATCAAATTCAATGCACAATTAGCTGAGTAATCGGTGAACAAACATAAAAAAACATACAGACCAATTTGATAACTTCGTTCTTTTTGGAAGTCGGTTAAAAAGAATGAAATCGGATAATATTGAGGAATAGAAAACAGTTCTTATTTTAAGTGTTTTTGCTGTTCTGTCACTATTTTCACTAGGTACTTCAATTCTTAAAGTTTCGTAAACAATGTCTGAAGCAAGAATGAATGTCTTTGTTCGTAAAGAACGAGATATAAATGTCTAAATTTATTTTGAACCTCTCGGGGGTGTCACCAGAAGTCTCCATCAGAATACCAAGGACCAATATTAGATCACTAGTAAGTGATGTAATATTGGTCCTTAGTATTTTAGAGAGATGTATGATTATTCACCTACACTTGAAGGTGTCAAGTGTATTCGATGATGCGTCTATAGAATGTGTATAATTTTACTGTAGAGTAGCTGTAGAGTAATTTAATTGGTGTATTTGTTCTCTCGCGCTGATTGCCGTGTTTTATGATATGGCAATCAATGTTCTGCCGTGTACCGTGTTTTTTATGGCAAGCGGCCCCAATTTCCGTATAACACGGCAATTGCCGTAGAACCCTGCAGTGAAGCATTTTTTTTTATTTGCCCTACCTACGGGCAGGCAAAGGCCGTGTACAAAAATAAAAATTGCTATAAAAATGGTAGTGTTTTATTCATTAAGTATTTGATCAAGTGCGTGAGTGAATAAGTGAAATAAAGCATTGATCTAGGACAAGACCGTTACTTTTTTTACTTGAGTTTGACTATGACTAGGATCACAGAACATGTATAATAGTACTATGACTCTATTGACGTAAAGAATATAGTAGAAGAAAAAATGAAGAAATAGCACTAAAGATTAGTATCCAATTGCCGTTAAGTCTTTTATAACAGCAACCTTCAACTGGCATCTTTTTTTCTTTTTTTTCTTATTGTTGGCATCATGCTTCCACATTTGCCATTTGTCGAGTTTATAATTTTATAAACTCGACAAAAAAAATGATGCCAATTTTTGCATCTTGGCATCAAAAAAAATGTAAGTTGACGGTGACGTTTTCTTTTATCATATATGCTAACGTCATTGTTTATGAGCATGTATATGTTTAAATTGTGTGTGACTGTGTGTTGCATGAAAGTTAGGGTTTAAAAAGTTTAACCTGTTTGTTACTCTATTCATTATTCAACCAAGCAAAAAGTTCCTAGAGTGTTTTGGAGAATTACTATCATTATCAATAAATTCATGTGAATTTAAAATACACAAGAAATAACCACGTTTGCATTACTTTATCTGTGCTTTGTTCAAGTTGTCTTTATTGGTGATTAGAGGGCGCTTGTGTAGTTAATTGAAAATGTTGGTCAGTATCTGTCGAAAATGATGAATCCGGTTTTGCAAATGGTTAGAACTATAATTATGTTGTAGTAAAATTATCAATTATGATTCGATTAAGTAGCTAGTTAGTGGAAAAGACATTTTAACGGAGCAGGTAGTGATTTCGGTGTGTGAAAGTCATAAGACTTGTGTCATCTGACTGTTCTTCCTTCAAGATGGCTCCTTCGCCGGAGTATGATAAGGAACCGAAAGCTCCGGATAAAAGTGCAACAAACATTTCCAGTGAAGATTCGAAACTGTTACACAATCTAGTAAACGACCAGCACCACAGTTCTGACCACAAAACTACCACCACGGCTGCGAACTCGGAAGTGGAGGTAAGTCGATCTCTGCTGCCATTTTTTGAGTTTGAAGGCTGTAAATTGCCAATCCATTCTCATATTAATATCTACAATATCAATCAAAAAGGTCCGGTTGTTATACCAAAAATCGAAGCTTGATGTGGTACTTATTACCCGGAAAAATATTCTTTTTCCGGTTCATGCGCGTCGTGGTTGGAATCATTGTGCACGAAAGTACCTAAATGGCGAATTATTATAAGTATGATGTCCAAAATTCTTGAAATAAACAGACCATGTATTTGATAGGTAGTTTATTTTTCTACTAAAAGTCAAATGACATTGCTTAAAGGTATTTTTTGATAATGTGTACATTGCCCTGAGAATGTGTCTCATAACATTGTTTGCTGTGAAATAGCAGATGTTGAACTCCATGCTTCTTTGCATTACCACTTAGATTAAAGCTTAAGAATACCTTTCTTGCAATAGAAATAGCTAAAATATAAATAATTTGCTCTAATAATAAACAACAATCTCATTATGCATTTAATTAAAAAGCAAGTAGCTATAGTTTTTCCATTAGGGGCTGGTAAGAGATGTTTTAGTACTAAAAATAAAGGGTTTGTTAAAAGTTCATCAAATCAAACCTATAACCTACATGAACATGTTTCAAACACATTTTCCTTTTAGTAGTCTGTTTTTTACTCTAAAGCTCAAGAATGAGGGTAACGATTTTTATACACATGTAAACTTTCTTTCTGTATGTCTCATACTTTGATATCCGCAATAGAGAGAACTCTGGAGATGTATGAGAGCTCAAAATTAGGAAATAACAAGCTCCTGTAGCCTCCTGTCTACCATTGTTCTATACATTAAGACATGTTATAAACACAGATTTTTGAGGTCATGCAGTAATATGACTTTTTTAAACAGCAACAATCAAATTACATATTTTTGAGTGTTTTACACACTTAATATCTACAAATTTGTACTGAACCTGGAACCAGGTTCTTGGTGATTACATGTATCTCTGTATATATGCTCTGCTTTGAAATTTAGCCATCAATGGACACACTACAAATCATCGCTGAGATTCACCATCTCGAAACAGCTAGTAGGATATTTTATTTTATTAATTTTGGGGAAATTTACAGTATACAATGTAAACTCTTTATAATTAATCTTTTTTACATTATAAGGAGTTTTTATTTTGTGGAGTGAAGAAGGAAAGGCAATCAAATATCTACTGATCATAATTTTTAATATTTGTTTCAATATCCACCTATTCATCCATCTGGTTTACGACTTATAATATGAGATATGCCTAGTTGGGGTTCTTAAAAACTAAGCAATCTAATAGAAATAACATATGTTTAGGGCTCTAGGTGATTAACAATAACAAAAAGCAAGACGGCTGTTTATGACCTCAGGTGTCTTTCTAGGAAATTTTGTCAGTTTTCAAAGATTTTGTTGTAAACTGGTAACATAAACAGTAATACTATTAAACTATATCATAATGACATCTAAATATGAACATATTTCTTCATAATAGAGAGTGGTTGTTGTGCTATTAAGAGTGTATCGAAGTATGGGTTTTAAGGTGAACCAACAAACCAAACTAATTCCTATGTTACAGGGAGTATTACGTTATATCAGAAGATGATATAAAGTTGTCACTTTTTTTGCATTTGGGTTTTGGAATTGCAATGTTGTGCAAGTCCCTGACTCATGTATGACTACTACTCTTAATATATACGTCATCTTCGTACCCTTGTCCAACTAGAGTGGGATTGTGGTTTATGTAATTTTTTTTCTAATAAACAAATGGTATGTACCATTTGTTTATTTACATGAGCTTAAAATTATCTTCTAAAGTTAGAAAATATTTTAATGTAGCATGAAATTAGGCAAAAAAATATTTGCTAAATAGTATAGTATCCTAAGTAGTATTAAATGCAAAAGTAACTCTTGTCTCTGTTGTTACCTTTCATGATCAAATAGCTGAACAAATCATTATGAAGTAGTTTTGAACTGGGCCTCAAGGCTGCTAAGTGAACATCATTCGTTCTCCGCTCGCTGATATGATTCAAAGACAAATTTGGCAAATTGTTAGTCTATTTGTATATTAATAGACTAGCAATTCGTCAAAATTGTCTTTGAATCGTATCAGCGAGTGGCGAACAAGTGATGTTCACTTAGCAGCCTTGTGAGGCACTCGATATAGACATACAGTAGAACTCCAATTATCCGAATTAATGGGGACCGGGACCCATTCGGATAATCAAATATTCGGATAATCGGATTTTTTAAAAAAAATTGCCATTGGAGAGAATAAAAGCTACGTTTTGATATTGCACTATTTTTTATTGAATTAAATGAAAGAAACATGAAATTTTCACATGTTTTAAATATAAATAAAATGTACTTATGTACAAGTTTAGAAATAAAAATCATTGTTTTTTAAACATCTCCGTTAATGTAAGCTGTTTTGCGGTCTTCAACCGTTTTCGGGCAGCCAGGTCACGCATTCGCTTGACGGTGAGCAGTTGCAAGTGGTCACACTCGGGCTGACGCTCCATCCACTTCAAAGCAGTCTCGAGGCCGGCAAATGCTTCACTGCTTGACTACACTGACTTTTGTGATTCGGATAATCGGCGATTCGGATAGTCGGAGTTCGGATAATTGGAGTTCTACTGTAATTTCATAATTATCATCATCATTACTGTATAGGTGAAACCACATGGCACAGCTGGTACAGTCTCAGAACAACCATAGTAGTATTCAATGTTTTTGAGTGTTTTACACAATGAAGTATCTACAAATAAATAATAATCCTGTCAGATATGTGTAATTTTTGAACTGTCTATAAATCCTGTGCAATGATGATAAAGCATGCATTTATAGGGTTCTGATGTAACCTACTCATACTAAATATAGAAACTCATAGTACATCATATTTCAAACTTGAAATGAAAATTATTACAAGTTATTCATTCTAAAATGATTGTAAAGACTATGTTCTGTTTTGTGTGTACCAATAAACTAAATAAATTATAACTTTGCAAGATATAGCAATAGATAAACAATAGAAAAACGGTCATTCACATTGAAATTAAGCAGTCATTGACCTTTTTGACATAAAATATAAATATTTTTTGAATTAATTTAATTTTAGCATTTAGGGACCATACCACATACATGTCTCGAAATGGTTTTAACCACGAAAACATAACTTTTGTTTTAATGATACAAAAGACAAAAAGCAAAATATATATTTTGTTTATTTGGTTGACATATTTTTTTATAGTTATTTAGATTTACAATCCTAACTACTGAGTTGATTTTGATGAAATTCTTTCACCAATCTAAAAATATATCCAAATAATTATCCAAATTGCCCCATAATTGAGGTCTGAGGTAACAAATAAAAAAAAACCGAAATGAGAACCTCCTCTTTTTTAAATCGGTTGAAAAACATATTAACAGAACTAGACTGAAGCGAGACTAGCGGCGATGTGTAAAATAATCAAATTATTCAATAATAAATGACTGTGTCATTGTTAGTAAGTGATAAGATGAGATAACATTAATATCAACTTCGTTATCATGAAAATATGCCCATAGTGATGATATTACTTACGTGGGGCATTGATACTGATACTTTTCCTTTCAGAAATGCCTCATTATTATATATTAATTTTATATACGTTTTTGAGCTTTTTATGTCCTGCTGTTGGGCAAAGTTCGTAGTCCACTCATACTTTTTTATGCTAGACCAGTGCCGCCTCGCCTTACAATCGTGTGAATAAGAAACGAACTTATTCTGTGTGGCATAAAGTTCATTTTAGGTTCGTAACCAAATATTTGGCGAAGTGCGTGTCGGGCTACGCGCATTTTAGCATAAATGCAGTTCATTATATGTGGACTTAGAATAGAGCTATTTGTTTGATTCTATGAACATATGTATTTAATTGATTTTTGTATGAAATTTGTGTCTGGGTTGGACACAAATTTCATACAAAAAATCAATTAAAGATGTCAAATCAATCAATCAAATAATAAAACTTTATTGTCACCACATAAAGTAATAACACAATAAACACTTAAGAAAATGGCACAAATGGGAAAAACATAATGGCGGTCTTATCGCTAAAAGTGATTTCTTCCAGACAATATTGGGATGTGTGGAAACATATATATAAAAGTGGGTGGTGATGTTGATATAATTAGTAAATCATAACGTCCTAACTAGTATTATAAAGGCGAAAATAACTTTATGTCGTCTTTCTGTCTGATCGTTACCTCTTCACGACTAAACGGCTGAACCAATTGGTATGAAATTTGGCACAGGTTGTGCGAAAGTATACGTAAAATCACTGTAAAATGTTATAAATGCGCATTCTTTCGAATAATTCTAGTATTTACTTGTTTACTACGAAAAAGTTCGTTAGAGGTTACGAAAAAAAAACGCATTTTGTTTATTTTTGCGTGAGATGTTTTATTATTATTACAAAAAAGCATAGCCTTTGCAACTCAGGGAGTAAAGACGAATCCGGGATCAGTTTGCAATATGTATTAAGCTTTAAAGTGATAATTTTTGTTAGAGTCCTCCCCTCTACTGGCTAAACGGTCGACTTTGGAGATAAGAAAAAAAGTCGTCCTAGTAGCATATATGGTGAAATTAAAAAGAAAACTATCACGTCAAAAATGTACCTAGAGTGGCAAATTTCGTACAAATTCCGTTTAAATCGCAAATTTAATCAATATGTTCAAACAAGTAACTCTATTTTAAGCCTACACATAGTAAAGTGCAACTACGGGACTCTACTTTGCCCGTGGCCCGGCACGCACTTGGCCAATTTATTCTTTATATAGATACTGGTTATAACTACAATGTATAGTTATTTTTTTCTGTTTTCGCCGAATCACCAGATGTTCCTCTGTATTCTGAAAAGTATCATTTTATAAGCTTTGTGGCCGTCTCAAGGATTGTATTGTCCAGTTGTCGATTGACTCAGCGCAGCGCGGCATGATCGATGTGTGCGACCTTTTTGCTCTAATCCGTCTATAGAAGTGGACATTGAATAGGGCTCATTATTGATTAAAGGAAAGTATCTGGTATAGTTTATCCATCTATAGAAAGAATTGTATAAATATAGCGCCAAATGAGTCACCGCCTGAATTGCGAATCAGCAGGTTCTAGCTGTAACGCCGAATATATTTTTTTTAATGTAGAAATAGGTTCGCGCTTGACCGCCAACTCGCCTGATGTTAAGCGACGTTGCGGTCTACGATGGAGCGCGCTTACCTAGAAGAAACCAATTCACTCGCGATTTAAAGACACCCAGATTATATCTAACCTATGTATGATCAGAAATGCATTATTTTATTTGAATTTTACTTGACCGAATCCGTTTAATAGAACTGTCTGGTTTCAGATGTTTTATTTGACACGAGTTTCTAATGGGTTATGTAATTTTAATTTTATATTATGACATTTTAAAATATTTTAAGGAACTAATTTAAATATTTTTGTTGTTTTTATATTTTTAATAATATATTAATGTTTTGTAGTGGGGAGCGCTGGGACGTGTAATAGTTGCCCTAGTACTTTTGTTGACTAGTCTTCCCATTTAGCTTATACAATAATAAGGCCTCGTTTATGTATGTATATATAGTGTAGTTGTCTGTTACAGAATATAACGTTAAAGGCAAGCGTACAATTTTTCGGGTTAACGGTATCTGAAATAAAAGGTTATGAAGTTAATGGGAAACTTAGTAAAAAGTACTAGGCCAACTTTTAACGTCGCAGCTCTCCCCACTACATAACTTTTAAAAATGATTAAACATATGAAAACAACATCAGCTACAAAAACTTTGAAATTAATTCCTTAATATAGTTCAAAATATTAAATAAAAGCATAAAGTACATACCTAAAAAATTTACTTTGCATTCCATAAATTCCTTTTGCCGAACAATGCCCATTTTTCTATCGGACAGCAAGAAGCACGAAAAAGCGACATGGTTGATATTCCGAAAACCCGTAAGAAACGCTCTGGCTCCACTTTCATTGTGCGTACCGCCAAAATGTGGAATGCGTTTCTTGAATGGGTCTTTCCGAATAAATATAATCTAGGTGTCTTCAAATCCCGAATAGGTTTCTTCTAGGCAAGTGCGCTCCATCATAGACCGTAACTGTCGCTTAACACCAGGTGAGATGACGGTCAAGGGCAAGCCAATTTACGAATATAAACAAACATTGAGGATCATGCACGATATTTGAATTTTAATCCTAAGTAGGTATAGTTCCCGTCACGGTAAAATAACGCTGATTTGTTCGCGTTTACGAACAAACCAGGGCCTCAAGGCTGCTAAGTGAACATCACTCGCTCGCCGCTCGCTGATACGACTCAAAGACAATTTTGACAAATTGACAGTCTATTAATATAGTAATAGACTAGCAATCATCATGAACTTTAGGCACATAGTAGGGTACGTTTTATCAACATGGCGCAAGTGAAACTGCATTTCATACAGTTAAAAACATTTTTTCAATATTACATCATCATCATCTCAGCCACAAGAAGTCCACTGCTGGACATAGGCCTCCCCCATGGATTTCCAAAAAGACCGGTTGGAAGCGGCTTGCATCCATCGTCTTCCTGCCACTTGTATGATATCTTCTGTCCACCTTGTGGCTGGACTTCCTACGCTGCGCTTGCCGGTTCGTGGTCTCCATTCGAGAACTTTTCGGCCCCATCGGCCGTCAGTTCTACGTGCTATGTCAATGTGTTTCAAGATTTAGCGCAATAAAATAACTTAATTTCGAGATATAGCTTGTTAAAACATTCTACGAAGTATTCAACTTGTTAAAACAGTTTATTAATCGGCAAGACGTCGCGGTCACACGCAACGCAAGCCAAATTCGTCTATAATAATGTTCATTAAGACGTCTGTAACCCAGTTCTCACTCGTAATACCTAGAATTTGTGATGAACTGGCGAAAAATTCGCTGGAATCTGTGTAGCTACTTCGTCATTATAAGTTAACCGATCGCCGTAGGAGCCGCTTTTTACCTGACTGCGTATGAAGAAGAGACTTTTTCGAGTGTATGTATGTATGTTTGTGGGTATGTATGTATGTATGATTAACTATGATTCATTAGCACTATAGCCTTATCAGTTTGATGAATTTCAACATATTATTATTAGGTGTTATTAGATTAGTCTCAATTTTGAGAGCGATTTAAGGAATATTTTTTTCAATATAGCGCTCACATAAAAAAGGAATATATACTTAAGTCTAAAAAAAAACGACTACCTAAAAGTTATGTAGCCTATGACTGGCCTTGTGGCTCAGTTGGTAGTATGTCTACCTGCTAAGCTGTAGGTCGTCGGTTCGATCACCACCCAGGGCAAACATTTGTGTGATGAGCATGGATGTTTGTTCGGTGTCTAGGTGTTTCTATGTATCATATATATTGTATATATTTATTTACAAAAAGTATATGTATATGTTTTCTATTAGCCATCTAGTTCCATAGAACTAAGTTTTGCTTAGTTTGGGTTAGATGGTGGTGTATGAAATGTCCACAAATATTTATTTATTTATTTTATGACAATCGGGAAGTGTGTTTCGGGCTTTCAAAGCTGCTTTTGGGCTCTTGAGTAATCAGATTAAGATTAAGGGTTTGACAACCCGTATAAACGAATCCACGAAGAAGGAAGGACAAAGTGCACCGTGTCCTGCGTCGTTGCAATTCTCGTAACCCTTGGAATTTTGCCTCAGGCAAGAAGAAGAAGAAGAAGTTTTGACGTTTAGAGACCAGTTCTTCATTTGTATTTTTAGGCACCAATGTGGTACCTACTACGAAATTCCAGTGCTCTCCGTCAAAGACGCAAAGACTTATAAATAGTAAGGGGTTCATAATATCTCATAATAATAATATGTAACCCATTTGCGCCCAATCAGAATAAGTTGCAAAAATCCTGTTAGCAAAAAGAAGTTGGCCGTCACGGGACGCCCGGCAGATATGAAATAGAAAGTAATTTGTCAGAAATATAAAATTCGTGTACAGGCAGTGAACGCGGCAAATATACTATAGTTGAATAAATAGGTGTACATTGTGTGCACAATGTACAACTCATATTTAGGTTTTTGACGGGAACGTCTTAGTAACGTGTTGTTGCTTTGTTTTATTTTCCTAAACTTGTGTTATTTTGAACATTAATGCTATAAAAATGGTGGTGTTTTATTCATTAAGTGTTCGATAAAGTGCGTGAGTGTGGGCAAGTGAAATAAAGCAGTAAAACGTGTGATTTTACGTTGTAAGCAAAACTCCATAGAAGCTTCTAGTAAAGTCGCCACCACTTTACTGAAGCAGGACTCGACTTATAAATTGTCTGTATACGTGACTTAGATTGTGACTTTAGAACATTTACAACTTGTTTTATTCAAGAAACTTGAAAAAATCCTAATACTTGACACTGGCAAATGCTTTAATGCGGGTCCAATACAAAAAAGAAGAAGAACTCATAATTAGAAGTAACGAAGTGCGTATAGTATACACACACGTACATACAAGCGAGTCGAGAGCGGCAACGTTGTGAGAACATGACGGTATGAAAGAGCGTCATGCTATTTTCCGTTACGTATAGGTATGAGTTAGTTTTACAGTCAAGGCGTGCCAATATATGTTTCACATCAAAAAAACCGGACAATTGCGAGTCAGACACGCCCACCGAGGGTTCCGTACCAACTAGTAGATAAAAGGGGGAAATCATATATTTTTTTATATTTTCCTTCATAAACCGAAATATATTGTACAATAGCCTAATAATTAATATCTTAAGTATGTATTTACGAAAAAAAAAGTATATATGTATTCTATCAACCATCTAGTTTTCATAGTACAAGCTTTGCTTAGTTTGGGCTAGATGGTGTTGTGTGAAATGTCCTCCAATATTTATTTATTTATTTAATTACACTTAAATTAACTCATACCATATCTGCACTATCATTGTTAAATTCATCTTATTATTTTAGTTTATTTTGACAACTAAACTAAATAATCTAAAATCTTATAAATTTTTTTTTTTTTTTTTTTATGTATATTTACAAATAAATTAATAAAAAATTATGAAAATTGAAAATTTAGACCTTGGAAAAATAAAACTGCTACTTATATAATATAATTACGTATCATTATAGTCTAGTATTAAGAATAAACCAACACCCAAGACACGGGTTCGAGACACCCAGTTTGGTGGTTGGTCTGGCACCAACCACCAAACTGGGTGTACGAACATTTGTATTACCCTACGTGAATAAATAAATTATTTTGTATTTGTATATACATCGTAAAAACATTTAAAAACCTGTTTTAGCTTATGCTAATGAATCTTTTTCATATGATAGGTACCCCACATGATACGGTTAATTCACTTTAAAATTTGGACCTTCATTCCTTGCATAAAGACACTATTTTTTTGTGATTAAATTAAAAATGTCCACATGTCGGATATTTTCCTATATGTGTACTCTAACACAATGCTTCTTGCCAAATTTCATTGTCAACAGGACAATGAAACCCCCATAGGTATTGATTCCCTTGTGAGTGTCGAAATGTGCGTTTTTTACGATATATTCGGCTGTAACTTTTTTTACGAAAACTTAAAAACTTTATTTTTCTTTCTGCAGAAAGATACTATGGATCTGCGTATATGGTTTTAATTTCAACTCGATACCTTCACGCGTTCCCGAGATAAAGGTCTTGACACCCGACGGACGGACAGACGGACAACAAAGTGATCCTATAAGGGTTCCGTTTTTTCCTATTGAGGTACGGAACCCTAAAAAGGTCTTCCAACTGCGATCTTTCTAAATGACTATTCAGTTTTAGTGACAATAGGCTTACAAGGTAGAAGGCAGACGGTGTAGGCTTACTGTCGAGTGCCGAATAACGGAAGGCAGGTCGTGGGTAGGTATTGTCGCCGTCACGGCGCGGCGCGCCGACCGCCGCCGCCGCAGCCACCCGCGAGATCACATTCGCGCACTCTCACCGCAACCACAGAATAACTGGTACAATCCTAAGCCACAAGTGCCACAAACAACACAATGCTACCTCTCGGTACTGCACCACACTACGCCAGGCGCACTCTGCAGCTTAAGTATTATAAGTATATACGACCTGCTGCTGGCTCGTCAGAAGAGATAGGGCTACACGAAAGATCGATCTCGATCTCTCGTGTAGCTCGTACACCTACAGACGAGAGCGCAGATACGCTTTTATCTTTGTAAAAGTAGCGTCTTTATGCACAATCTGACTTGTTCTTTATTACGTCGTAGCGAGAGTCGCTATTTTAATTAAATGTGGTTTTGTATTTTTGTGTAACTGTACTATCAAGTATTTTGGCATCGCACTGTCCCTATCGTTCGTTGTGTCCGCTACGTTTCGTGTCTGTTAACTGGTTAACAATATCACTAAACTAAGAGGTTACGAGTCGCAGACACGCATCACTTTTGCATGGAATATCTAATTACCCGACTAACAAAAAAAAAGGATTTTTTTATATAGGAATTTGAATAGTGCCGACCCCGCTCCGAGGCGGGGCCGGCCCCCCGCCCCTTCCTCATCACCCCGCTCCAGCGCGGGGTTAGCACTCAAAGTGTTAATAGCAATCTTCCGGTTTCATCTTTAGACCCTTGCCATTATGTAAAATGGAAGGTGCCCAAGACAATCAAGCTAAAGAGCCCAAACTATAATCTTAGCACTATCCATCAGAAAGTTTCTGTCTCTAAGCCCCACCATGCAAAATGGGGAAATGGGTCAAATTCAACTTGAACGATTTGATTGACTCCAAGTCATGCGAAACTAAAAAAAAAGCTTGTAAAAAGACAAAGAATCACGCAAGTATTCTAGGGACAAAACAGCGCGTCCCAGGCATTTAAAATAATTAAATTAGCTGTGGAACCGTAGTCGGAACTAACTAGATGGAGTAGCGTAAACTTCTCAAGTTATCACTGGATACGAGAGGAACCTCAGAACTATTGAGTTTACTCAGTAGCTCACGTTTGAGGTTCGCCGATTCGAAACTCTCCTTCCAAGTTCAGCTGGTCGATTCTCTAAACAAAATAATCACGTACCTAAGTGAAGTGAGGCCCTAAGTGAATTTGCATTATCTCAACTTAAAACTGCTGAGAAAAGTCACAATATCATTATCGAGTGACCAATTGTAGCTGCCAGTTCCTTATACTTACGATTAGACATTTTGACAATATCTGCAGTAATAAATAAATATCTAAGAAAAACACAAGTTCATAATATTTTCTAAGGTAATCGCGATTGCATTGAAATGAATAATAAAAAAATATACGCGATAAATCCGTTAAAATTTGTTTCATTTCAATGAACACAAGTTCACTTAGGGCCTCACTTCTCACTTCACTTGCGTGGTTTCTTAGTTTAGAGAATCGACAGGCTGTGGTATAGTCGAGAGATCAATGATACACCGGGGCGGTAGTCTGGAAGCGAACGTTGGCAAATTTCCAACGGTGCAGGTTGCTCTTGGAGTGTTCCGAAATTCGACCAACAAGTTAAGATGCTGCATATATGATACGAAGTTTTTAAATGCGATACCAGTAATAATAGATTGAATAACAACGGAGCAAAGTGGCATTAGAATTATCTACTATTGATAACTGACTGCATCGACCCCATTTGAATGGAATAAGGTTAGGAATTAGGAAGATGATGACCTCACCATCGTCATCATCTTCCTAATTCCTCACGACGACAATACTATTTTTACACCTTTCGATCCCTTAATTAATTAATAACAGTATCTGCACTTATTAAAAGAAAAACAGAATGCCCGTCTGCATTTGAGTGATTTTCGTAGTGTAACAGTTGTACGCTCGATATGATGTTGAGTGTACGCATTAAATGAGCATTCTCTAGAGGGCCACTTGCAAAACCACTTAAATTTGCCACAGGAAACTATTTTTTATTTTGATACGATAGTTTTGTTATTATAATTTCTATTAAAATTAAACTTACTCGTATGATTATGACACTTGACAAGAAGTGAAGATTAATCTAATGACACCTGGGCCCTTATTCCGTATGACCATCGACCGCGTTACGTAAACGTGACGTGGGTGCGTTTATAATGAAAATTAGCCTTTAAGTTTAAGAAGCCAAAGACTAATTTTCATTTTAGAAGCACCCACGTCAAGTTCACGTAACGCGGCCGATGGTCATTCGGAATAAGGGCCCTGTATACACACATCCATACACCCGAAAACATTTCTCTCATTCTTGAGAAACCGGATAAAAAGCTATTGCATGTAAACAAAGCTTAAAAGATCGCAGTCAACAAGTGCCCGAGTATGCAAAACAGGGGCGCGGAAAACTGAGTTAACAGGAAGAGAAACGCGGATTGAGGCTATTATAAGGGACAAGGGCACGTGATCGATTCGCGTCTCCTCGCGCTCCTGGCCCGACCCTGACCTCCAGAACCGGGAGTCGGAGCCAGCCCCCGGCCACGTACTACTGCGTATTCTGTGCCCCGGGTGCCCGCTGCGTACCACCGCTGGGCGCCGATTGACATGACGTCAATACCGTATGGTATACAATGAGATATCGAGGCAGACTAGACGTGACAAACACAATGTTACTTTCATCCCCCACTTGAGCGAAAAAATTTCGTCGAACAAGACTCTCTGAAACTTTCTTTTGTGAAAGTTTCAGACAACGCGAGACATTCGGAAATAGATCGTTATCCCATCGAATGCTCGTTTTCTCGTAAAGTAGTTTTATGATAGGTTCGAGATGCCGATTAAAAAGAAATAAGTGCGGGGAAATTTGCGCGACTTGGCGAACGGATATTTTTAACAGACTGAAAAAAAAACCCAATTTGCTCTAAGTGTGCCTATGAGATTTGAAGAGTTCCCTCGAATTCTCGAGGATCCCATCATCAGATCCTGATTTGATGACCATGGGACTACCTGGGAAGTATACTCTTTCAAACAAAAAAATAATTTGCCAAATCGATCCAGGGGTCCTTTAATAATCGGGGATCATACTTAAAAAAGATTCCGACAAGTTGAGAACCTCCTCCTTTTTGAAGTCAGTTAAGATATAGTGACATTCGCGTCTGCGAATCCGCAATTTGACATCTGTGGCATTCGATATTAAATTGTACTTCAAATTAGTTCTCAAAACATTCGCACACAGAGTTTTAAAATTGTGCCAATGCCAATCTGTCATTTGTATAAAGAAAGCAAGTCCAGCTTTGTGAAAAAAAAGAGTTCAGTTCTCTTTTGCCATGTTTTGTTTTTCGTTTCGATGATGTATTTCATTTATCGATTCTGGTTTTGCCTCGTGGTTTTGCGGTTTTCCCTCATTTTTGCTGATTATAAGGTAATTATATCATATTATGACCTTTATTGCCATCCTCTTGATGTATGTACGTATTACATACATCGAGATTCTCAAATAATGAAAAGGGCAAAGGGTTATAAATACATAAATGAGGGGCGTATCTAAAACCTCTAACAAAACACTGACTGTGTCTCGACGCTGTTAGGCCACATATTTTATTTGTTTTCTGGATGAAGTTAATTTTTAGGGTTCTGTACCTCAAAAGAAAAAAACGGAACCCTTATAGGATCATTTTTTGTGGGTATACGTGTTAAATGTGTGCTTGATCACCAATTCAAATATTTTTGTAAGTTTTCCACGTTCATGACATTTATTGCCGACGATTATTTAAAATCCTAGCTCCCCAACTAACGGGCAAATACAACCTTCGGGCGGCTTCAATAATACACCCAGGCTAATTTGTCTTATTAGGCTATATTTATCGCAGGAAGACCTACTCGGACAGCGCAAAAATAGTAAAATCGAGAATTACACAGTAATTTGAAACAAAGTTGCTTTCGCATTTCGATTGTGTTCGCTTAGCCACAGTACAGTTACTGCTTAGCCTTATATTTAGGCCTTGTATTGTAACGGACCGCTTTGGTTTTAAAGACTATTGCATCCTGAAACTTGCCATGACTAATGCAATAGTTTACGCTCTAATAATTTATCATTATGACCCGAATCGAGTATAATAAGTTTAGCTTAAACTGGTAGGTATGCGTTGTTTCTTTCATGTGGATGTATCGAACGCATATTTTTTTCGCCTTACTTCAAAAAAGAGGAAGAACCTCCTCCTTTTTGTACACGTTTTTATTTTGTTTATTACCGCATTATTCCGTCTGATTTGGATTTTTTTTGTTTTTTTTTGTTTGAAAGGAAAGTTTGTATACTTAATATGTATGGACTTTCAGATTGCTCCCACAGAATTCATTAAATCGGTTCAATAGTTGTTGAAACAAAATAACTGGAACATGTATAAGTATAGAAAACTCAAAAAAACCCGCAAAAAAAACTGTTGAACCGATTTTGATAAAACGTAGCTATGAACACTCCTGACTAATTCACCTTTCAACCAAGAAACACAAAATCAAAATCGGTTTATCCGTTCGGGAACTACGATGACACACACACATACACACACACGGACATGTCAATGAATCCATGAAAACGAAATTACTTATTTTGAAGACGGTTGTTTCAGTTTTTAAAATGCAATAATTATTTTATATAAATTTTATGTACGTTTAAGGTATACATACTGTCACACGTACGGCGCGGCGGCGAAAAATTCAAAATAAAAACCAAAAGTAATCCAAAAAGTTTTTGTCATTGTAGATAGGTTGAGTAACTCTATTATAAATTAACAAAATATTTTCAACTATCTGTGATTGTTCTTTATTTTATCATGTGTCACTTTTCGCCGATAATACTCAATATTACTTGCGTAAGTCTATAAACCATTTAAAATTACAAAATTGATTTATCGACTTAAGTAATTAATACGGTGCATTATTGATAAAAAGATTGACGTGTATTATATTAAAGAATAATCAGAGATTATCGCAAACATTGTGATAAATTAACAACTTATATACAATTATTACACACATCCGACGGGACTTGAACCCGCATTATCCCGATCTGTACCTGGGAACCTTTACCGTTTTGGCCACGGAGGTGTAACGTGGGATGTGTGTAATTTTTGAACTGTCTGTTTTGTAATTGTAATTTGTGTGTAAGACACTCAAAAATATCGAATTCTGTGATAAATTACCTGGCATATTTACAAAGACATAATAATTACAGTTTAAAAACTAAAAAACATGATTCAAATTATTGTATTGTCATCGGTCCTCGATAAGTCTACACAGTTTGAATGAAATATGACCGTTTGAAGTGGGTCAAAATCAAATCCAAAAGAGTCGGTTACAAACAAACAAACATGCATACAGGTGAAGCTAATAAAAGCGTGTTAAAAAAGTGTTTGAAAAATAAATCCCCAGCCGCTAGTGTAACGTTGCGTTGCACTTTAATCACCAAGTTCTTTAACTTATCAAACAAAAATCTTTTTTGTTTGATAAGTTATACATCGCAGGTGGTCCCATAGAAATTTTATCAAAATCGGTTCAGTATTTTGGTTTTTATATCAAAATAGCTGGAAAAATATGTCGATGGAGTTTTCAAAAAACATATTTTGAAACTCCTCAGCCAAATTTAAGATATGGAAGATTTTTTTTAAATATTTTTCCTATCCAAATAAACAAAGCTGTCTCTCATTTTCCCCCATTTCCAATATTACCCAATTATCCCCATTCAAGTTATGTGCGTATTGTTGATTGCTGCCAACTTCAAACGGTGAAGGAAAACATCGTGAGGAAACCTACATGTCTGAGAGTTCTCAATGATCTTGAAGATGTGTGATGTCTGCCAACCCGCATTTGGCCAGCATGGTAGACTATGGCCTTACTTTTCTCACAATGAGAAGATGGCCCGCGCCCATCAGTGGGACAGTTTGTATAAACAGGGCTGATGAATGATGATCCCCATTCAGTGATTTTATATGTTTAAAAATCTTGTGATGCTCCACAAAGATAGCTGCGCTCTTTGAACCCAACCGCTCTTATGCGCCTCTCGTCTTATAAAAGTTATTAAGTGTGTGTGTATATATAAATTTTCTTTATATATATATATATACTAGCTGCCCGCCGCGACTTCGTACGCGTAAGAAAATCGTTCATGTCACGCTCCTACCCGCGCTCAATGCACCCCCGCCAAGCTAATGCTCCTGTACCGCATCTGCCCTGCTCGTGTTTCGCTCCTAGCTCAATCTCGCCGCACTGCTGTCCTGCTTCAACCAAACTTCTGACCCAATCTATTAATGTCGAGTCAGTGGTCAAACGTAGATTTATGTATTTGAATAAAACTAACTCCCATCCCTTTCTCGCCCCGCTCCTACCTAATGTTTTTTTTTTTTTACACCTTGGTTTTTTTTTCTAATACTAAATATAACTTAAGTTACTCAAGAATAATGTAGCATTCTATCGGTGAAAGAATTTTTAAAATCGGTCCAGTAGTTTTTGAGTTACAAATATTTCCTCTTTATATTAATGTAGATGAACGGCTAGACTGATGATTTGACTGACTTTTTTTGTATTGATAAATATATACAAGCTGCTCGCGAAATCGCTGGCTTGTAGCTTGTAAACTAGCCCAGTGTCATCGAGGCTTAAGATATATTATTATTACATAATTTTTTCATGTACTTAATAAAAGTGTTTGGAAATGCTGAAGAATACGAAGCTTGAGAAGTAAGGTTTTGCCTATCTCTACATGTAGAATGCCGCATGGAGACGTCTAGCTTGCATACAAAATGCATTATCTTTAACAGCTGTTTGAAAGCGAGAAATTGATTTTGATTGGACGCGTTTTCGAACCGACGCTGAAACAATTAAATGAATGAGTGTTGGCCTAGTCATGGCCTAGATGCAACTTTCATACTTTTATGATTTGTTGCAGTCGTCATGGCCATTTCAGCTAGAAGAACTCCACTGCTGGACGTAGGCCTCCCCCATGGACTTCCAAAAAGATCGTCTGGAAGCAGCTTACATCCAGCGTCTTCCTGCCACTTGTATAAGGTCTACTGTCCGTCATGTGGCTGGTCTTCCTTCACTTTATTTTGAGAAATAAGTTCTATTAAAAGAATTATTCAAAATAATGCTCATTTCATATTTTCTCGCGAAATAGCACACTAATCTTATCAAGCGTAAGTTACACTACGAAAGTTGTTCATACGTAGTCGGATATTTTTTTTCCTTTTTATTTTATTTTATAGAAGATAGATCTACTGACTGGCCTTGTGGCTCAGTTGGTAGTGTGTTTACGTCTACCTGCTGAACTGAAAGGTCGTGGGTTCAATCCCCACCCAGGGCAAACATTTGTGTGATGAGCATGGATGTTTGTTCTGTGTCTGGGTGTTTCTATGTATCATATGTATATATTTACAAAACAAAGTATATATGTATTCTATCAGCCATCTAGTTCCATAGTACAAGCTTTGCTTAGTTTGGGTTAGATGGTGTTGTGTGAAATGTCCACAAATATTTATTTATTTATCTACGATTGACCACCAACTCGCCTGATGTTAAGCAACGGTGTGGCCGAGGATGGAGCTCGTCGATCTAGAAGATATCTATTCACTCTAGCCTTGAAAATTCCAAGATTGTAGGTCTCAGGAAACAGAGATGGCGGCAAAGAATTCCATTCTTGTGCACTACGCAACAAGAATGTGGATCGATATAGCTGAGTACGGATTTTCGGCATTTCAACGAGAAATGGGTGGGTTTCTTTTGAAATATGTACATACTTTTGCACGGCGAAAATAAAAACATTCGGATTGATTCCAAGACGAAGTACTACTCGTACCTATATGACTAAGAAAACACGTCTGTCATCGAAATTGTAAATATAGTATGTGAGTAAGATTTTGCTCTCTTCCTCCGACGTGTGCGAGATCTGGGTTTGTGTAACGTCGAAATATCGCGAGACAGTTTGTCTGTAAGTTTCGTCACCATATTGGCATTCGTCCACGCTTATCCCCATGTTTTGTTAGTGCGACGCGACTTCCGCTATGTTTTTACCCGACTGTGCAAGAAGGCGGGTTATGTTTTCCGAGTGTATGTATGTTTGTATGTGGTTATGTATGAATGTGTCAATATTATTGCCTACAGCTTGTTTAGCTGTAAATTACGTTAAGCCGTTTGGCTTAACGTAATTTACGGCCTTACCGAAAAACTTTACTTAACTTTAACCAACATCTTAAATTCTCTGTCTTCTTTCTGCAAGTGTCATTATTAGTCAGCGAGACGTTGACAAAATATGCTAGGCATTGCTTAAAGTTAAGTAACGTTTTTCGGTAAGGCCGTTAATGTGCGAGGTGTCGTTAGATTCGTCTTCACTCCCTGAGTGTCATAGACTATATTTTTTTTATAATACCTACATCTCTCACAAAAATAAAAAATGCGTTGTTTCGTAACCTCCAACGAACTTTTTCGTAATAAACAAGTAATTTTACTAGAATTATTCTAAAGAATGCGCATTTATAATCTTTAAAAGCGATTTTACGTATGCTTTCTCAAAAATCACAAAAAAACATATACATACTCAACAGCGTATCAAGCGTAACGAAATCGTAAGTTAGATTGCAAAAACTGCTTTTTGCAGTCGGGTATTTTGTTTTTCTTTTAATACAGATATTTGTTATTATCTAATACCGGTTACATGTCTCTTGAGAATGGCTTACTGATAAAGTGAGCTAAAGATGGTAACCTATCTATATAGTATGATCCGAAATACATTTGTGGTCAATCTTACTTGCCCGAATCTGTTTCAAAATATGCAATTTCGTTTACTTGGATTACATGTTTCTCTTCCGGTTATTTTGCCGAATTGAGAACATCCTCCTTTTTGGAAGCCGGTTAAAGAGTAACAAACACATACACACACGCATGCAAAAACTTTCACCTTTATAATATTAATAAAAGAAAAAAGAAAGAAAGATAATATTTTATTTTTATACACCATACATACACTACTACAAAAAGAGAACACAAGTACAAATAACAAAATTAAGTAAGACTATTGAGCCTAAAAAATATGCAGAATTAAAAATTAATAAATAATAATAATAAAATTAATGAGATATTAAAATAGAAACAATCCTGTCGGGTTTGTTCAGACAGGTTATCAAATTCCCAAGCATCCACCCACGATGAGCACTTTTTATATGTTCTTACGAGAGGCTGGTGATATCGGATCCCGTTATTTAGTCCGGGATACTAGGCTACTGACAGACAGGCAGACGGACATGGCGAAACTATAAGGGTTTCTTGTTTACTACGGAACCCCAAAAAGCAAACCGTAGCAGCATAGACATTTATGATTTGAATCCAATAAAAAAATATCTAAATCGGTTAATGTTTAACAGTTTTCTCCTATTTGTATAGAAGATCGCGCGACAACACTTCCTCTCACCATATTTTTCTTAGTTAGATTTTGGGATATTATATCTTCAAAAAGATTTATGAGAGAGGTTTGATTTGGCGCATGTTATTGTCTTTTTAGTGTTCCGTACCTCAAAAGAAAAAACAGGAACTATTATAGGATCACTTTGTTGTCAGTCTGTCAAGACCTTCTACGAGTATCTCGGGAACGCGTGCAGGTATCGAGTTGAAATTAAAACCATATACGCAAATCTGTAGTCTCTTGCAGCTGTGGAATAATCAACTTCTCGGTTATCGTTACAGCCTTATATGTCTTAAAAACCGCATATTTCGAAAGTCACAAAGGTACATTTTTATTTTTATCACAAAGAATAGGGTCTTTATGTAAAGAATGAGGCTCCAAATTTTAAAGTGAGTTAACCGTATCTTGTGAGGTATCATTATGAAAGAGCGTCATTAGCACAAGCTAAAAGTGGTTTTTAATTATTTTTACGATGTGTAATTTGCGGATTATGACCAAAAATATATTTAAAAAAACCCGTTTATCAATGACTAGCTTCGCCCGGTAGTTCTTTTATCTAGTTTGTATGGAACCATCAGTGGGCGAGTCTGACTCGCACTTGTCCGGTTTTTTTAAGTAATTTCCAATTTACTTCATTATTTCTGTAAATTTTCGTAAAATTGTTGCCCTAATTGTGTACACGTCAACAATCATATTTAAACTTCGCTCAGCGTCGCCGTGATTCACTTTACTTTGAAATTGCTTCGTGTAATTCATTTTTCATCGTGTGCGCTACGCCGAGATCTAGGCGTTTCGCGCCCGTTGTTTTGCGTGAAAAATTTCGCCGTGTGTGTACACAGCGTAAATATACGCACGCCTCTACACATTGTATCAGGTTACTCGAAATGAAAGTGGCATGTTTCGCTGCCCTTTGCCAAAGCTCGCTGAAGTATCTCATTTTGGTGACACATTTTATTAAGCTCTTGTCGGTTTTTTTTTTCGATAAAAAACAGTTGTTTGTGTTCCATATCGAAAGTGGGAGTTACAACATTTGATACTCACGAATCTATACAATATTGTTATTGTTAAAAATCCGATCAAAATTTTAGGTGATAGGTATAGATAAATATCTCTTTTTTATAGAGTTAATAGGTATCTCATTTGTATAGAGACAAAAAGTGGACAGAGGTCTACCTCTCCCTCCCTACAATACTCTTCATTTCTCTCTCTCTCTCATTGAAATATGGCTAGGTTTTAAATCTCTTTCATGCAACCAAGCGAAACAAAAAAGTACATTAAGCTTCATCAATATTTATAATCTTCATATTCTGATAATCTCTACGTAATCTACGATACGATTTCGTTACGCGTGGCAGACTATGGCCTAACCCTTCTCACAATGAGAAGATGGCCCGTTCCCAGCAGTGGGACAGTTTGTACAAACAGGGCTGATAAAAAAAAAAAAAAAAAAAAAAAACTACGATAGATCATAGTCATAGATCTCTTTCAACACGCTTTCGAAAATTTACTCGCAATAAATCCGATGATACGGCTTGTTAGCAGCAGTTCAACCTTGCGAGTATCTGACGTACTTGCGACGTATTAACATTAATTAGACTAATCTTGTATTAGCACGCCCTGCTGCTTTGTTTCACTGCTCACAGTGACGGAGTGGACTGGTTTCTTTGCGAATTTCAAGTTTTTTTTAAGTTATTTGGAAAATTTAATCTCTACAGACTCAAGGGTCCGTGCCTTTTATGAGCTAAATACATTTAATTTTTTAACTAAGTTTAGTTTTTCTTAAACGAGCATACAAGAGGAAGATGGATATAATGGTAACACATGCGTGTGTACGCCGAGCAGTCCAGCTCCCGCAAGCAGCACCCGTTCACGAGTCGACGCATGTGCCAGCCATCGCTCTTCTCAACCATATTTTGAGGGAAGAGGGCGACCCAAGAATTTCAGGTCGGGCTCAAAGCGCGCAGCTATCTCTCTCGCGCATCACAACATTTTTTAAACTTTAATCGCGTTACCGAAAAACGTTACTTAACTTTAATTAACCATCGTCTTAAATTCTCTGTCTTCCTTCCGCTAGTGTCATTACGCGTCTGCGAAATGTTGACAAAATATGTTATAAGCAATGCTTAAAGGTAAGTAACGTTTTTCGGTTAGGCCGATAAAATCACTGAGAATATCAGATACAAGTATCCATATTAAACGAAAAACAAAATATTAAATATATAATTATATATTTTTTAGAATAATTACAATAAAATCACTTGTTTATTACGAATAAGTTCGTTGGAAGCTACGAAAAAAAAATGTTTTTTTTGCAAAATATCTATTGTTATTATTATTACAAAAAAAAATAGCCTATTATTTACAATAGTTCCTGAAAAATACACTTGTTTACTACAAAAAGTTCGTCGGAGGTTACGAAAAACGCATTTTTTATTTTTGCAAGTGATGTATTATAACTATTTAAAAAAAAAATGGTTTTGACACCTCGCACATCAAAATCGGTCAAGCTGTTTAGGGTGTAGGTGTTCTTATAGAAAAATACATGCATACATACATACACTCGAGTAAAAAGAATCCTCGAAATCTGATAATCTGACTCAAACAAAAATTACCACTTCAAAGCTTAATATTTGGTAAACGGATCCCTAAATTGAAAAATGCTTTTAACACAAAGAAAGAAGAGAAAAATAATTCGTCCCCACTTTACGTACCCATTTTTTTTTAATACTATATTACAAGTTTCTCGGCATTATTAATATACATAATATCTATACCAAATTACAGCTCTCTTGTACTTATAGTTTTTGAGCAAAGCCGTGGATGGACAGACAGACAGACATGGAAAAACTATAAGGGTTCCATGCTTACTACGAAACCCTAAAAATGTTTAGCTGGTTACAAGTAATTCTGTCTGTATACAGTTGAATTATTACTGGCCATAATGTCAGAGGTTATGACGACCGTAGATAATCCGACATATCTCGGACCCTTGTCGGACACTACAGCTCTGCTAGAATAGGTCCGATCAGACTGAACGCTTTATAAATCTTGTCACTCCGTGTATCGCGTATTAAGGCCTATTCAGACCTGAGGGTTATTCGCTACCGCATTGGGTAGAGGAAGTACCGCGCGGATATCGTAAGGGTTTCGTTACCGCGCGCGATATAGTCTAGTAAAAATAAGATTTGTGAAAACATAAAAGACAACTAAGTATATTGTTATTTAAATTAATGTACTGGTGTTTTGAAATACATTTGACACAATTTCATAATGATATTATAAAAGCTAATTTTGTTACCTTTACACGCTCAAACGGCTGAACCGATCGTTATAAAAATTTGTATAGAGATAGCTTTGGACCTGGAGACGGACATAAGCTACTTATCATCATTATAATCATCACCGTTTTTTTCATAACTACGTAAGAGAAACCGTGGAACGCAGCTAGTCTATAAATCGGGGATTATTGTTGATATATGATTTTAAGTTATTTTCCTATCATAATTTCAAAGAATCCCTCCAGTTGCAAATACTGTGATCTGCTCCATACAAACGGATTTATTTTTACTAGACGAATAGTGATATCCGTGTATTTGGTGTAAACAGTAAATTTAACGCATTACTCACTCGGATTTCTCTACCGCTCGCGGTAGCGAATAACGCTCAGGTCTGAATAGGCCTTTATTATTTATAATCTCGCACGTTGTCGCTTAGATAAAGTGTTAGGTAATATTGTATTAGCATACGCAACGCAGATAAGCGGGCGTTTGTGATACAATATTATTTACATCGTACGTTTGCGAAACAGTTGTTTCTTTTTAACGAATGTGAAAAAGGGAGAGGGGGACGGAAGTTGTGTTGTTTTTCGAGTGTGTGTTTGTATGTTTCTATATTTTTACCTCCTACAGACTAAACGACTTGAACTATTTTGATGTGCTAGATTTTACAAATCTATAGATAGATTTTGTTAGATTTGTCTTTATTTCCCTAGTAGCTTAAACTATTTTTTTTTGTAATAGTACCTACTACTCTCCACAAAGTGTATAAATTGACATTTTCTAAAGTCCAAAAAATTTTCTCGTAAATAATAATAATAAGATGTTTTACAAGAATTATTTATTTATTTATAAAGTTCACCTACACTGAGTACATCTATACATTGACAATAAAAAATCATACAAATAAAATACAGCTTAATGTCACAATAATTACAGGTGAAGTCAGCATGCATTAATAATAAGCGAAAAATAAAAATAGTAATTAAAAATATGCCATAAAACCATGGTATGCCATGCCAAAGCCATGGTGTTAAAACACATGTCAAATAAATTAAAAAAAATAATAACAAGCTATTGAATTCCATGTCCATATATTAAGTGAAAATAAATAGTAAATGTATGTCAAATTAATAAAAATAAATATCCTATCAATAAATCATTAGCGTCTGATACTACTGATACATAATATTTACTCGAGTTCAGAGAGTCAGAGACCTCAAAGACTTCCTAAAATTATTAATATTGTCACCGAAAATGTCAATATCGCTTGCCCTAGATATAGCATTGTACTGGCGCACCATTCTCGCCATTAGTGCATTGAAACCCATTATTCTAAAACATGCTCATTTAATACATTTTACAGTGCTTTCTACATATTGTTATGAAACTACTTGGGCTCGAGCACCGCCGTAAAGTAGCTTGTGTATGACGTATGTCTTTTCTATACGATTCATTTCGAGCACTGTGCGCAAGAGCTACATCACTTAATTCCACCCTCGCCACCCTACTACATAACTGGCAGAATGTCGGCACATTACCACTAATATCTCAATGAAATACCCTAAATCTGTACACCGCGATTTAGGTCCACATTTTGATTCGTAATGCACAGGAGTGGAACTCCCTGCCTCTCTGTTTTAAGGTTGCTAAATCTTCTAGATTGACGAGTTCCATTCTTGGCCAAACTGATCAGGCGAGTTGAATAGCAGATCAACTCTATCTAATGTATATTTTGACGTGATAACTGCACGCACGAAAAAGCATGACTCATTGTTACGTTTCGTCTGAGTCGAGCGTGCAAGCGAGAGCGCGGTACAAGCGATAGAGAGGCACGATCGGCCTAAGCGTTCGGGTTGCGACGCATCGTTATCACGTAAAATTTTATCGTTTGTAAACAGACTTTACAGACAACAATATTTTTTTTAGCGAAAACGTACATTCAACGTCATTTCAAGCGTAAGTATCAGTTACACTACGAAAATTGCTCTTATGTGTAACGAATTTGTAAGAAATGTACGGTTTCGCTGAGCGGTTATTTATTCACTTTCAAATAATTTATTAAAGTTAAATAAAAAATTCTTGAATGGAGACCATGAACCGGCAAGCGCAGCGCAGGAATATAAACCACAAGCTGGACAGAAGTATCATACAAGTGGCAGGAATACGCTGGATGCAGGCCGCTTCCAACCGGTCTTAATGAAAATCCGTGGGGGAGGCATATGTCCCCATATGTGAAGCACCAGAGTTCAAATAAAACAAAGAATCATCAAAATCGGTTCGCCCAGTCGAAAGTTATGGTAACGAACATAAAAAATACAGTCTAATTGAAAACCTCCTCCTTTTTTGAGGTCGGTTAAAAATATGGATTCATGCGCTACAGGCAGGACGCGCGACGCACGGACAGCGCAAAACGTGACGTAATTACAGCTTGTCATTATTGAAAACCTTGAATGATTCAGAGCTTACTCAGCTATAACATTGCCAATATCTCTGCTTATATACAACAACACTTTTTATTAATTTGAGCAACTAGCGTCTCCTAAGTAACTGGCTATCCTAATATAAAAACGAAAGTAACTTTGTCGTCTTTGCTTGTTACCTCTACGCAGCTAAACGGCGGAACCAATTGTTATGAAAATTGGCGCAGAGATTCTTTAGGACCTGGAACCTTTTCTAGGTCCTAAAGAATCTCTGCGCTCTAGGCTATATTTCATCAACAACTACATAATCACCGTTTTCATTACTACGTGGTTGACACCGCGCGGGGTGCAGCTAGAGGATTAATTTGTTTCATGAGCTTATTCCACCTTAGTTGACCACGGAACCCTACTAAAGACGTGTTGAATCTGGATCACTGTTTCCGATAGGTTGAAATTACCCACCTGTCCGCTAATTTGTTTTACACAGTTTATTATCCAGTTTTGTTGTCGATGACCATTTCCCCGTCTCGGGCACGACATGCCCGCTGATAAGGGAGGCCATATTTTAACTTTCTAACCTTGACATTGCTCACATATTATCGTGTTTGGTAACACTTATCGATACGTCTACTGTGGCTATTGTTTGTTAGCGCAACTCTCCCGACTGCGCAAGGAGAGTGATGTTTTTCGGGTATGCTTATGTGTATGGGTACCTCAGCTACTACTGCACTGTAGGCATTGTTGGTAGGCATTGGCTGTGGGCATTGTTGTGATTTTATGGGTTACGTCTGCGGAGTATTCCTTTATATAACGCTGCTTAAATCATCTGTGCAAGCGATTTAAGGAATCTCTCTTCTTTCTCTCTCTCTCCCTCTCTCTCTCCCTCTCTCTCTCTCCCTCTCTCTTGTAGATTCTCAAGCTACTATTATTCTGTTTCTATATGTTTTCGCGGTATCTTTGTCGGTTGTGAAATGATTTTGAATTATTTTTTTCATTCATTTTGGTTCAATAGGCTTATTTAACCAAATTCTAATTCGATATATCTTTCCAGTTCCTGCTATTTGTAAAAACCTTTTTAATTTTTTTTTTGATCAAATTATTTAGCTAATAAAACAATAAATAAAATAAAACCGTAATTTTAAATGACCAAACTAGTTTTGAGACATTTTATCATGATTCGGCATAATCAACTGCGGTTTCACAATACTCCGCAACATGTTATTGACGTCAATAATAACAATCTTAACTGCGAAATATGACCAATGTTTTTTTTTAGACAACAAGTAATTTTCCGACAGAACACTTATCGAGCTGATGACGCTATAAAAGGTAATAATGAAACAGAGAAATATACATAAAATACTTTAGATATTGCTAATGTTCTGGTCATCATCAGTTCAACTACCAAAGTTCACTGCTCCATTATGGATTTCCAAAACGATTGGTTGGAAGGGGCCTGCAACCAGCACCTTCCTTCCTCTTGTATGAGGTGACCATCCTTGCCGATTACGTGGTGTCCGCTCGATAACTCTTAATTTTTTTCTTTTCTTTGCACTTTTACTATAGAAAGGGCTACCCTTGGAGTCTCTGATCAAATCGGATATGAAGAAATCCGTAGACAAAGGAAAGTCACCGACATAATTCAGCGGATTGGCAAGTTGAAATTGAAGTAGGCAGGGTACATAGCGCGCACATGGTACAATGGGGCTATTGCTCTTAACAACATTTCGTGGTATCTTATTAACATTACGTTGAAGTTGCCATGCGGCGGCTTCGCGGTTGAATGCTTCCGACGATTTTCAATTTTGTTGCCTAGAAAATAGAAATCACATCCACCATATACATATATATCACGTAAGAGCGCTGGCTCCACACAGATGCACGAAAATTTTCGTGTCTTCCAACTGCAGCCTTATTTGGGAATCACTGTCATTACTAGCTGGCAAAATCGCATAGTCCTCTTTTCACCGCCCATTCATTTCGTTTCAGATGTGAATATGATGGCAGATATTAAACGTCAACAGCTGCTCTGACAAGAATACATATTTCTCATTTTTTCGTAGAGCACTTTCTCTGTTCAAAAATCCCTCCGACTCTACATCTGGCAGCGCGTCACATACGGTCTGACTCGCCACGTTAGATAACAAAATCATCAAAATTAACAATCAAAACAATGATTTGCGCTCAATCTAGAATTTTTATTAATTATAGTTTAAAAAAACTGAAGCCACCGACTTCTCATGGATGCCATTGTCTGAACTGGACCAAATTGAAATGGGACCACACGGGAAGCACCAGCACCAGCATTAAAATCTTAAAATCGGTTTACCCAGTCGAAAGTTCTGAGGTAACGAACATTAAAAAAAAATACAGTCGAACTGAGAACCTCCTCCTCCTTTTTTGAAGTCGGTTCAAAACTGTACCTTCTCATAAAACTACACCGCCAGTGAGCCAAAAAAGCAGCACAAGTAAAGTTAGTTTCTTGTTTTGTTTCAGAACAACAAACACGTGGAAACATTGGACGACGATAAGCTCCGGGCGCTGTTAAATGAGGCTCTCACGTACAAATGTCCCAAAGACCGCGAGGGGAAAAGCAGCCTGTTTAAGGTGAGTCGTGTGGGTGCTGGCGAAAATCAGATATGTGATCAGTGGGCCTAGACAAGTGGCAAAAGTTTGGAAGCGTTTCTATTTCTAAACAAATATCTATATTAAAAGAGAAATAAAATACCCGATAAATAAATTATTAAATTATAATAAATTTCGTTGCGCTTAGTACGCTGTTGAGTGTACATTTTTTTGAGAACGTATGTGTAAAATCGTTATAATAATTAATTCGCGCAATCTTTAGAATAATTCCAGTAAAATCACTTATTTATTACTAACAATTTCGTTACAAGTTACGAAAAAACGCATTTTTTATTTTTACCATGAGATGTATTATTATTATTACAAAAATATGACACTCGGGAAGTGAAGACGAACCTCACGACACCTCACATATCAAAACCAGTCAAGGCGTTTAGGCTGTAGGCTGTCATAGAAACATACATACATACCCACATATGTACATACATACATTCACTCGAAAAACATAACCCTCTTTCTTACGCAGTCTGGTAAAAAGCCACTTACCTAACCCCACTGCACATGTATGCTGGTTGAGCAGAACTACTACTTTGAAAATAGTAGTAATTACTAGTATGGTTTTAGATTACGATTAATTCCACGTGTTGGGTATCAAATGAAAAGACTTATTTAGTACATTGCCTACATAAACTTATGTAAGACGACAATGGCTAAGCATACGTTTTGTTTTTTGGTAATTATTTACATTTTTTATATAACTTTACGTCTGTTGCAAGACGATTTAAGCAGTGTCGTGGTGTAGGTGGCACCTTTTCTGGTGACTGAATAAACTAAACCAATCCGAGAACGGCATAATCGTCCACACCGGGAGCATGCGTGTCTTGCGACGGATGGCATTGTATCGATGACGTGCCGTCTCGCTCTTTTCACAAATAACATAATAAAATATCATTTTTAAAAATATTTTTCTAAGAAATGACAGATGCACATGAATGTAGTTGTTTTTTTAGTTTAGCTGCCAAACTATAGCTTGTTAGGGTTGAGTTTCCAATATTCTTGCCATTAATGCCGTTTTTAGGGTCCCGTAGTAAACGAGGAACCCTTATAGTTTCGCCATGTTCGTTTGTCTGGCTGCTGTCCGCGGCTTTGCTCAGACTATTAGTACTAAAAAGCTGTAATTTGACATGGATATGTATATATATACGAGAAAGTCGTACAATAAAATCTCGAAAAAAAGTTTTTTTTTGGGTCCCTCCCCTCTCCTATGTTTTTTTTTTTTCCTGTTTTTTTTTTCATCTACCCCCATTGTATATATCGTTCGATAGGTAATTTAAAAAATGGGCGGGTGCGAAAACTATTTTAAGGATCCGTTTGAGAATTAGAGTTCGTCCGTTTGGAGATATGAAAAATATCATGCTAGTGGCATATAATATGATGAAATTAAAAGGAAAATTATCACGGCTAAGTACTTAGGCTTTACAATTACAAATTAACGAGTAATAGTCGATCAACTTAAAAAAAAAATACTTAGAGAAGTAAGAAATCACAATTTCTTGCATATCTCATTTAAACTAACGTAAGTTAACTCGTATGTTCATAGTATCAAACAGAAGACCCTGTTTTAAATTCATTTCTAATTATTATAATCTGCGAGTACGAAACCCTACTTTGCGCGTGGCACGACACGCACTTAGGCGTTTATTTATTAGAGTTCGTTCTGTAATCAACTACGAACCCGTATAGTTTCGCTATGTCTGTCCGTTCGTCCATCAGCTATTGCCCCATTTCCCGGCATGGGATATGTCATTGTGCGACGATTAAACGCTGGTGCGGATTGGTATACTTCACGCATTTTCAAAACTTTTATAAGTCTCAGACATTAAGGTATCCTCCTCACGATGTTTTTCACTATTTAAATTAGCGGCAGTTATCATCATCATCATCTCAGCCATAAGAAGTCCACTGTTGGACATAGGCCTCCCCCATGGATTTCCAAAAAGACCGATTGGAAGCGGCTTGCATCCAGCGTCTTCCCGCCACTTGTATGAGGTCGTCTGTCCATTTCGTGGCTGGTCTTCCTACGCTGCGCTTGCCGGTACGTGGTCTCCACTCGAGAACCTTTCGGCCCCATCGGCCATCAGTTCTGCGTGCTATGTGCCCTGCCCACTGCCACTTCAACTTGCTAATCCGCTGTGCTATATCGGTGACTTTTGTACGTCTACGTATCTCTTCATTTCTGATTCGATCTCGTAGAGAGACTCCGAGCATAGCCCTCTCCATAGCTCGTTGCGTGACCTTGAGCTTCCGTATAAGGCCCATAGTTAGGGACCACGTTTCAGTGCCGTATGTCATCACTGGTAACACACACTGGTTGTAAACTTTCGACTTGAGGGACTGGGGAATATTGGACGAGAAGACGCTTTTAAGTTTCCCGAACGCTGCCCAGCCGAGTTGGATACGACGATTGACCTCCCTCGTAAAGTTGGACCTGCCTAATCGGACCGTCTGTCCTAAGTAGACGTATTCGTCAACAACTTCAAGAGTGAAGTTCCCCACAGATATTGGGGTGGGCACTACATGGGCGTTCGACATAACCTTCGTTTTGTCCATGTTCATTTTGAGGCCCACCCGTTGGGAAACTCTATTGAGGTCTTCGAGCATCGTACTTAGCTCTTCCATCGACTTTGCCATGACTACTATATCGTCGGCAAACCGAAGGTGAGTGATGTACTCGCCGTTAATATTAATGCCGAGCCCTTTCCATTCCAGAAGCTTAAAGGCATCTTCCAAACCGGCGGTAAACAGTTTCGGAGAGACAACGTCTCCCTGCCTCACGCCTCTTTTCAATGAAATTGCCTCTGAGTTCTGGTCTTGTACTCGGACTGACATGGTGGCGTTGTTGTACAAGCACTTCAGCACTTCGACATACCGATAGTCAATATAGTCCAGTAAAAATAAAATTTTGACCTCATAAAATGCAATAATAGAAAATTGTTATTTATGTGATAGTCTTGGTGTTTGGAAATACATTTGTCACATAGTCGTAGTTATGAGATGTGAAGAACCTGAGAAATACCATGAAAATACCTAAAGTTGTGCTTTTCAAGTTTATAGCTAAACAAAACATTCATATTGATTGATAATTATTGAGAATTATACTTAAGGATATACTTAATTTATAATCATCAGGGTAATTTAGTAGAAACATAGAGAAAATGAGTTTTTTTCATTAATCATTTATTTGAATTCCCGCGCGCTACCGACCGCCGCGCAGCGGGGAGCTGTGCGCATGCGCGCAGCGATGCGATGGCGCTGGATCGGGTTATGCAATAAATTATGATTTTAAAGTACATTTTTGACCTACTGACAGAAAAAATATTTTGATTGTTAAGTTATCAAATTGTAGAATGAGAAAGAAAATCAACGAGATCAGTCTTATGTAGCCCTTTCATAAATAAGTAACAGACAGAGACAGAATTACTTTCGCTTTTATAATAATTACTTAGGATGATTAGGATTAAGATAGGAAAAATACTATTTTTAGTTTCCGTTTAAATGAGATTTGCCAACAAGTATATATAATAAAATACAAAACAAAATATCCGACTGAAAAAATGAGGTATTTTCAGTCTAACTTGCGTTTTCATTATGCTAAGTATATTACATAAATATTATTAGTGTTATGTGATAACATCACACAAATAAATAATCATGTGTTATGACACATTCGGCGGTACCTAGGTTAAAACGAAAGCTATATTTTTTAACATCTAATTACTTGTTTCTAATTTTATTGGTATTTGCTATGTATAACACCATCCATTAGACTCCATACTTTTCGATCGTTTCTTACCGGGGCGCCCCCGGGGCGATGCGATCACGGCAAAAAAAAACTCTTATTCGATGCTGCGATGCGATGCAGATTATAGTGAGACTCTCAGTTTAAAATTGTTATAAAAATGTTCGTTTTCTTTTGCTATGAATATACTTTTTGAATCATGTCCTGTTTAATATGTAAATAAAAAATCGGCCAAGTGTAAATAAAGAGTCGGACTCGCGCACGAAGGGTTCCGTACTATTATCTATAGTAGAAAATCGTAGAAAATAACGAGAAATCAACGAAATTCCAAGTAGTAAATTGCAAACTTATAGGTAGGTTTTCGATACACATCCGGGCAGCATAACGACGCTCGCGCGAATACGCGCGGCTATGGCTCGCTCCGTGATGTTACCTCCCCCGCTACCCGCGCGGCCGTTGCTTAGCAACCGTCTCGCGCTCACGCCACCACCACACCGCGGCGCAGCGCTCGCACCGCGTTTAGATGCACGGATTATTTTCATTTTGTGAGTTTTTATGTATTAGATTAGGTATTTATTTTTATAGTTAATATATTTCTAAATATTTACTTACAAATATTCAAGTTTCTACCTGTTAATTAAGATCGAGTAAAAAGTGCTTAAAAATTACGTTTGTTGTATGGGAGCCCCCCTTTAATATTTACTTTATTGTTATTTAATTATTTATTTTGAAAGGTAATATACAAGTAAATATTCTGTGAAAATTTTAAGCGTCTACCTGTTACCGTTTTTAATATTGAGCAAAAAAATACGAAAAAAACACGTTTATTGTATGGGGACCCCCTTAATATATTTTTTTTAATTTTTAGTATTTGTTGTTATAGCGACAACGGAAATACATCATTTGTGAAAATTTCAGCTTTCTAGCTATCACGGTTTATGAGATACAGCCTGGAGACAGACAGACAGACAGACAGACAGCGAAGTCTTAGTAATAGGGTCCCGTTTTTAACCTTTGGGTACGGAACCCTAAAAACAATTAGAAGATGACACAGTTACTGTTGGAAATAAGGGCCTGAAAACTTTGTGTAAATTTAGTGAACTTAGAAAAGACAATTTATTTTCTTACACGGAAAATATAATACCATTGTTCATTTATATCTATTATGTAACCCAAATACCAAATTTCAGGCCCCTAATATCAAAACCCAGGAACTTTCATACATTGTTTACCCCCATTTCTACCCCTTTGTTCACCGATTACTCAGCCAATCGTTTCGATGCCAGCTGATTTCGATGATTTTTAGGATTCCGTACCTCAAAAGGAAAAAAACGGAACCCCTATAGGATCACTTTGGTGTCCGTCTGTCCGGGTGTCAAGACCTTTATCTCGGGAATGCGTGAAGGTATCGAGTTCAAATTAAAACCATTTACGCAAATTCATAGTATCTTGCTGCAGAAAGAAAAATAAAAATTCTCAGTTTTCGTAAAAAAAAGTTATAGCCGAATATGTCGTAAAAACGCACATTTCGACACTCACAAGGGAATCAAAACCTATGGGGTACTTCCCGTTGACCTAGAAATATGAAATTTGGCGAGAAGCATTGTGTTAGAGTAAAAATATAGGAAAAAACCGAAAACTAGACATTTTTAATTTAATCATAAAAAAATAGTGTCTCTATGCAAGGAATGAGAGCCCAAATTTTAAAGTGAATTAACCGTATCATGTGGGGTATCATATGAAAGATCTTCATTAGCATAAGCTAAAACAGGTTATTAAATATTTTTAAGATGTACATTTTTCGGTTTATGAAGGAAAATATATAAATTCCCCCTTTTACCTACTAGTTCGTACGGAACCCTCGGTGGACGAGTCTGACTCGTACTTGTCCGGTTATTTGTATTTGGTAGGACATACTTCAGAGATGGTCCCATATAAATTTTATCAAAATCTATGTACTTAGTACTGTAGTTTTTCTAACAAAATAACCGGTAAAATATCATCCAAGCGCCTGTAGAAAAGTGAACATCCAGTTGCGTACATATGTATTGTATTGCGTATTTTGAATTCGGTTTTTTCAGTTTTTTAAACTATAATTATTATTATTAAAATGGTATAAAACTGATAATGTTAGACTAGAGTTTGATATTTAATTATTATTTTTCGATTTCCATCAAAGTGAACCCTATAATCTTGCCAATTTTGACCAAGACTTGTATCTAAAAATACAACCGTTTAAATGTAGGAAACATAGGCGGACAAACACTGTAGCCTCATATGCTCCCGCACCCTTAGTACGGAACCCTAAATATGAAAATTTTGTGCAATTTTATTTAAACGAACATATACCTACTTATATATATACATATGTATAGCTTAGCACGCAGTTGTTCTTTTATTTTTTACTGACTTCATAAAAGGATAGGGTTATTAAATCTACTCATTATAGGTACTTGATAAGTAATTACGCAACAATAAATGTGTGTTTGATAACTGCCTGTCTGTCCTACGAAAAATAGACAAATTCTCTTTCCAATATTTTCTGCAAGAAATTAATAATATGGTATCGACGACTACGAGTATGTAATAAGCAGATAAAACAGTTAAAACTTATCCTTCTTGAGCAGTTGCGTAAAAATGTCTTTGTACCTACACGCGAAATTGAAATATAGGTACGCGAGTATGAGGTGGCCGGCCGGCCTCCCCTGCCCCGCGCACCCCCGCGCCGCCTCGACGGCCGGGGCCGCCTGCGCCGCTTCGCGCTGCGGTTTGTAAATTGTAAATACTTACTTATAGGTATATGTACTTGTGTATTCATCCGCGAGATTTTGTGTTTTTACTGAATTATTTAAAACCTTCAATAGATTTTTTGGAAATTCTTGTCATTTCTGATAAACAGAAATTAATGCTATCGAATCACATAAGAAACCATATGTTATATTAAACCTACAATAGTTAAAATCAAATAAAACATCTTTTGATGCTAATTACTAAGGAAATATGTATTATAAATCGGGGATTATTGTAGATCTATGATTTTTAGTTATTTTGCTATCATAATTTCAAAGAATCCCTCCTACTGCAAATATTGCGGTCTGCTCCATACAAACGGATTTATTTTTACTAGACTAATACGGCATCGCTGGAGAGCCTCAAGCACCGCCCAGGTCTCGATCGAATCAAAGGCTTTCTCATAGTCCACAAACGCTAAGCAAAGGGGCAAGTTATACTCTTCGGTCTTCTGTATCACTTGCCGCAGCGTATGGATGTGGTCTATGGTACTATAGCCTTTTCGGAAACCGGCTTGTTCGGGAGGCTGGAAGTCATCAAACCTGCGTTCAAGACGATTCGTGATGACCCTTGAAAACAGCTTATAGACATGGCTCAGAAGCGAGATGGGTCTGTAGTTCTTCAGCAAAGTGTTGTCTCCTTTTTTGAAGAACAGCGCCACCACGCTTCTGTTCCATGCTTCTGGCGTTGTACCTTCAAGCACGACGGAATTGAAGAGCCTCTGAAGGACTTTCAGTACCGGTGTTCCACCCGCTTTCAGTAGCTCTGATGTAATTCCGTCGTCGCCCGGTGCCTTGTTGTTCTTGAGCTGTTTCAAGGCCATCCTAATCTCGTACAGGCTGATGTCCGGGATATCTTCGGTATAATGTCGAGTCAGTTTGGCTCTTGGATCTTTGCCCAAACTGCTAACAGGTTTTGCGACCGATGTGTATAACTGTCCATAGAACCTCTCGATTTCCCTCAAGACTTCTGCTTTGGTCGACGCTATACTGCCATCTTCCATCTTCAGCTTCGTCAACTGGCTCTGCCCAATAGACATGTCTCTTGCGAACACTTTGGAGCCTTTATTCCGCTCTATCGTCTCTTTAATACGATTAGTATTAAAGGTACGGATGTCGTGTCGCATAGACTTTGATATGAGTCTATTGAGCCGCCTATATGACTCGGCGTCACCGGAAGACTGCAGTTGCAATGAGCGTCGTTCAGCCATGAGGTCGAGGGTATGGCTCGAGAGCTTTTGCGGTCTATTTGTACGGTGGGGTTTATAAAACTTCGCGCCCACCGTACGGACGGTTTCCACAAACCTGTTATTGATCTCATCCACCGATGCGCAGCTCTCCAGGCACTCGAAGCGATTTGATAGTTCGAGCTGAAAGCTCTCGGGGTTTTGGATATGGGCGCGAGTGGGTCGGAGTGTAGACTTCATCATACGGGACCTCTCCAGTTTAACATTAATATTCAAAGTGCCTCGTACTATTCGGTGATCACTTCCGGTTTTAACCATGTTGATCACAGAGACATCATTGAATATTTGTTTCTTGGTGGTCAGGATGAAGTCTATCTCATTTCTCGTAGAACCATCGGGACTCAACCAGGTCCATTTCCTATGAGGTGGCTTCTGGAAGAAAGAGTTCATCATGAAGAGTCCCTCTTTCTCCAGAAAGTCGGCCAACCTCTGTCCCCTGGGGTTCCGTTGTCCATATCCAAATTGCCCCACTCTCAACTCACTTTCGCATTTCCTGCCCAGCTTCGCATTGAAGTCCCCCATAACAACATTAAAATAGGTCTCAGAAGTGTGTATGGCCCTACTAATGTCCTCATACATCACCTCCACCTCATCATCCGAGTGTGCCGAGGTCGGTGCGTATACCTGGATGACCTTCAACGAATATCTCTTGGATACTCTGAGTATCAGGTACGCAACCCTGCTCGATACACTATCGATGGTAAGAATGTTGTTAACAAGGGACTTGTGGACGAGAAACCCGACACCACCTTGGGACTGTTGGTCGCCCTCCCGGTAGTATAGTAGGTTACCGGATTTCAGGGTTATCGTGTCCTCACCCTCTCGTCGGACTTCCGATAACCCCAGGATATCCCAATGTAACCTACTCATTTCTTCTTCCAGCTCAGCTAGCTTCTCGTCTGTCCTCATCGTGCGAATATTGTGTGTTACCAGGGCCAGTCGTCGTTTATGCAGGGGGTGGTAGCCGGATCTCTTCCGGAGATTCTTAGCACCCCTTGCTCCGCCGTGACCGGGACCGCTACCGTAGTCCGGAATAGCGGAGCTGCCGGGGACTGGGGGCCTGGTATTTTTGTCGTCTGTCATAGGGGGGGTTTTGCCATTACTCGCCACGCTTGGCATGCGGGTTGGCGAGCGCAGTGGGTAGCGTTTTCCGCAGAGGATGCTGCTGCCTATCTCTGGTAGTATTTCCCTTAGCCGGTTCTTACGGCACCCACGGGAAGAGAGGGGGAGGTACTATTCTAAGCCGGTACCCCACGGCACGGCGGCAGTTATATAACCGCTTAATTTGTAAAGCCAGAGGTCAGCCAGGATCTACGGATCAAGTCAGGCCATTTTCAAACTGGAGTGCCGGAAACATTTCTAATGACTATATAACTATAGTACACGTTGTATAAACTATTTATACGTGTACATGTATGGGGCGTTATTTTAACTAATAGTACTTGGGCGACCGAGGTCCACTTGGATTTTTTATGACTGAAAATACGAGCAAACCCGGGTTCGCTAAAAATGAAACCTAGCAAGTTCGATTTATCGTCCCCTAATCTACCTAAACCAAATTTTATTAAAATCGTTAGAACCGTTTCCGAGATTCAGATTATATATGTACATATATACAATATACATACATATATACAAGAATTGCTCGTTTAAAGGTATTAGATAGATAGATAAATTGGGGCTTGTTGCCGTTTTAGTCAATAATAAATAATAATCGGTTGTATCGGTGTACGGTCTTCTAGGGAAAAACCTCAACCAACATCTCAAGTGGCTCATATCAGTTGTTGGGATCAATGTTCAAATACAGAAGGCAATTACTCTGTACGTGGTGAGTGTTGTCGGAAAGTTCATCACTGTACGCGGCAAGTTCACTGTACGTGGCGAGTGTTGTCGGGACGTTCATCACTGTACGCGGCGAGTGTTGTCGGGACGATCATCACTGTACGTGGCGAGTGTTGTCGGGACGTTCATCACTGTACGTGGCGACTGTTGTCGGGACGTTCATCACTCTGAAGTTCCGATCGCCAGCAGCCTGAGCCTGCCTCGCTGCCGGCGGCACCATAGTTTTTAAATACCTTTTAATATGAAATATATATTTTTAATACGTAGAATAGAATAAATTTATTGTACATCCATGCAGAGCAACTTAAAGATACTTATTAATAAACGTAATTGAAAGTACAACGGTGGCCTTATCGCATAGAGCGATTTCTTCCAGACAACCTTTTTCCTTTTATCTTAGATAACCTTACCTTTATTGTTAAAACTTAGAAATCAAGATAAATAAAGATATACGATAATAAATATGTCGTATGTTGTGTACCTCTCGTGTTGTTGTTTTATCATGTAGTATAATGTGTCGTGTTACCGTGACGTGGCGCAGGAGCTGCTGGAGGAGGTGGAGCAGGACGACCAGCAGGCGTGCGAGGCGGCGGCGCGTACTTTGACCGGGTGCCGCGGGTCGCGGCGCGGCGCGCGCGGCGCCGGCCGGCCAGCGCTGCCGCACTCCAACTCGCTGCAGGACCTGGTGGCAGCGCTCGCGGCGGAGCCGGCGCACCACGCGCGCCGCCACCGCCACCAGGCGGCCGGCGCGCACCACCACGCCGCCGGCGCCGCTTCCACGGTGGCCGCGCGCGCGCACCACGGCGGCAGCCTGCCCTCCGGCGTCGACACATGTCAGTATTTGGTTATTTTATTAAAACCATCATTATCTCAGCGATAAGAAGTCCACTGCTGGACATATACTCCCTCAGAGATTTCCAAAAAGACCGATTGAAACCGACTTGCATCCAGCGTCTTCCCGCTACTTTTATGACGTCTGTCATAAAAGTAATCTGTAATAAGTGTCTGTCTGTCAATTTTTACCCGGCTGCATAAGATGGAGGGTTATCTGTTTGTTTATTTATTTATTGAAAAATCAATAGTTTTAATAACAGATTGGTAACGGTTAAAAATAGTAAGATATTTAAAGATTTTCACGTTTAGACGATAATGACATAACATGAACACAATGCTCAAGTCACGCACTGTAAACTTACTCTTCAAAGAGTAATGTTTTTTTTTGCTACAGATTCGATAATTTTAATGCTCCTATTGATTGTTTATTTTTCCACGTGCTGATTATAGCTCTTGAAATAAAAAATACAACGACAGGACGAAGACAGACCGTTTTCAGTGTAACATACGAAAAACGGTGTAGTGAAAAAGACGGCAATCATGCACAGTGACGTAGTTATCCTCTCACTCACTCTCATGTACATACTATTAATTAATGTATTCTGTGCTTACACACATATACCTATTGACGTAGTGTGAGTAAGTGTGCGTGCTGTCACGTTCCAACGTCACTGGCCATAACGTTTTAAAAGCGCAAACCGGTTACGTTTTAAACGAGGCAAAAGGAAAACATCAATAACTTCGTTATTTCTTAACGGATTATACTCTTTCAAAAGTCCTAGTGCTCACGGCTAAATACTTACCGTCTTAATCATAAACCCTCGAGAGCGTATTTTAATTAAACAGTGTTTTGTTCCGTTTTCGTGAGTGTCAGGTCCGACCTGACAGAAGTTAACAAATCCTTATTCAGTGAATAAGATAAGTTGTTGCAGACAGTTTCACTTCGCTGCCACTAGATGGCGTTGTACCTAACTTAAAACACGCAAACGGCAGCGCGAAGAATTTCATGTACCATTTCAGTGCAACTTAGATCAATAAATACAAATACACTTGATACCACATCGAGTTTTAATATAGACAGAGCATTCTGTAACATAAGTCGTCAAACCGTCTCCGGACGCAAGTAGGCCGCTGTAAGTCTAGCCAAGTGGGATTTCTCTGACGCGGATTTTATCAACTATGACTGTGCCATTGAACAAAACATGCAACATCGGTTGTCGTGTTCTCAGTGCCCTGCAACACCTGCACACTAAGAGGCCTGATGGAGGCATCACCTCGGGGCATAGCTGTTTCTGACTATTGATCTTAATCCTAACTAATCTAACAAAAGCGAATGTAACTCTGTGTGTCTGTTTGTTACCTCTTCACGGCTCAACGGCTGAACCAATCGCTGTGAAAATTGGCACTAAGATTCTGTAGGACCTGGAGAAGGACTTAGGCTATATTTTGTCATCATTACCATTATCGTTTTTCATCACTATGCAGGTGACGCCGCGGCGCGCAGCTAGTATATAAAAATAAAACCGTCGACACGTAGAATGAAGTGAATGATTTTGCGCATGCGCTTATGAGTAACACACTTATGGTTTTACCGAAAAACGTTTCTCAATTTTGATCAGCGCATCTCAAATTCTGTGTCTTATTTCTACAAGTGTCATTGCGTGTCAGCGAGAAGTTGACAAAATATATTGACTTATTGAGCATCAATCAAGTTTGAGTAACGTTTTTCGGTAAGACCCTTAGAATTCAAATATCTGTTGCGTGCACGAGCCTTATTAGATTGTATGTTCGTTGTCATTCCAGCGTCGATGTTGAGCGAGGACTCTGGCGGTGGAAGCAGGGGCGGCACAGGCGGCGCGGCGGGCTACCTGGCGACGGTGCGGTGCGTGAACCCGCCGCCCCTGGCCGAGCGGCGCGTCTCCGCCTCGGACGCGAACCCACCCATCGACGAGCTGCTCAACCGGTAAGAGTGGCTACGAGCCCGCTGACGGTACTTCGTCAACACAACCAACTAGACGGGGACCCGGTAAGAGTGGCTAGGAGTACGCTGATGGTACTTTGTCATTACAACCAACTAGACGGGGACCCGGTAAGAGTGGATAGGAGCACGCTGATGGTACTTCGTCAACACAACCAACTAAACGGGGATCCGGTCAGAGTGGATAGGAGCACGCTGATGGTACTTCGTCAACACAACCAACTAGACGGGGACCCGGTAAGAGTGGCTAAAAGCACGCTGGTGGTACTTCGTCATTACAACCAACTAGACGGGGACCCGGTAAGAGTAGCTAGAAGCACGCTGATGGTACTTCGTCAAAACAACCAACTAGACGGGGACCCGGTAAGAGTGGATAGGAGCACGCTGATGGTACTTCGTCAACACAACCAACTAGACGGGGACCCGGTAAGAGTGGATAGGAGCACGCTGATGGTACTTCGTCAACACAACCAACTAGATCGATCGAACGAATCCTCTTTCAAAGGAAAAAAAAACTAAATCAAAATCGGTCCATCCGTTTGAGAGCTACAACGCCACAGATAGGCACTGATACGTAGATACACACTTCGAACTTATAACACCCTTTCTTTTTGGGTCGGGGGTTAAAAATAAATAAAATAAATTATTGGAGGACATTTAACACAACGCCATCTACCCCAAACTAAGCAAAGCTTGTACTATGGAAACTTGATGGTTGATAGAATACATATATACTTTTTTTGTAAATACATACTTATGATACATAGATACACCCAGACACAGAACAAACATCCATGCTCAACACACAAGTGTTTGCCCTGGGTAGGGATCGAACCCACGAGCTACAGCTCAGGAAGCAGTCGTACTACCACTAAGCCATGAGGCCTGTAAATAGGCTGAAGTGTAAACCGGAGCGTTTTAAAAAGGGAGTCACAAGCACCTCTCTTGGCTAGCAAAGCAATAGTGATGCCACTGATGTTGTAGTTGTCCATAGGCGACGGTTATAGCTACCATCAGGCGAACTGCCGGAATTTTTGCTGCTCTTTTCATTAAAAGAAACAAAGCAAACCAGCGGTTCGCGGTCTACTTATGGTCCCCAAGACCATCTAAAGTGGTCTGCAAAGTCAACATTTGCAGACTTTTCTTGCGCGTGAAAACAAAACAAGTTGTCTTGCTCTCATAATTTCCGAACAAGCAAAATAGGATCGAGTGCGAGCCGACTTTGAATGTAATAAAGGCTTGCGCTTGCGCAATAGGCCGCAGCGCACCGCCTTTATAACGCATATAGGCCCGATGCGGCCCGCCTGTAGTTTGCGATATGTTTTTTTTTTCTTCGGGCAAGTGCCTTTAATAACTACAACAAGAGAATATACGAACTTCACATACATAGCTAACTAAACTACTACACGAAAAGCAAATCGATTACCCCAAACCGATAAAATTCTAAAGACAATCCAATTGCTCAAACCCATTACTAGTTGGCAGCGTACTCAGCATGCTGCCTGCGTTGCCACGTTGAATGGCAATGCTTACGCGCTAGACCACATACGCACCAGCATTTTGGTCAAGCGTCGCATTGATAAGGCGCTCAGATAGGTGAGAAAGTTGATATAAAATAATGATAATGAATAATGATCTTGTTATACGATGCGGTACGGCGCACTCCGCCATAATGTGCCCCATAAGAGGTATTAAGAGTCCATAGTCGCCCCTCAGCTAGGCCGGCCAGTTTAAATAAACCGGTTAAAAAATATACTTATTTTATTGCAAGTTGACACGTTTCTGCTGCCACAATATGATTACGAGGCGTCGACCGTAAAAACCAGACGTCGCGTGACTTATTTAGTGCGTACTGTGTAAGGTCACAATATAATATACCTACAGTCTGACAAGAATGGAGGAAAGTGGCAGCTGCTTCATTCATATGCCATCATCGATCATATACATATATCACAGCGAGAAAATATGTTTCGTCTAGGCAATGTGCGCTACGTCATAAACCGCACCGTTGGATGACATCAGGCGAGTCAGCGGTTAAGTGCAAGTCTGCTATATATAGATAGATAATCTCTTTATTGTACAGTATTGAACAAATACAATATTACGTAATAACTTTTTTTTTAAACAATGCTCGCCATGTAAACTTTGTTACCCGACTACGGAAGGTTACGTTTTTCGGGTTGTATACTTATACGTTAGTATGTATATACATATATATGAGTGGGTATGTACATATGTATGATAAAAAATGTCAGTATTTAGTAAAGTAAACGAAATTGAATATTTTGAAGTTGTTTCAGTTTTTGAAACTTAAGTAATAATATAATTTTATATTTCAAAGAAAACTTACAGCCAAAATACTTGAAAAAACTATATATTTAGAGATAAATTACGAAGAACGAACTACAAGTTTTCGCATATAGATTGGAAACGTGAAATAAAGCTTGAAACAAGAACATATTGATACTATACTATATTGATATTTGATATATACTATATTGAAGGAACAATGCGTTTTATAAAACATAATTTAGTTTTTAAGATTTTTTCCAACAAATTGTATATCATTTGATGTATAATTTTAATATTATACATAGATTTAAAAAATAAAACCCTTAATAATACTAAATGCATGACCGAGTCAATTGCTCTCCGTATATTGGCCTAAAAGGTTAAAACACAACAGTATTCTTCTAATCATGCTGTATTTACCACTAGAAAAGCGTACACATTTTAGTATGTTACTATTTAATGTTAGTATACATAATATGTCCAGTTTTGTAAGGCAAAAAATAAAAAAAATAAAAAAAAAAAAATTACAAATCGATAAATCGTAAAATTATTTTTACACCATATTTTATTACCCAACTATGTCTGAACAAACACCTGAAACGGGCAAGGTCTATTAATTGCTGAGAGATATCACCGGCGCACGTCCCACTGGCCTGATTCGGATATCGTACCAATAACTCCGTCTACATTAAATGCCGTGTCTGGCCGACGATGTCAAAATACACGTCACACGTGTCAACCGAGACATATTATATTATGTTTTAAATTACCTTTTACAAACTGTTTGTGACGTTAGTCGTTGGAAATTACTATTGCGCGCGATCTTGTTTTCGTGTCTTCGATTGCGAGCAAATCCTCACATTCCCAAAAAGTTCCATTCTCAAATATCTCTTCATCAAAATGTCCCTCGCAGTGTTCGTGGGACACATACAGTAATTTTTTTCTTAGTTTGTTCGGAAAGAGTACTAATGTGAGGGCGCTTCTGTCGTTATTTCATTAATCTGTTCGACTAGCAACACAATCGAGGGCAACAAGCTCTGTATATAAAAAAACCGGACAAGTCCGAGTCAGACTCGCCCACCGTGGGTTCTGTACAAACTAGTAGATCATCATCATCATCATCTCAGCCATAAGAAGTCCACTGCTGGACATAGGCCTCCCCTATGGATTTCCAAAAAGACCGATTGGAAGCGGCTTGCATCCAGCGTCTTCCTGCCACTTGTATGAGGTCATCTGCCCATCTCGTGGCTGGTCTTCCTACGCTGCGCTTGCCGGTGCGTGGTCTCCACTCGAGAACCTTTCGGCCCCATCGGCCATCAGTTCTACGTGCTATGTGGCCTGCGTACTGCCACTTCAACTTGCTAATCCTCTGTGCTATATCGGTGACGTTCGTACGTCTACGTATCTCTTTATTTCGTATTCGATCTCGTAGAGTGACTCCGAGCATAGCCCTCTCCATAGCTCGTTGCGTGACCTTGAGCTTCCTTATAAGGCCCATAGTTAGGGACCACGTCTCAGTGCCGTAAGTCATCACTGGTAACACACACTGGTCGTAAACTTTCGACTTGAGGGACTGGGGTATATTGGACGAGAAGACGCTTTTAAGTTTCCCGAACGCTGCCCAGCCGAGTTGGATACGACGATTGACCTCTCTCGCAAAGTTGGACCTGCCTAATCGGACGGTTTGTCCTAGGTAGACATATTCGTCAACAACTTCAAGAGTGGAGTTACCCACAGATATTGGGGTGGGCACTACATGGGCGTTCGACATAACCTTCGTTTTGTCCATGTTCATTTTGAGGCCCACCCGTTGGGAAACTCTATCGAGGTCTTCGAGCATCGTACTGAGGTCCTCCATCGACTCTGCCATGACTACTATATCGTCGGCAAACCGAAGGTGAGTGATGTACTCGCCGTTAATATTAATGCCGAGCCCTTTCCATTCCAGAAGCTTATAGGCATCTTCCAAACCGGCGGTAAACAGTTTCGGAGAGACAACGTCTCCTTGCCTCACGCCTCTCTTTAATGGAATTGCCTCTGAATTCTGGTCTTGTACTCGGACCGACATGGTGGCGTTGTTGTACAAACACTTCAGCACTTCGACATACCGATAGTCAATACGGCATCGTTGGAGGGCCTCAAGCACCGCCCAGGTCTCGATCGAATCAAAGGCTTTCTCATAGTCCACAAACGCTAAGCAAAGGGGTAAGTTATACTCTTCGGTCTTCTGTATCACTTGCCGCAGCGTGTGGATGTGGTCTATGGTACTATAGCCTTTTCGGAAACCGGCTTGTTCGGGAGGCTGGAAGTCATCAAACCTGCGTTCAAGACGATTCGTAATGACCCTCGAAAACAGCTTATAAACATGGCTCAGAAGCGAGATGGGTCTGTAGTTCTTCAGCAAAGTGTTGTCCCCTTTTTTGAAGAACAGCGCCACCACGCTTCTGTTCCATGCTTCTGGCGTTGTACCTTCGAGCACGACGGAATTGAAGAGTCTCTGAAGGACTTTAAGTACCGGTGTTCCACCCGCTTTCAGTAGCTCTGATGTGATTCCATCGTCGCCCGGTGCCTTGTTGTTCTTGAGCTGTTTCAAGGCCATCCTAATCTCGTACAGGCTGATGTCCGGGATATCTTCGGTATAATGTCGAGTCAGTTTGGCTCTTGGATCTTTACCCAAACTGCTAACAGGTTTTGCGACAGATGTGTATAACTGTCCATAGAACCTCTCGATCTCCCTCAAGACTTCTGCTTTAGTCGACGCTAGACTGCCATCTTCTGTCTTCAGCTTCGTCAACTGGCTCTGCCCAATAGACATGTCTTTTGCGAACACTTTGGAGCCTTTATTCCGCTCTATCGTCTCTTTAATACGATTAGTGTTAAAGGTACGGATGTCGTGTCGCATAGACTTTGATATGAGTCTATTGAGCCGCCTATATGACTCGACGTCACAGGATGACTGCAGTTGCAATGATCGTCGTTCAGCCATGAGGTCGAAGGGTATGGCTAGTAGATACAAGGGGGAAATCATATATTTTTTTATATTTTCCTTCATAACCGAAAAATATACATCGTAGAAATATTTAAAAACTTGTTTTAGCTTATGCTACTGAAGCTCTTTCATATGATACCCCACATGATACGGTTAATTCACTTTAAAATTTGGACCTCCATTCCTTGCATAAAGACACTATTTTTTTGTAATTAAATTAAAAATGTAAATTTTTCGGATTTTTTCCTATATGTGTATACTCTAACACAAGGCTTTTTGCCAAATTTCATTGTTCTAGGTCAACGGGAAGTACCCCATAGGTTTTGATTCCCTTGTGAGTGTCGAAATGTGCATTTTTTACGATATATTCGGTTGTAACTTTTTTTACGAAAACTTAGAAACTTTATTTTTCTTTCTGCAGCAAGATACTATGGATCTGCGTTTATGGTTTTAATTTCAACTCGATATCTTCACGCGTTCCCGAGACACCCGACGGACGGACAGACGGACAGACAGACAGACGGACAACAAAGTGATCCTATAAGGGTTCCGTTTTTTCCTATTGAGGTACGGAACCCTAGAAATCAAATCGATTATATTTTGCGGGATGGAACGTTACCTTGTAACACTTTTTAATTTTATCACACGGCTAATAGAAGCCGTGGGTACAAAAGCATTGGCAAATAGAAGCCGTGTGTCCCTTTAGTAAATAAAGAAACAAACTGACATATCGCTTGATCGATTGTCAGTGACAAACGACTGCGCTAGGGTCTATGAGAAAAAATGTATAAATTTTCCATGACGCAAATACGTTCTATTTTTTTAGCTTTCGAGAAAAGAGACTAACGCTCCTTATTAGGAGCGAGAGTGTGAAAAACGCGTAGTATAAAAGCTTACGAAATATTTGGAGAAGGTCTCTTTTACCTTCTGACCCCGAACTGTTCGGTAAGTGAAACTTCCAGTGTTCGCCATTGTAATTTCACCAGTGTTAATATATCGCTTTGCTCCAGGATCGACTTGCCTTTTTAAGTTTTAAATACTGTTATTTAAAACTAAATTATTTCTTTTAAAATTCTTTAACAACCTCAAAAGGCATGTCGACCCTGCAAAATTCTTATTATGTGTTTTCAAGTGCATTGTGATAATCTACTGTTTTACATGTCAGCCACACAGGTACCGTTTTTATTTAATTGTTATATCATATTTTAACTGTGTAACCGTGGCTGACATATGTCTAAAATCATGTAAGCATATTATAGCATTTTAATTGCGAAAAGCACATGATTCCTTAAATAATGTGAAAACTATTTTTATAATCTACCTTCAGCACTTCTTGCAAATCTTTTAATTGTCTGGACTCTTCAAGTCAACCTAAACTATTTTTATAATATACCTTCAGCACTTCATGCAAATCTTTTAATTGTTAGGACTCTTCTAGTCATTTAAATCTTGTAAAAGATTGGGTCATGTCATAAGAGGGCTTATGCTTTTACTTCAGTTATTCTACATACGAGTCACTACTTATGGCATGGCACAATCAGTCTGAACTCTCGACTGACACGAGCACCTCATCTTCCAGGGTTCCAGTATACGGCTAAGTTCCAGTATACGGCTAGGTTCCAGTATACGGCTAAGTTCCAGTATACGGCTAAGCTTCAGTTTATACGGCAACGTCCAGGTTCAGCAACATTTCTTCGTGCCGTCTTCGCTAGACCTACCGACCACGTGTCGACCCTCTTCGCCGGCCACCCTCGCCGGTCATCTTAGCTCCAGCCACGTGCCACGCACCTTGCGTCGGTCACCCTCGGCGGACAGCTGAACTGGAGCCACGCACCTGGCGACGGTCATCCTCAGCCACGTGCCTCGAGCCTTGCGTCGGCCTCCCTCGCCGGTCACTGTCTTCGGCGTCCACGTCGGACGAGCCCTCTGCCGCCACGTGCCGTCGACGACGCTTCACACGTCACTTCAAAAGATAAGTCCTCTTCAAGGCACCACGAAATACCAACTAATTCCACGACCCTAAAATCTTCTGTAACGTCTCTTCTTAATTCATCAAATATAAAAACTTAACCTCTTGCTCTTTTTGATTTCCACCGCCTCTGGGTAGGAAAACCAAAGTGTTACAGTGGCGCCCAACGTGGGGCTCCCTTGTTCTTGGGGAAACGGGATATGTAACACTGTAACACTTTGGTTTTCCTACCCAGAGGCGGTGGAAATCAAAAAGAGCAAGAGGTTAAGTTTTTATATTTGATGAATTAAGAAGAGACGTTACAGAAGATTTTAGGGTCGTGGAATTAGTTGGTATTTCGTGGTGCCTTGAAGAGGACTTATCTTTTGAAGTGACGTGTGAAGCGTCGTCGACGGCACGTGGCGGCAGAGGGCTCGTCCGACGTGGACGCCGAAGACAGTGACCGGCGAGGGAGGCCGACGCAAGGCTCGAGGCACGTGGCTGAGGATGACCGTCGCCAGGTGCGTGGCTCCAGTTCAGCTGTCCGCCGAGGGTGACCGACGCAAGGTGCGTGGCACGTGGCTGGAGCTAAGATGACCGGCGAGGGTGGCCGGCGAAGAGGGTCGACACGTGGTCGGTAGGTCTAGCGAAGACGGCACGAAGAAATGTTGCTGAACCTGGACGTTGCCGTATAAACTGAAGCTTAGCCGTATACTGGAACTTAGCCGTATACTGGAACCTAGCCGTATACTGGAACTTAGCCGTATACTGGAACCCTGGAAGATGAGGTGCTCGTGTCAGTCGAGAGTTCAGACTGATTGTGCCATGCCATAAGTAGTGACTCGTATGTAGAATAACTGAAGTAAAAGCATAAGCCCTCTTATGACATGACCCAATCTTTTACAAGATTTAAATGACTAGAAGAGTCCTAACAATTAAAAGATTTGCATGAAGTGCTGAAGGTATATTATAAAAATAGTTTAGGTTGACTTGAAGAGTCCAGACAATTAAAAGATTTGCAAGAAGTGCTGAAGGTAGATTATAAAAATAGTTTTCACATTATTTAAGGAATCATGTGCTTTTCGCAATTAAAATGCTATAATATGCTTACATGATTTTAGACATATGTCAGCCACGGTTACACAGTTAAAATATGATATAACAATTAAATAAAAACGGTACCTGTGTGGCTGACATGTAAAACAGTAGATTATCACAATGCACTTGAAAACACATAATAAGAATTTTGCAGGGTCGACATGCCTTTTGAGGTTGTTAAAGAATTTTAAAAGAAATAATTTAGTTTTAAATAACAGTATTTAAAACTTAAAAAGGCAAGTCGATCCTGGAGCAAAGCGATATATTAACACTGGTGAAATTACAATGGCGAACACTGGAAGTTTCACTTACCGAACAGTTCGGGGTCAGAAGGTAAAAGAGACCTTCTCCAAATATTTCGTAAGCTTTTATACTACGCGTTTTTCACACTCTCGCTCCTAATAAGGAGCGTTAGTCTCTTTTCTCGAAAGCTAAAAAAATAGAACGTATTTGCGTCATGGAAAATTTATACATTTTTTCTCATAGACCCTAGCGCAGTCGTTTGTCACTGACAATCGATCAAGCGATATGTCAGTTTGTTTCTTTATTTACTAAAGGGACACACGGCTTCTATTTGCCAATGCTTTTGTACCCACGGCTTCTATTAGCCGTGTGATAAAATTAAAAAGTGTTACAACCTTAAATATGCTTCGTAAATATTTGCTATTCTTAGTAACTGTCAGTCTGTCGATGTCAAGGACTGAAGAATAACATGGAAGATAAGGTCAATATTTGTGTATATTATTCTCTATCAATAATATTGACATTATCTACTAGAATTTTACCGTGAATCGGTCGAACAATTTCATAATGCGACGCAATATTCGACATAGTCTCGGAAAGTGTACCTAAAAGTTGGAAACATATCGCTTACAGAGGAAATTCAGCACATTCCGCTCACAAAGTATGACTGTGTGTAATATACAATGTGTAAGAAGAGCTAATAGCGTAGTTTTGCTTAGTTGTTACTATCAGTTTACTAACGTTTACGACGCGTTCGGGTGCACTGACATTGTAATAATTATGTGATTATGAACTGATTAGATGTCTGCAGTGTGAATGTTGAATTGTAGTCAAGCGGGTGTCTTGATTGGTACCGCGCTGTCTGCGTGCGATGACTGAAGTAGATGGACATTTGGATCGGTTTGGTTTTGTGCCCGACGATTGCTTCTATGTGATCAAAAACGGTGATGATAGTGTTTTTTTATATATATTTTTTATTCGAAAAGGCTTGCGCTTGACCGTCAACTCACCTGATGTTAAGCGACATTTACGGTCTACGATGAAGCGTGCTTGCCTTGAAGAAACCTATTCACTCGCGATTTGAAGACACCTAGATTATATCCAGTCGGAAAGACCCATTCAGGAAGCGCATTCCACAGTTTGGCAGTACGTACAATGAAAGTGGAGCCAAAGCGTTTCGTACGTGTTTTCGAAATATCAAAATTTGATACAAATACAAATCCTTTGTTGTCCTTTATTGTTTATATAATACCCTATGTCCGTCTTCGGGTTCTGAACTATCTCTGCGCAAAATTTCGTAATGATCGATTCAAATGTTTCATTGTGAAAAATTAACAAACAGACATAGAGCGATAAAACGTGAAAGAGTGAAAAACTTACGTGTTTATAGTGTATAATTGACACGTTCGCTTTTTTTTTTTAAATTGAAAGTACACAAACCAAAGACAAGAAACAAGTCTTATGCAAAAAAAACTTATAAAATAATATTATCTAGGAGCAAAAAACGTACATTATGCATAAGTCCTTAACAGTGAACCTAACTTACATAGAAGAATATTTAAAACCTAGAATTACTGCATTTTTTTAATATATATATATATTATTTATGGTTTGCAAACTGGATGTTACAGCTATAATACAAACATAATTTCATCATACATATGAATAACATAGACTGGCTGAACAGCCTTCTAGAAGCAAACACAACATGCATTTAAATTGTGACACTCAACAAATAGGAATAATTATAGATAGTCCAAGATACAATAGGTAATAATTGCAAGAACCGTGTTCTTCATTTTATATAAATATTGAAGAAGATTTTTTTATTTTGTTGACCGATGTATCAAAATAAACAGAGACATTATATATATATTACATTATATATAATTTCCACAATTAGCAATATCGAACATGCATGGATTCAGACAGAATAGTTGTAAATTAACGTTAGTACAGGAAAATATAATATACACAAACATACATATATATGAAATACAAACGTCTATTTTAATAGATCCGTCCGTGACGTAAATTTCCCGCTCGCCCTCGTCCGGCATCGGTCCGTTCGTTGTAGTGTTACGTTACGGTGTGTAAGAGGTGCGTGTCGTTGTTCGCAGACGAAGTAAGCCGATGTTCCCGATGACGTACACGGCGCGCGCCACGCTGGAGATCGGCAGCGGCAGCTCGGTGTGCTCGGGCCGCGCGGTCACCACCACCACCGCGTCCAACCAGGTGCGTAAGTCGCCTCCACCCCCCGCAGCATGCCCCCGCGCCGTCCGACCGGCGCCCGCGCCGCGCCCCGCGCACGAGAGGCTCTTGAACGCCATATGCCGCCCCGCGACGCGAGACGCCGGTGGTGGTTGTGTGGAGGCCGCGCCGCGAGGTAAGGCACCGCGCGGCCCGAGGCCCGCCGCTGACACGGAGCCCGCCTCGGCCGCGTTCATACACAGCGTGGACTCGTGGTACGAGGGCCTGGCTGCGTACAGCCCGCGCCGGCTCGTGCACCCACCCGGCCCCGCGCACGAACCGAAGAGCGCCGCTCCGAAACACGACGACGCCGGGGACCGTGGCGCGCCTCCACGATCGCACACGGTGCCCCGTAAACATAAAAAACGACAAAATAGTGAAAAATATAAGAAAAAAGAATCTCTCTATATCGACTCTGGCCGAAGGCACAGTGACGAAAACGCGTACAGGGTAGTAGAACGACAAAGAAAATGTGATAGCGAAAAAAGTGATATTAGCATAAGAAAAACTTATAGGGAGATAATATTACCGCAATTCATTCCGAAAGTGCCGCCGATAAACCCAAGAAACGTTAGAAATATGTCCATAGGCGACCCGTCCTTTGAAAATGTAGATAGTAAAATTGGAGATCGAGTAGCGGGCGCCACGCGCGTAACGGTCGATCGCAACAGTTCCAAAATTAGCTGTGACGAAGTAATATCTCACGGTCCCACGGTAGAATCGAGCGCGGAAGAGGTCCCTCCTACCGATATAAAAGCGACAGATACCCGCATAGACGTCGAAAGTGAAATTTCGGAATCAATGGAAGACCAAACGTCGAAATGTTTTCAGATGAGCGACGTCTCGAGCCGGCCGCGGCCGACGGAGCGCGCACGCGCACCCGGTGCTATAACGGATACCGATGACATAGAGCTCGAGGAAATCGTATGCCACCGTGCTACCGATGACAATCGCGATACCGGCTCCTTCTCCCACTACCTAGCCGACCAGGAAAAACTATTCCGAGTATTAGAAGCTACCGACCCACTCACCGCCGAGGATGAGTATACCGTGACCGTAGTCGAAAACGATAACTACGAAACGAACAAACGCACGACCGATACGGAGGCGGGGCGAGACGTAAGTAGCGAGACCGGCACGAGCATGCGTACTAACGACGAGCGCGAGGAGACGGTGGCGCGGCACGAGCAGAAGCCGCCCGCTGACAGATACATCCTCGCAGAGCTTCCCAATAACGCTTATGTCTTTCTAACACTCCCCAAACGGTCGGTCGCGGGCGCGCGCCGCCGGCCCGAGCTCGCCGCGCTAGAGGACGCGCCCGCCCCGTTAGACAAGCCCAAGAGGAAGAAGGACAAGCCTCCGGTAGGAACTAGTAATTGCGCCAAGAGGAAGGATGCCATCGATAAAAACGCGCTCCGAGCGCTTCTCTTTGAGAATCTTTTAAAAAGCGATAGAGGGTCTGCGACGCGGGCGCTGGCCGGAGCCGACACAGAGGTAGGCCCCCTTGCCAGTGGAGAGTCGGCCGCGGCGGCGCCCCGCACCCAGCTAATGTGTTGTGTTTCCGCAGGTCGATACCGCTATACCGTTTAGTTGCATCACAACCCCGGAGGTTGTGGCTAGTTGCAACACGACGCCGTCCGCCGCGCACAACTCGCACGCCGCCGCGCTGCCCGCAGACCCCAAGGTACGATACGCTACTCCCCCTCCCCGCTTCCACTCCTCACACTCGACTGTTACAAACCATTTGCGCACTATATTTACATATCGAAGAGACCTCCGCTTTGTTTTTTCTTTTGTTTCGCAATGAGAGTAACCGGCATGCCTGTAAATAAGCCGAGTTTTGCATTATGAACATTGTAGATGTTGAGTCGGCGCTGACGCTGAGACAGTTAATTGCACTTTTATACGTATTTAGGTTCTGTAATTGTGTATTTTGGAATTATTATTATTTTTGTAACGTTGTTTTTTATTTTTCATTGAACCGATCGCTTCTCATACAACACAAAACATTCTACATAGAAAAGTAATGTCCTAATAAACTACTGGGGGATATGTAGTGGATTATGACCTGCTGTTGATTGACTATTTCATAAGCACTTTTTGTGCTAATGTTCTATCTGAAAATTCCGAGATGCTAGTATTTTTATGTATTATAGTTGTCATGCACGCTAGACACTTTTGCAGTATATCCTATGTCTCAGTATATTGGATCAAATCGGCTCTGTATGTATGTATCCGTCGATGATAACTTGATTGACTTTGATCAAATCTTGATCATTCAATCTGAACTAGTTGCCTACAACTGCATTAGCAATTTTTTATTCAGTATAAGCTAGATAATTCAATGTAAAGACGAGGTTTTTTTTTTAAATAATCTACAGGCTACGCCATATATATGGAATGTTAATGTTATATGATTCTGATTCTCTAGCGAGCATGCGGTTTACAGATTAGGTATATGACAGCTTGACACCAGGTGAGTTGACGGTCAAGCGCAAGCCTATTTTCGAATAATAATTAAAAAACAGCTGAATTGTTAACCTCCTTCTTATTGAAGTCGATAAAAATAAAGATCAACAACTATTTGTATAAAGTTCCGGGATATAGGTCAGGTATCTATGGAGATAGGGTCAGGGTATAAAGGTCAAACAGGTGTATGTGAGGTAGGTTAGGTACGTAGACGTGTGTGTGTGAGTGAGGAGGCGGATAGTGAGTGTGTGTGTGGTGCAGCCGCAGGGCGAGGGTGCCGCCGCGAGCCTGGCGCCTGCGCCCGCGCCGCCGCCGTCCGCCGCGCGTCTCGACCCGCCGGAGGAACAGGTAAACAACACTCATTGGCGTGGCTGGAACATGGGCACACACTTCTAGGAAAAGAAAGAAAATGATTTATACACCTGCACATGCACTACAATAGCAACAACAAATACAAAATAAAACAGAAACGGCTAATGGACGTGTATCCACGGCTATGAATAAATTGAAAAAGAAATAGCATCAGGCGTTTCTTTACAGAGATTCACATTCTAAAACTCAAATCTAACTTATATATCTAATGTTTTTGAAATTGCGGGTAGTTGGGAAAAAAGTTTAAGAACTAAGCGCAGGGTAAAGGAATTCCTGTGGCGGAGTTAAGCGCACTCGTGCTCTAGTTACGCTAATGACTTCAAGACATTCGACACTTTTTTGCAACTTTATATTAAAACCGATAATAGTGACTGGGAACATTTTTCTAAACAGCATCATTTTCAACCTGGTCAAAAAGTACATGTGATTTGGACACAAAAATATCCTCTCAACTAGTCTCAACAAATACGAAAAGAGGGGAGAGAGGTAGGGGCCAAAGTGTGATCTAACAAACCTCATTATTGATGGACTATACCAAAATTAAGCTGGGGCGGTGCGAACATAACCTGTTAAGGTTGGGCTCAAAACGCACAGCTATCTATCTCGCGCATCATAACATATTTGAACATATAAAATCACTGAGTGGGGATATTAAAAAGTGCGGGTCAGATGTTTATGTAGATGGGAGAAATGTTTTAAAATAAACAAATCTGACTCTCATTTATCTAATATCCTCAGTGATTTTATATGTTTAAAATGTTGTGATGCGCGAGAGAGATGGCTGCGAGCTTTAAGCCCAATCTTAAACTAAATAGAAGATATAAAACGGGGAACCCCATTTTTGACTTGGTTGTCGTAGGGTAATAACTTGCAAATCGACCGATCTGATGAGCCCCTTACTATTATACAGTGTCCTGTGTCTTTAATATATTTGAGTTCGTTTTTGCGTTTTCATAGTAGTAACTGCTTATCATGCCTTAGTTGAGACTTGTTTTGCTTCCCGGTTTGATCGTCTAATTCTTGCTTGATTTCTTGCCGTTGTGCTGTTGTTTTCTGCTTAGCAAACGCTTTTTTTTGTTTTTAACGTTTCGCACACAGACATGACACTTGGAGATTTCAATAAAAAATAACCCTTACGTCAAACTTGCATACGTCAAAATGTGCTATTGAAATCTTAAAGTGGACTAACTGTGGACGCTGAAGGAGGCTGAGGAAAGGGTTTGGTTTGTATTTATTTAAGAGTACGTAGTCCGACCATCGACCGTCTCGCTCGCGCATACCCACATGTTTGATGATACAAAATGACTGAATGAACTTATAAAAAAAATCGTCGTATGTAAAACTAGAAAATAACATCACAAATATTCGATTGAAATTTAAATTTGATCCAAGTTAATTTTCTTAAATAAAAATCGTGTTTGCGTTAATAATGTCTAAATTCTCGGACTACGGACTCTTAACACAAAACATTGTTTGTTGTTTCAATATTGTTCTAGGCTAAGGGCAATTGTCCGAGAATTATGTTGTAGTTCGATGTTTTACTGCTAGATCTGAATTATTAATATGGAGGGCCCTCGAGAATAGAATCCCGAGAAGGGAATATATTAATATTTATATTATAATATAATACATATAGAAAATCCATGTGAGTCTTGCTAACATGTGCCAACGACGCCTTTACAAATATGAACCGGTAAAGGCGTTAAAAACATAGTTAAGCAAACTTATTTTCTTACGGCTGATTTTTTTTAATACGATAGGTTCATAGCTACGTATTTCTATAGCCGCTATCACAACTCTTCTCTTCTGCCGTCTGACAACAAGTTTATTTAGAGTTTTATAGAGAGCTATGTTTTTTATCTGATGTTCCACCTACTGTACCCATATGCGCAATAAAGACATTATGAATTATGAGTTTATTTTTAATTTAAAAGTATTTTTACTAGCAACACTTCATCTGTAAGACGATTAGAGTCTGGTATAGTTCTCTTGAACAAAAAATAGGAACTAATAGTGTGGTCACGACTGAACAAAATAATGAAATAAGTACAGCTGCGCCCTTAATGCCTCATTAATTCTTTAACCGAACAGACCATAGAACACGCTGTTTGGAGGGACCGCAATCTCTGCATGCAGTCTACTAAATTTCAAGCGCCATCGTTGTTGTAATGTCATTATTATTGACAAATTCTAGTAAAATTTATAAAAAAAAACTAACCAAATGCTGTCGTTACTCTTGGGGGTTATCTGCTCGAAGTGGGCAACACTTAAAAATATTTAATTTGATTGTATGGGAACAAGAGCACTAACGCTGCTACAACCTCAACATCAGCCAACGCGTGTATGTTACGCGTAGCATACACGCGTTGGCTGATGTTGAGGTTGTTACTTCCAAAGTAGCAAATTTGAATACACTGTCCTATCAGTTAGTATTCGTAATTCGCCATAGGTTGGCTAAATTGATTACTGTCGCTGTCGTACTGATATGCTCTCGATCTACTGACATCTGAATTTAGCTTCAGTCGAACGGTTTCAGTTGTGGGGCTAGATTCATACGAATCTAGCCTTGTAGTGTACCATGAAGCAGTCAGGTCGTGTTTGACCGGGCGATTAGTTGGGAGGGAGATGCTTGTGTTCCGTGTACTGTCGCGTGCGTAGTGTGCGAGTACTGACCCTTGCTTCCTGGCGCAGCCGCGCAGCGTGGTCGCGAGCTCGTTGAACGGACTGCCCTTGGCGCGGCCCGGGTACGGCGCCACTCCAACCACCTCCGGCGATGACTACAAGGTGCCTACACACACCATTGTTCCGCTTTTGCCTTCGTTTGTAGTAAGAAAGAGCTCCATTTTTATACCTTTTTTTTGTTATTATTTCGAACCTCGACGTTCCGCCTCACCCTCCGTTTTTAATTTTCAGAAATCGCTCGACGAAAACGGAAATTCGGTCCAAGGATACGGCTCACCGCTCTCGGGGTCTAGTCAACACAAAAAACCCCGCCGGAAAAGGTCTACCAAGAACGAGACCGAGATCGACTGCCGCCAGCTCGACGGCTACCAGGGACACAAGGACGTGAATGAACTGCTGCGCTTCATCGAGTCGGACGGCGCGCCCAAGCTGCGCAAGCACAAGGACGACTCCGACGATAAGGGAAAGAAGCGCAGCGCCGACCGACGCAAGCACCACGAGCACAAGCCGGCGCGAGCCTCCTCGCTGGAGGAGCTGTCGCGCACAACGCTCGAAGAGCTAACGGCGCGCGCGCCGCCCGCCAAGCCGGAGCGGCGCTCGTGGGGCGACACCGCTCCCGCCGCACCCGCCGACCCGCCGCCGCCCGCCGAGCAGGCCGACTTCCAGACCGTCACCAAGAAGCGCAAGCCGCGCCGGCGCACCGAGGAGGCGGCGCCGCGGCGCACGCGCGCGCCCTCCCCGCGCCCCGCCGACTCGGCGCCGCCCTCCGACCGCAGCAACGACTCCAACGACGACATGGACTCGGTGCACTCGCTGCCGGAGCGCGCGCCGCCCGCGCCCGGTGCGGTGCCGCCCCCGCACCACGCCTCCTACGCGGACATCGCGCGCACCAGGCACAACATACCCGACCTCATCGAGTCGTGCAACTTCTACGCGGAGGGCGAAGGCGCGCGGCGGCGCGCGGAGCCGGCCGCGCCGCGCGCGCCAGACCCCCCGCCCGACGCCGACGGGTACCCGGCGCTGGACGGGCGCGCTGAGCCGGCCCCGGCCGCGCCGGCGCCGAGGCGCGCGCCCCGCGACAAGCCCTCGCCACCGGCTGCGCGCCGCAAGGAGCGCCCGCCGCCCGCCGCCGCGCCCGCGCCGCCTGCCGACTGTCCGGCGCCGGACGTGGTGTCCGACCGCCGGCCGCCCGTCATCCTGCTCGACTCGGCGTCTCGGCCGCGCGACATGGACGGCGTCACCTTCGGCTTCGATATCAACGAGCAGCTGCTGGGCGGGGGCGCGCGGCGCCCGCGCTGCGACCTGGTGCGCGACGCCGTCGAAGCGCAGCCGGCGCCGGCCCCCGCGCCCGTGACCAACCCCGGTGCCGGCGCCGGCGGCGTGCCGGTGCGCGCCGCCAAGCGGGCGCTGCGCTACGTGCCGCCGCCGCCGCCTCCAGACCACACACAGCTGCACCAAATCGTCAACTTTGTCGGAGGCGGTAAGTGTTTTGCGGCGGGTTCCACCGATAGCCTCGTTTTTTGTATATCGTGAGTCTAGTAGAGCGAGTGACGTGGTGTTCGTGTTGCAGCTTGGGAGGACGTGGTGCGGTGCGGCGGCGGCAAGGTGCGCTACTTCAGCGAGACGCGCTAACTCCCGCGGGCGGCGTCCGGGCGCGGTGCCGCCTTCCCGGCCGGCGCGGGCGCGCGTGCTCTCGCGCCGTCGCCGGGGACTCCTCGCCGTGACCACGCCTCGGGAACGGTTATCGTGAGCCAGAGAATGGTGACTCGACGGTACAATGCAGTGACGCGCCGCGAGTGAACCGAGCAGAACTGAGATGCGCGTCCGCAATTTCAGGCTCCGATTTCACTATAGATGTGATCGAATCGCATATGAACTGGTTTTCGCTTCCGAATGCGACACGAAGTTATACTGAGCATTTAATATTTAAAATTTGCACATAAAAAAACCCTAAAATCATAAAAATTATTAGTAGTAAAACAAATCGTTAAAGTTTGAGGTCTGGCGCGTCGTAAGATCTCTTAGAGAGCCGATGGGAGCGCGCGTCTGGGAATGTTTGTTTCGTGTGATATGAGAATGGATAGCTAGTTAGATGTACTGCAGCGAGCACATAGTGGTCGCGCGGTGCGCCGGCGCAGTGTGCGATGGACTCGCCTGGACGGTAGCTTGTCGTTTCGACTCGCCCGCAGACGCGCCAGACGGTCGTTTCTAATGTATTCGATTTCAAGTGGAGGCATGTACTATTTTGTTTCTGTTGATCTTTATTGCGCTTGAGTTTTGTTATTTAATCACAAATATTTGATATTTTTCTTCTAACTAGCCACTCAAGTCTACTTTGTTATGTATTTTTAAGTTTTACCATGTTAATGTGTAAATAAAATGAAAAGATCTTTTGATGTGTTACTGGCCATTTTATATGGACCCGGTACCATTCCGCTTGTTCATGGACTTATTTCAAATTTAACATATTTATTTCTCAAATCGGAACAGGTATTAATATTTAATAATACTATCATTTATTTGGATTAGCAAAAAAAAAAAAAACATTTACCTATATAAAAATAACCAAAAAGTAACCATAACAAATTGCGTTTCGCACACGCATATTTAGAAAAAGTAAGAACATGAGCAAGCGGCATAGAGTGTACGGATTTCATAATGTGAAATAATTAACAATCCTAATAAATAACTTATGCATGATAATGTGTTATATATGAATAATATTATACGAGCTTGTTGTAATGCGCGAGGCGTGCGTGTGGAGATCCTTTAAAGTGGTGACTGACCAGTGTACCTCAGTATGTACGTATGACTGATTGCGTGTTGATTAAAAGAATCAATGGCCAAATCGTTCATATGGTCGTAGCAAAATTGTTCGCGACACGTTACGTCAAACGCCGGTCTTTCACCACTTTTACACATAACTACAGGAATTATTGCTATTTCAAATTGTGACCAAACTGCATTCATGTTTCACTAAAATAAATCGCTAATAAACACATCTACCGTGTTCACAATCTGCAGCTTTGTTCATTGTTCAAAATAAAAATAATGTGTATAGCTCTGATAAGTTTTATCCTATTAAAATGTAATCCGAAATGACAAGTTCTAAAACCATTGACATTATTGGTATGGTATTAGTAATTTTAGTTATAAAAAAAAATTGCATATTTTATTGTGTGCTTAACAGATCCACAGACAAAACTGCGTCACATAACGTTAAGATGGTGATTGACCAGAGTTCATCGAACAAGTTTACTTTAATTATGCGACTGAGGGGCCCGTTTAGATTATAAAATGCCAAGTTTGGTCTCTTAATGTCAAATGTCAAGTCGTCAGTGTGTAACAAGTCAAGTCAATGTCAAGTCGCGCCGAAATCTGACAAAATAAGGTCAGTCACCACCTTTTATAGTTGATATTATGATATGCGTTCTTTATTTTTGCTAACGACAGTTACATGCGTAACCCTAGTCAAAAAAAAATTGTACACTATTTGGCACTGTGTGTTGCTGCATATGATCAAAGTCAACATTAAAATTACGTGAAAATAAAAAAGGAACTCAAAAATAATTCGTTATTAAATATAGTTAATATTGAAATGAAGCAAACTGCATTTAATAGATCTCGCCATAAAATCATTCACTAATATGGGGCGTCAGCGTGGACTTTTTACCGTCGATCGGGATTTGTCAATAGTCAGTAAAAAATTACATAAAATGTACTACGCGCTTGACACAGAAATTGTTTTCAAATGTCAGTATTGACCAGTGACCTCGCCCAAAGCCCGTTCTAAGGTCTACGATAAGGCCCCTCTCTTTATTTCATCGCCTGAACTTTAAGGACTTGCCTACGCCTATAAAAGTGGTATCAATGCTAAAATCTTAAATCGTCCTGCAGACTTCAAAACCCGAAAAAAGAAATATTAACTCACTGTTGAAAATCATATGGATTAAATAGTAAATTATTATAATTGTGGCTTAAGCCTTTTTCTACTTTGTTTTATTATTTGAACCTAAGGACATCGTCTTACCGTCGCAGGCGCCCGCGCCGGATACACGCTTAACGGTGCGGACGGCCTAAGAGTGTAGGTTTCGTCATTTACGACCGTCAATCGTATACATAACAAGATGATATGATATGATACATACAGCTGGAGTAAATTGAAAAAAAGATGATTTAAAATTTATTTAATTTTTTATCACACACTTTTGTTTACTAGATGAAGGTATATTCATTCGGCCTGTATCGATTCAATTCAGCAGTCATGTTGAAATTGATGGATAAACCGTAATATGGGCGTAATTTGATGTACAGTAACTAATTTTGTATGCTGGCTTTATACTGTACGACTATGTAACTTAATATCTATAAAGTTAAACAACAAGTTAAACAAAGTTTTATAGAGCAGCAGCTCTATAAAACTTTGTTGGACATATTCAACAACGATACTGAGTATCATGCCTTTGAAACATTTAAAAAATATACTCTACGAATTGAAAATGCACTGCGTTTTGGTGCGTCCTGAGGTTTTTTTTTTTCATTTTGGACAGCACAATTCATTTAGTAATAGCTACCTTTTTGAGCAATCGTGGTAAAGTAACAATTTTGCCAGGATTATTGTATTGTAAATAATAAATCGATTTATAAATTATTGTACCATTGAACCAAAAGTATGAATCTGTGTGGATATGAGATCATTATTTTAAATTGATAAAGCTAGTCGAGATTTAAAAACTAAAAAAAATGTCAATACATTAAATGTTAAAAAAAAAATGCTGTATAAATAAGTTAATGGAAAAAATTTAATGTAAGTTCAGCCAATTTTAAATTAAATTCAGTTTTTGGCTGTGGTCCTTGAAAGTTTATAATTGTGAAATTTGCAAAAGTAAGAACGCTCGCTTACTTTGGGTTTTGAACTAGAGCCATGTGAAAGCTTAACTATTGTATCTTTTTTTTTTAAATTAAATGCGCAGATGGTATAGAACTTTCGTAAAAGGTTTTATTTACCTTGCAATGAACTTGTCTGTCCTTGCTTCATCAGAGCTATGGCAGGACGACAATATCGTATAATTACATACTAAATATGCAGCATTAAATAATATTTATCGTAATACCTATTATATGTTTACGAAAAGAAATAACTATGTTCTAATTTATTAATTATTTCACATGGCTCTTGATGCATGTTCCCCAGCGTAATCTTATTTTTAGAGAAAAAATGCTTTTGCTTTTGGTAAATAGTACATCCCTAATGTAAGACCATCCTTCATCTATTGTAAATATTAATGTACATTCATTATTATTTTTTATTTGAAAAGATATGGAAAAGTTATTACATATTTCGTTGTTGAGATTGTTTTTATCTATGGGGTATAACTAACTTAAACATTACGAATGCCGATCAATGTCTTTGACGCATGCAAAAATACTGCGAGAGTGAAAGGGACGGAAGACGAAAAGTGTGTATACATGTATAGAGCGAGAAGGATATTAACATGTGATCGGTCCAACACTGGATTATATTCAGTATTTTTTACTGATATATTTTTAAAATTCGTTTATGAAAAATTCGGCTGTAGATATGTAATTCGTTTAGTAAATTGTAAAGAAAGATATTAAATTGTGAAAGTGGTTCCGTACAAAAATACTGAATATTTCTAGACTTGTAATGTTGCGGTTACGTACGCCCCCTTCGTACTGAATGGACGCTCATATCAAACGTATAGAAATTGTTTATTATTTCTTTCCCTTGTAAAATATGTAAATAGATATGCAGAAAAATATTGGATTTTAACGGTCTTAGTGCATATAGATGTCGTAGCTGACGGGTCTCGAGGCTTGGTGTTGTATACTATCCCTGTAACTAAGGTTTCATTATATTATTGTTCTTTTTTTTTGTATGGAAATTGTTATTAATGTGCTTGTCGATAGAATATGTTTGATGCGGTAACTCACATAAGTTTTGGTATTAAACGGTTCAAATATTTTAACATCCGTTGGAATTTGAACCTGAATGGGGAAGGTTACAGGTATGAAATACATTGGATGTTGACAATTTTGAATTTTCAATGTACAGGGTTATTACAGTTTGTGTTCTAAGCCGAAAGAACATTACACACATCATAATTAACTTTTACTATGGGCACAACTAAAATTCGTAGAAAGAATCGTCTGTCTCATACATTTTGTGGGAGGGGTCAAAGAACAATTTGTACGAAACAGATGTTTTTTTTTTGATTTTGACTTAGACTTTGTTGACGTTGAATTTATGTGAAATAAAGAATATAAGATTGAAATTAAGAAACATTAAGGCCTAGTACACAGTAAAAAAGGCGTTAAGGGCTAGTACACAGTAGCCGTAAAGCCACAAACAACAGTAAAATAGTGGCGACGACAAAAACAAGCATATTAATTTCAATCATACATAGAGAACATGTATACCTATTCCCTACAAGCAATGTCACCTTGAGATCTTCTAAATATTTACTTACGAGAAAAAAACGTATGAATGGTCTGAAGTAAAATAATTTCTTGAGCTAAAACATAAATGTAATTATTTTGTTTAGGTAATGGAGTGATAAACGCTTAGAAAAGCTATGTAAATGTATAAATAAATGAATGCTGGATATGTAAGTAACAGTTATTGTCTCATTCGCTGATAAATATATTTATTATTGTGAGGGAAAGTCATTTATTGAATACATGCTTGTAACCAGAATAACTATTTTGATGTACCTAATGCTTCGTGTTTGTATCGACGAGTGAGACAATATCTATGTATAATAAATATGTATTCAATTGAGAAATTTATTTATCTGCTTTTCATCTAACTGTATAAAAAAATCTAAATTTTTACTCTTTCTATAGCATTATATAAATTTATATTAATTAGTGGAATCTATATATGTATTATGTATGTCGTTCATTGTAAAAGTGGTGTAAATTCATATTTAAAAAATATGTATTAATATTGGTTTGGTTTGATTTTATTTTCTGACGTAATACGTGTTATTAAAGTTTTTAATTGTAATTAATATAAAAAAAAGAAAAAAAAAAAACCACTGAATAATTTTAATTACAAGACATAGTTACAATAACACTTATTAACTTAGAACAAAATACCAAACCAAATGAGCGTTAATATTTTGAAATATGGAGTTACACCACTTTTACTATAAACGACATGTTTTTAAGTGGCAACGCTGATTTTCGATTTCATTAATCTAGTTAGTATTACTTTTGAGACAGTAAAATCGCTTTGTTTGTATTTCACTGTTTTAATTTAGTGACAACAAATTGTTAGCAGCTGGCCTAGCATGGATGGTAAATAAACGGTTTTTATGTCAGTTGTCAATGTCGGTACATACTTATTTCCTGTGGATAAAAGAGTGGAAAGACTATGGGCCTTACCGAAAAACGTTACTTAACTTTAACCAACGTCTCAAGTTCTCTGTTTTCTTTCCGCAAGTGACATTACGTGTCAGCCAGAAGTTGACAAAATATGTTAAGCATTGATTAAAGTTAAGTAACGTTTTTCGGTAAGGCAGTATTTGTCTACATTCCATGCTAACCCTGCAGGGAAGCTTAAATACGCCAAAGTGACGTCTTATTGTAGATAATAAAAGTGCTGATGTATCTCAACGTTATTATTCTACAGAGTTGATGAAACAAATATAAAATGACGGCGCTGATTGTATCTAGTTCGCACAATATTTCTGTCTACCCTCCGACGTACTACGAGTACACAATAATAATGAATCTTCGAATTCTCTAGTTTTAAAATGTTGTAGTGAGAATTATTTATGTTTAGAATTGTAATTGAAATAAATAAAACTGACTTTACCCTGTTTAAGGTTTAAAATACTGTTACTGAATCTGTTGAGTATTGCAGGCATTTTCCGTACTTATGAATTTTACATAGTCAATTGGACCTGTCGAAAACTTACTGCCGCTAACTCCTACGACACTAGGGCAAAGGGAAGCAGGCAGTTAAGTTAATTTAGAGCTCCAAATTACTTAAATTTACACATTCAACAACTTGACGTGTACCGATGGGAAGTTGAGGTCAAAATAAATATGTATATCATTATAGAATATCATCTCGAAAAAACTAGCAGGCTAGTCAACTGTTCCTAATTTATACCCAAAAATTTAGTTTGTGAATGTACTCAAATATTTCACTTATAAAATGTCTTGTAACTTTTGTTTTTATAATTATGTTTCGATTGTAACTGAGAATAGAGTAAAAATTTAGATAATTCTAACTGTAAAACATTTGTTTATATAAACAATATTGTAACCAACTGCAATTTACAGTTATGTACTTTTTCACTGTTTCCGTTTTCTTAATAAAAATGTTGAAAATACATGAACTTTGTTTTATCTTCATAATCTCATTAGGAACGATACGATTGCGCGATAATAATAAAGCTTACCTTACGCAGTCGGGTAAAAAGCGGAACTATAGCTTGACCGCCGTAAAGTCGACCCTCCTGATGGTAAGCGGGACGCTGGGCGGCGGGTGTGCACGGGTACACACGGGATTGTCACCGCAGCGAGATATCAAGATACATTTTCGTGTTGTTAATTAGGAGATACCTAATATGATTATAGTTATAAAAGTGTAGCAAATAATAGACTTTTATTCTACAATTATTTTTATTTAGTATGACTAAATATTATAAATGTCATTCTTCATCGAAATGATTTTCAGATTGTGAGTCCGACGAAGATTCAGATGACGTTTTCTCTTTTCACACGGAGACTAAGGCTACAACCGCGCGAACTCTTAACTACCAAAATGTCATCCGATGTCAGTAGCCGACATCCGATTGACAGATTGGTCGAGCGCACCCCGCCCCCGCGTCCCGCATACCATCAGGGGGTCGACTTTACGACGGTCGAGCTATAACGTCTCCAAGTTTGTACTACTATGGTATTCTGTGGTCTCGATTAAACAAAATAATGAAATAAGGACAGCAGCGCCCTCAATGTCACATTCATTCTGTAGCGGAACAAACTACCCGCATTCCATAATCCGTCGGTTTTTTTTCGGGTTCCGTAGTAAACAAGGAACCCTTATAGTTTCAGCATGTTCGTCTGTCTATCCGTCCGAGGCTTTGTTCAAAAATAATGCCGAGAAAGTCGTAGAATAAAATTTTGGAAAAAAAATGGGGTACCTCCCTATTAGACACGTAAAGTGGGGATTTTTTTCTCATCTATCCCATCGTAGGGGGTACTATTGAATAAGTATTATTTTTTTTGATGAAGGGGAAATCTAAACCATTTTTCAATTTAGGGATCTATAATATACAAAATTCGTATTGAAGTGTGATAATGTTTGTTAAGACCCAGGTTTTTACAATATTTCTATATAAAAAAAAAACCTTAAAAACTAGGGTGCCACCAGCCGCGGGGCAGGGCCTATACTGCTGACGGTAGTATTATTATATTATTAGATATCTGTTTCCGTCTAAAAAATCCTTATAAGTCTTCAGAATATGATAATCTTTGTAAAAAATATCATTTCCTTCCACTATATAAAAGACGTGAAATTGCCGATTTAACATTCCTACTAAAGATAACATCAAGCTTGATCGACTGTCCAGACTTGCTAGTTAAGGTTTCTCTTCGCGTCCCCTCTAGAATCACTCGATTAAATACTATATCCTATTTACTCCCACTGTGGGAACAAGGTACAGGCTTCTGTGGCGAACTAGTGAGTACTTCAATAAGCTATGCAGGCGATATGACCTTGACTTATTCTGTACAAGTGTAAATTCGGCCAAGCAGCGGTTGAGCGGATGTTACTTTCTGAACGGTAGCAATAACTAGTATGCAGCTTGAAATTAAAATTTTATATAAACGAGTATGTCACTGTGTAAGCCGAGCTAGCTATATTTCATGATTGTATCTAAGTAAATAAATTATTACAAAAAAAATATAGCCTATGACACTCAGGGAGTAAAGGCGAATCTAACGATACCTCGCACATCAAAATCGGTCAAACCTGTTGGCAATCATATAGAAACATACATACATACACTCGAAAAACATAATCCTCCTTATGCAGTCGGGTATAAACACTACTGGGTCTTGTTTGTCTACAAAGTTAAATAACGTTTATCGGTAAGGCCGACAGACTGCAACTTCATTTATTGTAATGTATCTATAGATATATAATCCGATCCAGGGCCTCATTACTATATCCGTGTCTCGACACGGTCTTGGCCACTTTTTTTGTAAGGAACACTACTAGGTGTCAGGTGTGGTGCCTTGAATACAAAAGACTGAAACCGAGAGAAATCAACATGCACAGATATTTAGTTTACTCAATGATTTTGCAAGTATACAGTCTATGCGACCTTTAAATGAGTCTGGAAGAAAATTAGTCCATAGGATTCCTCTGACTGCTTACAAATAGATTTAGTTTCCTAAATATCATGTATAAAAATCAGCTGTCACTAAACAAGTTAGCCAAGATTTTTTATTCCAAAACCCAACAACTTAACATGGGTGGCCGTCGATTTGGGAGCGGCCGTTATGAGTAAAGCGATCGGACCGCAGCTGCTGATCTAAATGTAGTATTGATTTATCTTTGCTGCTGGAATGATGTTTCTCACGAAGTTGTTGGTCTATGAAAGGTGTGTCATTGGTGGCAGAAAAGAAAAAAAAGAAAACCAACGACATGATGAATAGGTGGTTTCTGCAAGGTGACCCACTGTAATAAAAAAAAATATTTGTGGACATTTCACACAACGCCATCTAAGCCCAAACTAAGCAAAGCTTGTACTATGGAACTAGATGGCTGATAGAATACATATATACTTTTTTTTTGTAAATTTAAACATATGATACATATAAACACCCAGTCACAGAACAAACATCCATGCTCATCACACAAATGTTTGCCCTGGTGGTGGGGAATAAAATAAAAATCAATGATTTCGTGAAATAATATTTTTTATTTTATATAAACAACATGATACAGATGTTATGGCTTTGTATTCAAATATCTATTTATAATAAAAATATTAACAAAATTATCTTACATCCACTTGAAAATGTACAATTTTTTTAATTTGTAATAGACCTTACAAAATACACTTACAGTATCACAAGTCGATACCGGCCGAGTCGGGGAATAACCTTCGAGGGATTACATCGCAATACCAAGGTATCAACTTGTGCTGTTATAACACTTATTTAGTTAACTCCCTATTGCTCCTACTTTAAGGCATTAAAAGATACATTTAAGACTGTCATTTTCTATAGGACGTAGCTACTTTAATGCCCGATACACGTCATTTCATTAGTACCTATAACAATAGCATGAGATTTATCCGTATTGAAACTTTCATTGAAGCACCCGACTGAATTTAGACATCTCGTCGACTCTCTCCGAATCTCGTCCGCGGTCTCGCGTTTGGACCGAGCCGCGAGTAGAGCGATGTGTCGACCCGAGCTACAGCCGCACACAGAATTGGAGCTCGATACCCAACTATCCATTCGAGTTTAGCGCTGATGTTACATCGGTTAACGAAATCGATGTCAAGTGCAAAAACACCAATTTTGTGTAATCGTATTCGCTTCAATATCCGTCGGTTTGTTGGATATCAGCCCCGCATCCGGTCTATCGAGGCTTAGCGAACCTCAACCCTTCAATTTTACTTAGTCTATTATTCACTACAAAAGCACTTAAGATTTTTTTTTATTACTATTAAAATAGTGGAGCCGAAGCGATCCTCGCGAAGCTCACGATGTCGAGTTTTATTAGCGAAAATGAATTCGTTGTTAGTAGTGTGCGTGGCGCGAGTGAAGCCGCGGCAACTCGCACTCCGTCCGTCACGAGTCAGTCACCATATGTACACGATCGTCAAACGTATCAAAAATGAATTTCGAATCGCAATAATAAAATAGTAGAGACCGCAGTAATTCATGGAATGAGTAAATTTCGAAGGCAACGAATCGAGTTGTGTCGCGGCGGTGCGTCGCTAGAAGATGTCCGGACAGGCGGTCCAGTCCTGGCGGCGCTTGGCGTCCCAGTACCGGTGCGTGTACATGTGCCGCAGCTGCGGCGTGGCGGCGGGGCCGGCCTGCGCCTCGCGCGTGAACCAGACGGGGCGCGGCGGCGGCGGGCCGAGCAGCCCCCGCGCCGCCGCCTCCTCGTTGGCGGCCTCGAGCGCGCGCCGCGCCGCCCGCTGCTTCTCCTCGAGGCGCAGTTTCTCCGTGTTGGCTTCGTCCCAGAGCCCCTCCTCCATGAGCCGCTGGTCGGGCCGGCGGCGCGAGTCGGTGGGCGCGACGCCCTCCTCCGGCTCGTTCAGCTGCGCGGCGAGCACGGTGAAGTTGTAGAACTTGTCGGCGTCGGGCGGCGCGGACACGCGCTGCCACGCGCGCACGAACTTGCCCGTCTTGCAGACGGTGTTGTCGGCGGAGGCGCTCGTCACCGGCGCCACGTCCACGCTCGTGTCCCAGTGGCCCTGCACCACGTACCGCGGCTGAAACACACACACATCTATATATGACGACGTCGGCCAGATATTGTAAACGGTCCGTGCAATACGGGCGAGCGAATGAGTCGGTGCGCCTCGTTCTCATATAATAAGGCCGCAGTGCGGCGACCGAGACACAGGTAATTCGAGTTCCCGATATGTATGTATAATTCGAGCTCCGGATATTTTGGCAACTGTACCACGTCACAGCAGACTAAAAGTCCCGGCAAACAAAACGCACTAATTTATCTCGTTAATAATAAAATGATTATAATCTTTAATACGTTAAAATAAAATAAATAAATACTGTGTGCTTAAGATCAAACAACAGATGTGATAAATTCATTAAGGCGATGTTAATAATGCGAAATAGAAATAGCGGTAAAAAATGACGCGTTGACTGTATCTTTTCGTTCCCTTACTGGACTCGAGCCGACTTTACCCGAACGAACGTTACATAGCCGAACGTGACGGAACAGTGTCATGCAATACCCACAAAATAAGTGTTCAGCGTAAGAAGACCAGCCTACAAAATGGACAGATGATCTCATACAACTGCCAGGAAGATGCTGGATGCAAGCCGCTTCCAACCGGTCTTTTTGGAAATCCATGGTCCCCCATGGATTTCCAAAATGTCCAGCAGTGGACTTCTTGTGGCCGATGATAATGAAAGTGCTTAGTGCGTCTAAAGAAGTTTTCACTTAACTATTTGTAATCAAAAGTAGGCGCATCAGACGATCATGGTAAGTTGATAACACTAAAATAGAAAATTATAGTTTTAAGAATTGAAGCAACCAACTTATCATGGATGCCATTGTCAAAACCGGACCAAATTGAAATGGGACCACACGGGAAGCACCAGCTTTCAAATAAAAAAAAATCGGTTCACCCAGTCGAAAGTTATAAGGTAACACAAAAAATAAGAAAAAGAAAACTTGACACTTTGTGTCTTGTTTTCAAATTTTGCATGCAAAGTGGAACGCAAAGTTAGACAATATGCGACTGACCACTCCATTCGGATCCTTGATGACGCCTGTGACCTTCCTCTGCGTGTCCTTGCTGAAGTATCCGTAGGGCAGGTACTTGAGGTGCGCCACGTAGCCGGCGGCCGGGCCCGTCTCGCCCACTATCTCCATGTCGCCGTGGTTGTCCACCCACAGCTTGCCCACTATTATGTTGTGTACCGTCGTCGTCACCTGCCGACACAAACACTACCTACAACACGGTCCCATAATATAATATTAAACACAATCATTTCAAATCTCTTTTGATGATGCTCCAGGTTCGTACAAAAGACCAAATAAACCCCGGTGCAATCGAATTTATCACTTATAGACAATAGACAACTTCACTTGATTCACTCGAATTCTCAATATCTAACATTTATTTAACATTATTACCATATTACTTAGTGCAGTTTTTAAGCATAACAAGTATGCTTAAAAAAATCTGTAGTAAAGAAGCGGAATAACTGACTTTACTGACTTGTTTCGTATATATGTTACTGTAAAAGCCCGAATATTGGTAAATCTTAGGTTTTACCAGTAAATCTTAGGGTTTAGGTAGGGCCAACACGAGTCGGTAAATGTAAGAATATGTAAAAAAGAAACGATTTTATCGGGCTTTTACCATTAGAATTTAGTACATGCTAGGTTTTACCAGTGACGGTTGGTAAATGTTGGTTTTGGAAATAAAACAATGCATATGTTACTGTATTCGGGCTTTTACAGTAACATATATAATAACATTTGTATGATTGAACGATGTAGCTTGGTGCAACGCAGTCTTAGGTATAAGCAATAATTTCTTCAGAGATTAGGTTATGGTTTTTTTTTATACAAATTTATAGATAATCATTTACAAATACAGATAACTTACACTTTAAGTTTGCAGCTGGAAATAAATTTTCTGCGACAGCGCTAAGGGGGAAAACGAGGAAAGTCCCAAGAGCGAGTAGGAAATAGATTTGTACTAAAAAAAACATAACCTAATCTCTGAAGAAATTATTTCTTATACCTATACCAGGATCAACTAGTTTGGCCTAGCCTAAACTGGTCTATTATGCATTGTTTTATTTCCAAAACCAACATTTACCAACCGTCACTGGTAAAACCTAGAATGTACTAAATTCTAATGGTAAAAGCCCGATAAAATCGTTTCTTTTTTACATATTCTTACATTTACCGACTCGTGTTGGTAAACCCAAGATTTACCAATATTCGGGCTTTTACAGTAACATATATACCCCTGTGTATTTAATATAGGTATAACAGCATAAGAATATGTATTTTATCACATACAGTGGGCACAGAACGCAATTAGCCATTTTCATGTAGGTAAATAAATTTAGGTATTTTAATTTAAAAACTGTAGTCACAGTACAATCAATACCTAAGTTCCCATTTTTTTGCCACAATCGTTTCCTTTCCAATACTTATCAGGGGAGACTAGGTTTAACATGGGCAACAATTAATGTTTGGGCCAAAAGGATTTATTCAATCTTCAATGATCATTCTTAATTTTACCCCATTTTTTTTTTTTATTTCACTTTTTTTATGTGAAATATATATGTGTCTTAGTAAAAAAAAACTCGATTCTCATCAAGTTGATTTGCCCTGAATTAATTTGTATAAAATCATAAGAAAATTAGGCGTTTCTAAATAAGAGCCCCATTGAGTTTGGTCAGCCGTGTCGGTCGCGCAAATTATGGTCGTGTAAATATTGGTTTTACATGAGATTTCAGAACTTTTTGCTGTGAAAGGACTGCGTAGTAAAACTTATTTTACATTTTATACTTTTGATGGAATATCTATTTACTGACCGAATAGACATTTAGATGACCGAAGAAATAAATAAATAATTCAAGCGAATATAAATACACATATAAACAAAAAAGTCTTAGATGTTTTATCATTAATATTAGCGAATTTTAACTATGGAAATCGAATGCGGTTGAAACTATAGTCGGATTTTTCGACACAAAACAGATATGTGGACCCGTAGTTTGTTTTTAAAAATATTAGACGAAATTTACCAAAATTATATATACCTTCAGTTATTTTCAATTTGATTAAAATCAGTAGCGTGCGAGCGGATCGGCTGTCCAAACGTAATAGATCTATCAACATGTATTGTCTAACCCCTTTCACGTTCTCGGATCGTTTAATTCCATAGGAGTAAGTGTTTCCAGTGTCGTGGAACACGATGTCATTATCCCTGTGCGGCAGTACGGCGATGTACTGTCCTCGGAACTGGCTCGTGACGCAGATGCACTGGCGCGACGTCCACCCGTGCGCGCCCTCGCAGTGCAGCGCAGACATCGGCGGGTGGTGTTCCACCTACCGTCTCATACATCTACACCTTGTTCTCACTTTAATCATCATCAGACTGGCTTCGCAGCTCAGTTGGTAGTGTGGCCGCCTGCTAAGCTGTAGTAGGTCGTGGGTTCGATCCCCACCCAGGACAAACATTTGTGTGTTGAGCATGGATATTGTTCTGTGTCTAGGTGTTTCTTTGTAAGTATGTATTTACAAAAATTATGTATTTTTATATGTATTCTATCAACCATCTAGTTCCCCATAGTACAAACTTTGCTTAGTTTGGGCTAGATGGTGTTGTGTGAAATGTCCACCAATATTTATTATTTGTCTCATCCACAAAAGTCCACTGCTGCACATGCTACAATGAAGCGGCTTGCACTTGTATGAGGTTGTCTGTCCACCTTGTGGCTGGTCTTCCTATGCTGCGCTTGCAGGTATGAGGTCTCCTCTCTGGAACTTTTCGGCTCCATCGGCAATCAGTTCTACGTGCTGTGCCCTGCCCGCTGCCACTTCAACTTGTTAATCAGCTGCGTTATGTCGGTGACTTTCGTATGTCTACGGATCTTTTCATTTCTGATTCGACCTCATAGAGAGACTCCGAGTATAAAGTATATGTATGTCCTTTCCCGTCGTTTCCTTTTACTTTTGTGAGCTAATTACATTCTCGATACTATATAATACCAAAGTCATGTTCGGCTAATTCTGAGCGTTGAGACCGATACAGTAATCTCAAAACCATTGACAAAGTATCATACCTTCCTCATGTGTGTTTGTGTTCCGGAGAAGCGCCATCTAGAGTCATGTTTAACTCTTACTTCCCGTCGAATTCTTGGAATATCACTGTTTCTCTCATAGGAAACATATTGAGAGCGAAAGAGACCGCAAAATTCTTCAGACCGTTGACGAACCATCATACCTTTATGTGTATTTGTGTTCCGGAGAGGCGCCATCTAGGGTCACGTTTAGTACGTACTTCCCGTCGAATTCTCGGATTATCCCATTCAGTTTCTCTCATAGGAAACATAATGAGAGAGATAGGGACCGGAAAATCTCCATGGGTGCGATTTTTTTATCACTCGCAAAGAATTAACACGTGAATTTGACTTCCGAACAATACCTAAACTACTTGACAACACCCAAAATTTTGATAGGGTTTTTGTCCACAGATATAAAATTGGAATGGTTACACTTATTGCGTTAGCGAGTGATTTGAATGATTGCATGCGAACGAATTTTTGAATATCGCTCTAACGAAAGTCATATTCCTAAGCGATATTTTTCGAGGGCCAAACCGTTATTACCTTTCTCCAGGTGTATTTGTTCCCCGAGGAGACGAACATTGCGGAGGCGCCACCCAGCGGCACTATCTGGAGGTACTTCCCGCGGAACTTGGTGGTCATGGTGAACTCCTGCCAGCACTGCCAGCCAGCCGAGCCCTCCGTCCACTGGGCCACCATCGGCGGGTGGTGCGACACCTACGTCATACCGAATTTACGACACGCGACAAAATGTTCAAGCCAAAAGCAAAATTGATGATGAGAGATTATTGTAGGCACTCTCACACTTTATTTTTTGAATTTGGAACATCGTTACTACAAACTAATTAAAATATCTACACAAGCCAATGAGAGTCAAAAGCAATTGTCGCCAACTTATGCAATGAGAGTTTACTCTATGTATTCCTCTCACACTTTATGTTTTGAATTTGGAACATTGTTACCACAAAAGAATTATAATATAGCATCTCTCACTTTTTTGAATTTCGAACTTTTCTATCACGAAATAATTGTATTAAAATATTATCACAAAAGAATTATAGTATTTTATTATTCTATTTTTTAAATTTTAATCAAATCTGTTAAATGGTTTTAAATTTTCTTGAGGATGGAGGAGGCTGGGATGTGGACATGGCAAGTGCTGGTAGGAAAAATATTAAAAAGTTCTAAAACTACTAAGGAAAAGACAGGATAACGACACAGGGCAGTGAATAAGAAAATACAGAACTAAGTTAATAATAAAAAAATAATAACACTAAAAATACTTCTTTTTTTTCACAAAAATTATTAGATTATCAATCTGGGTATTATTAAAAAAATATACAAGTGCTCTACTAGCCCTTTTCGGCTTAGTACGAGTAGTATGACTCTGTATAGGCCTCACTATCAAACATGATATATTTCAAGTAATATTTATGCAGTTCCTAGCAGATGATCGTTGGTAGAGAATAGGTATATTACAACATAGAAATGAGTAAAAGAGACAACATGCCTGTTCCGATATCGACCGCCAGCCGAGGTCCGACATTCTGTCGCATTCGTACGTCTCGCCTAGTAGAGGGTTGAATGGTTTGTTCGTTCTGAAATAACATATAATAAGTACATGTTAAAACAAGTTAGAGGAAACTAAAACCCTCCGACAATAATTATAGTTTAAAAAACTGAAGCAACCGACTTCTCATGGATGCCATTGCCATAACTGGACCAGATTAAAATGGGACTACACGGGAAGCACCAGCTTTCAAATATAAAAAGAATCATCAAAATCGGTTCACCCAGTCGAAAGTTATGAGGTAACAAATATAAAAAAAAACAGTCGAATTGAGAACCTCCTCCTTTTTTTAAGTCGGTTGACAAAAATCCCAACTGAACCGATTTTGATGAAATATCTAAGAACACTCTCCACCAAATCCTCTTTCAAACAATAAAACTAAATCAAAATCGGTCCATCCGTTTGAGAGCTACGATGACACAGAAAGACACACAAATACACACGCAAAAATTTAAAACCATTTGGGGGTTATGTAAAAATTTGTTTCACAAACGTCAGTAGTCGAATTCCGAAAAGCTTTCCAGGCCCTTATCAACGTTAACAAGCTTATCAACACTTAATCGATTAATTTTTGCAAGACAGGTAAAGTAGCTCAGACTATAATTAATATCTCAGAGTGACGAGCGCACTCCCTTGCCGAACAGCGTTTTGACACTCCCTTGCCGAACAGCGTTTTGAACAATAGCAGTCCTATTTTTTTTTTATTGTTTGGCTTCGGACTGTAATGGGCAAGAGTAAATAAGCTTAATAGCAGGCGAGCTACTTGCTCGTCTCGTCATTCAGTTCTATAAAAAATATTAGAGCATTACAAATTGCAAATGTAATGTGATCATTTATCTTGTTGCCGAAATGTGTGAAAGAGATACCGAGAATAAAAGAGATAGTTGATTTATGGAAAACAAACAGGGATAGAAAATTACTTACATAGCATACCCGAAAGGAAGATATAAAGTAAAAAAACTAAAAATGGTATGTTCTAGTTTTAATTCACATGCACATTTACAAAATGTTTTTCATTCTTACATCAAATTACATCTTCATTGATTCATGAACTTATTCATTTATTCAAGAATTTATACATTCATTCATGAAGTCATTCATTCATTACGTCATGCATTCATTCATGACCAGTATCTGAAATTCTAGGTAGCATTTAACTTTACACAAGCAAGGTTGACGCTCACTATCACCTTTTGCAGCACTTGCTAATTTCTTGTAGCATATAAAAGGGTCGCTGAACTTGCCCCCCTGGTCGAGGATGTAGCCTTGGTGGGTAGTTACCTGCACGCCGTGGTCGCGTACGACGACACCGTGAACGCTGCCACGTATGCGAGCTGCTGCGCTGGGTCACTGAACTTGGCCGCCTCGTCGAGGATGCCCGAGTACTCGTAGTCCTCCGTGAGCCGCTGCAGCATCGACAGCGGCTCGCTGAAGTTCACTGGTATCGGGATTTTTGATAACTCTTTGCCTGGAAATAGAAAAATAGATTAATTTAATTATTAATTAATTTAAAAAAAAAAAAAAAAACTCAGTGCTATCACTATTAAGAGCCAATTCGTATTTTTACTATCTTGGATTAAATTTTCACTTAATACAAAGTGAGATAAAATTATATGCCTAGTTTTTGATAAAAAAAAAGATAACGCAAATAAGTTTTTATTAGAGTTTCAAATAATAAAATTTATCGACATTCAAAGGAGTTCCTCTTTGTGTTGCTAATTCAGGGTAGTTTAGTCATAACTAATATTGTTATATCCAACAGCAAAATTCGTTATTTATTTATTTTGAACAACCAAACAGCTTTATTACAAGATAATAGTAAACAATTACTAAGTACAAATGAGCCAACATAAAACACTTTTTTAAACTATCACGGTCATTCATAAAAGTACTATCGGGAGCTCAAAATTAACGCGAATCACGGTAAATGAGCCAACATAGGTTGTCCCTGATGCAATAAATATATGCAAAATTCGTTAAAGGCATGTGACTGCTATGCATTATATGCATTTTATTTATAAAGTATATAACAATACAAGTACATATATAAAATATATAACCTCCGTATAACTATTTTGCTTTCGAACAGTGTCCGTATTTCGTTATCAATCTGACTTGATATAACTTTTTAGAGTATAAAGGCCGTCACAGACATAGCTATAATATATATTAATATATTTTATAGCTAAACATGTTACCATATATTTTCTATACAAATTTTCGAGTGACCGCACACGCAGCTATAATATATACTTCTATGACGTTACCAAACTATACCGTAATTTATATTATTGCATATTAATATAAATTATGGTATAGCAAGACATATTTTGAATATACAGTATGTTTCAAGAGAGTTTTGGCGGGAACGTCATCGAAACATGTTGTTACTTTGTTTTATTTTCCTAAACTTGTGTTAGTTTGAATATTAATGCGATAAAAATGGTGGTGTTTTATTCGTTAAGTGTTCGATCAAGTACATGAGCGTGGGCAAGTGAAATGAAGTAGTGAAACGTGTCATTTTACGTTGTCGACAAAACTTCATAGAAGCTTCTAGTAAAGTCGCCACCACTTTACTGAAGCAGGACTCGACTTATAAATTGATTGTATACGTGACTTAGATTGTGACTAGTTTTTGTGACTGACAGGGCAACTAACATCTCTAAAGCAACATCAGAACCGTCGTCTGAAGAACTGTCAATTAAATCCAATAGCAATGCCCTTGTTGAATTCATAATTACTGTGTTTTAAAATCACCCTATATTACAAAACACGTGCAAACGCTAGGCCGACCATCAATAAAATGAAGGCAAAATATATATTATAGCATCATCTCCGTGTGTGGTAGCTTGCTATAATATATATTATAGTACGGTATATTAATATAAATTATAACTATGTCTGTGACGGCCTTTAATGTCGATAGGAGTGCGTACCTATACAATTCTTCATAATGGACCAGAGACTGAGCGGGTAGTTGGGTTTGTCGGGAACCCGCGTCCGCCGAGGGTGGCCGTCCACCGTGCTCACCACTTGAGATACATGAGGCTGTAACGACATAAGTAATACTCATATAGTTATCTGAGAAATGTCTCAAACATGTTATTCCTACGATAGTCTTCCCGCTCGCTAGACGTCAGTGACACTACTAGTAAGTACAATTTTTAATTCAAAACAATTTGTGATGAGCATGGATGTTTGTTCTGTGTCTGGATGTTTCTATGTATCATATGTAAATATTTACAAAAAAGTATATATGTATTCTATCAGCCATCTAGTTCCATAGTACAAGCTTTGCTTAGTTTGGGCTAGATGGTGATGTGAAATGTCCACAAAATATTTATATTTTTTATATATACAGATAGATAATTCATGATTATTATGTACAACTGTAGGTCAATGTTTAACCCAATTATGAGCTAATGAGTCACTACTCATTAGTAAACGCCCCGATAAAAGCCATAAAATACCTACGAGTACAACACAAAACGTGTGTCGTTACTTTGTATTTTAAATAACGATACGATAGCTAACGTCTCTTTCTGACTGCGATACAAAACAGTTTCATCATTCACTATTTTTCGAATCTAGTCTGAACCGGAGACATTGAGCTTATTAGAACTTCAAGAGAAGAGTAGCAGGCTCGCGTAACTAAGTAATTTTGCACACCAAAATCAGCCCTGTTTGTACAAACTGTCCCCCCGCTGGGCGCGGGCCATCTTCTCATTGTGAGAAGGGTAAGGCCTGTCTACCACGCTGGCCAAGTGTGGGTTGGCAGACTTCACACATCTTCAAGATCATTGAGAACTCTCAGACATGTAGGTTCCTCACGATGTTTTCCTTCACCGTTTGAAGTTGACGGCAATTTCATGATTCAGTCTAATTTTAGGGTGCCAAAAATAATTCACGTCATCAAGTAACCAGCAAGTAACAAGAAGAAACTTATGCAACCATATTGATTTTGGCACTTCTAGAAAGGCGCTTCCAAATGTACTACTTGTTACCCGATAAGGTGGTGGACACAAAAAATTGTAACATTTTTGCTAACTGTACAAAACGCTCCAGGTTTAGCCTCGGTAACCATTTAGAGACACTTTACTAATGTACATCATCCTAGATAGCTCACATCTTGTTACCCGATGAGGTGTGTAAGCATACGGCCCGCTCCTAGTCTAATAGTCTGAAAAGGCCCTCACGAATGTACTATTAATAAGCTAGTTTACTTGTAAAATTGTGAATTAATAGGAATGGAATGTGTAAAACTATTATATAGCAACCGAAATTTTGTGGTGAGAAAACGTGGAAGCTGATAAGATTAAACTTCCGTATTTCATTGGTAAATTGATTTATGGACACGCTCTTTATAAGATAATTTATAGTTACATTAATTTCCAGTAAAGACATCAAATATCTGTTAGTTAATAGTACCAATTAGGCCTCCTTGAAATTTAGGAGCCTAGCGTCCGTGCTAAGGCGAGCGTAAAATATCAAAAACAGAATAAACAGTCATTTATTTTGCGTTTATAGTTATTTAGCATAATTAAAGTTCGAATAGACCGAAGCAACCGACTTCAAAATACGCAAATTCGTTTACTCGGATGATATTTTTCCAGTTATTTTGTTATAAAAACCAAAGTACTGAATCGATTTTTATAATAATAACCGATTTAAAAAAATGGGACTACCTCTGAACCTATCAAATACGAAAAGAATCATCAAAATCAATTCATAATCACGTAACAAACATACAAAAAAAAACAATTGAATTTCTATTCAATTGTTTTTTTTCCTCTTTTTTTTTTTTATCAGCCCTGTTTATACAAACTGTCCCACTGCTGGGCGCGGGCCATCTTCTCATTGTGAGAAGGGTTAGGCCATAGTGGCACGCTGGCTAAGTGCGGGTTGGCAGACTTCACACATCTTCAAGATCATTGAGGACTCTCAGCCATGTAGGTTTCCTCACGATGTTTTCCTTCACTGTTTGAAGTTGCCGGCAATCAACAATACGCACATAACTTCGAAAAGTCGGAGGTGCGTGCCGCAGGATTCGAACCTAGGACCTGCGGATCGCAAGTCAGACGGTCTCCCGACTAGGCTGCCGGAAAATTTCTTTTTGGAAGTCTGTTAAAAATAGAATCGTATGGTGCATTTTAACATTCCTCTCCGCTTATCGCAACAGACCTAACTGATAGACCAGTCGAGTTAGCGAGCGTCGGTTACCACTATCCGTTAGGCTTCCCAACTACAACCTATTTATGTTATCAGCTTTAGCAAGTCGTATTCCTACGGCCTGTATTTTTTATAACACAACACTCAAGTGGTGCGCCCGCCGTCGCCCCGACCCTTCGTTATTTTAAGTAATGTAGTGTAACATTTCATTTATTAAATAAGCTCATGTCCTTCTGAGCAGACCTATATTTCGGTTTTTATTTAATCATTAATTTTAAGTTAACCATCCTCCGGAAGCTCCCGTAATCTTGACTACCTTTTCCATTGTGTCGCGGGACAAGACTATTAGACGAAGCGTAGGTCACGTTACCCAACAGTAAAATGTGTCAACGATATCACCATGATAAAAACTAAAATAACTACTTTGTGAAGACTACAATTAAAAAGCCCGACTGTAAATTCATGATTAAACGTTGTTGTATACTGAGTGTATATTCAAGGTTATAATAGAAAGCCATGAAAATGAATTAAAGGTGTCTGAAAGTTAGGAACCTCTTAACAATTATTATAAGAGCGAAAGTAACTCTTGGTCGCACAGACAAGGTCACCACACCTCGACACAACTTAACATATTTTATTAACGTTATATTATTGTCAGAGTGGGGCGGGACTATAGTAGCGGCGCCTCCCACTCTGATCCGAGCGAGCGTCCCGTTCATTTTGTAGTAGTCAGTAAACCGGTCTCTCTCTCTTTTGTTAACTTTTCACGATAAAACAGTTAAGAAATTCGGTACAAAGATAGATGTTGACCTGGACACGGACATGGGCTACTTTCATCACCATCACCGTTTATCATCACTAAGCGGCGCGGGTAAAACTGCAAGCCACATCTATTTGGAAACATATTAAACTACGCTGCTAACTTATAACACTCTAAATCAAACGAGTAGAAACTTAAGAATGTTTAATATGTTCACTGTTGACGTATCTAAATAAATAAATATAATAAATCATACAGAAGTAATGTAAGTGGGGCGTCCAGGGGGTCCAACTCACCCATACGACAATTTCCTTTTCCGAGGGTGAGGTGGCGGCGTCCGCGCAGGCCTCCGCCGCGTGTTCAGCGCCTCCCATCGCGCTCTCGGGCCGCTCCTTGTCTTCCAGAAATATTACCTGCAACAACGTTTATATTTCAACAACTATTTAATTATCTACATCATAGTATTCATGGATGGTATAGTCTTGTGAAGAGGAGGCCACTGGTGGCCTCCTCTTCACAAGTCATATGTATACTATACGTATGTCATTTGGCACTACAACTTTCTAAACCCCGTCGAAGATATCAGAGGCAGACCCAATACAACATGCAGACTTGTAGTGTTAAAGGACATGGAAAAATGTCCCGATAACGACGTCGAAAATCGAGCGAAGTGGAGAAGGAAAAATGGGAAGGCTGACCCCACCACCAGGTGGGATAAATAACTTGGAAAAGAGATAAGAGAGATATATTCATTGATGTATTATCATTAATAAGGCAAATAGGATATAGAAAAGTAATTGCCCTCAAGCCACGAGTCAGCGTACAGTCCTTTTACAAATAAATTGCCGCGACATTTCTTATTTCGCTTCTAAAACGGAAAACCGTCCCTTAGTCGATTCTTTTGAGTCGCGTAGTCCGCAGTACAGTCTACTCTTATGTGTCGCGCTGCTCAAAAGCAAAGGTGCTAGTTTCGGGACTAATAAAAAGCCTTCGGCGAAAATAATGACAATGTACAGGTAGCGGGTGGGCGAAAGAAACTAATTTTGCCATGCAACTCCGCGTCGTGGCACTCCCTGCGCCAATAAAAAAAAAATATTGACTTCTACGCATTCTAGGTCAAAGTTTTTAATTCGTGACTAGACCTGTAAAATAGCTGAGAACGGAATGTAAGCGACGAACATAGTCACGGCGCCCCTACAAATAAAGAAACAATACTTAGTCTGGCCATAAATACTGTTACAGTTAAAAATAAGAAAGATATTACATTTGAATTTGGAATCTGTCATTTTTATACGATTGTTCATTGAATTTTCTAATTTTGGCGCCAATACATTGTACAATATTTTGCGATATTAAAATGGAGTGGGGTGATAAAGAGAACCGAATCGCTGTGATTGCATTACACAAAGTTGGTATGGAGCCAAATGCAATTTTTAAAACTCTCCATACGCTTGGTATTAGTCAAATGTTTGTGTACCGGGCTATTAATAGGTACAATGAGACCTCCTCTGTTTGTGACATAAAAAGATCTGGCCGTCCACGTAGTGTTCGTACGAAAAAGGTGGTCAAAGCAGTAAGGGAAAGAATTCGAAGAAATCCTGTCCGAAAGCAAAAGATTTTATCTCGGGAGATGAAGATAGCACCCAGAACCATGTCGCGTATTTTAAAAGATGACTTAGGACTTGCAGCCTATAAGAGACGCACTGGTCATTTTTAACTGATAATTTAAAAAAGAATAGGGTGGTAAAATCGAAACAACTACTGAAGCGGTACGCAAAGGGAGGTCACAGAAAAATTTTGTTTACGGATGAGAAAATCTTTACAATTGAGCAACATTTTAACAAACAAAATGACCGTATTTATGCTCAAAGCTCTAAGGAAGCTTCCCAATTAGTCGACAGAGTGCAACGTGGGCATTATCCGACTTCAGTGATGGTTTGGTGGGGTGTTAGCTATGAAGGAGTGACTGAGCCATATTTTTGTGAAAAAGGTATCAAAACATCGGCACAAGTGTATCAAAATACCATTCTTGAGAAGGTAGTTAAGCCCCTTAACAACACCATGTTCAATAACCAAGTATGGTTGATGTATACGCGCTTGAATATTCGACTGGTGCGGGTCGCCGGCCAGTAATAAACGAGCAGTTAAACCGAGTGAATGTGTTTCCTTTATCTACATATCAGTGGCGACGAGGATGGGATATTTAATAGATTTAAAGTGAATTTAAAATTAAAAGACAATGCCGAGCCGAAGTTTTTCAAACCGAGAACTGTACCCTTTGCCCTGCGGGATAAGGTCGAAAACGAATTAAATCGGTTAGTGAGCTTAGGGATATTAGTTCCGGTGAATCATTCACAGTACGCCACACCTATTGTTCCTGTGGTTAAAGATAACGGTCAAGTTAAGATCGCAGGTGATTTCTCCGTTACGTTGAACCGGGATCTCATCATTGATAAGTACCCCCTACCTCGGATTGAGGAAGTATTTGCCAAAATAGGTGGAGGTGAGCGATATAGCAAAATTGACTTAAAAAATGCTTACAATCAATTTTTAATCGACGAAGATTCCCAGGAGCTCACTACTATTAATACCCACAAGGGTTTGTTTAAGTATACTAGGTTGGTGTACGGGTTATCTAACGCGCCTGCAATTTTCCAAAAGGCTATGGAAACATTGCTCGCAGGCATCGACGGCGTCAGTATCTGGCTTGATGACGTATGTTGTACGGGAATAGATCGGATCACCCATTTTAAAAACCTCAGCGAAGTCTTACGCAGACTTAACGATGCAGGGTTGCGTCTACAAAAAGATAAATGCGAGTTTTTCAAAGAGAGCGTTACGTATTTAGGTTACGATATTAGTAAATCGGGCCTCAAGACTTGTCCCGACAAGGTTACGGCGATCCTAAATGCACCCGAACCTAAGAATGTCACTGAGGTCAAAAGGTATTTAGGCATTTTAAATTATTATCGGGTTTTTATTCCTAATGCGTCTGCTATACTTAGCCCTTTACATGAACTTCTACGTAAAGATGCGACATGGGAGTGGGGTGAACGACAGAGGCGTAGTGTGGCGCGCGTACGGCGCGAGCTGGCTTCGGAGCGAGTGTTAGCGCACTTTGAGCCGGGCGCACACCTCAGTCTAGCAGTAGATGCGGGACCCCAGGGGGTTGGAGCTGTTCTATGTCAGCTTGACTCTGACGGCAAAGAGCATCCGATAGCATACGCTTCACGTTCGCTCACCGTTAGCGAGCGGAACTACAGCCAGATACAAAAAGAGGCAACCGCTATTATTTTCGGGGTGAAAAAGTTTCATCAATATCTGTACGGCCGTGATGATCCTTTTATTTATAACCGACCATAAGCCCCTAGTATCAATATTCAATAGCAAAACGGGCATACCTGTTACGACAGCCTTGAGATTACAAAGATATGCTATAATATTGTCAGCATATAATTTCGTCGTACAATATATATCTAGTGAGAATAATTTAGTGGCAGATTTCTTTTCACGCTCGCCCCTAGCTGCCGACGGTACGACAAACACCGACATTGATAGCGAAGCCGATACCTATTATTCACTTAGATTTTTAGATGCGTCATCACAGGCGATAACGGTCAAGGACATAGTGCAGAGCACTGCGAACGATGCAACGCTGCAGACAGTCATTAGATATATGCAATACGGGTGGCCGCGTAAAATAAATTGTGCGTCAATTGTGCCATATTTTTGATGCAAATCAGACTTACAGTTCGAAAACGGATGCCTATTTAGGGGGTACAGGGTAGTCATTCCATCGGCACTACGAGAAAACATGCTGCGTGAATTACACAATTCTCATCTAGGTATAGTTAAGAGTAAGAATAACTGTCGATCCCGTTTTTGGTGGCCGCGGGTGGACCAAGACATAGAAACTTGGATAGGGTCGTGCGCGACGTGCATGACCGCGCGCGGCGCGCCGCCGCGTGACCCGCCCGCGCCCTGGCCCGCCCCCGCGCGGCCCTGGCAGCGCATCCATATCGACTACATGACCGTAGGACAAAGGGTATACTTGGTCGTTATTGATGCTTTTAGCAAGTGGTTGGAGTGCTTACACATGAATAATGGTACTACGACGAGCGCGCTGATTATAAAGTTAAAAGGAATTTTTGCTACCTTCGGTATACCAGAGATTTTAATGTCAGACAATGATGTAAAAATTAATTCAGTCGAATTTAAAGATTTTTGCTGCGCTAATGGTATCAAACATATGACTTCGCCGATTTATCACCCACCCAGCAACGGCTTGGCTGAAAATTCGGTTCGAACATGCAAAAAAATGCTTAAATGTATAATCACAGAGAACGCGTCGCCGCAACAAATCCAGGAACAGCTGCTCGGTTATCTATTCGGTTACAGAAACGCCGTACATTGTACCACCGGACACACTCCCGCGAAACTAATGTTCGGTAGACAGCTACGCACGCGGCTAGATCTTATATTACCGACCGAGAATGAGCATATTAAATCACGGGACGTTCCCGGAAGACGGTATTTCAATGTAGATGATGTGGTTTGGATCCGATGGTATAATGCACGAAAAGAAGTTTGGCGTTTAGGGAAGATAATAGAAAAGATAGGTAACCGTATGTACAAAGTCTTAATTACGGGGGATGATATTCAGTGTATTAGGCACATAGATCAAATAATAAGATATAGAGGAAATAAAAATAATTCTGTTATCGAGCCTAAACATGTATACACTGATATCTCTTCACCGGAATATCCAATACTCCCGATGGTGACCGATACAGTACACGGAACGGATGACGGGTCCAGGCAACCCGAGTCCGAGTATGATGCGGAGGAGTGGCGTGATTGTGAGGGTGAAGAGGGTGAGCGAGGGACTCTGGACGATGTCGAGCCTGTTACGGAAGTGGTGGCTAGCGCTGAGATTGAGGCGCCGGCGCCGGCGCTGGCGTGCGCTCGCCTACCAGACTCATCGGAACCCTCGCTCACGCCTACACGCCCCAAGCGAGACAAAAATAAGGTAGATTATAAGAAATACTTTTAGAATTAGAATTATTAACATTTAGGACCATAAATTGTATACAGCTCTGTTTTAGCTCTTAATTAATGCTAATAACTTGTCACCAGGTTCCTCAAATTAAGCCTGGAGGAATGATGTATACGCGCTTGAATATTCGACTGGTGCGGGTCGCCGGCCAGTAATAAACGAGCAGTTAAACCGAGTGAATGTGTTTCCTTTATCTACATATCAATGGTCCTTCCAACAAGACTCGGCGCCAGGTCATAAAGCTCGGTCCACGCAGTCTTGGTTGGAAGTGAACGTTTCGGACTTCATCAGAGCTAAAGACTGGCCGTCGTCTAGTCCTGATCTTAATCCGCTGGATTATGATTTATGGTCAGTTTTAGAGAGTATGGCTTGCTCTAAACACCATGATAATTTGGAGTCCCTAAAACAATCCATACGATTGGCAGTGAAGAATTTTCCCATGGAAAGAGTGCGTGCTTCTATTGATAACTGGCCTCAAGAACTGGCCAAAGGACTGTATTGCAGCCAATGGAGACCACTTCCAATAAGCTTTTATATTTTAAATTGTTTTATATTTATGTATTAAACTAACACACTGTAAAAGTAATAAATATTATTTGCAATAAAAAAATAATTTTTTTCTTCGTGACAATATTTATGGCAAGACTAGGTATATAATGGTTTATGGTTTTATGTGAAAAATATGCTTTTTACAGTATAATTAACAGTTTCAAGTTTCATGACTTCAGTGAAAGGTGACTTCAGGAAAATAGTAGCATGATTATATCGTAAAATACTTTTTATTATACTTGTTTCAGATACTACGCGTGAACACTACACACTATTTCGTGATGTCACGTTGAATTTTAGCGATCAAAAGTAGACTGACAGAACGTAATATAAGTTATATTTAGATGTTAAATAATGATTCAAAAATCGTGACTTCGCAGACTAGCTTCAGCGATTTTACCAGAAAGTAAAAACAACAAAACTAACTTGTCCAATTTTTACAGATTTCATGTACTTTCTCTCTAAACGAAATACTACCGTATTTCATTTATAACTGAACCAAAATGTATAAAATAACTTCAAACTAATATTATTAAAGTCGAAAATAACTCTAACTCTCTATTTGTAACTTCATGACCAAATGACTTAACCGATTTTATGAAATTTGGCACAGCTAGAAATATATGTATAAACGAAAGTATCAGAGCGGTTTAAGACTATTATATTTCTCTATTCAACTTTTCATGGCGAAACGGCTGAACAGAATTAGGACATGATATAGAAGTAACTGATTTCACGGACAAGGATATAGGCCGTATTTTATCATCACATCGCCACAATTTTTATCACCTTACGGCTAAAATCGCGGGACACACTTATATTTTTCATAATACGTGATTCCTACACGTTTTCCACGTCATGTTATTATTATATGGCGTCAGATGTAGCCATTCGTTTTGTGCTAAACAACCTTTTGAATTTTGTTTCATTGTCGCCGGACCAACGACAAGGTCGCCGTAACGCTTTGCTGAGCATTATTACAGCTGTTTGTCACTGTTTGTGGACCTTATTACTTAAGTGCTAAGGTAAAAATTACGTTTTCTCTCATTTGAGAGCAATATCGCCTGATATGAAGCCACAAGTCTATCGACATTGCAATGCCTTGAAAGTTTGTTGTAGATAATGGAAAGAGCATTGGGTATGGTAGAAATGAGATCATCATGGCGTCAAATAAGACCGCGTTTTCGATCGTAGCGGGTTGAGGTGTTAGCACGAACGGAGGTGAGAGCAGCGTTAAAATGTCATAAGACACGCAAATGGGTACGGACACTCTTCATTTGGTGGTAAACGATATCTGCCCTATATGGGACGACTAGTGACAACAGTGAAAATAGCAATGTCGATGCTTTGCACGCAGAAAAATCGAATTTAAAGCGCATTTTTTTAAATACCAGCAGTTTGGTTAGAAAACGGTGGGGGAGAAATTTTAATTGGGAAATGCGTTAGTATAATTATAACTTTAAAGCGAGAATGAGGCTCAATATTTGTTTGTCATCATTGGAGATTGTTTCAAAGAAATAAATGCTTATGAGTGCAAATTTCCGCATACCTCCAAACAGTCAGTTCTCGAAATGTTGCCCGCTGAGGCTAAAAACGCTGTCTAATAATTTAATACATATGGGGCTGCCTATTTTAGGATGGTGATGAATGACAGTCTATTATAAATAATAACAAACCCTCTTACTACTTACAAACGCATGTTAAAATCTTATTCACTGAACAAGGACCTGTCACTTTCTGTCAGACGGGCATTGTCCCGCGCGAAAACGGAACAAAACATTTTTCATTAAAATACGCTTATTCAGCGTTTATAAGTGAGAGGGTAAGCGTATACAGTACGAGGCGACTTATTTGTTACATCTGGAAGAAAGAGACCAATAGAGTTAACGTAATTTTTTGTCCATTCAAAGACTGATAATATCGTGCGATAGAGATAGCTTTCCACAAAACGAAGCTAGATTCTTTTTCGGATTTTGGTTTCATCTCTTTGTCCAGATGTGTCATCTAAGACGCCGCGAGCTATAAACATATAAGATGTTTATAGCAGACTATCCAAGAAGGGTAAGAGTAGATTCTCCAGTGCCTGTAAATATATACTTAATTACTCGTATGTTAGTATGTTTTTACATCACCATCGTGTAACGAAAACGGCTTGAGGATTTTTGAACGGCGAGGTAACTTCGACTAGTCTTTATCAGAGTCATTGCCTTCTTCCGCAATCATCATCAGCATTTCAGCTTTCATCTATCAGCTTTGACTTGTCGATATTGTCTCACCATTTGGCTAGCGGTATACCTACTGGTCCAATCTGTTTTACAATAAGATATTTTTATAGGTATAATGTATTTGTGTAGTAAGATCGTGTGCACTAACCTGCTGAGTCTCCGTAACGGTCTCTCCCTCGGATTCATCAGAGCTCTCGCCGCTTTTCACCTTCGCTTTCCTATTCACCTGCAAAGGGACACGCACGGCATGTATGAGGCGAGGCAATGTCAATGTGTCGGTTAGTTACATAAACATAGAGGTAAATTATTTACAAATGAATGCGACATCGTGGACTGAATTGGGTCGACTTTTTTGGCTTCCATGATTTTTTCTACACGTTGTGAATGTATGTAAAGTATTTTCAATTCAATTCATATTCATCACCAGTCCGTTCACTGTCCGTTCATTCATTTCAGGACAAGATTTGTTGACCATAGATTTCAGAATTAATAAGACCCATGTCAGTTTCCATTAAAAATATTAATAATACATATTTTTACAACACCGCGCGCTATTTATACTACTATTTAATTATGTATGCGAAATGATACTGCATCAATAAAATTTATTTGTGTCGACTTTCGTACAGTATTGACCTATGGACGACTTCCTGTGTTTTTGTAGGTCACTTTAGTGAAAGTGAAATCATAGTTATGTTTATTACAGACTACTAGCTGCTCCCGCGGTTTCACCCTCTCTCTCAAAGGACACATACATTATTCAAGGATAAAAAGTCAGGCTACTTTTTATGTTATTACAGGTTATTAATTATTTTCATTTAAAATTCAGCCGTTTTAGCGTGAAAAACTAACAAACACACTAAAACTTTCACATTCAAAATATTATTGTGATGTGTTTATTGAAAGTCAACTTTGTGTACTTAGTAGCCTAGCCTAGAATTTCAAGTACATGATGTTGTTAAACTCTTCTTCGGGAGCGTCATTGACATGTTTGTTTTCCTTTCTTGAGAACATTTTTATCCTCTATGTATATTGCTTGAGAAGTTATTGACTTTTTAACATGGTAAAACATGGACCAGTGCATGCAATTTAATGCAATAGCCATTAAAAATATCAACATTACATATTATTTTTCCTAAAATAATCGTTCGAAACCGCAATTTTCGAATCATAGCCTGCCTTGGGATAGCCAAGCTTTTAGGTTTATTTTAACCCTTAACTTTTGAATTTTAAAGTTTAACTAAATTTGTATTATTATATATTTATTTTATCAGCCCTGTTTATACAAACTGTCCCACTGCTAAGCGCGGGCCATCTTCTTATTGTGAGAAGGGCTAGGCCATAGTCTGCCACGCTGGCCATGTGCGGGTTGGCAGACTTCACACATCTTCAAGATCATTGAGAACTCTCAGACATGTAGGTTTCCTCACGATGTTTTCCTTCACCGTTTGAAGTTGCCGGCAATCAACAATACGCACATAACTTCATAAAGACAGAGGTGCGTGCCGTGGGATTCGAACCCAGGACCTGCGGATCGCAAGTCAGACGGTTTCCCGACTAGGCTGCCGGAAACTTCACTAAATTTGAATAAAAAAATACAACTAACAGAAGCCTAGCTATACAAAATTCCAATCAGATAACTTTTGATAAATTCCTTTAAACTTTATTACAAGATTTGATTGCCATTGAGCTCAGACAACAACAAAACTGAATCAATCATTTTAAAATTCAATGATAGAGAGGTCACTTCTAATTAAAGAATGCAACATCTTGTCTCTATGTACAGTTGAAACAACACGAAAGTGGGACTGAGAAAAGATTATTCACCAATATTCATACATTACAACAATATTAAGTGGTTCTAAACTAAAGAAATATTCTATAAAAACATATTAGATGTTGCCAGTCAAATTAATTTCCTGGTGTAAATCTACTTTCTTAAGCCAAACTCATTGGTTGACCACTACATTAGGCCTAACCAGTTTATCCTAGGCCAAACTTGTTTGTTTTGCTCTTTACTACGATTTATTCAGTTTGATCCGACAAACTTACTTGTCCTGTGCTTCTAATATTATAAAAACTTTGACAGGCAAGATATAAAATAACTGTTTGCCTATGAACAAAAATACAATTTTTATACCTATTTGCAGTGCTTTATATAATAAAAAAAAATACAATATGACATGATATTGAGCATTGTAGGGTATTCTATTGTAGGTTGCATACAGACACACAAGTTTACTCTGATATGCATATTATAAATAAAGTTTTGGCAAAGGGCATATGAGATTGTACAGACAATAATGGTTAGTTTGGATAGATAAAATTGGTGTGGCCAGTGAATTATAAATACTTTATAATACATAAATATCAATACACATTTGACTTTTCGAAACTAACTAATGAAAGAAGGGAACAAAACTGTATTTAATTTCGAGTGACAAGAAATTTTCTGAAAGCTAGAGACGCAGGTACTATAATTATATAATAGAATAGTACTCACAGGCACTTTAATTACAAATGAAGTCTTGTCATCCATTGTCGATGACACTCCTTCTTCCATGGCATCAAAGAACTCATGATCTTCATCCTCGGTCTCGTTGCCTGTACCAGTACCGTTCCCTCCTGGAGAACAAAACAATAGATCAATTATATAACACACAAACAACAAACAGCAGTTATAGCAGAAGGCCTGGGAGGTTTAACAAGTGGCATTCTGATTTTATGAATGCGTGTAGAATAGAAAAATTAATGTATGGGATTGGCATTAGCTATAAAATGTCACATGATGGCATGTCACAGTTTCTTAGCATTTCGAAGTGTAAGGGTTTGTACAAATAGAAACATTTGCCACTTGTCTAAGCCTGCTGAGTTTCATGTTATTCATGGATCAAGGGCTAACTTGGGTAGCTGATGGTAGGTGGAAATGCATATAACACCTTAAGTCCAATATTTAAATTGGTTCTTATATAACCTTATTTTCTAGAACTACATGTTTTATTATTCTGTGTGCTTCTAACTGAAATTCTAATATTGTAACAGCCTCAAATATAAGTAAAAATGTAACTAGTGAGTGTATCTTGAAACTACTGAAAACACATTAACACCAGCTGCTCATCAATGCTCATTGCCAGTGTACTTACTGTCCTTGATGCCCTAATTTACACTAATCTTATTTGTGAAACAGCTAAATTGTTCAATATAAAGTATATTGTAGTTTGGATATATTGATGAGGAGTTTCCTAGTGAACTGCACAGTTCCCACAAGGAGTTTTCACATTCACTGTTTGAAATTGCATCACTCAGTGTAGTCAGATTGAATGAACCAGGCAAAGGAGTCTCATGTGATAAATCAAAATTAACCTAAATTAACTATATTGCACAGTTTAAAGCTTTTCATATAAACAATTGTTAAATGATGTAATGCTTATCTTGTGCTGAGGCATTATATTGAACCCTAAACCTCAAAACAGAGATAGTACAGAAGGCAATCACACGTATGTATTATAGCTACTGTTTATATTATTGCATACATATGTATATATTATTATATATATATATTTATATATATAGTATATATATATATATAAATATATATATATATATTATAAAAAAATATATTATGCATGTAAGTATATTAATTTGTAAAAATTATGTTTACTAATCATTCTTATTTAGTTGTTCTTTTATTCTTTATAGGCCACTGTTTTCTTAACATACAATTTCCTATCCTTGCATGGTTGCCTGGGAGAGATCGCTCTAAGCGATAAGGCCGCCAATTAAAATCTAGCCCTAAGTACTTAATGTTATCTTTGTTGTTTTGTTATCATGTGGTTTTTAATAGTGTTATCTATCTATCTATGTACTTCACTTTTCATATCAAACTCTGCAGTCGCGCTAGGGTTGTAAGCTTTGGCTTGTGCTGAAAAAACTACCGTAGTAGTGGCACTCGTATCTAGTTATTAGATATATTGTTGAGAATGAAATAGGAAGAACGGAATTATAAACCAATAATAACTAAAATATTTCAATTTTAATTGTTTATTTCAATTGTTTATAGTAAGCTAGCGGAAGGCACTAGCGCTCGCACTCGTCCCAGTCGGTCCGAGATATCATGTCTGTGAGCGGTGTCTATGTCTGCGTTGCTCAAGCGCACTTTGTATGTAGATTGTCTTCTGTACTATCTTTCGTTTTGTGCCTAAGCTTTATAACTACAACAATATTATAATATTCAAAAAATAAATAAGTCATTAGTGAAATTAGCTATTCAAATTAAATGATGTCATTGTGCATTTCTTGTTTTCAACATTTACTGAATACATACTCTATCAGATGTGTACTTACCTATGAGATGAATTGATAATGGAACAATACATTGCCTCTAATGGCAAAACGTTCTGAATGCCCTTTGAAACTCATATTTACTGTGTTATTTGAGCATGCTTTGTTAGCACTTCATCATGTTTAATTATAACTTTTAACCATAAACTTGGACTTTTTTGCCAATAGTTTTACTCAAATGCCCAAGAAGCATAGTAATGTTTTTCAGATGTATGTATGTACTAGCTGTACTCCACAGTGAACCATGAAAAAATGAAAAATGGTTATGATGAGGACATTTAGCCCATGTCCAATAATACAAATTTCATCATAATCCATTCAACCATTCAATCATAAAAAGTTAACAACAAAACCAAGTGACTGAATAAGTTTGATTAGATGAATATAACCTTTTTTGACTAGCTTTGTGGTTCAGTTGGTAATATGTCTGCCTGCTGAGCTGTAAGTTGTGGGTTCGATCCCCTCCCAGGACAAAAATTTGTGTGATTAGCATGGATGTTTGTTCTGTGTCTGGGTGTTTCTATGTATCATATGTATGTATTTACAAAATAAGTATTTAGGTATTCTATCAGCCATCTAGTTCCATAGTTACAAGCTTTGCTTAGTTTGGGCTAGATGGTGTTGTGTAAAATGTCCACAAATATTTATATTTATTTATTTCTGTTTGTAAATATTTTTCTTTGCATCTTTCTGTAGAATAGACAGTTTAACAAATTTTTGATAAGTATGGTATAAATTATTCATCTTTATGCCTTGGTAAATATATTTTTTCATGTGATTTTTCGATAAAATTTTGTCCAAACCTGATATTCTAAGATAGTGTGAATGAAAATATTTTCAAAGATATTTTATCTAGATTTGAAAAGATACTGAAAGAAAGTGAGACAGACTATATAAAATACCCTACAATCTTGATATGCTTGCTCAAATGTATCCACATGAGCATGTTTAACTAGCTTGAGTTTATTAGACTATTTATTTGTCTAATATATGAGTCATTTTAATGAGTTATTATGTTTACAATATGACACAACAGTGATATCTACATAATTAGCCACAATAGGAATCAATTGTATGTACTTAATGATTAAAAAAATTTACATCACTTTGCAATCGACGATTTTCTGGTAATGTAGGAGTGGGATAAAATAAATTTACTATAGTATTATAGCACCACTGTAAACCACCGTAAATACCATTCATTGCTTGCTCGTAACAATTTACATAACTTTGAACCTATAATAAGAAAAAATATTCACATTTAATAAACATGCTTGGGTGTCTACGTGCATGAGAAATTGGGATATGTGATGTACTGCAACATTTTTATTTTTTATTGTATGGACCTTCAAAATATGAAAATAAAGTCAATGCTGTGACAAGACATTGATGAATCACGCTCTGTTCACTGCTTGGTGGCAAATGGAGAACTTTAATACTTAAAATTAGACAAATTTACAAAGCTATCGTAATTCTATGACGGCTCACATCATATGCCACGACTTACCGCCCATTATGCTGACGGAGATTTCAAATTAGTATCGGAAGCAATTTTAAATAGACAAACATAATAATTGAAAACTAGCACTACACAAGGCCAAGATCACAAATAGACGCGCACAATTTAGGTATAATGAATTACAACTGGATAGTACGATTCAGACGACGACCGACCGCCCGCCAGCGGTAGCGAGCATATCATATGCGGCAGACGTTAATTAAATAAACGAACACAGCCAATCACTGTAGAAATAACTGAGAAAACTACATCAGCCTTGAAATCGCCAAAATATCAGACTAAGATTTACAGGACAAAATAAGCACCCCGCAAACACGTTTACGTACCAAAAAAAGAGTAATAAATGAACTATTTATTACATATTAATATTTTAGTTTTTTTACACTTTCGAAACAATTTAGCTTCGTGAAAAAAATATTTTTTGGAGAATTTTATTTTGACACTTCGTTCGTTTTCGTATTCGCAATGTCAGTCAGCCTCAGCTCAGCCAGTCAGCATTTCGATTTTTTCACTTGACAGATGCGTTCCGTTTTACTGAAGTAGTTTTGTTATGCTAATTTTTCACATTCCGTTTTACATTGAAGTTTAACGAAGAAATAATTAAGACTTTTAAAATAATATTTTTTGGGCTTTCGAGGATATCGTATTATGCAACTAAAAACTTTCATTGTTCTTCAGATGGTAGGACGCGTAGTGTAAGGTACCACAGTTACACATTATAATTATGTTTGTAAGCTTAAACGGGGCTTCTTGTTTGATACTATCCGTCTTACTTATAAACGCATGTTAAAACCTTCTTCTTCTTTTTTGTATTGGACCCGCATTAAAGCATTTGCCAGTGTCAAGTATTAGGATTTTTTCAAGTTTCTTGAATAAAAGTAAAACAAGTTGTAAATGTTCTAGTCACAATCTAAGTCACGTATACAGTCAATTTATAAGTCCAGTCCTGCTTCAGTAAAGTGGTGGCGACTTTACTAGACGCTTCTATGGAGTTTTGCCGACAACGTGAAAAAACACGTTTCACTGTTTTATTTCACTTGCCCACACTCACGCACTTGATCGAACACTTAATGAATAAAACACCACCATTTTTATAGCATTAATGTTCAAAATAACACAAGTTTAGGAAAATAAAACAAAGCAACAACACGCTAATAAGACGTTCCCGCCAAAACTCTGTGTTAAAACCTTATTCACTAAAACAAAATAGGGCTTGTCATTTTCTATATGACGGGAACTGACACGCGCAAAAACGGAACTAAACACTGTTAAACTAAATAATCTGCGCCTATTCAGCGTTTGTATGTAAAGCGGTATATAACGAGTTAAAGTAAGTTTAGTTTATGTTTGCACGAATTACATGCCTACTTATGATTATTTTTGTTTACCATACCTTAAGATTATTTTTATTATTTATTTTGACATGTATTTGTAGTTTTATTATTTTGAATTTTGTTTTCTAAGTATTTTCTAGGATAGAAATTTAGTTATTCTGTACTCGATAGGTACAATATATTATAAGTATTTAGATAACTAATTATAAAAAAAAATAACTTGTAACGATTGCTATATATAAATTAATATGAATATATCTGTAATAATTGCATTATACATCCTACTAACATGATTTTTATTCACATACCCAATAGGAACCATTTAGCCGGTAGGAGCTTGAGGTATCAGTTTCGAATATTTTCAATCAATTTCAAATTGCGCTTAAATAAAAATTTTAAATTGAGCCTAAAAATTTTGGAAATATTATACGATTTTTTGGGTTGGGTTTTATTTGTGTTGTACATATTAGCGAAGTCATGGTATTTTCATGTGCAAAGAAGAAAATATTTAAAGGGTTTTTATGATCTTTTGAAAGCTTATTAAATTAAATAAATGTTAAATTAATAAACTTTCTTGCTCGTACTGTTTTATTTTATTAATAAATAGGTTTGTCCTTTACCACTAACTCGCCTGATGTTAAAAGTGCTTGCCTAAAAGGAACCTATTCACTCGCGATTTGAAAACACTCAAATTACATATATTCAGAAAAATCCATTCAGGAAACATACTCTACATTTTAGCTCGGTACATACAATAAAATTAGTAGAGAGAGAGATAACATAGAATGTTTGTTCACATTAACTTATCCCGCTGCTGTTCAAGAAGAATAACTTATTTTAATTATGAATTAGGAATGAATGAATGATTGAGTAATTTATTTATTATTCATTCAGGTTGAATGTATAAACGACACGAATTTGAATTTTGATAAACTTGTTTGATGCAAATTACAATCATGAAAATACTTTTGCCAATAGCAATAGCAATAGCATAACAATAGTTACGTACGCGGCCGAAGCAAATGTTTACGACACTAGATTATGTTTTATACATATTATCACGTCAATTTAACAAACAATAATGCGCCTCGTTGCTTATATATCCCGAAAAGTTACTTAAATTAATAATAAAACCGGCCAAGTGCGAGTCGGACTCGCGCAAGAAGGGTTCCGTACCATTATCTATAAAATGGCAAAAAACACGTTTGTTGTTAGTTCGTTGTATAATCCCTTAAATATTAATTTTATTTTAATTTAATTATTTATTTTTAAAGTGAATAATATTATTCAATATTCTGTGAATATTTCAAACGTCTACCTGTTGCCGTTATCAATATCAAGCAAAAACGAGCAAAAAATTACGTTTGTTGTATGGGAGCCCCCTTAAATATTAATTTTATTCTATTTTTTAGTATTTGTTGTTATAATAGCAACAGAAATACATCATTTGTGAAAATTTCAACTCTCTAACTATCACGGTTCATGAGATACAGCCTGGTGACGGACGGACAGACAGACAGCGAAGTCTCAGTAATAGGGTCCCGTTTTACCCTTTGGGTACGGAACCCTAAAAATGGATTTCTAGTCTAATTTACATAAGTAACAAGATGACGAGAGTTCTGTATCGGTATACAGAGTGTCGATAAAATATAATCTTAGATTCTCGCAAACATTATGTTCAATAATAAATACCTGGGCCATACCACAACACAAGCGTTCTAGTAGTCTTATTTCAATATTATGTTGACTTATGTCACCTCAAAAAAAATTTAGGTACCTGTCTACTTAGGTTTTTCGTTACGTACTACGTTATTTCTCTCGTTTCAGTTAATTGAATAGTTTTGAAGTCGATAAAAAAAAAAAAATTAATTACCTTGGGTTTCACTATTGGAGTTTTCGTGGGGATCACTAATTTAACTTTATTAACAATATATCTTATGTTACTCAGTGATAATGTAGCATTCTATTAGTGTAAGAATTATTAAAATCAGTTCAGTACTTTTTGAGTTATTTCATTGCAAACAAAAAATATAAATCTTTTCTCTTTATAATATTATATTATATTAGTGCTAGCTGTGGATCGAACGTGTCGATCGCGAGCTTTTAAGCTTGTTTTTTTTTTACTTCTAGGAACCGTAGACCTAAGTTTTGGATATTAATTTCAACTTGCTACCTGCGATGTGATCCTTTAATTTAAGGGCCCGGACCCATGTCTACTGCAGCTCGCCCTTGCGGCATGCGCCAGTACGCCAGTGCGCGTAAAGTTAAAATATTATATCGAAAAAGACGTGAACAAATGTCGCCATCTAGCGTTACTCGTTTATGTCTTACGAACACGTGAACTAATTTCTTTCATTTTTAAAATTAAAAAAAAAACATAATGTCTATTGTTTGTTATTTAATTATTATTTGTCGATTTACATCAAAGTGAACCCCTATAATCTTGCCAATTTTGAGACTTGTATATATTACCGTTCGAAAGATATGTAGGACAGATAGACAGACAGACAGATGCCGTAGCCCTACCGAACAGGCTTCCGCACCCTTGTTTTTTAAAGCTTCCGTAAGCTTTAAAATACACTAAACTAGACGCGGCTCGCTTCAGGCATACCGGATTTGTTTTTTGTGCGGAATGGCAGATGAAATAACAATGTCTGGCTAATTTGCACTGACTTATGTGTATTTTTAAATAAAAACTACGGGTCACTCACGTCTGTTTTGAGCCGAAATATCCGACTATAGTTTCAACCGCATTCGGCGGTCTTTCTCAAAGGAGCAGCACACACGTCACTCTCGGTCGGTGACGCGCCTTGCACTCATATTATAGTCGGATATTTCAAAACAGACGTGAGTGACCCGTAGTTTTTATTAAAAATGTAGGAAAAACCGTAATAGTAATAGTAAGACTTATTTGTAATCATGAAGATCTGGTGAATTCTGGTGACGCTTGCATCCAACCGTTCTGTAGGGGTATTCAGAACCAATTCCCAGGGGTATTCGGAATCAATTCGGAATCTATATCTCCTTCTCTGTCAGTTCCATAGAGAATGACAAAGACGGAGATATTGATTCCGAATCCAAATGGGTTCTTGGATCTGGAAAATCAATTTTTAGGGTTCCGTACCGCAAAAGACAAAAACGGAACCCTTATAGGATCACTTTGTTGTCCATCTGTCCGGGTGGCAAGACCTAATATCTCGGGAATGCGTGAAGGTATGGAGTTGAAATTAAAACCATATATAACAGATCCATAGTCTCTTGCTGCAGAGAGAAAAATCAAACTTCTCAGTTTTCATTAAAAAAAGTTGCAGCCGAATATGTTGCAAAAAACACATATTTCGACACTCGCAAGGAAATCAAAACCTATGGGGTACTTCCCATTGACCTATAACTATGAAATTTGGCAAGAAGCATTGTCATATAGTACACATAAAGGAAAAATCCGAAACTGTACATTTTTAATTTATTCACAAAAAATAGGGTTTTATGCAAGGAAGGTCAAAATTTTAAAGTGTTTTAACTGTATCATGTGGGGTATCATATGAAAGAGCTTCATTAACACAAGCTAAAACAGGTTTTTAAATATTTTTACGATGTATATTCTAAGGTTTATGACGGAAAATATAAAAAATATATAATTTCACCCTTTTATCTACTAGTTTGTATGGAACCCTTGACGAGCGAGTCTGACTCGCACTTGTCCGGTTTTTATTACTAATTCAAGCAACTTATCGGGATATGTAGGCAACGAGGCGCAATATTGATAGTTGATAGACGTGATAATGTAATAAATAATCTTAGATTGTCGCAAAATTTGCAATCACTTACAATAGTTACCGGAGGTAGCTACAAGGACACAAAAACTGTTTGAAATTTAAATTTCTCACCGCATACCTACCGTTGGTCCTTTAAGCACTGGGTGCACCGGTACCACTCTCGTACAAACAATTATACACACAAACAATACGATCCTCCGGGAATCCCCGCAAAATGATCATTCCCGTTTGTTAGGAGACGGCAAAAGGTATATAGTCCGTAGTTCAACCATCGTCCGTCTCCCCCTCTTGAACGAGCGGAGCCCCCTCTTGAACGAGCGGAGTAAATTGTCGCTTGGCAACAAGATGACAATTTACAAAACTTGTATTCGCCCCGTCATGACCTACGCGTCCGTGGCATTCGCCCACGCTTCCCACCTGGACCTCGAAAAGCTCCAGGTTATCCAGAATAGGTTTCTCCGCAGAGCGGTCGGAGCTCCCTGGTTCGTCCGGAACTCCGATCTGCACTGCGACCTCGAACTCCCCTCGATTCTTCAATACATGAAGCACGCCTCCCGCCGTTACTTTGACGCGGCCCCCCACCATCCCAACCCACTTGTAGTCCAAGCATCCAACTACTCAACAGACACGACTGACCCTCCTCCCCTCCGGCGCCGCCCAAGAAACATCTTGGGCGGCGTTGGGGTTAAACAGGAAATACTCAGTTTTTGGTATAGGCGTCGGTTACCAAAGGAACACAAACACGACACACCGACCTCGCCGGCGAGGTCGAGGAACCCCCAGGTCTGGTAGAAGACCGGTTAGATTCTCTTCAAATAGTCAACCAGTTCAACCCAATAGGGCCGCAGGGCACCCCCCATCGGGGTTGCCGCACGGCAATTCGACTTCCCCCCCCAGGCGACGGCCCAAGCCGAGGTCCGAACCTCCCTCGAGGTGCCCTTGAGCTAGTCCCTCGTAACCTTTAGTTTGTAAGCGGCCCAGCGCCTTCTGCGCTCGCCAAAGTCCGGTAAGCTGTAGAGGCCGTTAGAGGCCAACAGCTCTAGTCATTTCACAAAAAAAAAAAAAAAACGTCCGTCTCGCTCGCGCATACCCACGATTTGAAGATATAAAATGACTACATGAACCTATAAAAAATTGTCGTTTGTAAAATTTTACAAACAAACATCACAAATATTTCAATTTCATTCAAATTAACTTTCATACCTAAAAATCATTTTTAAAAATTATTACCGCAAAAATGATTTTTATGTGTGAAAATTAACTTGGATCGAATCAAAAAAAATGTCGAATATTTGTAATGTTGTTTTCTAGTTTACCAAACGACGATTTTTTGATAAGTCAATCAGTCATTTTATATCTGCAAAAATGTGGGTATCCGCGAGCGAGACGGACGATGTTCAACCTATTCAATACGAATGTAAACATAGCTAGGCAGTGGTTAAGCAATAATTACTTCAAAGGTAGATTTTTAATGTAACGCTGTTTGTGTTTGTTTCTTTTATCGTGAATTTACGGTATTGACATAAACATTTAAGCATTGTGTTCATGTCTTTATTATGTGTCCTTAACATGAAAATCTTTAGTTAGCTTACTGTTTTTATAACTGTTACCTATCTGTTATTTAAACTGTTGATTTTCCAATAAATAAACTACGGACTCTTTAATGTAAGCAAGCTGGGTGCACTAACCTGGCTGCGTGCTGCGCTCCGTGACCCTCTTCTCGAGGTTGTCGTGCTGCCGCGCCAGCTGCTCGACCACCTCCTGCAGCCGCATCTTCTGTTCTCTCTCGTGCTGCAGCGCGCGCCCCATCCGCGTCGAGGACACCGCCGCGGCGCTCATAAACTCCGAACACGCCTGCCACACACACACTCCTAATTCATTTAAGGTACGTAACGCGTGCGGCGGGAAAATTAGATCCATTTTCAAGTAATTTAACATTCCTCCATCCTGGACAGGGAGGAAAAAAATGAAGGTACCAGTTGCTTTTCTCTCCGGGCATACTGTATTGTTTTTGATGTAGTAATAGGTTTGCGCTTGACCGCCAACTCGCCTGATGTTAAGCAACGTTGCGGTATACGATGAAACGCGCTTACCTAGAAGAAACCTATTCACAAGAAATCAAATTCAAATTGTTTTTGTCCTTGTAGCTAACTCAAGTATCTATTATAATTGATCATAACATTTGCAAGAATTTAATATTGTTCTTTGTATTATCATGTTATTATATTTACTGGTAATGCACCGTGTAACGTATATTTAACCTAGAAACCTATTTATACTAATTCAAGCAACTTCTCGTGATATGTAAGCAACGAGGCGCATTATTGGTTGTTAAATTACCGTGATAATATAAAGAATAATCTTAGATTGTCGCAAACATTGTGGGTCACTTACAATAGTTAACAGAGCTAAGTATAAAAACACAAAAACTGTTTGAAATTTGATTTTCCCACTGCATGTGTATCGTTGGCGGTTAAGCCCACTTCAAAACTGACGGCCGGTGGGGCCGAAAAGTTCACGAGTGAAGACCACGAGTCCAGGACAGAAGGTGCTTTTGAATTCCTATAGATAATTTTGTGTGACACTTGAGTCTAACAAAATTAAACTTTAGCAACTAAACAACCATCAGCTTAAACAACAACTAAACTGTTTTACCGACACAGCAACACTAAAGCTACTTGACAATAGATGGCGTTGTTAAGCAACACTAAGCCAATGAGTGTTTGATTTGAGGTTAGACCAAAAAAATCAATTGAACCGAGCAAAGCTAGGTCATCCAGATACTTAATATAACATGTACAGTGTACACTCATACCAAATAACAACTTTCTAGTATATGTACTAAGAGTCTTTGAGCCTAGCCGCGGACATATAGACCGACTTCCAAAAAGGAGGTTTTCAATCCGACTGTATGTTTTTTCATTACGCGATTACTCTGAAAATTATTCTGTTTTGTTTGGTAGGTGTATAAAGTATACCTCAAAGGTGGTCCCATATAAATTTTGGTTTTTAATTTTTGGTTTGGTCAGCACTTTGGTTTTTATAACAAAATATTAACTGAAAAAATGTCAAACGAATTGCGTATTTTGAAGTCGGTTTTTTCAGTTTTTTAAAACATACATGCCGAAACTACAAGGGTTACTTCTTGACTATGGAACCCTAAAAATATGGAATACACGACACAGCAACCTTTATCTTAAATGCAGTCGGGCAGCGGTAACCGTGCCTCGAATTTCGCCAAAGTGGAGAAAGTAAAAAGAAACTAAACTAAACATCTAAACTACGAGTAAGAAGGCACTGTAAAAAAGTACAAGTGTTGTCTATACTCACGTTCATCATAGCATTACAGGATATCCTGAAGAGCGTCGCTCGCTCTGACACCTGCTTGGTCGTATCTGTCGGCGGTACCTCCAGGTCCACCAGCGACCTCTGCAGCGCGGTTCCATGCCTGGCCACCAGCTCGGAGCAGGTCCGCAGGTCGTGGAATCGGGCGGCTAGCTCCCGAGCGATGCCCCCCGCGTCTTCACCTTCACCCTCACCCGCGCCCGTTTCCACTCGCCCGTCCATTTGATCCTCGTCGTCGTCTGATTCTTGTGCTCGGCTGTAAGAGAGGAGTATTGGTGTCAGCGAGCAAATCAATGAAGTCAACAATTTTTTTGATGCTCAAACAAGGCTCTATTTCCAGTAATTCTATTGATTGTTCCATAATACCACTTGCAGTTGCAAGTTCAGCTTGTTTTTTATTGTTTTTGGCCAGTTTCCATGTCTTGGACTTTTGTGAAACTAAAAACTTTTCTAATTCAATTACAACTACTATCGAAATGTACTTCCGTACCTGTACTTCCGTTGTTGATCAGGGTATAAATGCTGAATATACTAACTAACATAGCCTTTGCTTTAGCCAGCTCAAGACTGGTGACCCAGCTTTGACACTCAGCTCCACCTCGTCGTGTGGAAAACCCACGTACCTCCTTGTTGATCAGAGTATAAATGCTGAATATGCTAACATGGCCTTCGCTTTGGCGAGCTCAAGCGGGGTATCCAGCTCTGGCGCTCTGCTCCACATCGTCGTGCGACCATGTGGAAAAACTGTGTGCCTCTGTTGTTGATCAGAGTATATGCTGAATATACTAACATAGCCTTCGCCTTGGCGAGTTCGAGCGCGGTGACCCAGCTCTGGCGCTCCACCTCGTCGTGCGCCCGTATGTGGAAGGTCTGCGTGCCTCCGTTGCTGATAACAAACGTACACGAGTCGGCCGTGTGTATCAACGCGCCGAGCAGCGAGATCGTGCCGCGGCACGTGTGAGCCATCTCGGCTTGATTTCTGAAATAATATGTTGAAAATTAGTTTTGGGTATAAAGGGACAACCTTAGAAAACAGTTTAAACTAATTTGTTATCAGAAGCCTATGCAACAAAGATTTGAATTTTAATGAACTCTGTTGATAAACATTGTCGAATTCATGTTGCATTTTCTAAATTGAGAATTTTATGCTTTACAGGGATATTTCACTACCCATTTATTACAATGAAATTGTCATTTCAGCTCTCAACCACAAGAATTCCAGTGCTGGATAAAGATAAAGATAAAGATAAAGATAATTTATTTGCATACAACACGAGAATTTTATACAACAAGTGCATAAAAGATGTTACACTAAATTTAGTCGCTTAAAATCATGTTGTGCCGATTAGGCGTACAAATGTCAGGTAGACAGCATCATGCACATGCGAAAAATTATAAAATAATAATAATTATTATTTGTTATTAGATTAATACACAAACCAAAAATATCTATAATATGACAAAGCAGAAGCAATAAAAGATACACATAATGTCAAATAAAATTAAAATTTGTCATTTAAAAAATCATTGATAGAATAATAACACTTCTGCAATAACAATGCCTTCAACTTTTTTCTAAATAAATTACTATTCTGGTCTCTTATTGACTTAGGAATCTTATTGTAGATTTTAGGACCCATACATACGATGCTATTTTGCATCAGTGCTGTCTTTCCTTCATGTACGCGCCGTTTGTCTTGGTCGCGCCTATTTCTTACAGTAGTATCAGATAGTGTGGGGAATCGCTCCCGGTTTGTTTTTACAAAAAGGGCCGTTTCTAAAATGTATAAACACGGAAGTGTAAGAATTTTATACTTTAAAAAATAGGGCTTACAACTATCTCTTTTTTTGAGCATACCAGAGTGCTTTTATCCATACATATTAAGACGGTTTTAATGAAATCGTATATGGCCATATTAATACTTCTATTTTTAATACGTCATCACCAACACTTTTAGTGTTTTTAAGGTTTTGTATTATTTTGCTTATTTCTTGTGGTGTGCTTGGTGCCATGGACATAGAATCTTTGCTATGATTTATATTAGCAGTCACTTTATATCCTGACTCAGGGACCGGTTTTATTTTATCTATGAAAAAATTATTAAATGTGTTGGCTATAGCTATCGGATCCGTTAAATCTTCATTATCTTGTTCAATTTTTGTTATGGCTTCTTTAGGTGAATTTAATTTGGTAACAATTCTGATTTGCCATGCAGTTTTTGACTTGTTATGAGATGAATTTATCTTAAAGTTATTTTGTGCCTGTTTAGTTAGAACAATGATCTTTCTAAGACGTTTTGAGTAATTAAGGAAGATACTTTTATTAGTTTTTGTAGGATTCAGTCTATATTTCCAAAGTAAATTTCTTTTGTTTTTGCTACAAATTTTTATGCCACGTGATAACCACTTTATGGATTTATTAACTCTAATAATAACTATTTTATATGGAAAGCACAAATTATAGTATAGTTTGAAGTTTGAAAAAAGTAATCATATGCAAGATTTGCGTCAGAAAAGCTGTATAGTTCTTGGAATAAAACATTACTAAGACACATTTTAAATTTATTAATATTTTCAACAGAATAATCACGCTGCTTTTTCCTCCAGAATTTAAGTAGTGCGTTCTTATGGACTGGGAACTTCATTACTAAAGCACTGTGATCAGATAAATCTAATTCGTGCACTTCCGTATTACAAATCTTTTTACAGTAATATGCCATATTATCGATACATGTTTGGCTTGCAAAGCGAGTTGGTTGTTTCACCGCCAACTGGAGTTTATACAATACTGGCTGTACCCCACGGTTCCACCTACATAATGATGAAAAATCATACATGTAGAAAATAACATTAGATAGAACACTTTTTTAAGCTATCATGGTTATTCATTAAAAAATATTAAATTATTGTTTAAAATTTAACGTGAACCATGGTAAATATGCCGTTAATAATAATAGTGTTTTAACATTAGATAGGTTTTTACTAAGCAGGTTCATAGTTACTAATCAATATGAAAGAAAATAATAAATATAGCAACTATAAAATAAACATCACCTAAAGCTGAAAGAAGAGAGAAAGAAAACAGAGGAAAGAGATGGAGGTACTCACTCAAGTGGCTCTAAACATATCGAAATTGAGCCATTTATATACATATACATATTATATACACTAGTAATGGGGATAAAATTATATAACTATTTATTTTTAGATGCATCGATGAGACATTAGAATTTTCATTATGTTATGATCTATATAATTGTAAACACATGTTTATGTATTATAATACCTAAAGTAGTATATGCTTGCTAATTACTGTGACTTTTTCATTATTAAGTTAGTCAATTTAAAAAATCACAAATTGGTTTATGGTGTGGAATTCATAACTCAAATTTTAGTTACGGAACAAGATGATATTTAAAGAAATATATCAGAGAAGACGCATTCAAGCAACATAAACCATAATTATAAAAAACATACAACAAAACTGGTTGCTTTGTTAGACTAACAAGAATTAGTTTAAATTAAATTTATCTGGTTTTAGTATGTTGCAGTACAGTTCAAATAACCAAAACATAAGTTAGTAATATGTAGTCTTAAATTTACTTTAGTTGTAAATGTTTTAATAATTAAGAAATTATGTCTTGCGTGAAATATATACCTATATCAATAAAAAATGCAAAATATGTTAGATGCTTATGATATTCATGAGTAAACCTAGTAAAAGATTTAATAAAAATCTGCTGTACCTACATTCAAACTAAGTGTTATGTTATGTTTAATTCTATTTTGAATTGCAATGTTCCCCCAGGCTATGTCCTTGAAATCAGCTGTCATTGTCACACATATTGCAAGGTATAATATAAAATACTAGAAAATATTACTATACAATTCATCTATTTCAGATTCATACACAGTTTTTTTATATGGATCTTACGTTTAATATCTACTATGAAACATGTACACCTAAGTAAACATAGACGCTAATTAGAGATTCAGTTTTAAAATCCAAGTATGTGTGAAACAACGCAGCGTAATACTACGTTTTATTAATGTAAAAATAAGTTGTTATGATTATAGGAACAGCTATAGATGGGAGGCAAAGTATCTGATGAAATATTGACTGAACTTGACTGAAATATGACGTGAATAAATAAGTTAATAGTACCTGTAATAGGATAACAATCCATTGGACAACACGAACCATCTCCGTTGATAGCCCTTGAGATAATTCGTCCATTTGAATAGCCACCCTTTTTTCTCCGGGTCGCCAGGAGTCGGCTGACCCTTAGGAACGATCGCGTCCGACATTTTACCCGATTTTAATCAATTTATTTATTACAAAAACATAGTACAAAATTCTGTATGAGCCACGTCCGTCGACCATCAAATTGTCACAGATAAGAAAATAAAATCAATCTCTATCTTTGGTCATGCTAGAATATTGTCATCTATTAATAGGTTCCGTACATTATTTTATTGACAACGATTGAAAACTTTACTTCCGTTCCGGATTTTTATAAATATACTGATACGTAATATACATTGATTCATATACACAACACGAATACTTGACTTGTTATAAGCAATTATGCACTAACTTAAAATAACACCTTGTAGGACTAAACTGTTATCAATAATTTTATACTTCCTCCGGCAACAAAATGCCTAACATGTGGTGTTGGATTAGTGACGCAGTTATTAATAATTTAAATTTGGTTATGTCGTATAAATACGATAGTTATCCTATAAAATCCTATCTCGAGTAACTTTACACAATCCGGTGAACTGCGGTCGACCCAGATCTATAGTAGCATTAGTAATTTAATAGTAAAGCCGACACGTTACGTCACTTCGGTGACACTCCCGAAAGTCCCAAAGTCCCTTATTAAGAATACCATTAAAAATTGTGTGCGTTATCCCAACTGAAATCATTCTTTATTTTTGGTTTGAATATAATAAATCTACAGTGTGTGATGTCATTGAAATGTGTGTTGTATTAAAAAAAACTCTTCCTTGTGTTTTCCGTTAATAACTAACGGAAAACACAATCCGCCAAGATAACGTTCTCCCAGTGGCACTTTTGTCTATTAATGAGCCTAGGTTAAAAAAAAACTTATACCAATCCATTGTGTACGTATTCATGTTTGTCGAATGAGGTTTGTGTAGCATAAGAATACGGAAACATTCAAAATTTCGTTAAGAAGATGTTTTGCAGTTAGCCGGATATCCGAAACTGATATACGCACAACCTTGATTTTTTTCTGACATACTGCTGGATATGTTTAATAATGCGTTGAAACAGAATTTGTTCATGTCAAAACTCGCCGTTGCTGTTTTTTTCAATTGAATTTGGGCTAGCTTAGAGCATATTCCAGTGTACGGTATTATGTTTCTTCCAGTTACTTGAATAAAACAAGGAGTTTGACCGACAACGTGAAAAGACAAGTTTCGCCACTTTATTTTACTTGACCACAATCACGCATTTGGTTGAAAAAAAATTAATGAAAAAAACACTACCTTTTTTATAGTATTTATATGCAAAATAACACAACTTTAGGAAAATAAAATAACATGTTCCCATGGTATTCCCGCCAAAACTCCCGTTGCTAGTTTTTAAAGTTTGTAACGGTTGGGAACCCTACATTTTACACATAAAGTGACAGCTAAATGACGTCAATGACAGCTAAATCTTCTTCTTTTTTGTATTGGACCCCGCGATCAAATCGCTAGATTTGCCAGTGACAAGTATTGAAATATTTTCAAGTTTCTTGAATAATACAAGTTATATAGTGTGCTAATCACAGTCTAAGTCACGTAAACAGTCATTTTTAAATTTAAGTCTTGCCTCAGTAAAGTGATGGCGACTTTACTAGAAGCTTCTATGGAGTTTTGGCGACAACGTAAAATCACACGTTTCACTGCTTTATTTCACTTGTCCACACTCACACACTTGATCGAACACTTAAAGAATAAAACACCACCATTTTTAAAGCATTAATGTTCAAAATAACACAAGTTTAGGAAAATAAAACAAAGCACCAACATGTTACTAAGACGTTCCTAAGCCCCCAGCTAAATCTTACCAATCCATAGACTAATTTTCAATCTTAATGATAACAAATCATCATTGATGATCTTAGACTAATCTGCCTAAGATCATCAATGATGGAATGGTCTAAGTTGATGATCGTTGACTTGGAGGAGAAATTAATATACGGAAGACTCGTACCGCCATGATCCTTCAATGCAAAGTGTAGGTGGGTTAGATATAGCTACATATATAGAAATGTTGGTAATTGTTACAACCTTCATTATTATAACAGACCTCCATCCTCTCACTCTATCATCAGATCATCCGTCATTATACAAATACTTGTCAGTCTTGTTATTCTATGTTTACTTCTCAATAAAACAACATTATATATATCAAAGAATATGATTTATTTCATTGGCGACGAGGAGTAAATAAGAAAAATGAACGATGAACAATTTGCACAGTTTCTGCGGACTCAACAAGTCCAACAAGAACAAATAACTTCTATACTGAAATTGTTAGTACAAACAATACATAAAGGCCATGACACACAGGCGACTACCAGCGTGACAAACGCTTCAAACTCATCACTATCATCTAACGATAGGATGATGATTTTTAAAAATTTCAACATGGAAAAATTTGACTCGGACAAACACAAAATCGAGGATTTCATCGACTATTTTGAGAATAAATGCAAGATTCTAAACGTGAGTAATAGTGATGATTCCTTAAGAAAAGACATCCTGTTGAACATAATATCACCAGATACATTCCGTGAGTTAAAAATAGCACTTACACCAAATTTTGATAATAGTACGTACATAGACATACGGTCCAAGCTCTTAGATCTATTCAGAATCAAAAAAACTAGATACCGCGCGTTAATAGAGTTTTGGAACTGCATGAGGGAACCTGATGAGTCTATGGAGCATTACGCAAACAGACTTAAGAGTTTAAGTCGAGACTGCGGCTACAGTGACGAACTATTGGAACGACAACTGCGAGATCGTTTTGCCACAGGGCTGAATCATCCTGACTTGGAAACAGACCTCAAACAAAAATGGCCTGATTTACAAGAATCAGGCAGAGAAGTATTATTCCAAGAATTCTTCTCCATTGCACAATCACGTGAGCAAGCGGAACATGACACATCAGGCACAACGGCAACCAACGTGAACAGAATCAAAAGGAGACACGCTCAAAAGTCGAAATCAAATTACAATACGCAAAGAAAACTACATTTTGAACAGTGCCTTAGATGTGGCAAGAAAGACAAGCACCATATTACAAAATGTGCTGCCAGAAATCACGTTTGCGACGAATGTGACGTCAAGGGACATTTTGAGAGCTGCTGTATAAAAACTGGACGAGCATATATTATCCCAAATACTAAGAACACACCCAAACGATTACAGAGAGTAAATGACGCACAAGTTTCGACATCCAGCTCTACAATATCGACGGACAACGATAGCGAGAGTGACGTGGTCTACAACGTTACAGATCCTCGAAAGATACGTAAAGGTTGTAAACAAATAGACGTGAAAATCAATAACGTAACATGTACAATGGACTGGGACCCAGGATCCACATACTCTATCATCAGCGACAAACTTTGGCAGAAGATAGGATCACCACCATTAACCGAGGGTCCGAGGCTCAAAGCGTACGGCAATCATAAGAACAATCATATGTCATCCTCTTGCTCATATTGTCAACTTGTCATTTTTAGAAGGCACATTTCCCGAGCAATTAAAAATGTCAATTATCAAGCCTTTATTTAAGAAGGGAGATAAATATGATCCCAATAATTATCGTCCTATTACTATAGTCCCAGTTCTATCAAAGGTATTAGAAAAGGCAATGCTTGTTAGGTTAGATAGTTTTTTGACAAAATACATGATCCTAAGAGAAGAACAGTTTGGCTTCCGTAAAGGTTATTCAACTACGTTGGCATGTTTTAACTTAATAAGATTTGTCACCGAAAATATAAATGATGGCAATTATATAATATCAATGTTCCTAGATATGACCAAAGCATTTGACTTTGTTAACCATTCAATACTTTTGGACAAATTAGAGCATTATGGAATACGAGGACTAGCTAACAATTGGATAGCTAGTTATTTAAAGAACAGAAAACAGGTTACAGAAATATCAAAAGTTATCACCAACACTAAAAATAATAAAATAAACTTTACAAAAGAAAAATTTAGATCAGACCCATTAACTAATAATAATGGAGTGCCTCAAGGCAGTATTTTAGCATCAGTGCTCTTCTTATTCTATATTAATGACCTTCCACAAGCCATCTCCCATAAAAGTATATTATTTGCAGACGATACTACTGTCCTAATTAAGTGTAACATCAAAGAACAAGCTCAAAAAACAGTAAGTAATGCACTATCAGATGTGATCCGCTGGATGGAATCTAATAGTTTGAAAATTAACATCAGCAAAACTAGATTAATTCAATTTATTTCGTATAACGCTAATCCATTACAACTTGACATAATTCATAACAATGAAATAGTAGACAATGTTGACAATTATAAATTTCTAGGATTAAATCTTGACAAGAACCTTAATTGGAAATCCCATATTGATATCTTATGTAAAAAGCTTGATCGATATGTATTTGCTCTAAAAAAAATTAGGTATACTGTGTCTATGGAGGCTGCGTTAATAGCATATCATGGCCATGTGTCATCTCTTCTTAATTACGGCCTGATAATGTGGGGGAACTCAGTCGACATAGATAGAGTTTTTAAAATTCAAAAGCGCTGTATTAGAGTTATAAATAAAGCTTGGTTTTTAGACAGCTGCAAACCACTTTTTAAGGTATGCAACGTACTTCCTTTACCATGTATGTACATTAAGGCTATTTGCATTTTTACAAAAGAACACCCAGAGTATTTTAATAAACGTAGTGAAGTTATAACTCGCCAAAAAAGAGACAAATTCACGAACCTATTATATCAACCTCCAGCCAGAAAAGATATATACAAAAAAAATGTTTTCAACATGTCCATTTTAATCTACAACAAAGTACCAAACCATATCAAAGTGTTGGATGGCATCAAATTTAAGAAGTCCCTGACTGAATGGCTTCTCAGGAATTGTTTTTATAGTGTTAAGGAATATATAGAATTTAAGTAAGATAATAAATATTTTAAAATACATTTATATGCAGAATTATCAACATTTGCACGTCTGCCTGCAGACTGAATACAATGTGTCTACAAATTTAAAATTAAGAACTCTATGTACTTGTATTCTTGCAAATAAACGATTTGATTTGATTTGATTTAACAAATTAAAAACTGAAGGAATCACTGACGTAAACGTTGAAGTCAACGGCGAGCAGAAAAAGTTACCTGTAGTTGTAATGAAAAATGCGAAACCATTACTTTTTGGACTACGATGGAGCGAAATGTTTGAAATGGAGTTTCCAAAACCAGTTTATTCTATTAAAACAGAATCACCTACAAAACTTGATCATGTACTAAAACAGTATGCAGAACTTTTTGATGGAAAACTTGGAAAAGTAAACAATTACCAAGTAAACATTCACGTGAAACCAGATGCAGAACCTGTCCATCTTCCGGCACGGTCAATTAAATTCAGCATAAGGAAAAACGTAGAACGGGAGTTAGACCGCCTTGTTGATACAGGCATCATTAACAAAGTAGATCCAAACATTACCGCATTAGAATGGGCTACGCCTACCGTAAATGTTTTGAAACCTTCAGGTGATGTTAGAATTTGTGGAGATTATAGTACTACACTTAACCCAGTACTGACCAAACACTTACATCCAGTACCTATCTTCGATCATTTACGACAGAAACTAGCAAACGGTGTTATCTACTCTAAAATTGATCTAAAAGACGCATACCTACAATTTGAAATCGCTCCTGAATCAAAAAAATACTTGACTATATCCACACACAGAGGGTATTTCCAATACAATAGAATGCCTTTCGGGATCTCAACCGCCCCATCGATATTTCAAAATTTTTTAGACCAACTACTTAGCGACGTACCCAACGTAGCTGTGTATTTCGATGATATCGCACTGACAGGACAAAATATAAATGAACACTTACAAACACTCTCTACTGTGTTAAGCCGATTGAAACAAGCGGGCTTAAAAGTGAATTTTAAGAAATGTACTTTCTTAAAAGAAAAGATTGAATACCTAGGACACATTATTGACCAGAATGGAATACATCCTACAAAAGGAAAGATAGATGCGATTACCAAAGCGTCACCGCCAACGAATACCAAAGAACTAAGATCTTTTCTTGGACTTATAAATTACTATGAACGATTCATTCCACATCTGCATGGATTGTGTGCAGACCTTTACGAACTGACCAGTGGCAAACAGAAATGGCGATGGTCCGATCACGAAAAACGAATTTTCGAGGACGCCAAAACAAGCATTGCAAACACAAAACCTCTTATAGCATACGATGAATGTCGCACTCTCTTTCTAGCGTGTGATGCATCAGAGAAAGGACTTGGAGCTGTTCTTTATCACAAAAACAAAAATATTGAACAACCAATAGCATTCGCATCCAGAAAACTACGACCAGCAGAGCGAAAGTATTCTGTGATTGATAGAGAAGCTCTAGCTATTCTATTCGGAATTAAAAAATTTGATCAATATTTAAGAGGAACCAAATTTACCTTGGTGACAGACCATAAACCACTCATTCACATTTTGGGACCACAACGCAACCTTCCAAAATTAGTAAATAATAGACTTGTAAGATGGGCTCTCTTGATTGGAAGCTACCAATACGATATCATTTACCAGAAGGGAGAAAACAATGTCTTGGCTGATTGCCTATCTAGATTACCAAATCCTGACATAGAACCTTCAGCAACTGAAAGTGCTGTACATACAATCACTGAACATCTTCTTGGAAATAAAATCGTAGATCTTCAGCTATCGGAAGACACCTTGAGTCAGGAAACACAAAAAGACCCAATATTGTCACGAGTCTATCAATCTTTAAAAACTGGTTGGAGGGAAGTCGATTATAAGCAACAGATGAAAAATTACTACAGAAAACGGTTTGAACTATCGATTGAAAACAAAATCATCATGTGGCAAGGTAGAATGGTTGTGCCTGAAACACTCAAGAAAACAATTTTACGCTACCTTCACAAAGGGCACCCAGGAATATCTGCAATGAAAGCTCTATCACGTTTCTACGTATGGTGGCCATCTTTGGACGAAGACATCGAAAATTTTGTAAAACGATTCAACAGATGCCAAGAAAATAGACCGTCGAACAGTGAATTGCCAGTCTTTTCATGGTCTATACCAGAGGAAATCTGGGAGAGAGTACACATTGATTTCGCAGGACCATTTGAGGGCAGTTATTGGCTTGTGTTATGTGACGCATTGTCCAAATGGTGCGAGTTAAGACCTATGAAGAACATCACCTCTAAAAATTTATGCCTTGTTTTAGATGATATATTTTGCACTTTTGGTCTTCCTCAGATTATTGTGTCTGATAATGGCCCACAACTAGTCTCTCAAGAATTTAAGGATTATTGTAAAAAGCAAGGAATCTTACATATTACCTCAACACCGTACCATCCCCGAACAAATGGCTTAGCTGAACGTTTTGTACGAACTTTTAAAAATAGAATGACCAGTAACGATGGTACCTCAATGAAGAGCCGCTTAACGGAATTTTTATTTAGTTACAGAAACACTCCTCATAGCACTACAGGCAAATTGCCAGCTCAAATGATGTTTGGGAGGCAATTAAACTGTGTCTTGTCAAATATTAAACCAAATAAGCGGCGAAAACTACAGTATAAGCAAGTAAAAGCGAATATTATGTCTTCTGCACCAAATTATCAAGCAGGAGATAAAGTATATATTAAGACCCACGAACAAAAAAAATGGCAACCTGCAACTGTTACGGCTAGAAAACATAAATACTCTTATGTTGTCACCACATCTACAGGACTATCAAAAAAGAAGCATGCGGACCAAATGCGACCACGACTCAGCTCAGAACCTACTAACGCAGCTACTCCTGATTCATTTAATGTCATTCCATCTACGTCTCGTCCTTCTATCTCAACACCTACATTACATGCCCCCAACATTATTTCATCTCCACCAATACCATTGACCACTACATCACCTACTGTTTTCCCATCTCCCGTGTCCTCTACAACTTCATCACCCACATCACTGTCTTCATCTCCAGCTTTTGAGACTCCAGTATCCATTCCGGCACCCCAGCTTCGCCGAAGTCAACGACAGGGAAAACCTCCACGTCGTCTGATTGACGAAATTTAATTGGGGAGGAATGTTACAACCTTCATTATTATAACAGACCTCCATCCTCTCACTCTATCATCAGATCATCCGTCATTATACAAATACTTGTCAGTCTTGTTATTCTATGTTTACTTCTCAATAAAACAACATTATATATATCAAAGAATATGATTTATTTCATTAAAAAAATGATCCTTCAATGCAAAGTGTAGGTGGGTTAGATATAGCTACATATATAGAAATGTTGGTAATAAATAAGGGCATGTATTTAACGCGGCGACTAAGTAAAACGAATATGGGCTTTAAAAAAAATGAGTGGGTACCATATTAGAATGGGTTGGCAGCTAATAAGGATAAAGGAGTATCGTAATAAGTAAAAAGTATCAAATTAATTATATCAGTTATAAGATCCATTTTAATTTAAACTAGCATCGAGTTTTTCTTTTGGTAACTGAATTTGTATCTAAGTGGAAACTTGATGATAGATAAAAAATTGGAAATTCATTGAAAAAAACCGGACAGGTACGAGTCAGATTCGCCCACCGAGGGTCCCGTACAAACTAAATAAAAGGGGGAAATCATATACATTTTTTTATATTTCCATTCATAAACCGAAAAATATACACCGTAAAAATATTTAAAAACCGGTTTTAGCTTATGCTAATGAAGTTCTTTAATATGATACCCTACATGATACGGTTAATTCACTTTAGAATTTGGGCCCTCATTCCTTGCATAGAGACACTATTTTTTTGTGATTGAGTTAGAAATGTCCAGTTTTCAGATTTTTTCCTATATGCCTACTCTAACACAATGCTTCTTGCCAAATTTCATAGTTCTAGGTCAACGGGAAGTACCCCATAGGTTTTGATTACCTTATGAGTGTCGAAATGTGAGTTTTTACGACATATTCAGCTATAACTTTTTTTTACGAAAACTGAGAAATTTTGTTTTTCTTTCTGCAGCAAGATATATGGATTTGCGTATATGGTTTTAATTTCAACTCGATACCTTCACGCATTCCCGAGATAAAGGTCTTGAAACCCGGACAGATGGACAACAAAGTGATCCTATAAGGGTTCCGTGTTTTTCCTTTTGAGGTACGGAATGCTAAAAATGAGCATTCATAAATAATACAAATCAGATACTATTTTAAATTGTTTATATGAAAAATAAATATAAACCAGCTAATATTATACATATATTGTGCGACTTTAAAAAAAGCTTTAAATAAACACTTAAATGACATGCAGAAAAAATATTTGCGGCTTCTTTTTTTCTGACTCTAAATCTGCTTTGTTTTTCTGAATAAGTAAAAACATGAGAAGGGGTAAATATTTTTATTTATAAAAAAAAAGTAGAAGACAGTACTTATACCTAACTACTAAAGTTACACAATTAAAATAAAACAATTAAATACCTAACCTAACCTAATCATCGCGCTTTCCGCCGTTTTAGTTAAATTATGATCAAAAAATAATAATAATGAACTGTATTAAATTTTTTATTGTACTCGTTTTAACATTTAGAGCTATCCGCAAATCAGAGCCCAAAAATGGGTTTTTAGATGGCACGTAAATAGTTGGTAATAGAATAGAATAGAAAAGAATAGAATATATTTTATTGTCATACAGTTACAGTCCTAACAATTTTATATAAAATAATATTAAGGATGTTCCTGATATGGACTCGTCAGTTCTTCTACAAGTTTTCAATATAATTGGAAATAATACCTACTTCATGCTTTGTATCTCACTCAAAAAACGACAAAAATATGAGGGTAGTTTGAAGTTGAGTTGCAATCGTGCAAAATAAAAATTACGTTTTATGACTAGTTTTTAACTAAAACAATATATTGGCTGTAAATGGGCCTCATCTGACAACTGAACAAAGTTAGTAATATATCTATGCCACCATGCTAACATTATTAGTCGCCAAGTCATTATTTATAATAATGACTTGGCTCTTCGCCTATTGACTAGTATAGTTTATTTGCTACCTTAACGCAGCTGCCAGTTTTTGTTTTTGTAACATCTTTATTTTTGAAGCTTATCTAATAAAATAGTCGCAAAAATATTTAATCGCTAGCAAGTTATTTTATTAGTTTCAACCACTTAGTCGCCTTTTAAGTTATTAGTCACCTGGAAAGCCATCACTTTACCGAGGCAAGACTTTTTGAAAATGACTGTTTACGTGACTAGAACACTATATAACTTGTTTTATTCAAGAAACTTGAAAATATATCAATACTTGACACTGGCAAATCGCTAATCGCGGGATCCAATACTAAAAAGAAGAAGAAGAAAGTGACAGAATTATTTTGTATTTTTAATGAGGCGTTTTCAGAAAGAAAAAAAAAATAGTACATAAATTGAACGATAGATGGCGTCTTTCAATTAGAAATAATTCTGTCACTTGCTTCTTCTTATTTTTTGTATTGGACCTTCGTTTTCAGAAAGAAAAAAAAATAGTACATAAATTGAACGATAGATGGCGTCTATCAATTAGAAATAAATCTGTCACTTTCTTCTTCTTTTTTGTATTGGACCTTAAGGAACTATATTTATGTTTTATTCAATCTGTGATACGGAATTTTGGCGGGAACATCTTAGTAACGTGTTGTTGCTTTGTTTTATTTTCCTAAACTTGTGTTATTTTGAACATTAATGCTATAAAAATGGTGGTGTTTTATTCATTAAGTGTTCGATAAAGTGCGTGAGTGTGGGCAAGTGAAATAAAGCAGTAAAACGTGTGATTTTTCGTTGTCGGCAAAACTCCATAGAAGCTTCTAGTAAAGTCGCCACCACTTTACTGAAGCAGGACTCGACTTATAAATTGACTGTATACGTGACTTAGATTGTGACTGGAACATTTACAACTTGTTTTATTCAAGAAACTTGAAAGAATCCTAATACTTGACACTGGCAAATGCTTAAAAGCGGGTCCAATACAAAAAGAAGAAGAATGTGTGACACAAACTGCTGTTTTTGCTATCTGTGCTGCATAATAATAAATAAAAAATATGGTTGCTCAATTTTACTTCAGAAGTGTTGTTTTCGTGAACAAGGTCGCTCGTAGTATTTTTCAAGGTAATTTCCTTTCCTTTTAGCAAATCGATCTACTGGATTTAAAAAATTTAGTCCTATACTTAAAACATAGAAGTGCAATTTTGTGTATAATCTTATCAGAACATTAACTGATAACTGAATACAGATGATTTGATTGGGTAAACCAATTACAATCTAATAGCGGGATTTTTAATTTATGTGTTAATGATTACAGGTCCTGTAATACATACCAAGATGGGTAGTACCTTTACTAAATCATATTCTCCTAACAGTGGGCAAACCACCAGCGTCAATGAGAATCGTAAGTATTATACTATCCTGTTTTCCTTGTAACATCTAATTTTTAGTAAAATCTTGTACGCTACTACTACGCTTAGATTTTTTTATAATTTATTTATCATTAATTGCCTGCAAAATTCAATGAGGTTCTCAAATTGTGCATTTGCATTTCATGTCGTAAAAAAGTCCCGAGTAGGTATACTTATTTAGTTCAAAATATGACACAAACAACAAAATATCCTTATTATTGAATATGAATATTTTGTTCGGGTACTGCAGTTGAAATAAGTTTTTATTTGTAATCTATACATATATATACATAAGATGCACATAAGCATATGATTAAAACTAATTGACCATTCTGTTTTTATGTAACTGCATGTGTTTTCATTAACAACTAACAAAAACAAATTTATGCCCTTTATAACAGCAAATGTCTCAGGTGGGACTATCTCAAGAATGGAGTCAAGCAGCAACTATGTAGAATCTGTCGTCTGTAAAGAGTCTGACCTCAAAGACAATGAAATGAAGGTTTTTGACATTGGAGAAGAGGGAAAAGTGCTACTAGTCAAACAGAAAGGAGAGTTTAGTGCTTTAGGAACAAAATGCACCCATTATGGAGCACCTCTTGTCAATGGAGCTTTGAGTGATGGCAGGTTGAGGTGCCAGTGGCATGGAGCATGTTTCAATATCAAAACTGGTGACATCGAGGACTTCCCGGGATTCGATTCTCTGCCGTGCTATCAAGTCACTGTGACAGAAAAAGGAGAAGTTAAGGTTAGTCAAGTTTTTTGGCTAGACAAATATAAATTAATCAAAAAAAAATATACAAAAAGTCTACTTAATAAAATAAAATAACTCTATATCTATCTATACATAAAATAAGACTGATTGGGTCAAAATTTCTATATTACACATAATACAACTACAGTACAAATTTTTCATAAATATTTAATTTAAGAAAAAATTTTATTGGAGGATGATTTACTAACTATTTAGAAGCCAAAACAGCGTTTTTTTTTTTTTGTGTCTAGCTGTTTGATAGGATTGGTGTGTAAAGATTTGGCATAAATTGTATCTAAAAATCTATCTAATCTATCTGTATCATGTATAAATTGACATTTGATAATTAGGTATTTATATTAGTGGTTTTAAAGATTGATAGCACCCTCTGATTTGCACGCCTCCTCAGGCATAACATGAAGCACATTAAAATTAAGAACACCAAAAGCAAGTTAGCAATTACTTTGACTTTGTATAAAAGATATTTATGAAAGCAAAAGTAACTCAGGCTATTTGATATTTCATGCCTAAATTTTAGATTCAACCATAATGAAATTTAACAAGAATGGGAGGTGGAACAGGTGTCATTCCATTTTTGTATATCATAGCACACTCATCGTAATATTTGTTAATATAATTATAGTCAGTAAAAACTGACTTCAAAATAAGGAGTTTATCAATATGGTTGTATTTTTAGGTTTCCGTACCTCAAAAGGAAAAAACGGAACCCTTATAGGATCACTTTGTTGTCTGTCTGTCTGTCTGGGTGTCAAGACCTTTATCTCGGGAACGCGTGAAGGTATCGAGTTGAAATTAAAACCATATACGCAGATCCACAGTGTCTTGCTGCAGAAAGAAAAAAAATTCTCAGTTTTCGTAAAATAAAGTTACAGCCAAATATGTCGTAAATAACGCACATTTCGACACTCACAAGGGAATCAAAACCTATGGGGTACTTCCCGTTGACCTAGAACTATGAAATTTGGCAAGAAGCAATTGTGTTAGAGTAAAAAATCCGAAAACTGGACATTTTTAATTTAATCACAAAAAAATTGTGTCTTTAGGCAAGGAATGAGGGCCCAAATTTTAAAGTGAATTAACCGTATCATGTGAATATGAAAGAACTTCATTAGCATAAGCTAAAAGACGTTTTTTTTAATATTTTTACGATGTATATTTTTCGGTTTATGAACGAAAATATAAAAAAAAATATGATTTCCCCTTTTATCTACTAGTTTGTACGGAACCCTCGGTAGGCGAGTCTGACTAGCACTTGTCCGACGTTTTTTCTTTACCACATAACTCCATCAGTAATAAATCGATTTGAACAAATATTTTTTTCTTTGAAAGTATATACTTTTAGATTGGTCCCATAGAAATTTCATCAAAATCAGTTTAGTTTTAGTTTGGTTTAAAATAATATTGCTAATTTTGAAGTCGGTTTTTCAGTTTTTTTAACTATAATTATTGTTATGTAGTTAGATCAAAGTCTTATATTGAGAACAATATTTATGACAAAATTTTTGTTAAAGTTAAAGAACTGTTCTTAGTGCCTCCATAGATAAATTACTCTTGCCAAAATAGGCTAGTTGCCTAAATTTGAAAACTTGGTTGATTATATACTTTAATGTCTATTTTATCCCGAAAAAAACTATATTTTAAAGAAAAAGTAATATCAAACTGTTTACATCTATGTCAAGTTTGAAAACAATACATAGTAACCATATTAACCTGCTCTGTTGTAGGAAAACGTCAACAACAAATTGCGGCCCGTGACGTAACACTTTCTGGTTGGTGTTCGCTATCATGTGACTTAATGCCTATTTTTAGGGTTCCATACCCAAATGGTAAAAACGGGACCCTATTACTGAGACTTCGCTGTCTGTCCGTCCGTCCGTCCGTCCGTCTGTCACCAGGCTGTATCTCATGAACCGTGATAGTTAGCGAGTTGAAATTTCCACAGAGATGATGTATTTCTGTTGCCGCTATAACAACAAATACTAAAAAACAGACTAAAGTAAATATTTAAGGGGGCTCCCATACAACACGTGATATTTTTGCCGTATTTATAGATAATGGTACGGAACCCTTCGTGGGCGAGTCCGACTCGCACTTGGCCGGTTTTATTTACGAATTTATTTTCTAAAAATATTAATAATCTTTAACTTTTATGAGAAATAGACTGTTATTTTTTTATCTACGTCTCTTCATTTATAATTAGAAACTATAAACCAAGCAATTTGTTATTAGTGGCAACAAGCCTATTACCACACCACACATCTAATATAGGAAATTAAAAAAAATACGTTAAACATACCTACATACACTCAAAAACATTGCCAATATTAGCATCCATTTTAGGCCAGGTAAAAATAAAGTAATTTAAGAACCTCTTTATTATATGACTACATAAAAAGGAATGTATTATTATTATATAATATTAGTGAGGAAAATAGGATAACCCAGTATTGTAATCTTGCTTTTTATCAATTTGATTAAAAAAATGATTGATATTTTATTGAGTTCATAATTTTGCATTTCATGACAAGGCATAGTTATTATCAGTTGCATTGAAAAATCAACAGCATGGATAAAAAAATGTCTATTAGGTGACATAATTATAGTAATTATAGTACTGAAAAAAAAGCCGACTTCAAAATACTCTATTCGTTCAATTGGACGACATTTTTTCTGAACTTTTAGAATAGAATAGAATAACTTTATTGTACATCCATACAGAATTACTTAAAAATAGATAATAAACTTAATTGAAAGTACAACGGCGACCTTATCGCATAGAGCGATTTCTGAGCTACTAGAACTTACTAGAACTTTACTGAGCCTATTTGTTAACTTTTTATAAAATTTATACTTATTGGGACCACTTATATAACTTTATCAATATCGGTTCAGTACTTTTGCTTTTTGTATAACAAAATAACTGAAAAAGTATTGTTTGAGGTATTACCTGCCAAACAAAAAAGAATTATCAAAAACAATTCATTAACTGGCGGAGTAATCGTTGAACAATCTTAAAAAAAAAACATACAGTCGAATCGAGAACCTTCTTCTTTTTGACAGTCGGTGGAAAGTTCGGCGGTTTGAAAAGTTCTCGTCATCTTGTAGATGACATGGCTACGAAATAATTTTGCGTATAATGCCGATGGTAACTGCGCTATGTGACTAACAAGTAGGTTTTTCAAACAGTGAGTAAGCATGATTACATCATTTCGCCTTAGTGGCCTACTATTCAGGCACGGCACTTAAATTATTCTTTATCAAAAGTGATAAATAAAGTTTTAAAATTATATTTGAGCATGCAATTACAACTAATAATTGCTGACTTTTTTTCACCGGAAGAAAACTGTTTATTTTTTTATCTGATTTCAGATGTGCTTATATTATGATAAGAGCTGTGAATGGTTAGGCTTTTTTACCCGACTGGGCTAAAACAAGAGGTATGTTTTTCGAGTGTATGTATATTTGTATAATTCTGTTTTAAACCCTCAACCAAAAAAGAGGGGTGTTATGTCTGACTGTGCTATCATAGCTCTCAAACGGATGGACCGATTTTGATCTAGTCTTTTAGGGTCCCGTAGTAAACAAGGAACCACGGAACCCTAAAAAGTGTAATACATATAGTACCTAGAAATTTACAATACTTTTTTAATGTAGGTAGCATAATCTACTATAAATAAATACTATGCTCATCACACAAATGTTTGTTCTGGGTGGGGATCGAACCCACTACCTACAGTTTAGCAGGCAGACCTACTACCAACTGAGCTGGTAGGCCAGTCTTTCATATTCACATTTTAATACTGTTTTCGTAGATGCGGGATTATTTACTAAACAGTAGATATTAGCGGCCACTAGATAGGACTTGTAGGTAGTAGCAGCCACCTAATTTTCTGCGGACAGCCCTGGCTGTCTGGTTCAGTCTAGACGCCGGCGGCAAAACTCAAAACATCAAAGGCGAGAAACTACTTAGAAGCATAGTAGTTATTGGTTCCAACCATAAAAAAAATTATCTATCTGATAATGTTTAGGAATAATTTTTCCTGTTGTATGATACCGCATAATATACCTACCGTCGAAAATTGCCGCGTCAAGTAGCTCGTAATCATCAGTCATGAGATAAGTAAGTAAGTAAGTTCGTATAGATTGAGTGGCCAGCCCTATTGTCAGAGTTATTAAGCCGCCGAAAGGCCTCTGACTTGGCTTGACGATTGCTGAACAACCGGGACCTACAATTTAACGTGTCATCCGACCCACGGTAGCGCTAAGAAAGAAATGCCACTCACGGTCACCCATCCGAAGACTGACCGGTCCGTCCGTTGGAGACTGACCGGCTTAACTTTGGTGATAGTTCGGGAACACCTAGTCAAGCTACGCCACGAGCGCTACAGTCATGAGATGAGTCATCACCATTGTTAGTATTTGTTATGAATTTATTGTCATGGTTATTAATATCTTTTGTTTACCTGCTGTTCAGAGGAACAACACTCCATTAAAATTAACTTTATTTAGAAAAATATTTTTCCATAGCAACGTTTTGGTTTTTACACATCGTCATCACCACCCACAGCCTTCTTTATCCCACTTGGGCTAAGATAAGATAAAGATAAAGATAATTTATTTGCATACAACACGAGAATTTTATACAACAAGTGCATAAAAGATGTTACACTAAATTTAGTCGCTTAAAATCATGTTGTGCCGATTAGGCGCACAAATATCAGGTAGACAGCATCATGCACATGCGAAAAATTAAAAAATAATAATTATTATTATTTGTTATTAGATTAATACACAAACCAAAAATATATAAAATATGACAAAGCAGAAGCAATCATAATGTAAAATAAAATTAAAATTTGTCATTTAAAAAATCATTGATAGAATAATAACACTTCTGCAATAACAATGCCTTCAACTTTTTTCTAAATAAATTACTATTCTGGTCTCTTATTGACTTAGGAATCTTATTGTAGATTTTAGGACCCATACTTACGATGCTATTTTGCATCAGTGCTGTCTTTCCTTCATGTACGCGCCGTTTGTCTTGGTCGCGCCTATTTCTTACAGTAGTATCAGATAGTGTGGGGAATCGCTCCCGGTTTGTTTTTACAAAAAGGGCCGTTTCTAAAATGTATAAAAACGGAAGTGTAAGAATTTTATACTTTAAAAAATAGGGCTTACAACTATCTCTTTTTTTGAGTTTAAACATTGAAAGAATACAGCGTTTCTGCCTTTTAAAAATAATAATTTTATCTGTTGAATTTCCCCAAAAAATAATCCCGTACCTCAAAATTGATTCAACTAACCCATAGTAGGCTTTAAGTAAAGATTCTATATTTAGAGTACGAGCTAGTTTGGCGATGGCTACTTTATATAGGATATGTTTGGCTACTTATTCTTTTCGAAAGGTGCTCTATTTGTGATTTCCAATTAAATTTTCGGTCAATATATACTCCAAGAAATTTTGAGCTTTCTACTTCATTTATAATGTTATTGTCATATGCTACATTAATATTACCTTTGTTTGTTTCTCTTTGTCTAAAATGCATTATATTTATTTTATTTAGGTTAATTTTTAAGTTATTGTTGTCAAGCCAAGATATAACTGAGGTCAAAGATTTAACAATATCGTTTTCATAAGAGTCAAGTGTTTTACATGCTACGGTGGTAGTGCTATCATCTGCAAATAATGTCATAGGTTGAGATGTAGCATTAGGCAAGTCATTTATGTATGCTATGAATGAAAGTGGTCCCAGGACACTACCTTGTGGAACTCCGTACGCCACTTTGCGTTCATACGATCTATATATTTCTTCTGCTTTCGTGTTAAGATTGACTCGACTGATTTCCGTGATTTGTATTCTATCTGCTAGGTAAGACTCTATCAAATCTAAAACGTTGCCACGTATTCCATACGCTTCTAATTTACTAGCTAAGATTCTGTGATCTACGTAATCGAACGCCTGCGTCATATCACAGAATATGGCGCACACCGGAGTGCTTTTATCCATACATATTAAGACGTTTTTAATGAAATCGTATATGGCCATATTAATACTTCTATTTTTTCTGAAACCCTTTTGTTCATTGCATAGAATATTATTTTTCTCTAAATAATCATTTAACTCATTATAAACATACTTCTCGTAATTTTTTGAAAATATCGATATAAGTGCAATGGGCCTATAGCATTCCATTTTCTCTCTATTGTCTTTTTTAAATAAAGGTTTAATAATGGTCGTTTTCAGAGAACTCGGAAATGTGCCTGTGGATATACACAAATTAATAATATAGCTTAGAGGGGTACATACATACTCACTTACTGATTTTATTATGAAAGTTGAGATTTCGTCATCACCAACACTTTTAGTGTTTTTAAGGTTTTGTATTATTTTGCTTATTTCTTGTGGCGTGCTTGGTGCCATGAACATAGAATAAATAATAAATAAATAAATATTTGTGGACATTTCACACAACACCATCTAGCCCAAACTAAGCAAAGCTTGTACTATGGAACTAGATGGCTGATAGAATACATATATATGTACTTTGTTTTGTAAATATATACATATGATACATAGAAACACCCAGACACAGAACAAACATCCATGCTCATCACACAAATGTTTGCCCTGGGTGGGGATTGAACCCACGACCTTTCAGTTCAGCAGGTAGACGTAAACACACTACCAACTGAGCCACAAGGCCAGTCAAGAATCTTTGCTATGATTTATATTAGCAGTCACTTTATATCCTGACTCAGGGACCGGTTTTATTTTATCTATGAAAAAATTATTAAATGCGTTGGCTATAGCTATCGGATCCGTTATATCTTCATTATCTTGTTCAATTTTTGTTATGGCTTCTTTAGGTAAATTTAATTTGGTACTATTTATGATTTGCCATGCAGTTTTTGACTTGTTATGCGATGAATTTATCTTAAAGTTATTTTGTGCCCGTTTAGTTAGAACAATGATCTTTCTAAGACGTTTTGAGTAATTAAGGAAGATACTTTTATTAGTTTTTGTAGGATTCAGTCTATATTTCCAAAGTACATTTCTTTTGTTTTTGGCTGGCTTTGTTTAGGCTGGGCCTTCCTTTGACGCAACTGCCCAAAAAATTAGTATGAAGAAGACACCCGAGATGAAAAACCTAAATAACGTGTTCTACTACTTTAATGTTATAGCTAATCAATGATATTTTTTCTATTGTTTATGTCAGGAGTTTTGCGCATACTTTCTCACGAAAACGTACACTCGAGATCATATCAAGGCTAACGCAAATGTACCCGGCTGCAGAAGAGCTATTTTTGCAGTCTAACTTACGATTTAATTACGCTAGAATAGTAGTAGCAGTAGGTAAGGTTATAAATGCGCATTCTTTAGGATAATGCTAGTAAAATAACCTATTTATTACGAAAAAGTTCGTTGGAGGTTATGAAGAGGCACATTTTTTTTAATGAAAGTTGTATTATTATTATTTTCTTATACTATGCATATAGGTTGTTTCCCTTCGATATCCTAACTAAGTAATATAAAAATATACGCTACGAATTGATAACCTCCTTGTCGGTTGAAGTCGGTTATAAAACGAACATAACTTGGTCTGTATTTAACTATTTGACGATCAAAAAATGAAAGGTCAGATAGCTGAATATTCAGAAATGAAAGACTATTATACCTTTCATCATCAACGTTTTTCATCTCTACGCGAATTGAATCACGAGGCACAGCTAGTGTAGTAGTTGTTTTTACCCGAGTGCGTAAGAGGGTTATATTTTTCGAGTGTATATGTATGTATGTTCCTCTATATTAACTCATACAGCCTAAACGGCTTGACCGATTTTGATGTGCGAAGTGTCGTCCGAAGACGTTACGTCACGTCACGTGTCGAAGATTCGTCATCACACACACCCTGAGTGCGATAGGCATTTTTTTTTATATATAATATACAATGTTTATATAACAATACGACTCTCGCAATAAAAAAAAATGCGATTTTTCTTAACCTCCAACGAATTTCGTAATAAGTAAGAAATTTTATTAGAGTTATTCTGAAGAATGCAGATTTATAATCTTTTACAGCGATTTTACACACACTTTCTCACAAAAAACGTGCGCTCAACACGTGTGTCAAGCGTAACGAAATCGTCAGTTAGATTGTAAAAACCGCTTTTCTGCAGTCGGGTATTTATAGACACTTACGGCCTTACAGAAAAACATTACTTAACTTTATGCAATGCTTAACATATTTTGTCAACTTCCTCCTAAATCCGCTTCCGTAATAAACAAGGTCCCTTTGCTTGTGCTAATAGCAAAGTTATACTGCATTACTATAATAAAAAATATTCATTCATGTCTCATTAGCACAACAAGTCGTAAAGTAACTTGCTGGCCTTGAGTCACCTTGACCGACTTGTAGAATTGGTACAAATTCGACGTCAAAGAATAAATCATGCTCCACCTGTTCAAGCCTAGATTAAAATTAAAACATTAACATTGAGAGCCCTTTTTATACGACTCCGTAAATAAGGAGGATTTTTTGCGACGTATTATGTGTCTTAATTTCTTTAATTACACGTTTTGCAGTTTCAATCGTTTTATAGATTTCATATTCATATAATAGGTGTCATTAGACTTGTCTCAGTTATGGGAATTACATTAGACATAGTATGTAACTGTTGGGGTACTGAGGCCAAAAATTTATGTAGATAGGTGAGTTGGGCCATAGAATTAGGAAAAGTATAGGCGACTCCGTTAACACGGCAAATGTAAAGTGGAACAGTTATGGAGTAGACGAAAAAAAATGTCATCCCCACTTTACGTGTGGTAATTTTTTTTTTCAAACGTCCGCGATTATTATGTATATTTACACTAAATTATATCTTTCTATTACTAAGTATTTTTACCTAAGCCACGGGCGGACATCGAACATGGCAAATCGGGTTTCCTTATTTACTACGGAACCATAAAAACAGCGATTTAGAGCCTTAAAAGTTCTCACAATGAAATGACCCTTTGGTTTCAATTCAACAGCTGTTTAAAACCATTCTTTATATTTTTTTGTATTCCAGTCCTCATTTTGTATTTTGAAAGCAAATATAATAGATACTTAATGCTGCTGCAGCAATATCACTGTATCTACCCTATGTTTGTAAAAATAACTTTGCACTGAATCTGGCAGATGGCTATATGAAAAGATTTAGCTAAGTATCTAGTGCTATTTTTGAGTCTATCTGGGTTCTACTTTTAGGTTTTACGTAAAGCGATGACGCCTTTCGGATGCATCGACTGCTTGTCAAATACCTACGCTGATGTGACCACACCTATCATTCCTATACTTATCATTCAGTAAATAAATTCTTAAGTCAACATAGATTAGATACACAGCCTGAGTGTAATTTCTGGTTAGTGCACAAATGTCGTTGACTCACAAGCAACATGTCATCGTTCGTGTACGAAAATCACGTTTGCAGTTGTTTAACTTTTCTATTATTTACGATTACAGGTTCGAGCTAAAATCAGCGATTTGAAAACAAACAAGCGCATCAAGGATATGGGATTTGCGTCCCCCAACGACAACTCTGCGGTGGTAATCATTGGCGGAGGACCCTCCGGCGCTACTTGCGCGGAGACCCTACGCAGCGAGGGTTTCAAGGGACGCATTACAGTTGTCTCCAGAGAAAACTACCTTCCATATGATAGAATCAAAGTATCCAAGATAGGCACCGCCACGAATATCGAAACACTTCAAGCTAGATCACAAGAATACTACAATAATGCGAATATAGAGATCATGAAAGGCGTCTTAGCCACCAAAGTTGAGCCCGAAGAAAAGTTGGTACATCTCAATAATGGCAGCAAACTCCGATACAACTCTCTATACATCGCGACGGGATCCAAACCGCGCGTCCCCGCCGTCCCGGGCATAAACTTGAAAAATATCTTCACCGTCAGAGATTTCGAAGACTCTGTTAACATTCTCGCGACCCTAGGATCGGAGAAAGACAAAAATGTTGTCGTGCTCGGTTTGAGCTTCATAGGCTTAGAAACCGCCGCGTCTTGCAATGAAAAAGCGAAATCCATGACGGTCGTCGGCAAGGACACCGCGCCGCTCGGCCAAATATTCGGCTCGGAAATCGGTCGAAGCTTGCAGAAGCTATTCGAGGAGAAAGGTGTGAAATTCCGTTTCCAAACAACAATAACGAAATGTAACGGTGAGAACGGCGCGATAAGCTCGGTGGAGCTCGAGGACGGGACCACACTTCCTGCCGATATGCTGATTTTAGGTGTGGGTACCACTTTTTACACTGATTTCCTGAAAGATAGCGGTATCGCGTTGGAAGCGAACGGTGCGGTCACGGTAAACGATAAGCTGGAAACTAACTTGAAGCATGTTTACGCAGGGGGTGATATTGCGTACGCGCCCGTCGCTGCTTATGGAAATAATAAGATGTGTATAGGGCATGTGGGGCTATCGCAGTACCACGGTCGTCTGGCAGCCTTGAACATCCTCAAGAAGGAGGCTCCGTTAGAGACTGTTCCTTACTTCTGGACGATGCTATTCGGTAAGTCTATCCGGTACGCTGGCTGTGGTCGGCCAGCTTCCGCTCATGTGGAAGGCGATGTCGACGCTCTCAAGTTCGTCATTTTCTTCTTCGATGAGTCTGATAAAGTGATCGCTGTCGCATCCTGCATGCGCGATCCGGTCGTCTCTCAGTTCGCAGAGTTCTTGCACCAAAGGAAGTCTCTCTATAGGAAGGACCTGAAGGATGATCCTTTCGCGTGGACCAAGAATATCGTTAACTAATGCAATTTGAATGAATATACCACAGTTTTATTATGTGTTTTAAGGTGATTGTCACACACTGTGAAGAGAAAGTAATGTAATTTGTCTATACAAATGTGATTTCTACCCCTAAACATTATCTGATATCAATTATTCTTTTTTATATGATTAGTATCATAAATGGGTTGGCTAGAGTTTTTTGCTTTTTTCAACTTGCAAGAAAAAAATTAAAACAGCAAAAGATAGAAGCATATTCATTTATGGCCCCATCATCATCTCAGCCATAAGAAGTCCACTGCTGGGCTTAGGCCTCCCCCATGGATTTCCAAAAAGACCGATTGGAAGCGGCTTGCATCCAGCGTCTTCCCGTCACTTCTATGAGGTCATCTATCCATCTCGTGGCTGGTTTTCCTACGTTGCGCTTGCCGGTACGTGGTCTTCACTCGAGAACCTTTCGGCCCCATCGACCATCAGTTCTACGTGATATGTGCCCTGCCCACTGCCACTACAACTTGCTAATCCGTTGTGCTATATCTGTGACTTTTGTACGTCTACGTATCTCTTCATTTCTGATTCGATCTCGTAGAGAGACTCTGAGCATAGCCCTCTCCGTAGATCCCATTATGGCCCCAATCATATAATAAAAAGACCATGGTAATCACGAAGTATTTAGGGGTAGTAAATAATTTCTCCTGTTGTCAAGCGTAAAATGCGTAAGTCCAGCACATTGCAGGAGAATTGTAGTCACAAATATTATCATAAGTTAAAGTACGATTCAGTCGCGTCTATTTCGAAACGAAATGCCCGCCTATAGTTTCAACCGTACGCATAATACACGACGCCCAACCGGTAATGACTAGGCTCGACATTGAAAACGACCAATGAATGCGGTGAAAACTAAAGTCGGAGATTTTGGCTAGAATTAGACGCGAGTAACTCCTACTTTTACTTAAAAAATATATCACAGTATTAAAATATATCGAATATATATTATTTATGTACTATGTTATTTATTATTTGTTATTTATGACTATTTTGTCCATAATATTGCGATCGCACATATATGATAGGTATATTCGCCTTATGAAATAATATTGTACTTGATATTGTTGTCTCTAGTGATATTTATTTATATGTGATGATATTAATGTGTGTATGTTACAAACGTATGTATCTGTCTACTTTAATAACTGAAACTTATAATGGTCCAATTTTAAGGTAAGTATTTATGAGCCTTTTATAGATAGTATACATTCAGTTATTGTTTTGAACCTCATTGATATTGTTGGTATTGCCATAAAATGACAATACCTATTTATTTATTTTTGTAAATAAAAATCTGTCGAGTGCAAGTTGGACTTATTCACCAATGCCGTTCTTTCGTTTTGACAGATATATTAAAAATAAAATTGTTATAAAGGTTACTTTTACTTAGGTTAGGATCCCTAAAAATGAGTATAAGTATAGATAAACAACAGTACTATGTTATTTGTTCTTTTGAATGATCACAAAGTATTTCATTGCTAATGGCAAATATTAATTTATAAAATAAAATCACAAAATATAGTCTCTTGTGTAAGAATAAAATATGTGATTTTGTTAATTACTATAAAGTATGTTATATTGTAATATTTTTGAGATTTGAATGATCTCACACCTCAGTAGTATGTTTGCCTTCTAAGCTATAGGTTGCGGGTTCAATCCCCAACTAAGGCAAACATCTGTGTGTTGAGCATGGTTGTTTGTTCTGTGTCTAGGTGTTTCTATGTATCATAAGTACATATTTACATAAAAAATATAAGTATTATATCAGCTATCTATTTTACATAGTACAAGCTTTGCTTAGTTTAGTCTAGATGGCGTTGTGTGAAAATGTCCACTAATATTTATTTATTATTAACCTATATTTAACTTTCAGAGAAACCTAAGAGGTTTTTATGTGTCTAAAAACAATACTATGTGCATTTCTTAAATCGTTACACTAAATTAATTTCTGTTTTAAGTGAAATGCTCTTTTATACCAAAAGGAAAAATCAGCACCTAAACATTATCCTATTTTCAGGATTCTTTCTTTTTTTAGCTATTTGGAATCATAAATGGTTGTGCATTTACGGTTTGCTTTTATTCAAAATTCGTTATAACTCCGAAGTTAAAAAATAAAATAAAAAAGGGAAACAAAAAATAATTATCAAAATCGGATAATAATTACCCCTAAATAATATCAGATTTCGATAATTATTTTTTAAACAGAAAACAGTTTTCTTCCTGTTGTATGTTAAACGCGTAATTTACTGGCGTAAGCTGCCACGTCAACTATTCTCTGAATAACATTACAGACCCGATTTCAAATTTGGAATCATGGTTGTTGCTTATTTTGGTAATTTTTATAACAAACTGTCGGTTATAATGCTATATAAGTTATTTCTTGTTTAGCTTTCACATGTGATAAATATTGTAGTCAAGAATTTGACAAATAATAGAGATATTATCTGCTTATTGATTATTTATAAATTAAAGTGTTATACTTTCATTTTTAGTATTTAAAATACTTATTTTTATACTTCTTTTAGAAAGTAGTCTATTTTGCATGCATAATAATGTAAACAAATAGCCAGCTAGTGACCGATGAGAACTTATAATACTTCTTCGAGCAATTCTTGTATATACAGGCTGACTGTACACTAGCAATATTCAAGGACATGTTAATTAGTGGTCATATGAAACATGTAAAGAAATAAACCTGCAATAATTATACTATAATAGTATTTATGGACACCGCACCCTCACATAACGAGCGAGAGCAAGTAGCATAACTACGTAGGTACAGTGGGCAGTCATCGCGCGACTTGCATGTACTCGACATCGTACATTGATCTAGCTAGGTTTCAATTATAGTTACCCTGGGTTTGCCTGTATTTTCAGTCATAAAAAAACGAGCGGCGCTCGGTCGCCCAGGTACTATCGAGTCGGTCCATAGTTGCTTACATTATAAGACATGTATAAAATACAAAGTTTAGATTAGGTGGTCAGAGTATATTTTATATTGTATATGGTCAGACCATAGACAATATTAAAGCGTACTTAAATCGTAGAGTTTAGTTGGCGCACTTTCGATACTCTTTTTCTAGATATAAAATTCTTGTATGAGTTTTTGATAAAACTTATCTTGCATACTTATGCAAAAGTCACTATTTAATAAAAATACAAGGTTTTTTACAGCTTTTATTTTGACAATAATAAAATTGAGTATGCCCCTTTTGCATATTATATATAAGTAGGTATCATAGTTATGTAAAGAAAAATAGTTCTGTTTTGTAATAGTGTTGTCATGGGGCTAACATCCAGATATTCATCAAAAGAGCATTCTATTCGCATTTGAGCAAAACAGCTGCGGCATCTGCTTCTCTGCCTTAAGTACGATGAAACATGCCATCAGGGCTTGTTTTTAAAGTCAACGTTTTCAACAAAAAATGCTTATTACTGCATTTAGTAAGGCTTGAATCTCTGTAATAACGACATTAGTCACGCGTTACGTATTTTTTTCTTACATGCTGTGATTGGTTATTATATTATGTATTTAAATATAATTTTGGAAAAGTAAGAAAGAATGGCAGCAACCAATGTTAGTGTTACAGAAATTCAAACCTTATATTATTTTTTTGCATCACGTAAATGAAAATAATTTATTTCTTCATGTCTTGAAGCGTTTATTTTGATTAATTGATACCTTAGAACCGTTGTCGCGCGCTTTTTCATACAGAAAAGGTTCTATAGAAAGCAGAATACGGTTTTCTACCCTCAAACATTATCCAATTTCGGTAAATGAAGACTTATCTGACTAGGATCATAAATGGCTATGCCTCTCCAGTTTGTTTTATTCTAATTTCATTATAATTCTGAATATAGAAATATCAAATTTTGAAAAAAATATTTATTGATTTATTAAAATTGAATAATAGAAAACATTAAGATAATCAGGGGTAGAAAACAGTTTTTCCTTGTTGCATGAAAAACGCGCAATTTATCTACTGGCGAAAATTACCGCGACGACTGAGCTTAAGACATGTAACAAAACATACTTTATAGTGCAGTGATATTAATTGTGATGTGACGCTTTATTCATAATCTAATGATGTTTGTACCAAAATGTACTTTGCAGCATATAAGTCGAGCACTGGACACAATTTTAAAATTAAATTTGATATTAGATTGCACTTGGAAATTTATACTTTAAAGTTAAGGTCTTAAAATACAAATCTTATTGAACATTTTGTTTTCAATGCTCAGCTTATGTGGTGCATATGTTATGTTCGTATGTATGTTCTTCATGTCAAGTGCATCAAACAAAATATACTTACTACTGCAAAAACTGTTCTTTTTTATCAAATTACACATAGGTACTGGTACTAGGGAATGCAATCTTGATCTCGGGAGATCTTGATTCTTGCAAGATCTCGAGTTATTTTTAGGGTTCCATGCCTCAAAACGAAAAAAGGGAACCCTTATAGGATCATTTTGTTGTCCATCTGTCTGTATCACATGAAGGTATCGAGTTGAAATTAACCACTAGTTGTAAAATGCAATGTGTTTTCTATATCATCATATATTATCTAACAACTAATATAATCAAAAACTTATACAGATAGAAGAATGGTAGGTTTTAATCCCATCCTTCAGTTATACGTAAATGTTTCATTCTCTCAAATAAAGTGACATCATCTTTGAAGATATTCCTGCTTTTTGCAAATGTCTGTTCTCTTTTTAGATCATGTTTGCCGAGAGCTTTTGCATGACCTGCACTCTCTTCCTGAAATCACAATAAACAACTTTCATAGAAATAAAAATTTCAACATTATGAGGAATCTGTATTACCTGACAATAAAATACAGAATAGGCAATATCACAAATATCAATTTCAGCATCTGATTAAATAATGTTTTCCCTTTAATGTCTGACTAGACAGATAAAAGTAGGCAAGTGAAATAGTGTAGGTCAGGGGTTCCTAAACTTTTTGATTTTGCAGTGCACTTGTAGGTTTAATTTTTTGTCCCTGCACCCTTGTAGTTAGGCACTAAAAATTGAAACATTTATAGTGGGAGCAACAATATCTAAGCATATGTGCTTATCAGTGAGTGAGCGGTCTTGCAGCATGAGTAATTTGAATTATTTATTTTGTGCCTGCTAATACCTATAACTTTGGGTTTCTGTAGAAGAAACAGAAGTCCGTCATGGAGTTCTCTTTACTCTCCACAGCACACCATAGTTTGGGATCCCCTGGTGTTAGTAGTGAAATGGGCCTTATTAACGCTTAACTATAATTTAAGACCAATCAAGTTGAGACTTCATATTTTTTCATAGGTAAGTCTCACCATAAGTAAGCTTTATTTTAGTCTTTTCCTTTGAATCCAAATACTTTCTGATTTTTTTGATTCTATTAATTTCTCGGAAAGTATTTGGATTTGACAGAAGACTTTACACGAAGCTTGCATACATACATTTATCTATGAAAAAAAATATGAAGACTCAACTCGATTGGTCTTAAACTAAAGTCTTACCCTTTGTAATGTTTTTAGTAATAAAAGGAAGAAGCTTCCAGTAAAACCACCACGATTATACTGAGGCATAGTCCTAATTATGCCCATTAAGAGTGAGTTACTTTATTTTCGCACTGATTAAAACTTTTTTGACAAAGTTGATGACGATTAATTCTTTATTAGATAACAACTAATGCTACCAGAATGCATAGTCCTAAGAAAAAAAAGAAAATTATTACGTATGGTGTAGTATCACATCGCATAACATGTACAATAATCGTGTCGTGATGTAGAATTCAGTATTGGTCGTGAAATGTATGCCCCTACCTTAAGAATCTGCTAGGATAGAGGTTATGTTTTTAGAGTTTATAATTAATTCTCCATAGCTATATGGGATATGTATCCTGAGATTATACCGAAAAATACAAACCTCTGTGAGATACGGATATCGTAAATATAGCATATTTTGTTCCTCAACGGCAAAATCATGTTGTAAGCTTCGCAAATGTTTGGGCTCCACTTTTTTCACTAATCTGTCCTTCCCTCTGAATATGTGGCCGTTTGGTAAACGGTTGCGTCTAAATAACACCAAAGTTAATCTCATCTTTCCAGTAGTTACTAATCAAGTAATCACAGACCAGTTACAAGATAACTAATTAAATATATTAGAATAAAATATTTCAAGTTTTTTTTTTTTTTTTTTCGTCGCCGTACATTTTGTACTGGCAGGCAAAGGTCATTTGACCATACAGACAGCCTCGTCTGATTTAATGTCATCTCAATTCTATGAGAGTAAGGCCAGAGCCAAGTCTTCAATCAATCTTTTTCAAGAATAAAATTATAATCACCAGACTTTTTTTAGGGAGTTTTGGCGGGAACGTCTTAGCAACATGTTGTTGCTTTGTTTTATTTTCCTAAACTTGTGTTATTTTGTACATTAATGCTATAAAAATGGTGGCGTTTTATTCATTAGTGTCATCATTAGTGTTCGATAAAGTGCGTGAGTGTGGGCAAGTGAAATAAAGCAGTAAAACTTGTGATTTTACGTTGTCGGCAAAACTCCATAGAAGCTTCTAGTAAAGTCGCCACCACTTTACTGAAGCAGGACTCGACTTATAATTTGACTGTATACGTGACTTAGATTGTGACTAGAACATTTAGAACTTGTTTTATTCAAGAAACTAATACTTGACACTGGCAAATGCTTTAATGCGGGTCCAATACAAAAAAGAAGAAGAAGAAGACTTTTTTTATTAATGACATTAATTAAGATGACAATTCTTTTTCTTCTTTTTTTTGTATTGGACCCTCATTAAAGCATTTGCCAGTGTCAAGGTTTAGGATTTTTTCAAGTTTCTTGATTATAATAAGTTAAAAATGTTCTAGTCACAATCTAAGTCACGTATACAATCAATTTATAAGTCTAGTCCTGCTTCAGTAAAGTAGTGGCGACTTTACTAAAAGCTTCTATGGAGTTTTGCCGACAACATAAAATCACACATTTTACTACTACTAATAAAGCATCACCATTTTTATTGCATTAATATTCAAAATAACACTGGCAAATGATGAAAGCGGGTATAATTTTTTTTAAATGCTATTTGACAACAATAAAAATTCGAATCCATAGACAGCGTAAACTCAAACGAAAAAGTATAGTTATGTGTGAACTATTCTTAATCTAAATAGGATTCCGTAGTAAATCTTTGTAACATTATTTTTTCGAATTTATTTACTAAACCAGTGCCGTTTATCCTGTTGCTTTTTTATATATGGGAATAGTTTAACTAAACAATCGAAAATCATGAAAAAAACATGAATGTGATTTTTTTGTTAATTTTATACAACCCTCCGCGATTCACATGGTATAATTAAATTAGAATAGAATATAACTTTATTGTACATCTGTACAGTAAAACTTAAAAAAAATGTTGTTGTAATAAACAACAGTAATTGTTTGTTTATCATAGAAAAAAAATTATCAGTGCAAGCTGTACGAATCCCAATACTTATTATTAATACTGTAGGGGTAAGAACTCATTGTTTGGATTCGGAATTGATTCGGATTTTAAATAAGTTCTAAAGGGGCTGGTCGCGGCAATATGAATAAATGTCTGGTGAAAACTGCAATCATAATTCCTCATACCCATGGTTGTTGTGACTATAATCATTATTTCTTTGTATCAATAGCTTTGCATTAAAAAAATGTAAAAATGTGGACTTAACTTTGTCCCGTGCATTCCGAGTTGGTAAACAGTGACAAACGATCATCGCATCCTTGTACAATGTTTTTATTGGTTTTTGAAACGTGCGGTACCCTAAAACAAAAAAAAAAAAACTTTTAAAAAATGTTGTGTGTGTGATCTATGGTAGAATGGCTGTCGATCGGGCGTAGGAGGTGGTCTATTTCGTAAATATTTGAGAAAAATAATGTTGGTTTAATTAATAACACGCTACAGGTCGTAATAAAAGCATGGAATCACGAGACTGATAATCGTGTACAGTTAGCAGCAGTTTAGAGCAGCTATCAAGATAGGTGAGTATTTTGTGTTCATCAGACTTATGCTTTCGTAAATAATTTGCCGTGAAAAGCTTCTGGTATAATAATATCAATTATATGAAACGAACAGATTGGATGCTATATCTATGATTACATTGCAATCGTACCCGTTTAATGTCTTTGTACAACGATCGTAATTAGATTTCGGTACCTACCCTTTCACTTTATTGTGTACAATATTTTCGTGCTCTACTTACTACGAGCTTACTTTTTATTACATTGTTCCTTCTATAGGAAATTTCAGGCTGATTTACGTGGCAAATACTGTGTTTATATGGTATCCGATCTTTTATTAATATCATTAGTAACTCTTTAGGACCCAAATATGTATGTAGGTATTTTAGTCCTTAGCATTTCTTTAAAGTTCTTCATAGAGTTGACCTGAAATTGCACCAGTAATATAATGCGAAAGTTTGTATGTGTGTGTTTGACTTCAGGTCATTTTGGAAGTCACTTGTTATGTGGGTAAGTAAATCCTAGATAAACAATCTATTGTACCTAGAATAAATATATGGCTATTATAGATCAGTGGCTGAAGCTGCAGGGCAGTCAGTGAAATATATTTTGTACACATATAAACATTAACATGTTTTTAACATGAATATTTCATATTATAATTAGGAAACAAATTTTAAATATTTAGACGAGAAAAATGCAGATAAAATGCACTTACAAAACTCAATAGCATATTTTTAAATAAAATAAAAAATCATTAAAGAAATGGTAGAACTTTTATTTTCATAACTAAAAGCACTCTCAGTCAGTCACAAACATATAAAACAAGTCACCTTTGTTTTAAATTCAATATAATTAAAAAAAGGTGGCTTGATTGAGAGTGCTGGGCTTGTGCTTGACAACCGATATAAAATGCTTTCTAACATGAGAAATAGTAACAAGAAAGTGAGGCCTTTGCTCTGCAGTGGGATAATCACAGCTGTAAATTAAATTAATTGATAAAAAATGCAACCAATACTGCCTTTTATTCACCATTGTAGCTAGCTCTAAATATAATTCGATTTTGGTCTTTGTTTTTTTATGTGGTTGGAACCATTAATAGCTATGCCTCTACGGTTTGCTCTTATCAAATTTTTAACTTATAATTTTTTAACTTCAAAGTTATAAGGAAATTTGTAAAAAGCAAACTGTAGAGACATACATTTATGATTTCAATCAGATAAAATAAAACATCAGAATTTAAATAAGAAAAAAAAAATATCATCAAAATTGCTTAAGGCCTTACAGGAAAACGTTACTTAACTTTAACCAACGTCTTAAGTCTTCTGTCTTCTTTTCGCAAGTGTCATTACGTGTCAGCCAGAAGTTGACAAAATATGTTAAGCATTGCCTAAAGTTAAGTAACGTTTTTTGGTAAGGCAGTTAATGTTTAGGGGTAGAAAACAGTTTTCTCCTATTTGTATGGGAGATCATTTGACAACACTTCTGTTAAGAGTGAGGGAAGTCAGGGAAGGATATAAATAAGGTTGTGGTGTATTTTGTATGCATGTGTATCACTGTATTACGGTTTGCTGTCCAAATAGCTTGACTGATTTTGATGTATGAGGTGTTGTTAGTTTCGTCTTTATTTCATGAGTGTCACAGACTACATTTTTTGTAATAATGTTATATAGCGTTGGATATAGAAGTCAAGGCAGTTATCCAAGATACGGGGTGCATTGAGAGGAGGTTCTTAAATCTGTAGCTTGTACTGTCAGTAACTGGGCTACTGGTGGCATCCTAGTATTTAAGTTTTTTTCAACATTATACATATTTTTCAACCGACTTCAAAAGAAGAAGAGGTCCTCAATTTTTTCTTACTATTCAAACATTATCTCATAATTATTTCATTTATAAACCGAAATGAAAAATTACTTTATATTTCATTAGTCCTGTATTGTTTCAAGACTTTAAACTATAATAATTCTTTTATTCTCGATTATATTCTCGATATATTAACTGGCCTTGTGGCTCAGTTGGTAGTGTGTTTACGTCTACCTGCTGAACTGAAAGGTCATGGGTTCAATCCCCACCCAGGGCAAACATTTGTGTGATGAGCATGGATGTTTGTTCTGTGTCTGGGTGTTTCTATGTATCATATGTATATATTTACAAAAAAATGTATATATATGTATTCTATCAGCCATCTAGTTCCATAGTACAAGCTTTGCTTAGTTTGGGCTAGATGGTGTTGTGTAAAATGTCCACAAATATTTATTTATTATTTATTTTTATTTATTCTCGTATATTGTAAACAAATTTGAATTTAAGTTAAATAATAAAATTGTAATAAAATTCTTATAAAAAATGGCAAATATGGTATTTTAGAAGAATTATTCTAAATGACAGTCATTTTAACAAATTGTATAATAGCTCTACACATTTGTTCTCATGAAAAAAGTACACTCAGCATCATATATATTACTCTTATGCCAATGATTATTTGATCTTGTTAATTATTACCACCATTAAACATAAAAATGCTATATATATTTAACTCATACTGTCTTGATTAATATCTCATATATAATAATTTATGCAGTCATGTTTGAACAGTTGTCTGCGCACAGTTAAATCAATGCTGTTTGAGTACCAGATGCAAAACAAACTAAATTTTCAAGAACAGTCTATCACTTAAATATCTATTTTCATTGTGGCTTTGTGGCTCAGTTGGTAGTACATCTGCCTGCTGACCTTGTAGGTAGTGGGTTCGATCCCCACCCAGGGCAAACATTTGTGTGATGAGTATGGATGTTTTTTCTGGGTCTGGGTGTTTATATGTATATATTTACAAAAAAAAGTATATATGTATTCTATCAGCCATCTACTTCCATAATACAAGCTTTGCTTAGTTTGGGCTAGATGGTGTTGTGTGAAATGTCCACAAATATTTATTTATTTGACAAAAAAAAATTTTGATAGGGCTCATTGAGCTGTATGTACTTACGTAACAGAGCAGACCTCATAGCTACTTTGTTATATTCAACTTGCGGCGAGAGCGCCGCACCTCACGCAGTGGCTTACTAGTGAAATGAGTGCTTTCGACGTTTTGCTGGCGAGAAAACACACCATAGATGCAATTCTGCGTTGCAAGTATCAATTGTATCGTATAATCGTAGATAAACGATGTAATTATTATTCCAGGGCTGTAACGCTGTTGTTTACTTTACTAAAAAGTGTGACAATAATTTTGGTTCAGATAGCTTCTCTGGTAGGTAAGTACATACAGCTCAATAATTGGGCTCGAGAAACTTTTGTCACAAATATTGGACACATGCAATTAAGACAAATCTTGTCGCGCGATCTTTTGCTAGTAAATTATGCGTTTTCATACAATAGGAGAAATCTTTTCTACCCCTATGATTTTTGAGGTCTACCAACCTACACTTGGACTATGTATGGCCTTAACCTTCACACAACGAGAAAATGATCCGCTTTGCAGTGGGGCAGTTTATATACAAAACAGAGCTGATCGAAATAATATTTACATTCCCACAAAAAGTGTAACATGAGTTAGTCTAAGTTTTGAAAGTGGGCACCACTTATAAAACATAACAGATAATATAAAGAGTTTCACTCATGTTATGAGATGGTTTTGTTGAATATGCCTGGGGTGCCAGCTGCCAGAATAATCACTGAATCTGGATATAGGTGTGAATCATCAGTACAGTTTGTACTAGTCGCGTGTCATAGAAATAATTTCAATCAAGAAATACTTTTTTAAAGGAATCCTAAATTCTCAAAACCTATATTTGGTTATGATTTTAAATAGGTACTTAAGTAGACAAGGCCGTGTCGAATACGCTTATGGTAGGGTTCGGTAGCTAATGCTATAGTTTAGAAGACCATTTGGTGAGTGTTGTTTGTTAAGATCCCTGTGCAAAAATGCCTTTGTATTATAAGGAATTAAATGTTAATCTTGGAATTACTATTGTCTATTACTATGGTTAATCTTTATAGTATAATTGCTAAGAAAGCAGATGGTAAATTTTCATCTCTTCTTGTTCATGTAATATCTATACAATTTTCCTATTATAAATGTCCGGCGACAAAAAAAAAAAAAAAAATAGTACAACCTGTATACATACTAAGTTTTATCAAGATTATTTGAAAAATACGACTTCGCGACTACAATAAACATTTTAATGCCTCTATTCATCTTTGCAACATGTAGTCAAATGGAAACAATTATATATTTGTTAGTACCTCATGCTCCAAGTGCTTTCTAATAAAATTAAGTCTTTTGGCTAACATATTGTAGTTGCCACAAGTATAACAAATTATGTATATAATATCCTTATGCAGACAACTAAGGTTCACTACATTGCAGCGCCCCTAAGGGGTCCTTGTACTGTAATACTTACTACTAATTTTAGTTTAATTTAAGTACTAATTGTAAGAACTGTACAATGTGCAATAAATCTATAAGTAGGTACATATAATAAGACTGTAACTGGTCAAAATCTGTACATTTTTTTTTTAATTGGACGATGCATTACTATCGATACAGAAGTGAAAACAGCAATTTTTGTCTGTCTTTATGTCTGTACGGTGTGTCCGATGGACGCCGAAACTACTGGACGGATTTGGACGAAATTTGGCAGGATTATTACTTATACTATGTAGAAGGGTCTGGCATACTTTTTATCCAAAAAAAATTACAGTTCCTGTGGGATATATTAAACAATAATAACGCGGGTGGAACCGCGGGGCGCAGCTAGTAAATAAATAAAAATGGTTATTATGTCGATGAGGAATGTAGTCTGTGTTTATTTCAAGGGTCTATGTTAACTCTATACTAAAATCATGGTACGTTAAGTGTATTCATGTGTTCCCCTCTAATCTCTTAAATTACTGATTATATATACATATGTATAGATTACTACTTTTACAACCAATGCGGTCTTTCTGTAGGGTTATTCACAACTTGTCGGATTCGGAATTGGGTCGGACAGAAATTATAATAAATAAATAAATATTTGTGGACATTTCACACAACGCCATCTAGCCCAAACTAAGCAAAGCTTGTACTATGGAAACTAGATGGTTGATAGAATACATATATACTTTTTTTTCGTAAATACATACTTATGATACATAGAAACACCTAGACACAGAACAAACATCCATGCTCATCACACAAATGTTTGCCCTGGGTGGGGATCGAACCCACGACCTTACAGCTCAGGAAGCAGTCGTACTACCACTGAGCCATGAGGCCTGAGATGGAGATATAGTTTCCGATCCGAATCCGAATGATTGTGAATAGGGTACTGATCGCCTCCTCTCTTCACTCTTCACACACACTTCCTCACTCAAAAAGAGAGATATTATAAGTTTGGATGAGTGTATCTGTGTATTTTTATGTCTTTCCTATGGCATCGCACTCATAGCTCAGTGGATGGACTGATTTTGATCTAGTTTTTGTTATAATTGCAAAATTACATGTTATTAACTGCTTATATGCTTTCAAAGCAAGATCTGGCAGAATACTCAATTGTAAATACCAACTTACCCTTGTAACCCTGCCCACAAGCTAAATAAATTTTGAATTTTGTTTTTTTTTTGATTGAAAGAGGATTTGATCGAAAGTGTGTTTCATAAAAATAGGTTCAGACATTTTTTTTATGGCAGGGGTTTTAAATTATTACAAACTAGTTATATACTGGGTACAGCAAGTAAGCAAGTATTGATATAATGATAAACCGTAACAAGACAATAGGGTGTCAATCTGAAGTGAACAACATTTAGTAAGGCACCATCCCCGAAATCGCAAAAAAATAATCAAGGGTTCCATAAAAAAAGTTTGTTGACCCCTGACAAAATATATGGATCAGCTAATTATTTATTATTATCAGCTAATTATAGGTGATTTTTATTCGCAATTACAGCAATGGTCTCTTAATAAAAACTGTTCACTTTTATGGGTAGATTAACACCCTAAAGTATTGTTGCTCCATGCTACAACATAGTCTGTGCTGCAATACAACAACACTTTGTCTAAGACATGTTTGTTTTGTCGCAGGCACTCGTGACCACCCCACAGGGTGTTCCCACATCGCACCGGCTGGCGAGGCGGCTGCCAGTGAGCGTACAACACGATGGCGCAGGTCGGAGCCAACATGGAGTACCAGGAATACAAGTGGGCGTACTCAATCATGGACTCTTCCAAGTCAGTATTACATTAATAATTATAGTTTAAAAAACTGAAAAAAACCGTCTTCAAAATATGCAATTCGTGTACTTGAATGACTTATTTTTTCCAGTTAATTTGTATATAAAAACCAAAGTACTCAACCGATTTTGATAAAAATTATTTGGATCACCTCTGAAGTATGACCTACCAAACAGAAAAAGAATCACCAAAATCAATTCATATTTGGCGAAGTAATCGCTGAACAAACATACAAAAATACTTACAGTCGAATTGAGAACCTCCTTTTTGGAAGTCGGTTAAAAACGGCTGAACCGATCGTTATGAAAATTAGTATAGAGATAGCTTTGGACCTGGAGACGGACATAAGCTACTTATCATCGTCATAATCATCACCGTTTTTCATAACTACGCGAGTGAAACCGCGGAATGCAGCTAGTCTATAAATCGGGGATTATTGTTGATCTATGATTTTTAGTTATTTTCCTATCATAATTTCAAAAAATCCCCTCAGTTGCAAATACTGTGATCTGCTCCATACAAACGAATTTATTTTTACTAGACTATATCTAATGAATAGCTTTACGGCTGACCACCATCTCGCCTGATGAGAGGCGATGCTGTGGCCGAAAATGAGGCACGTATACGTAGAAGGTATTTATTCACTCTACACTTGAAGATACCCGGGTTATAGTTTTCAGGAAACAAGGACGGTGGTATGCTATTCATCCAGGTTTTTGGAATATACAATTACGGCCTTACCGAAAAACGTTACTTAACTTAAAGCATTGCTTAACATATTTTGTCAACTTCTCGCTGATGCATAATGACACTTGCGGAAAGAAGAGAGATAATTTAAGATGTTGGTTATAGTTAAGTAACGTTTTCCGGTAAGGCCCTTAGTATCCAATATAGTTGTTTTACCATTAGGAATTATTATTTTACCATTAGTCAGAATAGGCTTCTTGAGTACTCACTCTTAAGGCCTAAACTTTTTTAGATAAAAAACTTATTGAATGTAGTTTTATTAAATAGACGTATTTTAGCCTCTCAATGGCTGGCAAATACTAGATCTAAAATTGCTGTTGTACAACATTTGCCAGCGATTGAAGATTGATTAACTATTGAAATAGCAGCCTCGATGCCCTGTCGCTTTTCATCCTGTATCCTGTGATCGCATAGCTCGTGCGCGATCACAGGAGCACTAAAAGCTCAACGTCAAGACGTACCATTCGTTATAATTTGATCACATTTTAGTTCATGTCACGTTTAGAGATTGCAAACCGGGCCCAGCCGGGGCCGGTGCTTTTTAAGACACCCACCAGGCCATTCTTACCGGGTCCGGTTACCGGACCCGGTAGGTATGAAAACATCGGCGCGGGAGGCAACGCGAAATCATAGAAAATTCGCAAGACAACCGCTGCGAGCTGCCACGTTGCCATTCTGACGCGCCAATAAGAATTTGTTTTGTTTATACCAAATACCAAAGTTTATCTATCCTAATCTAAGTTGTTATGACAAGTTTAGTGCTTTAAGCTTTATTAGTTTCTTATTCTATTACTGTGTTTCAAATGGATACTATAACGAGTAAAGAAAAAAGACCTGCTTGCTTAAACTTATAAAAATTAATAATTAGGTACTAGTACTAATGTTACTATTCCGTCCATAAGTAAAAGTAATAAATTCTGTATTAAATCAGAGATTTTGAGACATTGAGTGAGACTGATTATTGTGATTATTGTTGATTTGTTAGTTTGAAATAAATATTAATTCGTAACCTTGAATCATTGTCCTTTTCAATTCTTATATAGCAAATTTTCATTCATCGCTAACACATCCACCCGCCAACCCGGACGGGCCCGGCCGGGTTGGCGGGTTGACGTGTTAGCCGGGTTGGCGGGTTGACGTGTTAGCCGGGTTGGCGACGAATGATACCGGGCCCGGCCGGGTTTAGAAACATACCGGGTTGCAATCTCTAGTCACGTTAATAAGTTAAAGTACGTGACGTATCTAGATGATAATCTGGAGTACATCAAGGTCCCGCTAGGGGTTAATTGACCCGCATGCTCCTTAATATTGAAGTGTCATTGTGTTTGTTTGTAAAATGTTATTACTGTTTCTGAAGCTAGTGGATACATTTCTAAGCTATATGGTCTGTCATAAGTTGTACTATTCAGACCACGTAGATGTCGGGACTCTTTTTTTAGGGTTCCGTACCTCAAAAGGAAAAAACGGAACCCTTATAGGATCACTTTGTTGTCCGTCTGTCTGTCCGTCTGTCTGTCCGTCTGTCCAGGTGTCAAGACCTTTATCTCGGGAACGCGTGAAGGTATCGAATTGAAATTAAAACCATATACGCAGATCCATAGTCTCTTGCTGCAGAAAGAAAAATAAAATTTCTCAGTTTTCGTAATAAAAAGTTACAGCTGAATATGTCGTAAAAACGCACATTTCGACACTCACAAGGGAATCAAAACCTACTAGGTACTTCCCGTTGACCTAGAACTATGAAAATTAGCAAGAAGCATTGTGTTAGAGTACACATATAGGAAAAAAAACAAAAAGTGGTCATTTTTAATTTAATCACAAAAAAATAGCGTCTTTATGCAAGGAATGAGGACCCAAATTTTAAAGTGAATTAACCGTATCATTTTTACGATGTATATTTTTCGGTTTATGAAGGAAAATATAAATAAAATATATAATTTCCCCCTTTTATTTAGTTTGTACAGAACCCTCGGTGGGCGAGTCTGACTCGCACTTGTCCGGTTTTATTTCAACTAAGACACGTGTAAAAATAAATGCTATCTGGTTTTGTTTAAGACGAGTGAATCAGGCATTTCATGGGCAAGCATATTCCATCTGGCTAGATTGAATGGAAAAATAGTGCACTATTCTCGGACACTCCGTCAATTACTAATTATATCACAACGATGTTGTTGATGACTACGACAGACAGACGGACAGTCGGACAAAAAGTGATTCCGTTTTTAAGAAAAGACTAAATATGTAAACCTGTACCAAACTACATCTTACTTCTACTAAGAATCTTCGAGCAAAGCCGCGTTCGTAGTAGTACGTTCAGACATGGTGAAACTATAAGGATTCCTTGTTTACTACGGAACCTGACCCTAATCCGAATGAGACAACTAGTGGCAACCGATTCCGATGGCAAATCTAGGCAAATATACTCATTGGCTCTTTCTTTCACTCGGCAAGTCTAGTTCAAAATGTATTAGTGCTTTTAGATTTAATATTTACTCCTCAATGTGTGTTCATCAACAACAAATTGAAAATAAAGTCACATTACATCGAAGTAAAATAAATTAATCTTAGGGTAAAAGGGGCTTAGAAGACGTTAGTTCGCAGTTTGCGTGTCACGAATATGAAATCTATCTTGTTGCGGAACATTAACCGTAATTACCCGCCATAAAATGATTATCCCATCATCATCAATCATCATCCGTTTAGATAAAAAAAAAACACAAAAACTGAATTTGAACACAGGTGTTGAGCCATTGTTAAATATACAATACTCATACCCGTTGAAGATGAAAGTGGTTTGCTATTTCTTATTGACGTTTAACGACCTGTCGCATGGAGAGACGGAGCCGCGTAATTTTACTGAAGAATATTTTAATCTTGGAGTAGGAATTCTTGAAGTGTACTAATTTATCAAATTAGCAATACTACTACATATTTAACAAGCGCCATGCTTTGTTGGGACTGGGTTCTGAAAAAAAAAACTGCTTATTTTTTGTTTTGTATTTGTTATTGATATGAAACAAATTTTAACGGATTTATCACGTTTTTTACATAATTTTATGACATGACGCTTCGAACACTTTGCAGCGTCCGTGGTCACAGGTGGTAACCTGTGACCACCGTGACCGTTAAAATGTGTTTCATTTCAAGAACATACATAAAACAAAAATAAGTAAGTTTTTCAGAACCCAGCCCCAGCTAAGCATGGTGCTTGTTAAATATATAGTAGTATTGCGTTTGATAAATTAGTACACTTCAAGAACTCCTACTCCAATATTAAAATTTTCCAGATTTCGTTACTAGTGGAATAAGGCCTGTTCACTAATATTCGTTAATTGAAGGCACATCTGTACAATAATTCGGCAAATCGGGTAAACATTTACATGTTTCACCGTTGACCTCTCTTTTACCAAAAAAATTTGTCACAGTTATCTTTCCAACGCGTTAAAAGCGAGACACAGGTCATAAATAACCGTAGCAGGAACTGATAAAGAACATAACGCCAGTGACCCGGTAATTAAATGTAGCCCCGTCCAGCGTCTCACGTTAACGATACCTAATGGGTCCGGACAGTGTCAATTAACTATCAACGTCTGAGTTGGGCAGATGCACTAATATCTGTTCCAAATTGTACATGTGTGCCTCGTGTACTGTCTTATTGATGATTAGCTGTGCTCGCCTAGTGATGATGAAGATAAAATGTAGATTGTCTATGTCTGGGTTGTCAGCTATCTCTGTACCTTTTTACCTGACTACAGCGAAGCAAAAGGGAGGGTTATGTTTTATAACGATTGCAGTTTGACCGTGAAAAGGTAACAAATACATAGGCAGTTTTCTTTATTATTCAAAACTTAGGTGGCCAAACGGGCTTTCCCAGCCCCGAGTCATTGCGACCTTTGCAGATATATTGTAACATCCCCTGCCTTTTTATAGTAGCTCCCAAAGTCCTGTGCTGATCATATAGTCAGTGTAGAGAGATTTACTTTCTCTTTTTATTTATGTACTAGTAGTTCATTGGTCGGACGGATGACATCGATAAGACAGTGAATAAGACTGACATTTGGCATAGGAACAGAAAAGGTGGCGCACTAAAGTGGAGACCTATATTCAATAGTGAGTAGATAATGGTCGAAGATGACAAACTGAATTAAGTTGCAAACAGTTTACCTCGCGAGCGTATAACTTGAAACATAAACTTTTTGCAACAGGTTGGAAAATAGTAATATCGAGAGGCTCTCGTTTGATGGTAGAGTCAAGGGTCGGATACAGAAGGCAGTCGTCCTAGAATTGCGCACCTAGGATCAAGGTCCTAAGTACTAGACTTGCATTGTCACGAAGTACCACAAGCTGTGGACTCCACTACCGGCAGCTTAAGCTTGGCTGACATCCAGGGTCTTTCTGCCATGTGTGCGGTCGTCTGTCCACCTTGTTGGCTGAATGTCTATCCTAGACCACGCTCGCAATTTAAGTTGTAAAAAAAATAGAAAATTACGTAAATAATAATTAGCTAATAATGGGATTAGCTAGAAGTCAAACAGGTTAACAGTTTTTACCCGACTGTCGAAGGAGGATAGTATTTTTCGTGGGTATGTATGTATGTACAGCCAATACCGATGGACGGATTTCAGACCGACAGAAATACTGTTTGCAGAGCCACTTTTCGGTTTGGTCAGATTTAAATTTACAGTTACCCAATGTTTCTTGTATGAATTCGACATCTAAATAAAAAGTAAAGTATTCGCAAACTGTGAACACCGATCAGTGTGTTCGATGTGAAAGTTAGACGATACATGTGTAGAATAAATAATGTTTTACTTCATTCAAGCCTTGACTGGCCTTGTGGCTCAGTTGGCAGTATGTCTGCTTGCCGAGCTGTAGGTCGTGGGTTCGATCCCCACCCAGGGCAAACACTTGTGTGATGAGCATAGATGTTTATTCTGTGTCTGGGTGTTCTATGTATCATAAGTATATATTTACAAAATAAAGTATATGCTTTGCTTAGTTTGGGCTAGAATCTAGCCCAAACTAAGCTTGTGGACATTTCACACAACGCCATCTAGCCGCGAGATGGCGTTGTGTGAAATGTCCACAAATATTTATTTATTTATTCCAGCTTCAAGACCAATAAAACCAGAATATAATAAAAATATTCTGGCATGGAAACCATAGATGTTTCTAAAGGAAATTCGTATTCCAAAATATTGCCTGCGCGCTCGCTTACTAATGTTACGTTAGTTATACACCTTTATTTTTAACCGACTTCCAAAAAAAAGTATATTCTCAATTCGATTGTGTTATTTTACCGGTTACTCCGCCTATTTAATTGTTTTAACCGACTTCGAAAAAGGAGGAGGTTATCAATTCGTACCGTATTTTTTTTTTTATGTATGAACATGGATTTCTCTCTCATTCTTGAACCAATTTTTGTGTTTCGTGAATTGGCATATAGAGAAAGCTCCCAAGTTGGTCCCATAATTATATTAGAAATAATCTCTAAAAGTAAAAATATTTTCATTGGATTCCTGTGTGTGCGTCAGATTATAGAATCGCAGAATTCCACTGACACGTTTTTCTTTACAAAAGTGTCAAATGTTTAGGTTTTTCGTATAAACATCTGCACATTTTCTAATCTGCGACGACGAAGCATTCACATTCAATGACAAATGTCATTCTTGAAAAAGAAACGAGCGGGTGAAGAGAGGCCTCTTTTAAAAGTTTACAATCGTGAAGGATTTATTGTGCTTGAAAAGTAAAACCTACTTACTCCTCATCCAATGTGTATAAGGAGAAAATAGAGTTACTTCAATGCTTGAGCGCCTTGTTTAATTATTATCCTTACTAATATTACAAGTAAACGAAATAACGTACTTCGAAGGCGGTTGTTTCAGTTTTTTAAACTACTAAAATTATTGATGATTATTTTTTTGTTTTGTAGGTAATACTTTCGTACGTCTTTCTTTCGTCTTAAGATGTGGTCCCATATACGTTTTAACAAAATCGGTTCAGTACTTTGGTTTTTATACAAAATAACGAATTGCGTAATTTGAAGTCGGTTTTTCAGATTTTTAAACTGTAATTATTTATTATTTGCGTCGTGAGGGAAATTCTTGCTTATGTACGCGATAGGCTGACCCCCTGTCATTGCAGGCCAACATTACATCTTACCCTCTAATACCTTCTAACCCCCTAATATCCTCACCTTGCCTTCTAATTCTCTAACCACGGCAAAAATAAATGTGGCGTCAAACTGTCTCATTGGCTTTGATGTTTGCTCACCCCGTAAGGGAAAATAGGCGTGATTTTTGGCTGGTTTCGCTGTAATTATAAATACTTAAATTAATAATCATTTTGATTTCATAAATTTTGCTTCCCATGTGATCAGTATCATGAGTAGGTACTTAGGCATAAAAGATGCTCATGAATTAGATTTCGTTCCAAATATTTTTGACAATCCGGCACATCTCTAATGGCCACCGATGAATGGTACCACTGTCTTCGAGGCAAGAATAGAAAGAGAGGTCAACAGCTGCTGATCGTAATAGTATATATATACCTCTCTCTCTCGAAGAAAGCGAAATGCTCTAGGACTCTAGGGAATGTTTCGTGGGCAGAACTTTTAAATATTGTACGGTTTTGTGTGGTCTGACTGACCTCAACCGAAAGCAAGCCTCGCGTTTGCCATAGCTTAGCGCTTATTTAAGTATATGGTACCGATTCAACGAACCCTAGGCTGAGAGGAAAAGCAGACGACAAATATTGGCTTTGTGTTGTTTGTTCTCTGGATTGTGTTTTCCTTGAGGTAATAACTCAGACTCGACTTAGCTTATCGATACCGCGTGAGGTTTCTGGGAAGAGTGATATAATCGGATTATTTTTAGTTTTATTATTTTTTTGTTTTAGTGATGCTATGTTTATTTTTAAATCGACAGTGAATTGGTTTTGCGTCGGTGCACTCCTTCGTAGTTTTTGATTGCGGCCAAATTCAATATACCAACTGGTAACAACCAACCAGTACCAGTTGCCAACTGGTAACTGGTCGAAAGGGTGAGAACAAGTGTTGTTATCGACAACATTATACCAATGCCACCCAGAAATTTGACTTCTGAAATCATATTTCTGGTTGACTTCATGGTCAAACGTGAAGTTTCAGAGCAGGAAGTGACTTGTCTCAACAATCTGCAATATAAAAACCTGGCGTCCTCTTGATACCTAACATTCCATCCTGCCCTTTTTACGGTCGTAAAGTAGAAATAAAACTGGTCAAGTGCGAGTCAGACTCGCGCACGAAGGGTTCCGTACCATTATCTATAAAAACGGCAAAAAACATGTTTGTTGTATGGGAACCCCCCTTAAATATTGATATTATTCTGTTTTTTAGTATTTGTTGTTATAGCGGCAACAGAAATACATCATCTGTGAAAATTTCAACTCTCTAACTATCACGGTTCATGAGACACAGCCTGGTGACAGACGGACGGACGGACAGGCAGCGAAGTCTTAGTAATAGGGTTCCTTTTTTACCCTTTGGGTACGGAACCCTAAAAAACAAGTAAAAGCGACATTGTTTCGTCGTGGATATTGCAAAATCCAAACGAAGTGGTTCCACTTATATTATGTAAACTTCTGAATTGTGAAATTAGTTTTCCGCTATATATTACCTGGGTGTGTCTATTGCGAATAAATAGTTTTAGACACAAGAAGTAAAGCGTCAGGGTCACCACTAATGTTGCAGTTATCGGTAATCGCTTATCATCAGAGGACCGTAGGCTGCTGCTCTTTAAATACAATATTTATAGTTTAAAAAACTGAAGCGACCGACTTCTCTTGGATGCCATTGTTAGAACTGGAAACTGGACCACACGGGAAGCACCAGCTTTCAAATAAAAAAATAATCATCAAAATCGGTTCACCCAGTCGAAAGTTATGAGGTAACAAACATAAAAAAAAATACAGTCAAATTGAGAACCTCCTCCTTTTTTGAAGTCCGTTAAAAAAGCACACACAATCACAAACATCAGGTGCGTAGGCGGTCAAGTGCAAGCCTGTCTATGACAAAAAAGTCATTGGCATAATTTTCATAAGCTGGTCTTAGTAAAGTAAGTCCGCGGCCTTATCGGGTAACTGTTTCTGAATCACCCAATCAAACTTATTGTAGACAAGTGTGACGATTTTGAGCTCGATCATAATGAAGTTCATTACCATAGCCAAATAGCCGATAAAGCTGCCGGTACTGGGGGGTTAGACAAGTGGCATTCTAATTTCGTGAACGCCAGTAGAATAGAAATGTAAATGTATTGGATTGACAATTTAGGTAACGAAATGTCACGTGACGGCACGTCACAGTTTCTTCTTACGAAGCGTACGAGTTTGTAGAAATAGAAACGTTTGCTATTGTCCAAGCTTGCTGGTTTCGAGTGGTAGGTACTTGTAAGTGTGTGGAAGCGTTATGTGACGTCACCACGCGTCGTGTGTTCCAGAGTGTCGGCGTGCCTCATCTCGATGCTGCTCATCGTGTACGGTAGCTTCCGTTCGCTGAACATGGAGCGCGAGGCGCGGGAGCGCGCCGAGAGGGAGCGCGAAGCGACACTGCTTGGAGGCAAGCCGCTGCCATCCGCGCCCACCAACAGTATGTACTCATTTGTAAAAACTGCTGAACCGATTTTGATGAAACATAGCTAAGAACACTCTCGATGAAATCCTATTTTAAAGAACTAGATCAAAATCGGTCCATCCGTTTGAGAGCTACGATGCCACAGACAGACGTACGTGTACGATGACACATACCTACACATCAAACTTATAACATCCCTCATTTTGGGTCGGAGGTTAAAAACCTGACAGTGAGTAATGCGAGCACGTTTTTAGGAGCCCTTAGTATCACTAGTATCACGAGGGACTTTTTATAAATTCACCATGTCATCTGTCCGTCCGTACTTAAGGGCCGGTCCACACATTGCGGATTGCGTGTGGTGCGTCCGGTAGTTCCATCTATCGAGACGATGCGGGAAGGGGTGATGCCGCATCGTACAGTTCTTGTTGCTGTCAACGCCAGGACACGGTGTCTCCACCATGGTCGCCGTTGTCGCGTCCGCACGGCGCCGCACCATTTGGACCGGCCCTAAGTCTCGAATCATTTTATGCAGTGACTATTAACACTACATTAAATTAAACGAAATTCAGTTGGTAGTTGTTTTCTATGCACTTTTCATATAGGGAGGGAATGAAACATAAACCATATTGTGCGGGATGTGGTTGAACAGTTTATTTAAAATTAAAGTAAGGTTTAAGAAATCTTCACTATGTTTTTTTTTCTCAGGTGTGATATGTCCCCTGCATTTCTAAATTATTGGAGCTAGCTAGACATTTCTGATAACTAGTATTTTGCCGCCGCCACTATTATGTAAATTTTAATGCGTATCCCACATTGAGAAAGCCTACTTTAGTAAAAAATATATTCTACCATATTTTATTAGAATTGGCAGCGGAAAGATTAAAATATTATCTGACTGATTGTAAATCTATGAAGATTCATCAAACAACCATGTTTGTACCGATCAAAACTTGAAACTTACGAAGTAATACATAACCACTAACGATTATGAGTAATTTAAATACAATATGAAGGAAATTGTTACTTAACGAACGACCCTGAATGTAGTTAAATTAAAGTTGCCAAATTAAAAACTAAAGTGGTTAAGGTAACATTCAGAGCTATTCTGTAATTGGAGGATGGCTGCCGATGCGGCTGTCCCGCGCGATCATAGTGAAAATATACGAAAACTTACTGTTCACCCCAGTTTTACTTGCACTGTAATGAAAAAGGGTCTAATTTTCAATCTCTGTGCCAAATTTCGTAACGATTGGTTCAACCATTTGATCTTGGAATGGTAACGAACAGACAGACAGTTTCGTTTCATAATATAAATTAGGATGTATAACTAATTATCTAACATTCCATAGTAGCCGATACGACATAGTCTGAAATTCATAACCTTTGATATATTTTATTAAACTACGGTGGAATGTTTTTTTTTTCAATGTTATGGTTGTGCTTGACTGCCAACTCACCGGGTGTTAAGCGAAGTTGCGGTCCACTGTGGAGCATGCTTACCTAAAAGAAAGCGATTTAAAACACATCTAAGATCAACTAAGAAATTTTTAATCTAAGTGTCTTCAAATCGCGAGTGAATAGGTTTCTTCTAGGCAAACGCGCTCCATCGTAGACCGTAACTGTCGCTTAACACCAGGTGAGTGTTACGGTCAAGCGCAAGCCTATCGAATAAAAAAAAATATATATCGGGGAATTCGCAAAAGACCCACTCCATTCGAAACGAATTCCACCTTTTAGCAGTAATCACAGTAAAGGTGGAATTAAAAGAGTTTCGTTCGGTTTTTTGGAATATTCACCATGAAACGATGTCGCCCTTTCAAGCTCCAAGCCCGATAGTAAAAAGACAGGGGAAATAAGATCACGCTGATCCGACGCACGCTGACTTTAATGAATACGAAATCGGAATAAACTATATACTGCAGCGTTGTTCCAATTTATGCGGTTTAGTTTTAGGACGGATTGATCACAAATTAGGACTTGTTATTTCTTAAAATCAAGAGCTCTTTTATTGTTCCACTTGGCCGCCTTTATTTATTCGTTTTATGTCAGGTCAGTGGGCTGGTATATACTCGTACATATACCTGTCATATAGTTGTCACCAAAGCGACAGACGCGTGCGGCCGACGCCGACGCGCGCATCAGTCGCGATCCTCGGAAATCTACCATTGCGCTTTCGTCGATCTATCCGTTTCTCATCCGGTTACTCAATTTCTCAGTTCTTCCGCCGAGCTGCGCGGGCGCAACCCAACTAGTATTATACAATAACGCAGTTTTTTACGCATTAGTTTGTAAATTACGAATACTAATTATTCGTAGTTTGTAAACTATTTTCTCGTCATGACATACTAGCCAATCTAAACAGTTTGGCTGATTTTAATGTTTGAGGAACGTTACTAATATAGTTTCATTAATGTTTGTAATGATATTCTAATCCGGAGTTCATCGCACTATACTGTTTTGTAGTCGACAAGCTAGGCATGTTGACGACAGCTCAGTTGATGATTAATAACGGTATGAATGGTCCAAAGAGGTGAAGCTGTCGGAACACACCTGACTTTTAGGTGCTTAGTGATAGATTTTCAAGTATACATGATTCATCATCCACAGCCCTCTCTGTCCTACTGCTGGGTATAGGTTTCTCTCTAATGCTATCTACCTCGATCCTTTACCAATTGAGTCTAGGTTCGACCCACGATAGACACAATATCGTCCACTCATCTTGCAGCAGGACGACCTACGCATACATTAATTATAATACTCGTATGTATATTTAAATTATAAATCGACTGGCCTTGTGGCTCAGTTGGTAGTCATGTTTGCGTCTACCTGCTGAACTGAAAGGTCGTGGGCTCGATCCCCACCCAGGGCAAACATTTGTGTGATGAGCATGGATGTTTGTTCTGTGTCTGGGTGTTTCTATGTATCACATGTATATATTTACAACAACAAAAAAAGTATATATGTATTCTATCAGCCATCTAGTTCCATAGTACAAACTTTGCTTAGTTTGGGCTAGATGGCGTTGTGTGAAATGTCCACAAACTTTTAAAAAGACAGTTTCTGTACATCATGTTTCGATTTGTTCTAGGATTCACTTATTTTATAACCCTCGATCCAAAAAGAGGGGTCTGATAAGTTTGATGTGTGTATCTGTGTGTCTGTCTATGGCAACGTAGCTCTCAAACGGATGGACCGATTTTGACTTAGTTTTTTTGTGTGAAAGATAATATTATCGAGAGTGTTCTTACTCTTAGCTATGTTTCATCAAAATCGGTTCAGCCGGTTTTTTTGTCAGGGGGTTTTTGAGTTTTTTAAACTTATACTTGTTTTATACATGCTATCATGTATAAACTTGCTTGCACTTGACCGACGACTTACCTGATTCTGCAATACGTTTCCTGAGTGGGCCTTTCTAGATAGACACAACTTACGCAAAACAGTCCGCATTTAACTTTGTACTAACCGACAGTGTGCATACTGGCTTATCGTTCGTATTGTCAATGGCCAAACTTACAGGCAAGCCGGTGTTAACTACCTAGACAGCTATGACTATACAGTCATAGTAGGTAGTTAACACCGGTATTGGCAGGAGACCGATTCTCGCCGGCTCGAGCCGATTCCACGTAAAGTGATGTAGGCCGACCTTTACCTACCTCGGCAACGCTTAGATACGTTGAATTAGATGACAAAGCGTGATGGCACACCTGTATTATGCGAGAAAATCTACTTGTACTGTTAACTAACAATCTAACCATTTTTACCGACTTCAATAAAAAGAAGGCTCTCTTTCAATCGGTTGTATTTTAATGTTATGTTGCCACATAACTCCATCATTTACATAAAAATCAATTTGGAAAATTGTTTTTTTTTTTCGAAAGTCAAAGGATACACTTTCTAAATGGTGCCATATATTTTTTTAAATAATATTTTATTTACTAGACTAAAAAGAGTGCTTGTCAAGACTATTCAAACGAGTCCAAACTCGACGGTTTTATCTCGTTTAGTTTAGGAGTTCCTATGGCCACCTTCCGACGCCATCTTGAGACCCTGGATATCACGTAACACAAGAGTGCTTGTCAAGACTATTCAAACGAGTCCAAACTCGACGGTTTTATCTTGTTTAGTTTAGGAGTTCCTATGGCCACCTTCCGACGCCATCTTGAGACCAGCTTCATGATACCATATTATCGAATTGTCACGGAAGTTACGTAAGTAAACCAAATTTCAACCTAATCTAACAACAGGAAGGGGTTCTAATTTAACTCGCAAGATTTGTCCTATACTAACAGGGCAAGTTAATATAAAGCTTGTAGAAATGTCGTCAAAATCGGTTTATGTCATCCAAGTAAACAAAATTGCGTATTTTGAAGTCGGTTTTTCGTTTTTTAACAATAATTATTATTTAAAGACAGGGCTCGAAAATATCCGATATTTATTATAAATATCAAAAGATCGGATATTTCTGATATACTTATATCAGATATATATCAAATTTGATATATATACATTTTGTATGAAAGCCATATTATTATTTTATTGTATTATTTATGAATACTATTTGCATATGTGTTACATAAACACTAAACTAAATACTAAAATTATCAACAAAAAAAAACTAAAATGTTTTTAATGTTTTATTTATTTAGGTACTTAAAATCAGACAAATGAAACCAAAACATAAAATCTTCTTTAAGATAAGGCAAAATCAACTAAAAAACATAAAATCGTCTTTTAGATCAGGCAAAATCAAGCCGTTCTACAGAATATAAAATTAAATGAAATCAAATTAAATTAAATTTATTTGCAAGAATGTAGGTAAGTAAGGTCTAATTTGATTACAATGTCCCATTACATTCGGTCATCTCTGACGTGCAAATATTTTAGATATTATTAATTATGGGCAAGCTGCCTTTATTAACTACAGCAAAACAATATACAGACTCAACTAACTAAATTACTACACAAGAAGCATATCAATTACCCCAGACCGACCGATATTATTTGAATTATCACAATAATTAATTTACATTAAAAGTAAAGCTAAGATTGGTAATAAATGTCTGGTATTTATGTCAATTTAATTTAAATATGAGAGTCAGGAGTCAACAACCTAGCGCATTAAATAGAATACATAACAAGAAAAGAAAATACAATATTATTTAAAATGTCATCTGACATTTTGGCAATTTTATAATGTCAATGTCAGGGGAGTACACAGTAGTTGTCAACAGTTGCCTAATGCATTAAATGGTTTTCTATAATTAAGATATTCTGATACAGTGTAAAAACAGCATAACATGTATACATACATACGTAATATGATAATCTTGCGCAGTAAGGTAAAAAATTTAGTGATAATACAGCTAGCGAGCCAGCTAAACAAATAAAAAATAACATTATGCATGTTTGAGGCCACCGCAAAAATTACCAACGGCCGTCACGGTTCTCATTTATTCGAAACAAATGAAAATACCCAAGGCTCGATGCTGTGCTCGAGGCATAAAGCAACTCCTGTTCAAAATAAAAACCGGACAAGTGCGAGTCAGACTCGCCCACCGACGGTTCCGTACAAACTAATAATTAAAAGGGGGAAATTATGTATTTTTACTATATTTTCCTGAAAAACCTGTTGTAGCTTGTACTAATGAAGCTCTTTCATATGATACCCCACATGAGGTTAAAGTATTTTTAAATTTGGACCCTCCTTCCTGGTTACCTGGAAGAGATCGCTTTTAGCGATAAGGCCGCCTTTTGTTGCACTAGTTTATTTAAGTCCTTTGTTATTTTTTTTAAGGTGTGTACAATAAAGAGTTCATCTATCTATCTATTTTTTATGATTAAATTTAAAATATACAGTTTCCGGTTTTTTCCTTTATGTGTACTATATGGCAATGCTTCTTACCAAATTTCACAGTTATAGGTCAACGGGACTACCATACAGTACCCCATAGGTTTTGATTCCCTTGCGAGTGTCGAAATATGCGTTTTTTGCGACATATTCGAATGTAACATTTTTATGAAAACTGAGAAGTTTATTTTTTCTCTCTGCAGCAAGAGACTATGGATCTGCGTATATGGTTTTGATGTCAACTCGATACCTTCACGCGTTCCCGGGATACAGGTCTTGACAGACGGACAACAAAGTGATCCTCTAAGGGGTTCCGTTTTTTTTCTTTTGAGGTACGGAACCCTGAAAAAAACATGTTTATAAGTGATTCTCTAAATTCACCGTGACCAGCACCGTAAAAGGCCACATATCGACCCGCCTCGAGTCCGATTGAGCCAAATCTATTGCGTCTTATAAGTGTTCATACATAACGCATTACAACTCGCTGTACTTGGTGCTGTACTTGGATCTTACTTATTGATATGAACGCGAGTGCAATACTAAGGCCTAAACCGTTTCGCCCGACTGTTCAAGAAGTAGGATAAGGTTTTGTTTCTTTATCATTCTGATACCTCTCTCCTATATGCTTACGCGTGAATACATCTATTCTAATACCTTTAAACGAGCAATTGTTATATGTATGTATACCTAGTCTTGCCATAAATATTGTCACGAAGAAAAAAATTATTTTTTTATTGCAAATAATATTTATTACTTTTACAGTGTGTTAGTTTAATACATAAATATAAAACAATTTAGAATATAAAAGCTTATTCGAAGTGGTCTCCATTGGCTGCAATACAGTCCTTTAAACGTTGAGGCCAGTTATCAATAGAAGCACGCACTCTTTCCATGGGAAAATTCTTCACTGCCAATCGTATGGATTGTTTTAGGGACTCCAAATTATCATGGCGTTTAGAGCAAGCCATACTCTCTAAAACTGACCATAAATCATAATCCAGCGGATTAAGATCAGGACTAGACGACGGCCAGTCTTCAGCTCTGATGAAGTCCGAAACGTTCACTTCCAACCAAGACTGCGTGGACCGAGCTTTATGACTTGGCGCCGAGTCTTGTTGGAAGGACCATACTTGGTTATTGAACACGGTGTTGTTAAGGGGCTTAACTACCTTCTCAAGAATGGTATTTTGATACACTTGTGCCGATGTTTTGATACCTTTTTCACAAAAATATGGCTCAGTCACTCCTTCATAGCTAACACCCCACCAAACCATCACTGAAGTCGGATAATGCCCACGTTGCACTCTGTCGACTGATTGGGAAGCTTCCTTAGAGCTTTGAGCATAAATACGGTCATTTTGTTTGTTAAAATGTTGCTCAATTGTAAAGATTTTCTCATCCGTAAACAAAATTTTTCTGTGACCTCCCTTTGCGTACCGCTTCAGTAGTTGTTTCGATTTTACCACCCTATTCTTTTTAAATTATCAGTAAAAAAATGACCTGGGTTCTGTTCTGGGTGCTATCTTCATCTCCCGAGATAAAATCTTTTGCTTTCGGACAGGATTTCTTCGAATTCTTTCCCTTACTGCTTTGACCACCTTTTTCGTACGAACACTACGTGGACGGCCAGATCTTTTTCTGTCACAAACAGAGGAGGTCTCATTGTACCTATTAATAGCCCGGTACACAAACATTTGACTAATACCAAGCGTATGGAGAGTTTTAAAAATTGCATTTGGCTCCATACCAACTTTGTGTAATGCAATCACAGCGATTCGGTTCTCTTTATCACCCCACTCCATTTTAATATCGCAAAATATTGTACAATGTATTGGCGCCAAAATTAGAAAACTCAATGAACAATCGTATAAAAATGACAGATTCCAAATTCAAATGTAATATCTTTCTTATTTTTAACTATAACAGTATTTATGGCCAGACTAAGTATATATAATCTGAATCTCGGAAACGGCTCCAACGGTTTTAATGAAATGTGGTTTGTAGGTAGATTAGGGGTACGATAAATCGATCTTGCTAGGTTTCATTTTTAGTTAACCCGGGTTTGCTCGTATTTTCATTCATATAAAAACTGGGTGGAGCTCGGTCGCCCAGGTACCAGGTACCTTTATATGTAGTTCCGCCATGTACGTCCGTGGATTTTCTCAAAAACTATTATTAGTGCTAGAAAACTGTACAATTTTGTACATATGTATAATCTTCATCATGTTAAAAAGTGGTGCAATAAAATCTAGAAAAAAAAACATTTCTTTAGGTTACGTCTCCTACACGTAAAGTGGGATGATTTTTTTATAGGCAATTCAAAATATTGAGGGTGTGCGAACACCATTTATCAATTTAGGGATCCGCTTGTAAAATATTGAGAATACCTATTTATTTGCGTTTTCAAGACGCCGAGATACCTATCGAGGAATTGAATAGAAGTTGGATAAATTTTAATTTATTGTGTTCTCTGTTTCCTGAGACCTTACAATCCTGGAATTTTCAAGGCTAGAGTGAATAGATATCTTCTAGATCGACGAGCTACATCCTTGGTCACACCGTCGCTTAACATCAGGCGAGTTGGTGGTAAATCGTAGATCTATCTTCTAGAAAATAAAATGTTTTTAATTTTTTTTTTTTTCTAAAAAAAATTATATTTTTTTAATATTTTTTTTTTAGTTATAATGATAAAATTAGTATACATATATTTGTTTAATTTTGTTACTTTTAAATTAGCGCTTCGTTCGGGTATTTTAAATATAAACATATACAATAAAAAACCGGACAAGTGCGAGTCAGACTCGCCCACCGAGGGTTACGTACAAACTAGTAGATAAAAGAGGGAAATCATATTTTTTTTATATTTTCCTTCATAAACCGAAAAACATACATCGTAAAAACATTTAAAACCCTGTTTTAGCTTATGCTAATGAAGCTCTTTCATATGAAACCCCACATGATACGGTTAATGCACTTTAAAATTTGGACCCTCATTCATTGTTTTTGTGATTAAATTGAAAGAACCAGTTTTCGTATTTTTTCCTATATGTGTAATCTAACATAATGCTTCTTGCTAAATTTCATAGTTCTAGGTCAACGGGAAGTACCCCATAGGTTTTGATTCCCTTGTGAGTGTCGAAATGTGCGATTTTTACGACATATTCGGCTGTAACTTTTTTTTACGAAAACCGAATTTTTTTATTTTTCTTTCTGCAGCAAGATATTATGGATTTGCGTATACGGTTTTAATTTCAACACGATACCTTCACGCGTTCCCTAGATACAGGTCTTAACACCCCGACGTACGGACAGACAACAAAGTGATCCTATAAGGGTTCCGTTTTTTCCTTTTGAGGTACGGAACCCTAAACACGGTGATTATGATGATGATAATACTATGTCCAGTATATCCTTCTCCATGTTCTAAAGAATCTCAGTGCCAAATTGCATAACGATTGATTCAGCCGTTTAGTCGTTATAAGGTAACAAACAGACAGACAACAGACAGCTTAGTTAGTAGCTTAGTTGGGATACATTTCCAGTTTTTTTTACAAGCTTCTTGCTGTGCAAGATTTCACATTATTAACGTGTGCTCTGTGTTTTGAGAGTTGACACAGTTTTCTTTTAGCCTGTCAGACACCATCTCTACATTTACGCCCGTCGTCACATTTCATATTAACTTTAACACGGTTTATTCTCATTTCCTAAGTGCTGATATGCAGTAGGTATGTATGTAACAATAAACGCAGATCAAACTACAGCAGACCTGTACTCAGCTCCAGCAATATCTTTGGCTAGTCATTCCTAAAATCAGGAAAAAGAAAATCTACTGTTCCATGTTTTTCATGTTCCATGTTATGTTCCATGTTCCATGTTTGTTTTACAATGACCTTTTTGTATGGTACAGATATTTTTATTTTTTAAAATATAAAATAAAAATATATATTATCAAAAAAGTAGGTATGTGCGAACGAGACAATTACTACCGACGGCGCCTTAACCCACTCATGCCCCGCGATTCATAGACGGGGTTTGCAGCGGGACCATTCCTTGCATCGCGCTGTCTGGATTCATATATTTTGTCCTCTGAGTCCGGCGCGATTGAGCGTCCTCTCTGAGGGCACCGTAACTATTATTATTACCTACTTATCTATTAGATTAGTATTTTGATTGCTACCCCAAACTTTGCTTCTGTATTTGTATTTGTAATTAAAACTTTGTTAAAATTGTATGTACTTAACTGCTAACCATGCTGTGTGCACATGTTTAGAGACACTTTCCAGTTCTAAACTTTTGTTAGTATTTTATTATTTGTTATTGAGAGTGTTTTGTTTTGTGTACCTAATGTGTAAATAAATAAATATAAAGGTGGATTGTTATCGCCCTTCCTGATTCTGTTCTTCGTTCGCTTAGTTCCAATTCAGTCGGCGTATCAGCGCGAAAGAATTTCATCACGCGTAATAAAGTATGGTCTATTTCAGACGTGCAGACGCTGAACACGATGCAGGCCCTGTGCTTCCCTCTCGGCTCGTCGGTGGCGCTGCTCATCATGTTCTTCTTCTTTGACTCCATGCAGACGCTCGTCGCGATATGTACAGCAAGTGAGTACGAGTTCTAGTTACTGGAAGCTAGTCTTTGGAAAGGGGCTTTGTCGTTTACGGGAACTTTAGACCTCTGTACCTTACCAGAAGGTACAGAGAACATAATCTCTAAAGAAATATAACGATGGCCTGGTTAACTTTTTGCCTGAGGTAAACGCTCTAGCCCCGTTCTTAGGAGGAACCCTTATAAATTCGTCAAGTCCGTCTGTCTGTCCGTATGTCACAGTCATTTTATTCAGAGACTATTAAACAAAATATTCCATAAATAATCTCGGGTCAAGCCCGTTGTCTTTTGGTGGGAATCAGTGGCATTTTTTGCCATGATAGTTCTCATTCCAAACATTCTATGTATATGTTACGGCTAGAACCCGAAGCGCGGCTACGTCTAGTTTTAGCCGGTTAGAACTAATTGTAGCCATTTACTCTTGCCTAGTATAAGCCGATTGTTTTCGGGTAAAACTAGGCCAAGCTGGTATCATTCCGGCTAGAACTAGGTCCAACCAAACCAAAATACTAGTATCAGCAACTAGGGTTTGGTTGGGTTAGACCTAGTTTTACCCGAAAACAATTGGCTTATACTAGATTTAACCAAGAGTAAATTGCTGCACCTAGTTCTAACCAGCTAAAACTAGTTCTAGTTCTAGCCGTAACATATACATAGAATGTTTGGAATGAGAACTATCATGGCAAAAAATTTTTGTTATAAAAACCAAAGTACTGAACCGATTTTGATAAAAAATTACAAGGAACCAACCACATCTGAAGCATGACCTACCAAACAAAAAACGAATCATCAAAATCAATTAATTGGCGAAGTAATCTCTGAACAGAAGAAACATAGTCGAATTGAGAATCCCCTCCTCTTTAGAAGTCTGTTAAATTTGAGAAATATGAGAACCTATTAGCAGCGTACGTGTGTATGTGTGTAGTAATAGCGTGCGCGGCGCTCGCGTTCCTGCTGACGCCGCTGTGCCAGTACGTGGTGGGAGGTGGCGGGCGCGGCGCCGTCTGCGGACGCTACTCGGCGCCCGAGCTGGCCGCCGCACTGCTCTCCGCCGGCATCGTCGCCGTCTGGGTGCTCACCGGGCACTGGCTGCTCATGGACGGTCAGTCGCTTACGACACTAACAACACACACGATAATCCGAATTGTGAAATACCGAATATCGTTTCACCGAAAACGAAATTTATTTTTTCACAAGACACTATCAAACTCGTCTGATAACAGAATCTTTGTAGTATCTTATAGTTCTATCATGGTAAATAAAACCGGACAAGTGCGAGTCAGACACGCCCACCGAGGGTTCCGTACAAACTAAATAAAAAACAGTATGAATAGTCATGGACAAGTTTAGAAAACTCAAAAACCCCCGACAAAAAAACCGATTGAATCGATTTTGATGAAACATAGCTAAAAACACTGCCGACTAAGTCACCTTTCAAACAATAACAAAATCGGTTCATCCGTTTCCAGAACGGTATGCTACGATGCCACAAACAGACACGTCGAACTTATAACACCCCGTCGTTTTTGCGTCGGGGGTTAATAAAAGGGAGAAATTATATATTTCTTTTACATTATTGGTCATAAACCGAAAATTACATGTCGTAAAAATAATTAAAAACCAGTTTTAGTTTGTGCTAATGAATCTCATTTCATCTTTTCATTTCTCTCATCTCTTTCATTTTGAGGCATAATCCTAAAAAGAGGAACTAACGTCTCGAAGTATGTAAGTACTATGATATTGTGTGGTCTCGATTGAACAAAATAATGAAAATGTCATTGGAGTGGCATTGAGGGCGCTACCTGTCTTTATTTCATTATGAATTAAGGACAGTAGCGCCCTCAATGCCACTTTAGTTCTATAGCTGAACAGACTCTAATACGAAAGTTTATGTGTATACTCGTACTGTATAATATAAAGAAACCTAAAATACCGAATCTAATCACTGTTCGGACAAATTAACCTGATGGCTAACAAAATTGTAAAATCAGAAACAAAACTCGTCTGAAGTAAAACATCTGTAATCGGGCATTTCTATAAAGCGGATTTCGGCAAATAAGATTCAGACAAATGTATTTCGGATTATATGTAGATAAGCTACCATGACACATAGGGAACTAATGGCCGATGGGGCCGAATAGTTCTCGAGTAGAGCCCACGTATCGGTAAGCACAACTTTAGACGACAAGCCACAAGGTGGACTGAATGACGACCTCATATATGTGACATGAAGATGAGGTTTTTGGATTGGTGTAGGCCTATGTCCGACAGTGGTCTTCTTGTAGCTGAAATGATGATGAACATTACACGCTGGACTACTTACTAAGATATTGCAAATCATCCATCTGGTAAATAAGTATGCCAGCTTATTATGGATGTCCATTTGAGACGTTGATTTTGATAGCAATTGCGTGTCCTCACGTTCCCACTGTGTGTTCCCAGCGATGGGCATGGGCCTGTGCGTGACTTTCATCGCGCTCATCCGTCTGCCCTCGCTGAAGGTCTCCACGCTGCTGCTCACGGGGCTACTGCTCTACGACGTCTTCTGGGTCTTCTTCTCTTCCTACATCTTCACCACCAATGTCATGGTCAAAGTCGCTACCAGGTTAGTGTAGAAGGATAGAGTGCGCGGAATGGGTGTGTAAAATAGTTTACAATATATTGAGCCATATAATCAGCCTTCTGGTTCCCATAGTACAAGTTTTGCTTAGTTTGGGGCTAGATAGTGTCGTGTGAAAATGTCCTCCAATATTTATTTATTTGTATCGCAGGCCTGCAGAGAACCCTATGAACGTGGTGGCGCGCCGGCTGCAGCTGGGCGGCGCGATGCGCGACGCGCCCAAGCTCTCCCTGCCCGCCAAGCTGGTGTTCCCCTCCATGCACCACCAGGGACACTTCTCCATGCTCGGTCAGACATTAAAAAATCCGACTATAGTTTCAATCGCATTCGGCGGGTTTTTTTTAAAGGAGCAACGCAAACGTCACTCTCGGTCGGTAGTTGGGCAATGCATTGCCCAACTAAACTTTTGAAACTATAGTCGGATTTATCGATTCAAAACAGACGTGAGTGACCCGTAGTTTTTATTTAAAAATGAGATTATCATCATCATCTCGTACGCTGCCCTTGCCGGGGCGTGGTCTCCACTCGAAAACTTTTCGGGCCCCATCGACCATTAGTTCTACGTGCTAAGTGCCCTGCCCACTGCCACTTCAACTTTCTAATCCGCTGTGCTATGTCGGTGACTTTCGTACGTCTACGGATCCCTTCATTTCTGATTTGATCTCGCAGAGGGACTCCGAGCATAGCCCTCTTCATAGCTCAATGCGTGACTTTGAGCTTCTTTTTTTTTATTTTTTTTATCTATTATAGATCTACGATTGACCTCCAACTCGCCTGATGTTAAGCGACGGTGTGGCCGAGGATGGAGCTCGTCGATCTAGAAGATATCTATTCACTCTAGCCTTGAAAATTCCAAGATTGTAGGTCTCAGGAAACAGAGATGTATAAATAAGTGCGTTGTTTTTAGGTCTGGGCGATATAGTGATGCCTGGCCTGCTGCTGTGTTTCGTGCTGCGGTACGACGCTTACAAGAAGGCTACTCTCGTGTGCCAAATGGGGCAGGTCCCGGGCCCGAGGTCCATGGTAAGTATAATATTACTTTTCTCATTATTTACATGTACCCCAATCAGTATAGTTATCCTATTGTGCACATATTGAAGCAAGAACTGCAACACTAGTAACCCTCTTTTAATGGTCATACGCATAGACTTCTATAGATATCCCAAGTGTGTGTATCTAGCGTGTCAACGGGAAGATAAAAACACACAATTGATGCCCCGAACAAAATTCCCATGAGATAACCTTTTTTGAATTTAGCTAGTTTTAAGAATTTCAATTAGTTTAGCGGTTCTTTCAGAATTGATCACATGGTTATAGTAGTTAGAGTAATACAAAAACATCAGTCTCATGATATATCAAGTCATATCAGTAATGTTGATTAACCCCTGTAGCGCTCGTGACTAGGTGTTCTCGAACGATCACTAATGTCAAGCAACGGACGGACCGGTCAGTCTTCGGATGGGTGACCGTGAGTGGTAATTCTTTGAGTGCTACCATGGGTCGGATGACGCGATCGTTAAGCCAGGTCAGAGGCCTTTCGGCGGCTTTATAACTGACACTAGGGCAGGCTGGCAGTATACGAGTACTTATACGAACTTTTTTACTGATTTTTTTTTTATTTGAAGGAGGATTTTATCGAGAGCGTTCTTGACTATGTTTCATCAAAATCGGTTCTGCCGTTTTTGTTTGTCGATTTTCTTTTGTAGCTGATAAATGAACTAATTCTTGTGCCACATGACACCAACTGTCAACGTATCATTCGCTTGTCATTTTAAATTATTTTTTTGTGAGTCACCAAGGACAGCGGCGCCACCCAAATTAGAGTGTAATGTGTTGTGTCCCCGTGCAGGGGTCCCGGCTGACGTACTTCCACTGCTCGCTGCTGGGATACTTCCTGGGGCTGCTGACGGCGACAGTCTCGGCGGAGGTGTTCAAGGCGGCGCAACCCGCGCTTCTCTACCTCGTGCCCTTCACGCTGCTGCCGCTGCTCACCATGGCCTATGTCAAGGTACTGCTTATCATCATCATCTCAGCCACAACAAGTCCCCAGCAGGACATAGACCTTCCCTATGGATTTACAAAAAAGTACGGTTGGAAGCGGCTTGCATCCAGTGTCTCCCTGCCACTTATGATGAGGTCTTCTGTCCACCATGTGGCTGGTCTCCTTACGCTGCGCTAGTTGGAGCGCGGGCTCTACTGGAGTACTTTTGTTGACTAATCTGTTGTCGAGCAACTAACAATGTGTTTCAACAGTCTGACTTATGAGTCATACTGGGACCCTCGTATGCTTTAGGTTTCTACTTGGTGGGCTATCATATTTTTAGGCTAGGTAGTTTAATCCACCTAGCTTAAAAATATTGAAAACAATGTGGTCAATTCTACAGGCACTAAACCAATTTAAAATCTTAAAATCACTACATTAAAAAAAAGGAACGAAAATTGTCAGAAAATTAGAAAAAAAGTTTTTTTTTTAAATTTTGTTATTTAGAAAAATATATTAGTTTAGTGGTGCCTTGAGAATTGCTCCCAATATCTCATTAACATGCTTTTATTAGGTCGACCTGTATGTTACTAACTATGTAATTAAATCTAAGGTAACTAATTTAACCATCTTCCAAGGATCGTAGCGTCATGAAAATTGGCAGCTGTATGTAGTTCTGATGACAAAACAATAATATGGTACTGTCGAACTGATCTGATGATGGAGCCGGAAGATATGAACTAGAACTTCATGATGGAACGTCGTATCATAGCTGTGTTTGGATTTGTTAGAAAAGTCTTGTAATGAACTTTGACCACAATAATTTGTAGCGTGTTTTTTAGTTTTTTAAACTGTAATTTATTTTATAGCTAGTGTGTTCTCCCACAGGGCGATCTCAGAAGAATGTGGAGTGAACCGTTCATAGCTCCGCCGAACAAGGGCGGCGCAGACTTCGACGTGTGATCGCATCCCGCCGCGGCTCGGGAACTCTCTGTACAGGTCACGTAGATCCTCACTCGAACCCTGGCTCCCACTCGACGTGTTGAGCGTCCGGTAAACGGACCGCTGGCAAATAGGTTCTGTGCAAGCGCTCTGCCTTGTGTCTACCACGCGGCGTCGGTGCCGGCACCGGAAAACTACGGCGGCGTCGGAAAACTGCGTCGGCAACGGAAAATTGTGACGATACCGTTTCCCGACATCGGAAAACGGTGACGACATCATTGCCTGCCTCCAAAACTGCAACGGCACCGTTTTCCTTCACTGGAAAACTGACGGTGCCGACATCATAAGATGGCATCGATGACGACGCCGCTTTCCGGCACCGTGCCGTAGACATGAGGCCGTGCTCTGACTTGAATAGGGGTGTTGACTGCTATTTAATTTCTTATCTCACAGTTTTAATGAAATGTATATTAAAATGTAATAATACAGAATGTAATAATAATAATACATTTACTGTAGAGATAAAAATTTCATAGATCATGATTTAATGTTAGATTTTGGATGCGTGAATTAAATTAGACAGTCAACAGACCTATTCATGTATAGTGACGTGGAACAAGCGCTGTATATGCGCCCGCGCCGCTGACTCGCGTCGTGTTTGTGATTATAGATCGCAACGTGTATCCGCGCGACCGACACGTCAGCGTACGAACAATTCAAGGAACTGCCCATTTTCTCGAACTTGTAACCCAAAGGCTGTGTAGTTTGTTATTATTTATGTAACTTTCCTATTCAGAAATGATATATACATTCTGTGCTATAGAAAGCTCTGTCAAATTCTGCTGAATACGTTAGTTTAACTTAAAAAACCAAAAAAAAAAACATTTTTTTCTTTACTTATTACAATCCGCCTTGTCTTAATATGAGGTAAAATATTACGCTATCTAATTTTGTACTTCTTATGGGTCACGTTACCCTTATATTGTCACATATTTTCGTATTATTGGACGCTCAACTTATTTTTTAAGTATAATTTGTATCAAATTTTTGAATCCTGTAAAATCCAAACTAAACCTTACATAACAGTGTTAAAGTACAGTATTGCTGATCAAACATCATACGTATCGGTATGTTTATTTTGTATATGTAACTGTAACGCATACGTTTGCAGTGTGAATTGATGTTAAATGATAATTATTATAAGGATATAAGGTGTATGTTTTAGGTTAGTAAATACGCTTTGTTTTATGATGATAAGAGTTACAAGACGCAGGGTAACTTGGACTCTAACGGCCGAGAAATAGAAAATAGCGAATAGCGTTGAATTCCTGATACGCTGATAAAATATAGAGGTAATCGAAAATTCGTGATTAATAGTTCATCGTCGACCATCGTCCGTATCGCTTGCGCGACGATCGATGGTCGACTAAGGACGCTTCAGAAATAATTTTAACGCTACAATGATTTTTATTGAGATTTTTGTCGGATATTTGTGATGTTGTTTTCTAGTTTTACAAACTAAATTTTTTTGATAAGTTGATTCAGTCATTTTATATCTTCGTAAATGTGGGTATGCGCGAGCTAGATGGACGATGATCGTACTACGGACTCTTAAAGAATCACTTTAACTTTAAATAACATACATACATAAATGAAATAACGCCTATTTCCTTTACGAGGTAGGCAGAGCATTGAGTATCACGAGGCCGTTTGAAGCCACAGTTGATTAGATAGAAGGTATCTTCTTCTTCTTTTTTGTATTAGACGTGCATTAAAGCATTTGCCAGTGTCAAGTATTAGGTATTTTTCAAGTTTCTTCAATAAAAAAAGTTGTAAATGTTCTGGTCACAAACTAAGTCACGTATACAGTCAAGTCAATTTATAAGTCGAGCCCTGCTTCAGTAAAGTGGTGGCGACTTTACTAGAAGCTTCTATGGAGTTTTGCCGACAACGTAAAATCACACGTTTTACTGCTTTATTTCACTTGCCCACACTCACGCACTTTATCGAACACTTAATGAATAAAACACCACCATTTTTATAGCATTAATGTTCAAAATAACACAAGTTTAGGAAAATAAAACAAAGCAACAACACGTTACTAAGACGTTCCCGCCAAAACTCTAGAAGGTATCGAGGACAAGATATACAAAATGTTGGCTTACAGTGACTAGGTGTCAGTCCATCGCCTATATAAATGCCAATTTCCCACAAGTCCCTTAACTTTTACAGTATGCCCGGGGAGAGAAGCAACTGGTACATACTTTATTTTTTTCTCTCAGTCCAGTAGGGCGATCACAACTTGTCGGAATCGGGTCGGAAACCATACCTTCATCTTTGTCATTTCCATACAGAATGACAGATTCCGTATCCGAAATGTTTGTGAATAGGGGTACAGGATGGAGGAATGTTAAAATTACTTGAAAATGAATCGGATTTTCGAGATATTGCAAACATACGTAACGTACAAAAAAACTAATAAAAACCCACCTAAACTAAACATTTGAACATTATTTGTTTAATTCTAACAAACACATAAATAAATGCGTAAATACGTAAATAAATGCGGCAAAACAGGCAATTATTCAGCAGAGCCGGGAACGTTGATATTAAATGACGAGTCGTTTTTATTACAAATGTATATTTAGTTTTTAAAAAATAAAAACGTCCTATCTTGTACATTCTACATTGATAATGCGCACTTGCAACCCCTCGCGGCGTGCGTCACAGTGTGGTGCTTCGTATACCTCAGTGTAGTAGGAATTCAATTCTAAAGTGCGCGTATGTAGGCCACGAGTGTGTTATTGTTAATTATTATACTTTACAGATATTGCAAGTTTTCCCTTATAACCACTGACATCGCACATTTTTCTTTGTTAGGTTACTGGACAGGCTTTTTCCCATACAAATAACAGCTTATTGACACGCTAATTTGAAACATAAGTTTCTATAGCTTAATCAGCTTCACCCATTTTGATGTGTGAGAAGTCGTTATATTCCTGATTTTCGTAAGCTACATTTTTAAATTATAACGACTTGCATAGAATAAAAAACGGGTCCTTTCTGATAGATATAATCTAGGTGTTTTTGAATGGTGAGCTAATCAGTTTCTTCGTTTAATATCAGGTGATTTAGCGGTCAAGCGCAAGCCTGTTACTGAATTTAAAAAAAAACTCGCGTAAACGTTCATTTAACTTTCGTAACATTACGAAAATGGCTAATATGCAGTCCAGTATGTTTTAAATGAATAATAATAATTATTAGTTCTATACGTATAGGAATAAGATACAATAAGTAATAAAAAATAGGAATGATTTTTCTTTTTATTTCACAGCCACCAGTCTCAATAAATAGATGTCAGTGGTTTATACCTCAAAAAGGACCTCACATTTTGGTCCCATCTACTATAAGCAACAAATTTTTGAGTTTTTTTATTAATCATGCTCGTTTCATGTACCTATTGTTCTTGCCTCGTTAACTATGATACTATTTCATTTTGTACATACTTAAAACCATCGTCATCAAATTTATTTTTGCCTAATAATTTTGGCAGCTTATAAAAATCTTTTGCTTAACAAGTACCTTAGCTTGCCTAGCTTCTCATTTACATTACTTTTTTAGGCTGACCGCACACTGGCATTCGCACGAGCGATTGTTGCTTAAGGGGCTATATGAATGGAGTTTGTTGCCTGATTGAGCGAGGGTCGTATGCACATAAGATAAATTTTTAGCCTGATAAGTTAAAGCTAACGAAACTTGACGGCTCTGGCGCTCAATATTTAAATCAATTTAAAGGATGTGAATGATTTTAGGGCAAACAAATACTTTAATATCGTTCGAAATAAAGTCATACTCGTATGCGATAACATTCGAGCGATCCAAAAATTGAGCTTCTGTTTAGATGCGGAGGAAATGTTGTGTCGCGGCCATTAGACGCTTTGAACGTATACCACTAATTAGTCGCGCGAACTACCAGTTTCTCAAGCGATAGTAGCCAGTGTGCGGCCAGACTTAACGTACAATTTCGAGGGTCAGACGTCAGACGCGCGCAGCTATACTGAACATATGAAAATACATAATTATATAGGAAGTATTTCGTGGATCGTCACGGACGCGTAAAGTACGGATGCCAAGCAGGAAGAATTTCGTACATTGACCTATGATTACCTATCTCTGTAACTACCGCGTGATTATATTGCTATCGCGCTCGCACAGGTGCAACGACCGGCACCTTCCTGCTCGGCGTCCGTACTTTAGAAAGCAAACCGTGCGCAGCGTTCGTCGCATGGTCTGTGACCTTCAGAACGTAACGCCAGAATAAACAATGTTTTCTATGAACCGTCTATTGGAGGATGAACCCAAATTCATAATATTTTCCGGGTTTTCCTTTTTTTGGAAATCTTTTTACTATTTTCAGAAATACTCATTTTTAAAATATTTTTCTATTTTCATGGTAATATTAAGAATCATCATCATCAGCCCACTTTAACAAAGTTCCTGTTGATGATAAAAGTTATATATTAGATGATTGAAATATAAACATTTGCCCTTGTTCTTTGGATCTGATTGTTTATTTATGTATATGTAACGTCTCAAAAAAACTCGAATTTCTAGTATGTCAAAAAACCTGATATTTAATGTTGTTCAGTGATTCAATCATATAAGAGACTCATTTAGTGCATAATTTGCCTATAAAAAAGGAAAACTAATTTCTACTCCTAAAACATATGTTTTTTTATATTATTGGGAATTTGGAACCATTTATCAATCACATTCGAAGTTTAAAAAGAAAGAGAAAGAAATATAGAACAAGCATAGCAATTTAAGGTTCCTATCGTATAAAAACTAGCATATCGTAATAATTGAATAATATATATGTTAAGAGTTAGGAAACAGTTTCTCCTGTACTATGGAAAAACTTACTAAATATTGACGGGAATTTTGCACTAAAAGATCCTCTTAAAAACTATACGAATTCTACGTTAAAATGATAAAAACAATCTTCAATTTAATTTACCATTGTATATATACCTATCTTATGACTTGAAGCGACTGCTCACAATACAACTGGTAAAAAGCTTATGAATATAACTTAATGAATCTCATTTGTATATTTCACCAACGTAAAACTCTTACTCAGCTCAACCTAGCTTTCATAATTAATGTAGCATCACTGAGACTGCAGGAAAAAGCAGACTGAACAAACAAAGAAAAAAGTGAAGTCTTGTAAAGGATACAAGTTGGTTTAGTTTGTACTGGATAATAGTTGCACATTACACTTTAATAGGCACCCGATTGTTTTCTGATATGAGAATAATTATATATATATAAAGGCTTTATTGTGAGTTACTAATTGACTGACATAATGTACAGACTATAATAGCACTGGATGTAGAAACTGAAGTATTTTACTTCATGCTTGTAGTATAGCATGCATTATGCGCATTTGATATTTTGCTTAAGTATTATGTACCGAACATAAAACGCCAAATTTTGTCATATTGGTATATGCTTCGAAACAGTGACAGAAGCTCAGTTGCATTGCGTGCTCTCAATAAGTTTAATTTGTATATACGTATATTTAAATATTTAATTGTTCTAAATTTTGAGCTAAATTCTATTTCATAATATGACTCATTTTCGAAAAGCATCTACGTAGAGCTAACATTTTTTTATATCCTTTACAAAAGTAGTCTTCACTCTCGACTTTTGCATGTCCCATCTGCCTTTTTATATAGTCTGAGGTATCATTATTAATTATTTTCATCACACTTTGTTGTCACTGCCTTAGACTGACGTTTTAAATGAAAAAAAAAACTATGTGTGGAGTATTATGGACAAAATGTTAGTCTTAACGATAGAACGTAAGCTACTAACTATCGTTGTTATTTTTATAACAACTGTATTGTTGTTGTAAATTACTTTACTGAATTTAATGATGAATGTTAAGATAGTAATTAGTAAGAGATTTAAAAATATGGTGTGATTTTTTTTTTTACTTTTTGTAACAATATTATTTTGGATTTCAGTTTTTAAATAGTTTATATTTTTTTCTAAGATTTTTAATAGATAAGCTTACATGTGTGAATGTAATTTAAATCCAACTAAAACTAGAACAGTATTTAATGAGAGGAAAACGTCTTTATTTTATTGAGGCTGGATCTGAATAAATGAACATGTTATTACGTTTTTTCTATAATAATTCGATGGTTACAAGTTTTGTCAAAGATTTAAAATGTTTGGTAAAAGTGTAAAGAAAATAGTTTCCAATGTATTTTATAGATGTTTATAGTCACTGAATTTTATCCATCTTTGTACATATTACATGCGTAAGTGATAAAATATGTAAACATTGATGTATCACCATGATCACTTCATCTGGAATAGTTATTGTAAATATCTGAAGAACATATTCATGAAACCTATGTTTTGAAACTGGGTTAATGCATTTAATATTTTTATATAATGTATCTGTGGGATTTTTGTGACTATAAATACTTAATAAAAATATTAGATGATTATTGGCATATTTTTTATTTTATTAAGGGTACAATTTAAATACTCACCAAAATTATTTTAGACCAGACTAACTACCAAGTAAATTATCCCTTCTATTAATTTCGATATGTCGGAATCTATATCTCCTTTTTTCATTCTCTATGGAAATGACAGACACGGAGATATAGATTCCGAATCCGAAATGAGTTCTGCACCTGAATACAGGGGCTGATTACTATGTATATTTTTCGGTTTACGAAGGAAAATATAAAAAAATATATACTTTCCCCCTTTTATCTACTAGTTTGTACGGAACCAAGGCAAGGGTGGTCTCATAGATATTTATTAGAATGGGTCCTATAGTTTGATTTTTCTGCAAATTTTGAAGTCAGTAGTTTTTTTTTTAAACTATTAATATATATTATATCTCTCGTTATAGAGTACTAATTTTATTTGTAATTTATGTATGTTCAATTCAATAATGTTGGCAAGCGTAAACAAAAATATAAACACGACAGTTATGGAATAAAGGGGGCTTCTACACTGTCACCAACATGGTTCGTCCCTGTCGAGAGCCAGGTTCTCGGACGTCTGTCTGCCTGTCAAGAGACAGGTTTTCGACTGTATTTATATTTCTATTCTATACAGTACAATACTCTTTCCGTCTTACTTATAAATGCTGATTATACACATTTTCTTGCTTTGTTTTATTTTCTTAAACTTGTGTTATTTGAACATTAATGCTATAAAAATGGTGGTGTTTTATTCATTAAGTGTCCGATAAAGTGCGTGAGTGTGGGCAAGTGAAATAAAGCAGTAAAACGTATGATTTTACGTTGTCGGCATAACTCCAAAGAAGCTTCTAGTAAAGTCGCCACCACTTTACTGAGGCAAGACTTTTTCAAAATGACTGTTTATGTGACTTAGATTGTGACTAGAACACTATATCACTTGTATTATTCAAGAAACTTGAAAATATTTGAATACTTGACACTGGCAAATCGCTAATCGCGGGGTCCAATACAAAAAAGAAGAAGAAGAAGAGTAGGTACTATTTACATAGTAAAAATATAAAATGTGTGATTCCAAATCAACAAACACAAGTTGTAAGAAACTGAAGCAGGACTCGACTTGTAAATTGACTGTAATATGTGACTTAGATTGTGACTAGAACATTTACAACTTGTTTTATTGAAGAAACTTGAAAAACTCCTAATACTTGACACTGGCAAATGCTTTAATGCGGGTCCAATACAAAAAAGAAGAAGAAGAAGCGGTCCACGCTGTTACAGAGTAGGTACTTGGGGTTTTGGCGGGAACGTCTTAGTAACATATTGTTGCTTTGTTTTATTTTCCTAAACTTGTGTTACTTTGAACATTAATGCTATAAAAATGGTGGTGATTTATTCATTAAGTGTTCAATGAAGTGCGTGAGTGTGGGTAAGTGAAATAAACCAGTGAAACGTGTGATTTTACGTTGTAGGCAAAACTCCATAGAAGCTTCTAGTAAAGTCACCATCACTTTACTGAGGCAAGACTTTTTCAAAATGACTGTTTATGTGACTTAGATTGTGACTAGAACACTATATCACTTGTATTATTCAAGAAACTTGAAAATATTTGAATACTTGACACTGGCAAATCGCTAATCGCGGGGTCCAATACAAAAAAGAAGAAGAAGAAGAGTAGGTACTAGGGATGGGTTATACTTGCAAAATCTCATACCAGGGCTTCCAAGTGCGCCCACATAAAAATACCAGCGCCAAAAACCAGGGCTCAAAACCTTTCAAAGTATTTTTTTCGTTAAAGAAAATTGATTTGTATTTTAACTAAGATAAGGTGCACAATTGCGTAACAAGTTTTTCTACTAAAATACTTTCATAGGATATTGTTCATTATATACGTTATAATAAGAAGCATAATGGCATTCACGAAATTCAAAACGTTCCAAACGACACCAAACATGACTGAGCGAGCGCGATATATATTGCTTGCCTACTTCGTTCCGTGTATTTGACGATGACACCCGAGTGAAGCGCCAAAAACCAGGGTCAAAACCCTTGAAAGTATTTTTTTCGTTAAAGAAAATTGATTTGTATTTAAGTTATAATAAGGTGCACAATTGCGTAGAGAGTTTTTCAACTAAAATACTTGCATAGGAAAATGTTCATTGTACATGTTACAATAAGAAGCATAATAGCATTCGCGAAATCCCGTAAAGTAAATACTTTTTCTCCTTGCAAGTGTTTCGGGCAGCACCTGGTCGCCATACTTGCAAGCAAATACCTGGTGTAAAAACCTGGTTGCGTAAATACGCACCTTCCCTAGTAGGTACTATTTACATAGTAAAAATATAAAATGTGTGATTCCAAATCAACAATCACAAGTTGTAAGAAAAACCACAAAAAACCACATAATCGCAAAAAAACATATAATTGTAAGTTGTGTGACTATAAATCAACACGGTCGAATAGTTTGAAGATACATATGCGAACACATACTGGAAAAAAGCCATTTGAATGTGATATGTGTGACTTTAAATCTGCACGAGCATATGCTCTGAAAGAACACAAGATAATACACACTGGAAAATACCCATTCAAATGTGATTTATGTGATTATAAATCAGTACGAGCATATACTATGAAATCACACAAGGCAACACACTATAAATCTGAGCATGCTAATGCTTTGAAAGTACATAATATTGGATACACTGGAGAAGAACCACATGAATGTAATTTCTGTGACTATAAATCATTTTATGCATATAATTTGAAGAGCCATATACGAACACACACTGGAGAAAAACCATATGAATGTGATATGTGTGACCATAGAACAACTCGAGCAGACCATTTGAAAATCCATAAACTTCAACATACTGGTGAAAAACCACATAAATGTGATATATGTGAATATAAATCAGTACATCCAAAGTATTTGAAGCAACATATGCTGTCACACACAGGAGACCAACTATTAAAAAAATGTGAAATGTGTGATTATAAATCAGCAGTTTCATCCTATTTGAAAAGGCATATGAGACAGCACACAGGAGAGAAGTACAAAACAAAACAAAAAAAATGTGATATGTGTGATTATAGAACAGCATATACAACTGATTTGAAAAACCACAAACGTACACATACTGGAGAAAAACCATATGAATGTCATTTGTGTCATTATAAATGTGCAGCAGCAACCAATTTAAGAGGACATATGAAGAAACATGCAGAAACACCAGAAACTAAATCTTAATACCTACCAGTCATAACTATAATTTATGCAGATCATAATGAAACTGTAACAATGGCACTAGTTACAGAACAATGTTCTCTTCTTCACAGCAATTTTTGCCAGTATATTACTTGGGTTTTCATAGAACAAGAGAAACTGTATTCTAATCCTAAATATTAACTGATTTCAATAAATCTTCTTTTTATTTGAAAAAGGCTAACTCCTCTGATGTCAAGCGACTTGCAGTCTATGATGGAGCATGTTAATGTTTGGAACATTTAATAGATACTAGCGGCTGCATTCTGTTGGTGGTCAGAACTATTAATGCCTATAATAGAAAAGAAACATAGCCATAAGTTTAATATTTTCAAAATATTTTGTGTTATAATGAAATATGAAAAATAAAAACAAACCATTAAGGTGATATGATTTTCATACTATTTTCACCAAATATGTATGGTTGAAAAGAGTAGTTTTACAATGAAATTATTGTGATTACCTTTAATATCAGTTTTTATTGATGTCAAATCACATTAGTTCAAGAAAAAAGTTGATATTAATATAAAAAATCTACAATACAAAATACAATACAAAAATATTTATTACCAAAACATGTTTACAAATAACCTTAGCTCTAAAGAAGTTACATTTTACGATATTGTTATAAACTACAAAAAAATGTTTCGTGGCTTATTTCAACTTATAAATATTGTGTTCTCCTTAGCAAGAGGTTTAACAGATTAATTGAAGGTCCTGCACTAGGAAAATCCTGTATCGCAGGACCCAGAACGGTGCTATGCTTGCTATGTAGAGGTATGGTGCGGCTTTTTATACTCGCGTTTATAAACTTTTTGTAGGTGTGGGTGTGGTGGTGGTTTAATATTTGTGTGTGTGTATGTGTGTGTATGGGTATGTGTATGTATGTATGTAAGTGTGTGTGTGTGTGTGTAGCAAGAGTGCTTATGTAATGTTTATCTCAAATAATTTTCAATAATTCTTATTGAAAAAAATTTTTGGATAAAATTGATTGTGTTTTCTTCAACAAATATGATTTGCCACAAGTAAAACCTATACACAATTACTTCAATGTAAAGTTTTACAATTACTCATTTTTTTCAACCATATTATGTAAAAATACTTTGTACGGAAATCATACCAATATATGATTCCAATTAGATATAAAGATTTCTCCTTACTGTGGTTATTGAAAAGCACCAATATTTCTCTTAACCAAAATTACTTCTTTACTGACTGTGTAAGGAGAGTTGTTTTTCAAGTGTATGTATGCTTGTAGTTTCTATATTACCTCCTAAAGAATAATAATTTGACCAATTTTGATATGCTGATGACCATAAAAAAATTATTGCAAAACAAGATATCACAAGAAAGGCTTGTGATACTAAAACGCATCTCCAGATATAAAGGGTCTTACCGAAAAAAACCTGTCTGAAAATCGCTTAGCATCATCCTAGCTAACCGATTTTTAAACCCTTATGCAGTGGCTAACTTTTTTTCACCGAAAAAACCGATACACATCTGGTTAGACGTATAATACGTAGAAGACGCACAGAGATACAAAATACATTCGGTCAGTACAGATTATGGTTAGAATAATCGAATAAAGAACGATATCGGAAGGAAATCTTAGCAAAGTTATCAATTTGACGTCAGGTACAGTGAAATGTCATTGTCATTTGACGTATAACCGTCAATTTGGCAGAGGCTATTTCCCCCATGGCGGGTTTTTTTTTTTTTTTTTTTTTTTTTTTTTTTGTTGCCATTATAAAAACTTGATAAAAACTATCTGAAGCTACCTTTTTGATTGAGGTCGGTGCGTGAATGGGACTATAATGTTTAGCAAAAAAAAATCTACGTCAATGTCAGAAAATATTTTTTACAGTGTTACCATCTCGTGCTTTCTATAGCGAATTGTAGCTATAAACCAGCTCCATCGGCTACAAAGATTAAACTAAATAACAAAAATGACCTAGGGATTAAAGATTACCACCAATTTGACAGTTTGCGTGCTATATCTTTGCAACAAGCATGCTAATTGTCAAATGCGGACATATTTGTTTAAAAATAACATTCCTAATTTTGTAACAGCCATATTTGAACTGAAAGGAATTCGTCGTTTCTCTCCCACAAAAAAATTTTCATCTTACTTAGAAACGCATGTTAAAATCTTATTTATTGAATAAGGACTCATCACTTTCTGTCAAACGGGTACTGTCACGAGCGAAAATGGAACAAGACACTGTTTAATTATAAGCCCTTTTTTCATCGTTTATAACACACACACACGCATACATTCACCATCATACACTCACATCACGCACACATTTAGTTTAAGGAGTGCTTACTTTTCTATTTGATGTAACAGTATCTTCCTTTACTTTACGACTTTAATTGCAAAAGATTAAATATAAAATGTAAATCTATTATTGGCCTTAAGCCTTATATAAGTTATATATTGTACGTTGTAAATGGCTGTAGATTTTGTTGAATAAATAAAATAAATAAATAAGTAAAATGTCGGTCAAAAAGCAGCCAAATTAAAATAGGATTGGGCGGGGCATGTGGCTCGCATGCATCCAGAACGATGGGCTCGGATTGTCACGCAGTGGACGCCAGATGGACGACGCTGTCCAAGTAGACCTAGGAAACGCTGGCGGGACGATCTTGGCAAATTCCAAAAAGATTGGCAGCAGATGGCGCAGGACCATGACTTGTGGAAGGAAATGGGGGAGACCTTTGCGCAGCAGTGGGACAGCATATGTTAATAAAAAAAATAAGACGGTGTAACTTAAAACACATTTTATCAAACCGCAATATAAAAATGGGCGTCACCAATTAATACCAGGCCAAACCAATAAATAAGACATGATTTTTTCTTGTGTCAAAGACTGACGTAGACTACTAGTCGTATTAGATCATAATATCTGAAACTTGTCATCTTCCTAGAAGATGTGTGAAGTCTGCCAACCTGCACTTGGGCAATAAAATTAACTATATTGTAACCCATTTGACCATTTCATAATGAGGTGACGATGGTCAGCGCTCAAATACTGCGTCAGTACATATAAACAGGGCCAATTCGAAGGGTCTTGTTTACCCAGTATTTGATATTTCTTTCATGGAAAAAGATGGCACTAAGAAATTCCAATAATTTTAACAATATATAATTTATAAGGCAAGACAAGAGAGAGGCCTATATCCAGCAGTGGGATAGAGAAGGCTGTTGATGATGATGATAATTTATAAGTACAATATTTGTTTCATACTACTTGGCACCAATATAAAAAAAAACTACTTTTTTTATAAGTTTGGCTTTATATTAAAAATGAGTTATGGCAACATATTTTTCGATTTGGTTTTGGATGGATGCTCCCTTTCAATTTTTCTTTTCAAAATTTCAAATTGTATTTTTGATTTGTTGTTTTACGTTTTCTGTCGGTAAGCACTGTTATTAGGTGTCAGGCCTAATTGTTCTATTGAAGAATATGTTCAACGGAAAATAATTTTCAATATAAGTACCATATTCCTGAGATCGAACATCGAACTGAGAGGTCGACGTATTTTGTCGATTTATCTCTGTAATTTTCTTTTATACATTATGTATTTACAGCACCAGGTACAGAGTAAAGTGTATTTAAAACAATTCAAATAACATAACTGTGATCAGAAAAAGTTCTTGGGACAAACAAGATCAATGGCAAAACTCATAAGGGACTATAAGTAATAATAACTACCTAGTCATCATATGAAAGTAGTCATTGAATGGCACCCAAGGGACGGGCGACGACATCATGGCAGACCACCAGCTCGGCTCGATGGTCAGATGCCATTGGAAAGCATAGACTGATGTCAATTGATGAGACTTGCCACTGGACAGGACTGGCCGTAAACGAGAGGCCTATACTTAGCAGTGGATGGATACAGGCTGAATTGATAGATATGAAATCTTTGAGCTCTGTTATGATATCTTTGCATCAGCTTTTCAGCAGATCCTTAGCACATGTAATAATGTTTATTGTTATTACAGTGTGTTTGAGTTCCTCCAATAACGCAGGGTAAGTAAGTCTTGTACCTAATTTAACTAGAAAGGGGGTTAAATATTCTATTCATTGCAATACTTTTAATTTATTTTGAAATTAGTATCTGGGATTGTGACAAAAACAATTGTGCTGTTATATAACAAAATATACTTACAATTATGTTAATTTTATCGGTTCATAGTGATACAATCAAACACACATGGCATAGGTTTTTATTACCTGTGTCTTCCATTTGCATGCTATTTATTAAGTATATGAAATATTTTAACAATTTGGCTCTGGCAGCGTTTAACTTTAAAGTGTTCAAATTGTCTACCTTGTGACAACACTTTAATAAACAATTTCCACCACTCACACAAGGGGTAAATACATTCCAATTTAGTGCTTTCATGAATATTTTTTTGGTAGCAAAGTATTTCATAATACTATGAGGAGTCCTTATAAATTAACCTTGTCTGTCTGTATGGAGTGTAAATACAATAGAGTGTGCATGCAACAGCTCTACGTTTGACCACCATTTTCCAGATTTGAACAATGCATGAAAAATACTCATAGTCCAATGTTTGTCATAAACCGCTCTAGAACCATACCCTCTTATAACAAATGTTACTAAACACCTTTGCCAGTTGAGTTAGTTTATCAGCCTGTTGAATTTGTTTGCGCTCACTGTGACTAATATGGGGTGTAAAGGACGAATACTTGTGTAACTCCGCCTCATAAATGCAAACTAAGCTATTTATGATGCCGGTCCTCAGCCCGGATAAAGGAGGAAGGCACAAGTAATCATCTATACACTGGACTCGTTACTTGATGGAGGGATTCCGATCGAGCTGGACGCCCTGCAGGAGTATTCAGAACTCGGATTCAGGTTCGGTTTCGGAATCTATATCTCTGTTTCTGTCATTCTCTATGGAAATGACAAAAACGGACATATAGAATCCGAATTGATTCTGAAACCAAATGAGTTCTGAATACGGGGGCAGAATAGGAGGGCCCTCATCTGCTCACACTACATAGCATTTGAGACCCACTCTCGTCTGTTTGAAACTGTACATTTCATGGAAGTGGGTGATTCAGGGTTTTTATGTCAAGTTTAATGTTTTATGCCTTCACAACCGTGAGATGTGCAGTCTGTAAGATTGTTTTGCTATACTTTCTTTTGAGGAGAAGAAGTTTGGAAGGTTTTTGGAGGAGGGGTGTTTTGACAGCAGAGGTTCAGCGCTAACGGTATACACATTCTTTCTGCTGACAGGAAGTGGGGTGGAGTTGGCAGTGAATGGTGAGCGCTATGTTATGCACTACACCATTCACTACCAAGGGGGTTGTGGGGTGGTGAAGAAGAATGGAGAAGGTTGAAGGTAAGCGGTTTGAGGTGTTGGAATAATAGGGGATGGTAGGGGTTGTTTTGCTATAGTCTGCCATGTTGTCCCATATCTTATAATGTGCGAGCGTAGCGAGCGGAAAAAAAGTTTTTTAATTTTTCAGTAAGTAAATATGCTGTTTATCGGGCTTCTAGCACTTTAATGTCCCAGATGAACACCAAGTCTGTCATAACAATATGTTCTATTAGTTTTGGGTAGTTTTTTTTTTTTTTTTTTTAATACATTATAGATCAACGATTGACCACCAACTCGCCTGATGTTAAGCGACGGTGTGGCCGAGGATGGAGCTCGTCGATCTAGAAGATATCTATAGAAGATATAATATTTCATTTTCGTTTTAACGAGCACTCAGCGCTTGCATGACCTAAATAAACAAAAACATATGTAACAATTATGCGCGAGCGCAAAAATTTTAGTAGTGTTTTTATAGTAATATGAACTAATATGCTTTATTTTTCGTATTAATAAACCCACAGTACTTCCACCATGTCAAAATAAAAGATTTTTTTAATATTAAATCATGGAAGTGATTTGATTCATTGATCGTGTTAGCGAGTCCGGAAATATATATTATACCCCAAGCGGGACGTCAGTGCAGGATTTATAGAAATCAGGCATCTTGTCTTATAAAAATAAATTGCTGTTCGAACTCAAAAACTACTTGATTAGTCGTTATATCGTCATCATCATCGTTATCATTATAATTATCATCAAGGCCGCAGGCCATCCTGGCCATTGTCAAAAATCCTTCCAGGCTTAAATAATTTTATAAAATGCTTGAAAATGATTGTTTCTTGTTGATCTTTATTTGTAATGATCATTAAAGTGCCGTGAACTTTCTAATACGAGCAAATAATTCACTAAAAATAGCCACAAACCAAAAATTTGTGCGCGTTCTTGTTTATATTTACGAATATTAAATTGGCAAGTAAGGCATTCAAATGATTGTATTTATAATTTTTGATAGCGTTCAAGTCGCTCTTTTCCAGTCGGGATTTCTCTTAACACAGTTACTTGTTTGATTAACAGAACTACGAGAAATTTAGCATATTACACTATAAACGCTACTAAAAAATGTTCGCGCTCGCTTCGCTCGTGCATTCATATTATGTTGGCATGAAAGTACTATGAATTCACTAATACGAGAAATAAAGCATATTACTATAAATCACCACTAAAATTTTCGCGCTCGCTTCGTTTGCGCATACTTATTACCTATTTTTGTTTATATTTAGGTCATGCAAGCGCCGAGTGCTCGTTAAAACTAAAAAAAAAAGTTTTATTTCTACCCAAAATTAATAGAAAATTTTGCTATGACAAACTTAGTGTTCATTGGGACATTAAGGTGCTCATTTTTTTCCCGCTCGCTACGCTCGCACATTATAAGGGGGACAACATGGCCGCAGACCCTCCCGTTATGAGAAGGCTTGGGTAAAGCTTATTACTTTACCCATGCGTCCATTGCTGACCCCCCCCCCCCCCCCCCCCGAAATTAATTCCTGGCTACTACTATTTGCCTCTTTATCTGAGCAGACTATACGCAGACGAGTACTGGTGTAAACGTCAATCTTAGTTATAAACATTAAAATACATGAAAATTAAGCTACGAACATAGTATAACTGTAAATAAAGTGTATAGGTAACGTCCGAAAATTATTAATTAATATTAAACTAAATTTACATTTATTTAATTTACATCTAGTTTTTTTTTTACAGGAGATTTCACCCGTTTTAACGAGCGCTCAGCATTTGTATGACTCAAGTAAACAAAAGACAGGTAATAAGCATGCGCGAGCGAAGCGAGCACGAAAATTGTAGTAGTGTTTTTATAATAATATGATTTATTTCTCCTATTAGTGAGCCCATAGTACTTCGATGTCAAAATACATAGTACTAAAGCGCGAGCGAAGCGAGCGCGAAAATTTAGAAAGTTTTTAAAATGAAATCTTGGAAGTAATTTGATTCATTGATCGTGTTACCGAGCCTAGGTTTTTGTGGCCCAGATGAACCAAACAAGTATATGTGTTAAAAGAAAAAATGAAATACCCGACCGAATAAGAGTCACTTTTACGCTAGCAAAAATTATATTTACAACTATTTTAATACATTGATTGCCAATTTATTATTCCTAAACTTAAATATATGACTTTACAGAAAATAACAAACATATCTACGCGCTACTTCTTTGGCAGTCCGAAAGCAATTTGATTAGTGATTAATTTTTGATGAATTATATGCATCTATTAGTACGGCACTTTAAGTCTAGTTCGATCTTTTAGAAATTATTAACGCAAAAATATTTTTATGTAAAATTGGCTTGGATCGAATTGAAATTTTTGTGGAATATCTGTATTTTTTTAACATAAGATAGATCTACGACTGACCACCAATTCACCTGATGTTTAGCGATGTTATTTTCTAGTTTTAGGAAGAAGGATTTTTTTATATTTTCATTCAGTCATGTCATATCTTCAAATAATGCGCGAGCTAAGCGAGCGCGAAAAAACATTTTTTGTGAGAAATTATGCGTAAAATCGCTTTAAAAGATTGTAAATGCGCATTCTTTAGAATAATTAAAAGAAATACTTGTTTGTTAGTACGAAATAAATCTAGAGGTTACAAAAAAACGTTTTTATATTTTTGCAAGAGATGTATTATTATTATTACAAAAAATATAGTCTGTAACACTCTGGAAGCAAAGACGAATCTAATAACACCTCGCACATCAAAATCGGTCAAGTCGTTCGGGCTGTAGGCTGTCATATAGAAACATACTGGGTATGTATGTATACATACATACACTCGAAAAACATTACCCTCCTACTTACGCAGTCGGGTAAAAATATATAGTTTCGATTTGATATGCGCGTTTGTAGCATGCGCGGGCGAAGGACGGACTAAAGTCATACTGCATCTTTAGTAATACTGTCGTTATGACAATCGCGTAGGTGTAACTATATTTTATAACATGCGTGCCATCTGCGATATTCCGGCACTCTGACAGCACGTAATTTTTTTTCCCGGCCAATGCTATGGGGGGGGGGGGGGGGGGGGGCTCCGGACCCCCTGGACTCCCCTATATATACGCCCATGGCTACGGCCCTACCCCTTTTATCTATTAGTTTGTACGGAACCCTCGGTGGGCGAGTCTGACTCGCACTTGTCTGGTTTTTTTAGATGTTAGGGCAATACATTGTTAGTTACAAATTATCAAATTTACTTATTTCAGACGTTTCACATCCATCAAATTATAATATTTGCATGTCAAAAGAATTAAAATTAATATAATAAATCACAATTTTAATGATAATTAATAGGTAAACAAACAGACAGAACATATTTATTATTGTTATTATAGATGTTTAGTATTCAAAGTACTTTTCCTGAAACATGTCCCACGGCAGAATAGAGGAACTATTGTATTTGTCAGGTCTGTCGCACGATGACAGCGCCGAGTCTAGAAGACTTTATTGAAACAAGCGCATTGTCCTGCTTTATCGTGTATGCACTTTTTTTCATTTTAATCTGACGAAAATATTATTGTAATTTTTACGCTAGGTGGTTTGCTATTTTGTTTTGTTGTAATTAATAAAGGCACTTGCCCGAAATAAAACAAACATGAAAATATTGGAAGTAAGTCGTATAATTTTCATTACGTGCTTAGAAACGTATCGAATATCCGTACACGCGGTCTTGTACTAATACAACACATAGAAACATGTTGCCAAACCACAAGGTAGGCCCGTCAGGTACAGTAAAATATGCTCTATTGCTTAGAAGATAAGGAAAGTTAACATATCAACTTATGCCGGTACTGCGTAGAAATAGCGTAAACAAACCCGCTGCGTGAGCACACATAGATAAAAACTACAACACATTTACACATTTTTATAGTTGTGTGCAAACGCAGTGGCCTCAATATTGCCAATTGAAATCAACATTATCGGCCTTACCGGAAAAAGTTTTTAAAAAGTTAGCCAATTGCTAGACTAATGGTTAGCGAAAATCTCACCGAAAAACGCTTCGGAAAGTTATAAATATGCCCAGCATATGCTAACCAGCTGTCAAATTTAAACAACGTCGGGAGGTTGTTTAAATCGCTAAAAGCCATTATGGCGGCTTTTTCCCAGCTGTTATGTGCCAAATTGTGTTAGTACTTAACCTAGCGCAAACATTTGAACTTTTTTCTTCAAACATTTTCGAAGCGAAGTCGATAAATTACGACAATTCAGTCTTTGAGGATAAGAAGAAAACTTTAGAAGATTAGAAATACTCCGTTTCAAGACCTTACCGACGACGAATTTCGTCTGAGGCATCGCTCCAGAAAATATACTATAAGCTGTAATTTATAGGAAGTCTCATCGATAATACCGGGTACCCATATATCTCTCATCTCATAACACCGGTTCAGAAACCTAACACTGAAGAAGTGGAACGTTTTAAGCAATGAACACACAAATGTTGTTGATATAATTGATTTGGTATCTTGAAGCAAAGATTCAGAATATTAGAAGGGATAATTATGACACATACTTGTGTCATGTGTACCCCCATGAAAGAGCTACCTACGCCACTATCAAAGGTACAATTGTCCCAAGTCGCCTGTCCTGTGCTCCATAATAGGTATAGCAATTAGGTATTCATAAAGATGAAACAGGTGTGTAGGTATCTCTTGAATATCTGATTGTACACGTTAAATTTAGAAAACTCAAAAACCCCCAAAGAAATAAAAAACAGGCCGATTTCAATAAAACAGAGCTAATAACATACTCGATTAAATTCTCTTAGAAACAAAAAAACTAGATTAAAATCTATCCATCTGTTTGAGAGTTGCGATGCCACATAAAAGACAGAGACAGATACACATCTTACTTAGAATACTCGGTACTCCTTTTTTTGGGTCAAGGGTTATTTGGTTATTTTGGTGTATGTGATGGCTGTGTATGTTTCCATTTTACCTACTGTAAGCTAAAAAAGGTTACTTTCCAAGTGTTGTATGCTACTTTAAAAAAATGGTACCTCACTCCAACGAGCTCGTTGCCTCACTCACAGAAAAACCTCTTTTTACAGTTGGGTATATTGGTTTTCTTTCAATTATACCTATTACTGTATTTATTCTTAGGTGCAGTGCCTCTGGATTATGAAGAAGTTGGCAGTGGTACAGAATCTTCTATAATAATCGATGACTTTGATACAACAGTTACCTAGGAAATATTTAAAATAAGTAATATTGTAAAACGAATAACTCAGAGTTTCTTTTATTTTCACAGATAAATTCCTGGACTGATTGTTATAAAATCTGGTACAGAGATAGTGTAGAATCTTAGAAAGGACATAGGCTATAATATATATTAACAAACTGTGGACCACAGCTGGTATCAAATGGTTATTATATGCATATACAATGTTTGCTCATTACCCTGATAGAAATCAAGCTCTGCCCTGTTACTGGAAACCCTATCTTTTACCCAACTGTCCAAGAATACAGAAAATAATAATGTAAATAAATGAAAAATAATAATGAGAAAATTTACAGGTAACATTTGTTTTTGTATTATGTACTAGAGCCTAACTGATATTTGTTGATTAGGCACATTTTGTAAAAAGTGTCTTTAATTTAGTAATATCATTTAAATTTACTGAAACTTTTGTCAAAATCAAAATTTATTTATTTACATAATTATATTTAAAAAAAGAAATAAATATGTGAACATGTACTTTTGTATTCTTTAATGTATGCTTTGATAACCACAATAAAACTGTTTACAAACATGAATAATTTTTTCATTATGAGTATTCCATGCATGCGAACAGTAAGCTTAAATTCTCCTTTCATCACCAGGACTGCAATAGTATGCTTCTTGAGTATGTTTTCACGGATATATAATAGTCTTTAAATCATTTCCATGCGTTTCTCTCATTTGTCGTGTTGCATTCATGGACTGTTTTCTTGATGCATAATTGCCTCTCTATATTTTATCTACTTCATTATCATGTCATGGCATGGATTATCATGCCATAGCATGGAATGCAGCACTTTTAGTTAATATCTGTAAAAACGTAATGCATTAGAAATATTGATACTAGTTACAGCTATTTTTTTAGCATAGTTGGTGTTAGTAGATCCATTTTTATTCTCTTACATCCACCTCCTAGAAAAATAACATGTTAGTATATACTAACATGTTATTTTTCAAACCCCGAACCCTGTGGCTCCTGCATTCAACTAATATTAATTGAATGCAGAAGCCACAGAATTCGGGAACAATTTGCATTGCCCAATGCCCTTTAAATCTCTGATATTATAAATGCGAAAGTTCTGTCTATCGTCTGTCTGTTACCGCTACCGGATCAATCATTATGAAATTCGGCTCAGAGATTCTTTAGGACCTGGAGAAGGACATAGGCTATATTTTATCATCATCACCGTGTTTTGTCAGCGCTCAACTTCGTCTAAACCAGCATAACAAACCTCGATATTCACACAAAAAAACTTTTCCTCTTATGTCGAATTTGAGAACGATTTTTCTTTGTTTACTTCATTTTGGAATAAAAAGCTTCAACTTATTACTTGTGATTCATATGAATACAACTCTCATCAACTCTGCCTGAAAGAAATAAACCTAAACTCTGGGAAACGGGGAATTAATTATTTTCATGTTATGTTTTCGCGATATGGAATTGACAGTTATACGTCAAATAACAATGACATTTGATTGTACCTGACGTTAAATTGATAACTTTGATAAGATTTCCTTCCGATATCGTTCTTTATCCGATTATTCTATCCATAATCTCTACTGACCGAATGTATTTTGTTTCTCTGTGCGTCTTCTACGTATTATACGTCTAACCAGATGTGTATCGGTTTTTTCGGTGAAAAAAAGTTAGCCACTGCATAAGAGTTTAAACATCGGCTAGCTAGGATGATGCTAAGCGATTTTCAGACAGGTTTTTTTCGGTAAGGCCCTATATGTTTTTCCATTTAGTAATTTTTTCATGTCTTGATTATATATTTAATTATTAATTTACTGACGTAGAAAAACACTAGTTAATTAATAAATTGTTAACTTCTAGCTGGTGAACATTTATCGATAGTTAAATGAGTATTTTAGATTATAAAACAATTCCTATAAAACCTGCCATGCATGCTGCGACATAATATTTTTTTAATTTTTGAACAGATTATATAACAGATCTTCAAGTGTGCATGTTTCCACGGGTCATTTTAATGCGTACTAAAATAATTTTGAGTATGAAATAATCATTCTATTTTTTGGCTGATCTTGATATTTGACAGAAATATTCGAGTACTTAATTCTGTAAAACAGGATTGAATATGAGTAGTAGACCTCATGATCACATTGTTTTGCGGATAATGCATGTAAAAACTAGATAGATAATGCACACACTGAACACAATTGTTGCCAACAAGTTTGTTCTCACGAGATGTACTAGTTTAGCACAACTATTAGTTTAGATAGTCAAGCCCGGGATGCTTAGGTTGATAACATTGATAAAATTGTGTACTTTTGTCAACCTTCACGAAAAACCACACGATAAATGTGAACACTTCATCAAGTCAACGTAATTAATACAGTATAGAAATAACGCGTTGGCTATATCTTGCTCACTCACTTAGTCGACTCAAGCCAACTTTAACCGAACAAGCGTTACATAGCCAAGTGTGACGGGACGGGTCTCTTCCAATTCCAATATCCACAAAAAAATGCGTGCCTAAAGTAACTAAGTGCCTAAATTTTTAACCAAAGAAAATAATGTAAATACCTATAAATAATAAATTCAGTCACTATAAAGAAGAATTTGATAGAGTGATATTTGTAATGGACTTGAAATAAGAGGAACATTATGTCCATGGTTGCGAAGAAGGCCAATACTTTTGTGTATGTTATGCCCTAGTCATTCCAAACTGTGGCTCTAGAAGTATTCTTAAAAATATAATATAAAACTTACATTCGATCATTACCTACTCGGGTATGGTTTCCAAATCTGGAGTTTACTTAAAGAAGGATATAGACTTACATGAAAGTGTCCAGAGAGAACCCACCAAATTACCATAATATGCTTTTCATCATAAACCATGTGATGAGAGATCGAAAGCACTGTGTCTCACTACACGGCTACGGGGTGACTTGATTGAAACTTTTAAAATAATGAATAGTTTCTACAAAGTATGATGCAATCAGTTAATTCGTGGGGCGTGCGTCGGCTGCGTCACCAAAGACCATCAAAGAGTACAATTAAATTTACAGATAGCCATTAAAGATCGGTACATGGCGGTGATAGAGGCCCTGGACCGAAAGTAGGCGACAAATCAAGGCAAACAGTTGAAACCCCGTCTAAAAACCGGGCTCTAATAGTGACTGCATTCACAGAAATAATAGTAATTCAGTATTTAGAAATAAGTATTGTGTGTACACCATGAGCATACATGCTCACCATCGAAGGCTATTTCTTGCAGCGGCGTCGTGTGGCGGGTCGCCCTCTTCCATAACAATATGGTTAAGGGGGGTGATGCTGATGGCTGGTACATGCGTATCATACACGTGATTAGGTGCTGCTTGTGGGTCGCCGGTTCGCTCGTGGTATACACACAACATAGTAATAAGTTAATTAAATTAAAACAAAATAATCTTCCCGTAACGATAAGTAGTAAAAAATATTTGTAATCATCACAAAGGTCACGTACCCTGGTGTCTGTAGAGCTAAAAATTAAATAAAAAAATGTTTCTACAGTCTGCCAGACATAAGAAGCATACATACCATAAAAAAGAACTTGCGAAAAAGCAGACGTCACAACATCTTAATATGGCTTTGACCATCACAAACCAATACTGCACACCATAACCTAAGCAAGAGTTGTTCGCAATTGGGTATGTAAAGAAAAATGTAACATATGCTGATTCCAAAACCATTTCGAGATTATATGTCTATAAACCATATTTTTTTATTTAGGGCACATAAAATGATGAGATCGCGCAAATTTTTGCGAAAATATAAAAAATATTTGACCTTCAGTCGACCTCTAAAATGTAGTTTATTAGTAAAAAAAGATGAAACTGACAGCATTAGCATTGACAAGAAAGACAATATCTCTATGACAACTGTCATACCAAAATAAATAAACAAAGAAAAGAATTATTTTGTGTGTTTGGTGCTCTGCTACTCTATTCATTTGTATTAAATTAATTCTGTTCATTATCTTTTCGGCGACCTGGCTTTCCTACCGTTTTGATTGATACTGCATTTACGTTGACCACTGCTTTGTTGTAAGAAACTGTTTGCCTACTGATTGGATAAATTATGGATAATTTTGTACGTGCCGACTCTGCTAACTTACCTAAGGTTGTGAATCTTATCATTCTGGAGTTCATCTCAACTAGCGGCAAGAACAACATCGCAAAAATCCGAGGAGCTAAAGAGATACAACTTATGAACAATGCCAGGATATGAAATAAAAGTGATTGACAGTACATAACTTCTTTTTTGAAATGATTTTATTGTGTTTAATTAAACCAATTTCATTGTAATTATATAAGAGATTATTTTATTTACATTTATACATTATTTATTTTATTCTGGTTCCTTTTTCTGGTTCATTGTACTGCAGCATCAATGCTTCGCCCAGGAACTTAGTCTACGTTAACTTGTTCACACCAGTCTTTTAAAAGTTTCCTTTACTTGAAAAAAACAGTTTATTAGGATTTTTGGCACGAAAGTCGAAACATTTCACAGTTGTAGTTTCTGAATAATATTGTGAATTTGTTTCATTTCAATGCGCAAACACAATCGCGAAGACCTTAGAAAACATTAATTAATTACAACGAGCTCAATATTAATGATTAATTATTCTTTTTTTCATTCTTTATGTTTACACAACGTATTTGTTTTTTCAAAACACAACAAAAACCGATGATCTCTTGTATCAGTCAGAGACAAAAACGAATATAGGTACATGTCACTGTCAAGTTGACTTATATGTCTTTTTTAGTTCATGTTGGCTATCACAACATCTTATTCAGTAGGTACGATGACGTCATCTTTCCTACGGACGATTTTATCTTTAAAAAAATATTAAAAAATAAGTACTGAACAGAATGAAAAAATATTGAAATTAGTTTTTCTAAATGATCCATTCTATCATATAAAAATATAAAAAAAATACCAAAAAAAAACTTTACATACCCAATTGAAATTGGTTGCCTGAAGACGTTATCCTAACAAAGTGAATCCTTTAAAAATAAATCTCAAGGGTAGGGATTGAATCCACGACTTGCAGGTTAGAAGACAGGCAGTATATGTGAAACATGTAAATTACTTTTTCTATTCTAAAGCATTGCATTTATTTTTTTAGAAAACTTATCACGTCGTTAGCTGATTTGACTCGTCTCACTGTACATATACAATAATGCCCGGGTTATAGGGAATGCTATTTTATTTTTGCGCTCGAGCGTTCAAAACGCTGCAAAGTCGTTGAAAAAACGCGCGTAAAAAACGCTCGTGCAAATGACGACTTAGTGACGTCACACTGCGTAGGAATAGCAGTTGCGCGTCAATTTCATAACGCGAAAACTTATCATGAAAATAATTAATTCCCCGTTTCCCAGAGTTTAGGTTTATTTCTTTCAGGCAGAGTTGTATTCATATGAATCACAAGTAATAAGTTGAAGCTTTTTATTCCAAAATGAAGTAAACAAAGAAAAATCTTTCTCAAATTCGACGGAAGAGGAAAAGTTTTGTTGTGTGACTATCGAGGTTTGTTATGCTGGTTTAGACGAAGTTGAGCGCTGACAAAACACGGTGATGATGATAAAATATAGCCTATGTCCTTCTCCAGGTCCTAAAGAATCTCTGAGCCGAATTTCATAATGATTGATCCGGTAGCGGTAACAGACAGACGATAGACAGAACTTTCGCTTTTATAATATCAGAGATTTAAAGGGCATTGGGCATTGCAAATTGTTCCCGAATTCTGTGGCTTCTGTACTAATATTAGTTGAATGCAAGGAGCCACAGGGTTCGGGGTTTGAAAAATTACATGTTAGTATATACTAACATCTTAGATTATATATTGTCTAGATGCCTAGTAAGCGCTCAGTAAAAACTTCCACTAAAAAGGCACTGATTTTGACATCTCCGATCGACCCCCCTCCCGGCCCCCGCCAAATGCCCATCAGTCATTCAGGAGCGCTCGCCGAGTGATGATATTACGAATATAAATGTTTTAATAAAAAAATATCAGTTTGTGCTGTAAGAAACATCCAGGAAAAAAGAAAAGTGTGTAAACATCACATTTCTTAAGTAAATATTCAATTTTCTGATGTATTTCATAGCAAAATGACAAACCGAAATTTAAAATGAATTAAAAAATATTGAAATATAGCGCCATAATGCTTGGTGTTGCCAAGGGTATAAAATATATTTACCAATGATACGCTTTGTTTTTGGCCAAAAATGGAAAAGTGACGAAAGAGTTTTATTAGGTACCTATTGACTCTTAGTCTTAAGCACTTTCTGTTTCATATGATGACGAGGATCTGACGAAGGTATCAGATGATTGCCACTGGAACACCCTGATGGAAAGGACTAAGACAGTCCAGTTTGGGCTCGTTTGCTTTGGTGTCTTAAGCACTTTCTGCTTCATATGGTGACGAGGGTCTGACGAAGGTATCAGATGATTGCCACTGGAACACCCTGGTGGAAAGGACTAAGACAGTCCAATTTGGGCTCGTTTGCTTTGGTTTCTTAAGCACTTTCTGCTTCATATGATGACGAGGGTCTGACGAAGGTATCAGATGATTGCCACTGGAACACCCTGATGGAAAGGACTAAGACAGTCCAGTTTGGGCTCGTTTGCTTTGGTGTCTTAAGCATTTTCTGCTTCATATGTTGACGAGGGTCTGACGAAGGTATCAGATGATTGCCACTGGAACACCCTGATGGAAAGGACTAAGACAGTCCAGTTTGGGCTCGTTTGCTTTGGTGTCTTAAGCACTTTCTGCTTCATATGGTGACGAGGGTCTGACGAAGGTATCAGATGATTGCCACTGGAACACCCTGGTGGAAAGGACTAAGACAGTCCAATTTGGGCTCGTTTGCTTTGGTTTCTTAAGCACTTTCTGCTTCATATGATGACGAGGGTCTGACGAAGGTATCAGATGATTGCCACTGGAATACCCTGGTGGAAAGGACTAAGACAGTCCAGTTTGGGCTCGTTTGCTTTGGTGTCTTAAGCACTTTCTGCTTCATATGGTGACGAGGGTCTGACAAAGGTATCAGATGATTTTCACTGGAACACCCTGGTGGAAAGGACTAAAACAGTCTAGTTTGGGCTCGTTTGCTTTGATTTCTTAAGCACTTTCTGCTTCATATGATGACGAGGGTCTGACAAAGGTATCAGATGATTTCCACTGGAATACTCTGGTGGAAAGGACTAAGACAGTCCAGTTTGGGCTCGTTTACTTTGGTTTCTTAAGCACTTTCTGCTTCATATGATGACAAGGATCTGACGAAGGTATCAGATGATTTTCACTGGAACACCCTGGTGGAAAGGACTAAAACAGTCTAGTTTGGGCTCGTTTGCTTTGGTTTCTTAAGCACTTTCTGTTTCATATGATGACGAGGGTTTGACGAAGGTATCAGATGATTTCCAATGGAATACCCTGATGGAAAGGACTAACACAGTCCAGTTTGGGCTCGTTTGCTTTGGTGTCTTAAGCACTTTCTGCTTCATATGATGACGAAGGTCTGACGAAGGTATCAGATGATTGCCACTGGAACACCCTGGTGGAAAGGACTAAGACAGTCCAGCTTGGGCTGGTTTGTTATGGTGTCTTGAGCACTTTCTGCTACATATGATGACGAGGGTCTGACGAAGGTATCAGATGATTTTCACTGGAACACCCTGGTGGAAAGGACTAAAACAGTCTAGTTTGGGCTCGTTTGCTTTGGTGTCTTAAGCACTTTCTGCTTCATATGATGACCAGGGTCTGACGAAGGTATCAGATGATTGCCAATGGAACACCCTGATGGAAAGGACTAACACAGTCCAGTTTGGGCTCGTTTGCTTTGGTATCTTAAGCACTTTCTGCTTTATATAATGATGAGGGTCTGATGAAGGTATCAGATGATTGCCACTGGAACACCCTGGTGGAAAGGACTAAGACAGTGCAGTTTGGGCTGGTTTGTTATGGTGTCTTGAGCACTTTCTGCTACATATGATGACGAGTCTGACAAATGTATCAGATGATTGGCACTGGAACACCCTAGTGGAAATTACTAAGACAGTCCCGTTTAGGCTCGTTTGCTTTTGTATCTTGAGCACTTTTTACTGCATAAAAATAAGTAAGTAATTACACTTCAAAAAATGTATTTACAGTGTGCTGGTTTTCAGAACAAGGTTTACGGTGGCATTTAAAAGAAAAACAAATAATATCAGAAACATACCACAAATTTCTTATGTCTAAAATAATGACGAACCTGATTGGAAAACTATTCAATTTTGATGAAACTGAACATGCCGCCATCACGAAAATAATATTGTCAAGGTGACGGTAGAGGGGCACTTAAAATAAATAAAAATATTAAAATAAAAACAACTGCGTCAATATCTGCCATCTTTATTAAATTCATTGCAGAACTAAAAAGATAGAAACAAGATTTCAAATTGAATATTTTATTTTGGTTTACAAGTCATCAACAACGTCATTTCATTAATAATATATTTAAAAAAACCTGTAAGCTCAGTTAAGCTCAGCCAAAAAGCCCGCCCCGAACTTTACCAGGCGCAAAAGTACCCATGACTCTAGCTGCGTTACCGCGTTGAATAGCGATGGACAACCTTTGCACCAGGTAGGAGCCGGAGCGGGGGTCACTACACTTTTCCCGTATCCGGCGCCCTAACTCGTGAATCAAACTTTTGGCTTCAGTGCGAGCTACCCATGGTCTCGACAGCAATGGGTACAAAATCATACCTCACCTCCAAAGGCGCATACTTCTGGCGTTTTTTATTCGCAGCATCCTCAACAGCCGCCCCCGATGCGTGGACCGAGCGACTCAAGTGACAGGCGGCGAAAATGTTAATGCACGTGGCGTCCCATTTTTTTCCATTTTTGGTTTTGAATAATCTTAGTTGACAGTGTTCACAAACGCAGTCGGAGGCATCTGTTCACTTCGAGTTGCTCTACATATATCACCAACCAAATTATGAGAAGTGAGCGTGTTATGCCTCCGTTATGCGTCCGACAGCGTTGACAACGCTGTCGGAACGCTGAAAATAAAATATTCAAATTAAAATCTTGTTTCTATTTTTTTAGTTCTGCAATGAATTTAATAAAGATGGCAGATATTGACGCAGTAGTTTTTTTTTAATATTTTTATTTATTTTAAGTGACCCTCTACCGTCACCTTGACAATATTACCACCAAAACAAACGAGCCCAAACTGGACTGTGTTAGTCCTTTCCATCAGGGTGTTCCATTGGCAATCATCTGATACCTTCGTCAGACCCTCGTCATCATATGAAGCAGAAAGTGCTTAAGACACCAAAGCAAACAAGCCAAACTGGACTGTGTTAGTCCTTTCCATCAGGGTGTTCCATTGGCAATCATCTGATACCTTCGTCAGACCCTCGTCATCATATGAAGCAGAAAGTGCTTAAGAAACCAAAGTAAACGAGCCCAAACTGGACTGTCTTAGTCCTTTCCACCAGGGTTTTCCAGTGGAAATCATCTGATACCTTTGTCAGACCCTCGTCATCATATGAAGCAGAAAGTGCTTAAGATACCAAAGTAAACGAGCCCAAACTAGACTGTTTTAGTCCTTTCCACCAGGGTGTTCCAGTGAAAATCATCTGATACCTTCGTCAGACCCTCGTCACTATATGAAGCAGAAAGTGCTTAAGACACCAAAGCAAACGAGCCCAAACTGGACTGTCTTAGTCCTTTCCATCAGGGTGTTCCAGTGGCAATCATCTGATACCTTCGTCAGACCCTCGTCATGATATGAAGCAGAAAGTGCTTAAGCCACCAAAGCAAACGAGCCCAAACTGGACTGTGTCAGTCCTTTCCATCAGGGTGTTCTATTGGCAATCATCTGATACCTTCGTCAGACCCTGGTCATCATATGAAGCAGAAAGTGCTTAAGACACCAAAGCAAACGAGCCCAAACTGGACTGTCTTAGTCCTTTCCATCAGGGTGTTCCAGTGCCAATCATCTGATACCTTCGTCAGACCCTCGTCATCATATGAAGCAGAAAGTGCTTAAGACACCAAAGCAAACGAGCCCAAACTGGACTGTCGTAGTCCTTTCCACCAGGGTGTTCCAGGGGAAATCATTTGATGCCTTCGTCAGACCCTCGTCATCATATGTAGCAGAAAGTGCTCAAGACACCATAACAAACCAGCCCAAACTAGACTGTCGTAGTCCTTTCCACCAGGGTGTTCCAGGGGAAATCATTTGATGCCTTCGTCAGACCCTCGTCATCATATGTAGCAGAAAGTACTCAAGACACCATAACAAACCAGCCCAAACTGGACTGTCTTAGTCCTTTCCACCAGGGTGTTCCAGTGGCAATCATCTGATACCTTCGTCAGACCCTCGTCATCATATGAAGCAGAAAGTTCTTAAGCCACCAAAGCAAACGAGCCCAAACTGGACTGTCTTAGTCCTTTCCACCAGGGTGTTCCAGTGCCAATCATCTGATACTTTCGTCAGACCCTCGTCATCATATGAAGCAGAAAGTGCTTAAGACACCAAAGCAAACGAGCCCAAACTGGACTGTGTTAGTCCTTTCCATCAGGGTGTTCCATTGGCAATCATCTGATACCTTCGTCAGACCCTCGTCATCATATGAAGCAGAAAGTGCTTAAGAAACTAAAGCAAACGAGCCCAAACTGGACTGTCTTAGTCTTTTCCATCAGGGTGTTCAAGTGGCAATCATCTGATACCTTCGTCAGACCCTCGTTATCATATGAAGCAGAAAGTGCTTAAGATACCAAAGCAAACGAGCCCAAACTGGACTGTCTTAGTCCTTTCCACCAGGTTGTTCCAGTGGCAATCATCTGATACCTTCGTCAGACTCTCGTCATCATATGAAGCAGAAAGTGCTTAAGAAACCAAAGCAAACGAGCCTAATTTGGACTTTCATGCTTTAAACAGTAATGTTAGGTTTTTTCCGGTTGAATAATATCGACCCCAAATATTTTTTTAAGTCTCTATGTTTTGGGGAAATATCTATGCACTGGTATCACAAACATCGTGCACACAAATGTAAATGGTGTAAGCAATACACCCACGATAGGCGGCTCACTCACACACGTAAAACGTTTTTGCTTCAAATTGAACGATGCGCTTAGTATTTGAACACGGAATCTAGAGGTATATAATCTAAGACTAACATGTTATTTTTCTAGGAGGTGGATGTAAGAGAATAAAAATGGATCTACTAACACCAACTATGCTAAAAAAATAGCTGTAACTAGTATCAATATTTCTAATGCATTACGTTTTTACAGATATTAACTAAAAGTGCTGCATTCCATGATAATCCATGCCATGGCATGATAATGAAGTAGATAAAATATAGAGAGGCAATTATGCATCAAGAAAACAGTCCATGAATGCAACATGACAAATGAGAGAAACGCATGGAAATGATTTAAAGACTATTATATATCCGTGAAAACATACTCAAGAAGCATACTATTGCAGCCCTGGTGATGAAAGGAGAATTTAAGCTTACTGTTCGCATGCTTGGAATACTCATAATGAAAAAATTACACTTATTCATGTTTGTAAACAGTTTTATTGTGGTTATCAAAGCATACATTAAAGAATACAAAAGTACATGTTCACATATTTATTTCTTTTTAAAAATATAATTATGTAAATAAATAAATTTTGATTTTGACAAAAGTTTCAGTAAATTTAAATGATATTACTAAATTAAAGTCACTTTTTACAAAATGTGCCTAAAGTAAACACCATCAACAAACTTAATTTGTTAATTAATACTATACACTTATGTATAGCCAGCTAGTTCGGTCATACAATTACCAAAAAAGTATTAGTTTTTTATTTTATTTTTTAAATCATGTAGATATTTTATAAATAAAAAATATAGCCTAAAAGTAAATCTAACAACACTTCTTACACCAAATATCAGTTAGGCTCTAGTACATAATACAAAAACAAATGGTACCTGTAAATTTTCTCATTATTATTTTTCATTTATTTACATTATTATTTTCTGTATTCTTGGACAGTTGGGTAAAAGATAGGGTTTCCAGTAACAGGGCAGAGCTTGATTTCTATCAGGGTAATGAGCAAACATTGTATATGCATATAATAACCATTTGATACCAGCTGTGGTCCACAGTTTGTTAATATATATTATAGCCTATGTCCTTTCTAAGATTCTAACTTCTTCATAATCCAGAGGCACTGCACCTAAGAATAAATATAGTAATAGATATAATTGAAAGAAAACCAATATACCCAACTGTAAAAAGAGGTTTTTCTGTGAGTGAGGCAACGAGCTCGTTGGAGTGAGGTACCATTTTTTTAAAGTAGCATACAACACTTGGAAAGTAACCTTTTTTAGCTTACAGTAGGTAAAATGGAAACATACACAGCCATCACATACACCAAAATAACCAAATAACCCTTGACCCAAAAAAAGGAGTACCGAGTGTTCTAAGTAAGATGTGTATATCTGTCTTTTATGTGGCATCGCAACTCTCAAACAGATGGATAGATTTTAATCTAGTTTTTTTGTTTCTAAGAGAATTTAATCGAGTATGTTCTTAGCTCTGTTTTATTGAAATCGGCCTGTTTTTTATTTCTTTGGGGGTTTTTGAGTTTTCTAAATTTAACGCGTTCAATCAGATATTCAAGAGATACCTACACACCTGTTTCATCTTTATGAATACCTAATTGCTATATCTATTATGGAGCACAGGACAGGCGACTTGGGACAATTGTACCTTTGATAGTGGCGTAGGTAGCTCTTTCATGGGGGTACACATGACACAAGTATGTGTCATAATTACCCCTTCTAATATTCTGAATCTTTGCTTCAAGATACCAAATCAATTATATCAAAAACATTTGTGTGTTCATTGCTTAAAACGTTCCACTTCTTCAGTGTTAGGTTTCTGAACCGGTGTTATGAGATGAGAGATATATGGGTAGCCGGTATTATCGATGAGACTTCCTATAAATTACAGCTTATAGTATATTTTCTGGAGCGATGCCTCAGACGAAATTCGTCGTCGGTAAGGTCTTGAAACGGAGTATTTCTAATCTTCTAAAGTTTTCTTCTTATCCTCAAAGACTGAATTGTCGTAATTTATCGACTTCGCTTCGAAAATGTTTGAAGAAAAAAGTTCAAATATTTGCGCTAGGTTAAGTACTAACACAATTTGGCACATAAAAAAAAAAAAAAAAGCCGCCATAATGGCTTTTAGCGATTTAAACAACCTCCCGACGTTGTTTAAATTTGACAGCTAGTTAGCATATGCTGGGCATATTTATAACTTTCCGAAGCGTTTTTCGGTGAGATTTTCGCTAACCATTAGTCTAGCAATTGGCTAACTTTTTAAAAACTTTTTCCGGTAAGGCCGAAAATCTTGGAATAGTGAGAGCTGAAATAATTAAGGTTTATTGCATTGGGTTGTTACAAGTTACATAAAATGCAATATGAATAAAAATCATTTATTTACTTGGATATTGCTAATATCCCTCTTTTCTATAAATCTAAGTTGTTTCTTCTTCATACGCTTCAACTTTTTCGTATTAGTAATAACCTGTACAACTTCAGCTTTGCGTTTATTCTCTTCTGTTCTCTTCAGATTTTCCTTTCTTCTCTCTTTCTTCAGAAGTTCCTTCTGCTTTAGCTCTTCTAAAGCTTGTTTGGATAACTCTTTAGTTCTTTTCAATTCTATCCTTAGAGCAGTTTTCGTCGCAAAGTCCTGTCTGAGTCCCTTAGTTTTGTTTATTGATGAAAACCTAGTAAAAATTAAACACTCTTTTTAGGTGACTTTTACAAAGACATCCCCAGTAAATTTATTTACAGGTTAAGAGCTAATTATCAGCTAAGCCGTAGTTAATACCATATTCATATATAAAAACAGAGGCATTGAGCAGATATGAGTTGAGGATTATGGATAGAAATGTTCCTGATAGAATCCTCACAAAGTCACCTTTATAACTTCGGAACCCTTGGAACAATTCTTTCGATATTCAGCACATCATCTTGGGTAATTAATGGTTAATTATCGGTACTCCACGTTGTAGCTCTCAACATTTTCATGTTTGAGTGGTGGAGATTCTAAGGAGAGGTTATATCCAGAATCTTCAATAAACTCTAGGTATAACTTAGGAATTATGATACAATATTGCTGGTTAATTACATGTAAGTGACAAGTAATTTTTGGTATTGTCAAATCTAATTTTCAGTAATAAGTGAGGATATAATGGGAGTCACATAGAATTTCTTAGCATCCTTACTAATAAGGATTTTAGAGAATACTTTAGAACAAAAAATGCACATATGAAGTTACTCAGCTATGACATGTTAGTCTTGTCATATGAAAAATGTTAGTAACAAAACACTAGCTCCACTTTCATTGTGCATACCGCCAAAACATGGAATGTGTTTCGTGGATAGGTCTTTCTAAACAAATTGAGTGAATAGGTGTCTTCTAGGCAACTGCGCTCCATCGTAGACCGAACATCGGCCAATAGAGCGTGTTTTTTCGCATCGTTGTAAAGAAACCTGGACCCAACACGCCTGGCGTATGTGGTCAGGCGTGTGTTATCAGCAGTTGTTGTGTTAATACCAGCCGAGTTGACGGTCAAACGCAGGCTTATTTTCGAATTAAAAAAAAGGCTTACTTTTCTTTTCGAGATTTCCAAAACCGACCAGATTTAGGTTTCCCTCTGATAGCAGTTATAGTTTTAGTTTCTTTATTCGTGTTTACTGCTTCCACATTCTCTTCAGTAGTATTACTTGGAGGAATCTCATCATTTGTAGCTCTTTTTTTAACGATGTTAGCAACTATTGAAAGCACTTTATTTTTAGTTTCATCAGCCATAATGCTAAATAAAATTAATGAAGATTATTAAAATATTAATTTTCACACCGTAAAAATTCAACCAACACGTGTATTTCGTATTCGTTTACTAATTGACATTGACAAATTTGATTGACAGGTGTCATTTTTTTTTAAATAATTGCCAAGGTTTTTGAGACGAAGAGCCACACGTTGAGACCATAATATCTGTTGAAGATATACAAACTTATTAGAATAACTTATTACTAACTTTTTGTTAGATCGAATGGCTTTATGAAAAACGAAAGCACTTCCTCTTCCTGTGTGTTTTAAAATGTAGTAGAAAATGGTTGATAATATGATAAAATAATTAAATATCTAGATTAGCGTCTTATTTGTGCCCGCTCGCCTATAAGTAATTCAACAGCAGAGCGTGGTTGATCGTTGATAGTATGGTGATCGTGTGGTTGATCGGATAAAATAAAATAAAATGTCGGCCCCTGGGACTGGAACTGTGATAAATTTTCCAAAATTGCAAGATGCCGTGGGCTTTGCAAATTGGAAATTCAGGGTGAAGATTATTTTGGAAGAAAGAAGCGTATATGAAGTTTTATCACAAGAAGGAAAATCTGACGAAAAATTTAAAACAAATGACGCGAAGGCGCGATCTGTCATTGTGCAATGTCTATCGGACAAATATTTAGAAATCGTGAAGAAATGTGGTACAGCGGCTGAAATGTTTTCCCAGCTAGAAAAAGTATTCGAAAGGAAAAGTATTTTTAATAAGCTGTATTTGCGGAAAAAGCTCCTCGAGTTGCGTTTTGATAATATGACATCTCTGCAGGAACATTTTATATTATTTGATGAGTTGGTGACAGAACTTGAAGCGACAAGCTCTAGGCTAGATGATTCAGATAAGGTATGTCATTTGCTATTATCGATGCCAAAAGAATACGACAATGTGATAACGGCTTTGGAAACGATGTCTGATGAAAAAGAAATGGATATAGATTTCGTAAAAACTAGACTTTTAGACGCAGAGCTGAAGATAAAAGGAAACAAGGAAAATAGAGTAAATAACACGGAGACAAGTTTTTACTCGTGCTTCAGATGTGGAAAAGGAAAAGGTCATCGTTCCTTTCAATGCAGAAACCAAAGTCAAGAACGAGAGCAGTATACTAGAAATGAACAGCATCAACAGTTTACCGGACGAGGAAAGAATTCAAGTCGAGGACGAGGTCGTGTACAATTTTCAGGTAGAGGACGGGCACAGTATCAAGGACAAGCACAGTATCGAGGACAAAGACTATATAGAGGTCAAGGACAGTGTTGAGGACGCCGAGCCCTGAGCTACGGGAGGACGACCGCGGGACGCGGAACGAGGCGCAGAGGGGGTGCGGGCGAGCCGGCGCGCGGCGCCGTGATTGGAGGACGCGACCGACGCGTACCCTCGCACCTGTGCGCTAGTCGCGATAGAATAAGTTAGTTTAAATAAGCGTCCATAGAATTTGTATAGTCAGTCTGTTTTGTAACTTCGCACTGTAGACATCGACTTGGAATAAAACTACGAACGAAAAGAGAAGAACATTTTATTTATACAGTCCACTGCACAGGATTCATCGGATCGAGTCCCGAGCATTTGGTCCTTCGAGCGCCGGATCGAACGTGGAGCAGCGAGCATTTGTTCCGTCGAACGCCGCATAGAACGTGAATCAGCGAGGATCGGACTCCGCACGTGTTATTTTCTTCAAGTGCCGATCGTACTTAGAAAATAATGGTGTTAACAAGGAGTCAAGCTGACGTCACTGAGCAAGCCGAACTACAGAGAATCGAAGGGGAACGAACAAGACTCAGCAGGGTTCCTCCGGCATCACCCTCGATGCTGGTGGGAGAGGAAGCTGCTGCCAGACCGGAAGCAGCACCTGCCCTCGTCAACCAACGTACGAACATGGAACGTGAACGAGCAGCCTCGCCACAGCACTCGCAAAGAACGACGAACTCTACTTTGCAACTGCGACTGGCAGAACTGGAGGCAGCCGAGAAGCTTGCAGCAATCAAGCGAAAAGAACTGGAAATGGAAGCGGATCTCGTGAAGAAACGCCTGGCCGCGCAGATCGCAACCATCGAGGAAGCGGGCAGCGTACGGGACGAGCCGTTACATTCGAACAGAGATGAACATCGTCAGCGCGTCGATGACTGGCTGCAGGGTGCCGCCGCTGCTGAACGGGGGGAGCGCGAGGAGTCATCGCGCCCACATGAAACTGAGGAACGCCGTCGGTTACGCTTCGATACCGACCGCAGAGACCGATCGTTGACACCAACACCGGGCCGGTCTCGCAGCTACGGATCCCAGATAGCTGAAGCATTGGACCGGATGGCCAGACCGCAGCGACGATATAATTGTGATTTACCTCAGTTCAGTGGTGCGGTATGTGAATGGCTACCGTTCAAAGCAGCATATCGTGAATCGACTGAGATGTTTAAAATACCACCTGCAGAAAACGTGATGCGCTTGAGATCGGCGCTGGTCGGGGAGGCGCGGGAAGCCGTGTCCGCTCATCTATACGCGGATACCAACCCCGACACGATAATGGCCACGTTAGAACAAAGTTTCGGGTCACCAGAAGTATTAGTGGACAAGATAATCGAGGACTTACGAAAAATACCACGTTTGGGTGTGTCGGCCAAAGAACTGAACAGTTTAGCAGTGAAAGTGCAAAACGCGGTGTGTGTGTTGCAAGGACTTGATCGGCGTGGTTATATTTACAACCCGCAACTCACACGAGAGATAATGCTGAAGCTTACTCCGACAATCAAAAGCAAGTGGTACGACTACGCATATGCGAACAGTGACAGCAAGGATCCAGATTTTGTGACGTTATCGCGATTTTTGATGCGTGAGGCCAACGTCGCGTTACGGTACGCATATGAAACCCCAGCATCGTATTCTACGACCGCAAGAACCGAAGTAAAACCGAACGTGAATACGAACATAAGAAGAAAAGCGAGCGTCTACAGCACTGATAAGGATACCGAGTGCGAACAGATTGACCGATGCTCGCGATGCAGCAAGCCACACGAACTGTCATTGTGTACGGATTTTCGAGCGATGAAAATCGATGACCGGTGGAATCACGTAAAAGAAAAGGGACTCTGTTTCAAGTGCATACACAAAAAACACCATCGAGCGCAGTGTAGAGAAAAGCCGTGCGGAGTGAACAAGTGCCGCCGCCCTCACCATGCCCTGCTGCATCAAGATGACAAGACCATGTCGGCGACTACAGAACCGGCCGCGCGAACCGCGGAATCAAGCAGAACAAGCCATGAGGGTGACGTGTTATCAGTAACAACCACCTCCAATGTTACTGATAAACGCGGCGGAATACTACTGAAAGTGTGTCCTATCGTGGTGTCCGGTCCCAAAGGAGAGACGCGATCATACGCTTTGTTGGATGAAGGCGCGACTATAACCCTTATCGATAGTGAATTGGCAAAGAAAGTCGGCGCCGACGGACCCAGTCAACCCCTGCGTATGACCGGCGTGAATATGTCTCAGAACGAAGCTACGAGCAAGCTTGTGACTATTCGGCTACGTGGTGCGAGCGAGACGGCATCATACACCGTTAAAGCGCGCACAGTCAACGAATTAAGACTGCGAGAACAGACGGTACCGAACGCGCTACTACAATACCAACATCTGCGAGATCTCGAAGAGCAAGTGTGCTACGAACGAACACGCCCGCTCATACTCATCGGAAGTGACTACTGGGAGCTCATTGTTTCACGAGAGTTGCGCATTGGCGGCGCAAACCAGCCTGCAGCATCCCGAACGGAGTTGGGCTGGGTGATACATGGAACCGTCCCACGCAGTCTCATCTACAGCCACGAGAGCGTCTTGCACATATACACGCCCGATCGACGTATATGCGAGAGCGAGACGCACGATATGCGCCTACAAGAACTAGTAGAGCAGCATTTCAAGATCGAATCCTTGGGTGTCGCTCTCAAACCCCGAGTTAGCGACGCGGACGAACGAGCGGTGAAGACATTTAACGAGACAGTGAAGAAAGTCGACGGCGCGTATGAAGTGGGGCTACTATGGAAACAGCCGAACGTGACTATGCCACCGAGTTACGCCGCCGCCTTAAATCGTCTAAAAGGCATCGAAAAGAAGATGGACGCTGACACCGGTTTTGCGAAGGACTACGCCGCTCAGATCGGTAACCTGCTGAGCAAAGGATACGCCGTGCCGTGCGACGGGACCGAAGCACAAAGTCCCATCTGCTGGTATCTGCCACACTTTGCGGTTACCAACCCGAACAAACCGGGGAAGCGGCGCCTAGTATTTGACGCGGCGCATCGAAACAGTGGAGTGAGCCTTAATGATCGACTACTAGAAGGCCCTGATTTACTGCTGCCGCTGCCGGGAGTCATCTTCCGCTTCCGAGAGAGAGAAGTCGCTGTCACCGCCGATATTGAAGAAATGTTTTTGAGGGTGAAGATCCGTCCGGAAGACCAGCCTGCCCAGCAGTTTCTATGGAGAGGAAGCGACCGAACGAGCCCGCCGCGCGCCTACAAGATGACCAGTATGATCTTCGGCGCGGCCAGCTCACCCTTCCTCGCCCATAGCGTGCGCAATCACAACGCGCACGCGCACGCTCAGACACACCCGAGAGCGCTAGTGGCGATAACCAATAGTCACTACATGGACGACCTGGTCGACAGTTACGACGATGAAGAGGAAGCGCGGCGCACTATCAAAGAGCTACGAGAAGTGCACGCTAACGCCGGCTTCACATTGCGAGGCTGGAGTTCAAACAAACCAGGGGCATTGACCGACGTGCCCGATGATCTACGAGCGAACGAGCCTACGCGACTGGGGGGAGTCGCTAGCAACAAAATACTCGGATTATTTTGGAACGCGAGGAACGATGAGTTGGGATTCAACACTGCCATGCATCGAGTGCCAGACGACGTGCGCGCGCAGAACCGCGCGCCCACAAAGCGCGAAGCACTGAGCGCAGTAATGTCCCTTTATGATCCGCTCGGGTTGGTCAGTAACTACACCATCCGCGGAAAGATTATACTTCAAGACTTATGGAGAACGAACACAGGATGGGACGAATCAATCCCGCAGGAGAACGCCGATCGATTTGCTGTTTGGATAAGTCAGTTACAAGAAATAAGGAGCCTACGACTACAACGGAGCTACGGTCTAGGACGAAGCACACCTTCCGACCATCACGAAAACGTAGAACTACATGTGATGTGTGACGCGAGCGAACAGGCCTTCGCTACGATAGCCTACTGGCGGATTATACGTCGTGATGACAAGATCGACGTATCACTTGTCGCAGCTAAAGCGAAAGTGGCGCCACGACGCACTCAGAGTATACCTCGACTCGAGTTGCAAGCGGCCGTTATCGGAGCGAGACTGGCGGACACAATCAAGCGAGAACATCGGATCAAGATAGCACGAGTCGTATACTGGACCGATTCGTCGACCGTGCTACAATGGATATACAACGACCAACGACGGTATACACCATTCGTCGCTCACCGACTCGGAGAGATCTCTGAACTGACCGACAAGAACGAGTGGAGATGGCTGCCGACGGAGCATAACGTCGCTGACGACGCGACCCGGCTGAGTGACACGTCAATCTCCGCCGACGACCGATGGTTCCGAGGGCCATCATTTCTACATGAAACAGAGGACAAGTGGCCGTCTCGGATAACCGACGAAGAAGAAGACAAGGAGGTCCTATTTACGACCGAACAGGAAGCATCTTTGTCAGAGTGTCTACCGAAGCCGACGAGATTCTCAAAGTACGAGAAGTTAGTGCGCGCGACCGCATGCGTGCTAACATTTATTGATAAATGCCGTCGACGAGCAGCACGCGTCGAGTTAGAACATATCGAGCGCGCCGAACGATTGTTGCTGTGGCACGCGCAAGAAGAGAGCTTCAGTGCCGAGCTCCACAGTTTGAGAAACGCTCGCCCGCTATCAAAGTCGAGTCGTTTATACAAACTGGACCCGGTGATCGAGGATGGAGCATTGCGTGTGAGAGGTCGCATTGGAGCATCGAGCGCGCCCGCTGATCTAAAGCGCCCAATAATATTGGACGGGCGGCATCACGTGACTAGACTACTAGTGATGCGAGAACACTGCAACGCCGGTCACGCAAACAGGGAGCGCGTGACGAACGATTTGAGACAACGATACTGGATCATTCACCTGCGACCTACCGTACGAGCCGTGGAACACCGATGCAAGTTCTGTCACACAAGGAAGGCCAGACCGAACGAACCGACACGAGGGGACCTACCACGAGCCCGCTTGGACCCCTACCACCGACCATTTTCTAACTGCGGCATGGATTACTTCGGGCCTATGTTGGTGAAAGTAGGAAGAAGGAGAGAAAAACGGTGGGGCGCGCTGTACACATGTCTCAGCACACGCGCCGTGCACTTGGAGATCGTGAATTCACTTACGAGCAGCTCAGCTATCATGGCTCTACGGCGGATGGCAGCACGGCGAGGATGGCCGTCACATATGTATTCAGACAACGCCACGACCTTTCGCGGGGCAGATCGGGAGCTGAGAGAGGCCTACGAGGAGTGGGCCCCCGTCTTGCGCGAGGAGGGGTTACTCCATCGGATGAAGTGGACCTACATACCTCCCGGAGCGCCCAGACACGGAGGAGCGTGGGAAAGACTAGTACGGTCTGTGAAAGCGGCGCTAGCAGTAACGTTGCGAGAACAAGTACCACCGGAGGAGGTACTACAAACACTGCTGACCGAAGCAGAACACTCCATCAACGGGAGGCCGTTGACGTACGTGAGTGTGAGTGACAGAGACCCTGAGGCACTCACTCCGAACCATTTCCTGCTGGGTTCGTCGAGCGGCTTGCCAACAACGGGCCCCTGCAAAATGGCGGACCTACGAACTTGGCGAGCGAGCCAGGCGCTTGCCGACTCTTTCTGGCAGCGCTGGCTGAAGGAATACTTGCCCACGCTGACGCCACGAGGAGCACCGAGTGACCACTCGAAGAACATGAAGATCGACGACGTGGTCGTCGTAGTCGATCGCACGCTACCGAGGAATATATGGCCGATGGGAATCGTGACGGCTACCTACCCTGGACCGGATGGTGGCGTGCGAGTCGTCGACATAAGAACGAAGAGCGGAACCTTCAGGCGTCCAACATACAAGCTCGCCGTCCTGGAAGCTGCAGAAGAAGGCTGCGCAAGCTACGCCGGGGGGAGAGTGTTGAGGACGCCGAGCCCTGAGCTACGGGAGGACGACCGCGGGACGCGGAACGAGGCGCAGAGGGGGTGCGGGCGAGCCGGCGCGCGGCGCCGTGATTGGAGGACGCGACCGACGCGTACCCTCGCACCTGTGCGCTAGTCGCGATAGAATAAGTTAGTTTAAATAAGCGTCCATAGAATTTGTATAGTCAGTCTGTTTTGTAACTTCGCACTGTAGACATCGACTTGGAATAAAACTACGAACGAAAAGAGAAGAACATTTTATTTATACAGTCCACTGCACAGGATTCATCGGATCGAGTCCTGAACAGACAGTATAGAGGACAAAGCCAGGCCCAGGTAACAGCATCCATTGAAGAAGAAGCAGACGAAAATAAAATGTTTTTAACAGGTTTTGAAATTTGTAATAATGTAGACAATGTAGAAAATATTGATTGGGTTATCGATTCAGGATGCACTGAGCATTTGATTCAGAGTAAATTTGAGCAATATATGACCAATATAACAAAGATTGACGAAATGAAAATATGTTTAGCTAACGGCGAACATATTACAGCATGTAAGAAAGGCTCCATAGAAATAAAATGTAGTGGTAGTAATATTGTATTGCAAGCGGTGATTGTTGAAAATCTGAGATTTAACCTGATGTCAGTAAAACAAATTATTGAAAACGGTTATTATGTAACGTTTAATAGATATTCTGTCAAAATAACGAAAACTGGCGAAAAACCCGTAATAGGCAAAATTATAGGGAAATTATTTATGTTACAATCAAAATTACAAACAAATTTTTGCAATTTTTCTTGGCATAGACGTTTGGGACACCCGAACGACAACTATTTACGACGGATGAACCTGCCAGCAAGTGAAGGCACTTGCGCTCCCTGCAAACAAGGTAAGGCAACAAGACTACCCTTTAAACCCACAGAGAAACCAAGATCGAGATATATAGGTGAACTTTTACACACTGATATCGCAGGACCAATGAGGATACCTGGAATACATGGTGAGCTATATTACCAAGTAATTATAGATGATTATTCACATTTTTGTGCAGGGTACACACTGAGAAAGAAAAGCGACGCTACAGATAAGTTACTGGACTATATAAGGACGCTGCAAATAGAGAAGGAAACAAAGGTTAAATATATCAGGTGTGATAATGGTGGAGAATTTAAAAATAGCAAGATCGAAAACTTCTGTCGTAAGCGAGGTATTACTATTCAGTATACACAGCCTTATTCATCTTCATCAAACGGGGTAGCAGAACGAATGAATCGGACGATATACGAAAAAGCACGGACGTTAATGATAGAAACAAAATTGCCTAAGCATCTGTGGAGTGAAGCTGTGACATGCGCTATCTACCAGCTGAACAGATGCCCATCAGCAGCGATAAATTTGGAAATACCGGAAAGAATAATGCGTGGGAAAGTAGACTTATCAAAACTGAGAGCATTTGGAAGTAAAGCATGGCACGTAAATCTACCCAGAGGAAATAAATTGGACAAAAGAGCAACTGAAACACGAATGGTCGGATATGCACGAAACGGATATAGATTATGGGACCCAGAAGAGGATAAAATAGTGATATCTAGAGATGTGAGATTTGACGAGCAAGATTATGTTTATGAAGAGAAGGTAGTTAACCCAGAGAGAATCTACCAATACTATGAAGATGAAGAGCCACAAACTGATAAACTTGAGATGAGAAGCCAAAATGAAAGAGGAGAAAGAGAGATAGATGAAGAAGATGACGGAAAAAGTGATGAAATATTTGAAGAATGTGAACATGAAAACATAAGACAAGAAACACAACCAAATACGACAAAGTCTGGAAGAATAATAAATATACCAAAGAGATTAGATGATTACGAAGTTTACACAGCATATTGCTTGTTATCAGGAGACCCGCTGGAATATGAAGAAGCAATTGAAGATGAACAATGGAAAATGTCAATTAAGAAAGAATTAGATTCACAAATGAAATTAAAGACTTGGGAAGAAGCTGAATTGCCAAAGGGAAGTAAAGCTATAGACACAAAATGGATTTTTAGAACGAAGCAAGATGGAACAAAGAAAGCGAGACTAGTGGCAAGAGGTTTTCAGCAGGAAAACTATGATAATAATTATGCTCCAGTAGCAAAATTAGCTACAGTAAGATTACTGATGAGTTTAGCAGTACAACAAGAGATGCCAGTATATCAATTAGACGTACCAACAGCTTTTCTAAATGGAACACTGGATACAGACGTATATATTAAATGTCCAAAAGGATTTGAAATTGATGAAGGAAAAGTATTAAAGCTTAGAAAAGCATTATATGGTTTAAAAGAAGCTCCAAAATGTTGGAATAAAAGATTTCATGACTTTATTATCAAGAAAGGGTATAAGCAATCAAAACACGATTCTTGTTTATACGGAAAGGGAAATAACTGGATTGTTATGTACGTAGATGACATTTTGACTCTAGGACCAGAATATAGAGAAATAATAAAAGAATTACAGAAAGAATTTAAGGTGAAAATTTTGGGAGAAGTTAGAGACTATTTAGGACTGGAAGTAACAAGAACAGAAGACAAATTGAAAATTAAACAAACTAAGATGATCGAAAAATTACTGAAGAGATTCAACATGCAAAATTGTAAGGGAAGCAAAACACCCATGGAAGTAAATTTTAATGCAACACCAGCGGATAATGCAGAAATAATTGAAATACCATACAGGGAATTAATATGTTCGTTATTGTATATATCAACTAATAGTCGACCCGACATATGCTATGCAGTAGCGTATTTAAGCAGATTTTTGGAAAAACCTACAAAGGAACTATGGACTGCAGGTAAGAGAATATTAAGGTATCTAAAAGAAACATTAAACTATGGACTAATATACAGTAAAATAATCTTAGCCGATATATATTATAATCTGAATCTCGGAAACGGTTTTAATAAAATTTGGTTTATACGTAGATTAGGGGACGATAAATCGATCTTGCTAGGTTTCATATTTAGTGAATTTGAGTTTGCTCGTATTTTCAGTCATAAAAAATTCGAGTGGAACTCGGATGTCCAGGTACTATTAATAATACCTACTTTGTGTGATATAAACACTTCAATCGACATCATTTCTTCTTTTTTCTTAGTGTAAATACTATTAAACTGTAGCATACTTTTACGATTTGATATATATTTATTTATTTTATCATCCTAATTAAATCTTTTAAAATCCAAAAAGTTTTCGTTATGTTGTTTGTTTGTTTGGTTTTCTTAAATAAATCAAAGTAACGTCGCTAATAGATCGCTGGGTTTTCTAGTTGATTTGTATATAGGGTATTTTTGTTTCGATTCAAAATTATTTATTTATCATTTGACACTGGCAAATTGTTCTTCTTCTTTTTTGTATTGGGCCCGCATTAAAGCATTTGCCAAAGTTTCTTGAATAAAACAAGTTGTAAATGTTCTAGTCACAATCTAAGTCACGTATACAGTCAATTTATAAGTCGAGTTCTGCTTCAGTAAAGTGGTGGCGACTTTACTAGAAGCTTCTGTGGAGTTTTGCCGACAACGTAAAATCACACGTTTCACTGCTTTATTTCACTTGCCCACACTCATACACTTTATCGAACACTTAATGAATAAAACACCACCATTTTTAGGAAAATAAAACAAAGCAACAACATGTTACTAAGACGTTCCCGCCAAAACCCTGGCAAGTTGTTACCAACAATTGCCATAACAAAAAGAGGAATAGAGCGTCATCAATTACCTGTGGTCATCAACACGAAAAAAAGATAACCATCGTCTTGTGTTATGGCGTCATCGAATCATGTTGTAGCTTTGTTTTATTTTCGGCTTGTGTTATTTTGAATACTAATGCAATACAAATGGTGTTATTGTATCTTGTTCGATCTAGTACGTGAGTGTGGTTAAGTGAAATGAAGCAGTGAAACGTGTCAATTTTACGTTTTCTCTACAACTCAACTTCTAGTAAAGTGCCACCATTTTACTGAAGCAGGACTCAAATTTGAAATTGACTGTATACGTGGCTTAGATTGTGACTAGAATATTTATAACTATTCAATAAACTTACAAAAATCTTAATACTTGACACAGGCAAATGCCTTAAGCGGGTTCAAATCCAATTTAAAAAAATGTTTTTTATCGACTGTCTAAAATCTTTCGATAGGCTTTTTTGGCGGGAACGTCCTATTAACATGTTGTTGCTTTGTTTTATTTTCCTAAACTTGTGTTATGTTGAACATCAATGCTATAAAAATGGTGGTGTTTTATTCATTAAGTGTTCGATAAAGTGCGTGAGTGTGGGCAAGTGAAATAAAGCAGTAAAACGTGTGATTTTACGTTATCGGCAAAACTCCATAGAAGCTTCTAGTAAAGACGCCACCACTTTACTGAAGCAGGACTCGACTTATAAATTGACTGTATACGTGACTTAGATTATGACTAGAACATTTACAACTTGTTTTATTCAAGAAACTTGAAAAAATCCTAATACTTGACACTGGCAAATGCTTTAATGCGGGTCCAATACAAAAAAGAAGAAGAATCTTTTGATAGTGTCTTAGTTGTCATGTCAATCCAGATCCACCCACCACCCACCGTACCATAGCATCAAAACAGCTGATTTATTAATTTGGTTGGAGTATTTTTGTTCAAGTGAGTTGGACTGTGCGGTGATTCATAAACACGATAAAGATTATTCATTTATTTACTCCTGCTTTAATGTAACAAGCAAGAATAAAACATTTCTACTTTACAGCTTCGCGTGTGGACAAAAGGAAAATCTTAAAAAAATGCCTGTGAGTCATAAACCTCAGATACAATATAATGATTATTATCATATTAATATCTGTAATCGTTTACTAAATTCATTGTTATAGGCCTATCATTCTACATTAACGGAATACACGCAGTCAGTCGGCAACTTAGCGCTGTTGCCAATTCGTACCACATTCCGTGGTCCAGCGCCTATGAGCCCCAAAATAGAGCTCGATATCATCGACGAGGCTCTCAATTACTTCAAAGCCAATGTATTCTTTAGATTTTACGAAATTAAGGTGAGTTACAAAATTAATCTTAAAACTTAAGTAAGTATGTAACTTATCTACTTTAATTTCATAGATTATAATTTCGTCATAGTCATTGAACAACGATTGTTTTGATAATTTTAAAACTTCGTTTTCGTGATAAATGAACATTATTTGAGCTGCTTCATCGGCCAAATATACTTTTTCACAAAATGTTACTGCTTTGCCCAACTGTTGTTGTTCTATGACTATGGAAACTACTAGACCATCAAGCTACTTACGCTGATGAAGTAGATTACTCACCCTAACTAAAAATGCTTACATTACATTTTATGCTTAACTTTTTACTGAGTTATTTAATTCCAATTTCAATGATTCCTTAATAAGGGTGGTCCTATATAAATTGGGAATGTTTTATTACGAATATAATATGAATTAGAATGTTGACTAAATTTAGTTTTTAAACTAGTAATTATAAGCTTGCATATGAGTAGTTGAGTGCTGCTGTGGTAATGTGAAGGCATACTTGTGATATTAATTTTCCTGTATTGTATAGGTATTTGTATGGAAAAGACAAATACAACCAAAATGTTTCCCTATTTCCAGTCCGATGCTGACAGAGTTTTAATATACTTAACACTATACATTTCGGAATGCCTCAAAAAGTTGCAGAAGTGTTCCAATAAGAACCAGGCCCAGCAGGAGATGTACATGTTGGCTATATCCAAATTTGACATTCCTGGGGAATATGGTTTTCCATTGAACTCTGTGTATGCTAAACCTTCCAGTGCTCAGGAATCTGGTAAGAATTATATAATTGCTGATGTAGTAAAAATTGAATGTCTTGACTAAATATTTAGAGGATGCATTTTGCTAATCCTAAATCTAAACTAAATTATAAAAGTGAAATAAATTATTTCTGCCAGTTGCTCCTTTTAGAATAAGGTATTATTGCCAAATTTCTACACAAATAGCATAAAACCTGGAGACTCTCAATTTTTCATCACTACATGGGTAAACAAAGGGTAACGTATTATAACTAACATTAAACTACCTGACATAAATATACCACACTTTCACCGTTCTTATTTCATTAAATTCAAAATTCTGACATTAATTTCTCTATATATCTTCGAAAACTGCATATTCATAAAAAAACACCCTCAATTTTTCCCAAAATTAGCTTATAAAAGAGATTGCCTAATGAGATCAAACTATAAACATAATTTGATATTGCCATCTTCCAAACTACATATACACAGCTCCGGCCCTCATTCTATGGCTATCAAAATATATAATAATTTACCAACGCACCTGAAAGAAATAGAAAATACAAAGATTTTTTCTCAAACCCTAAAAAATATATTAATTAAAAAAGGCTATTATACGATAGAAGAGTTTTTTAAAGACAAACACATAATAGAATAAACCGTTCCGCTCCACACTAGATTGCTATACCCTATTAGGGTGATTATGTATGTACCTATGCTATGTATGTAATTGTAATGCAATGTAAAATAAACAATAAAAAATTCTATAAAGCAGTGGTCTTTAAAAGCATTCTTTGAGGTTTACATTGTTTGTAATAAAATTCTTAAATAACATTTGTTGTTTAAGTAACAATTGTTTAAAAGCTCAATATGTGATGCACTAGCTAGTGGATTAAAAAATTCTTGGGAGTATGAAAGTGTATGTACCTGTATTATAATAGGACTTCAAGCTAAATGTTTGGATGTAAGAGCTGTTGATTGATTCATGGCATATGTCTATTGTCTAAAAATGTCTCTTTTTCAGATTTGATGAGACAATATTTACAGCAGTTGAGGCATGAGACTGGCAACAGAGTGTGTGAAAAGGTATAGAACTTTAATTGAACATTAGCTAATTGTATGTTTTATTTACGGTTTTAGGTTCTTATAAATTTATGATACCCATCTATATATTTATATGACAGGCGTTTTAATCAGGGTCTAATTAATACTGCATAAACTACATTAGGCCGGTTGATCTGTAGATATCTATATACCTCTACTTATAGAATCTAAAGATATACCCAAAGAATATTTTGTTACTTATTTACAGGTGTTTGCTACTGAGGATGGGAAGCCTAGCAAGTGGTGGCTCTGCTTTGCTAAGAGGAAATTCATGGATAAATCCTTATCTGGACCAGGCCAATAATTAAATATAGCCACAAGTATTAATTCATATTTTATCACACATTGTTTATTGTATGAATGCTGTGTCCTTGAGATGTAGTAGATTTTATTACTTTTGCAAACACATTTCATCAAAACATTGCTAAGTGCATATTCAGGCAATAATCAAGAAGTTAGTAAGTAGTTGAATGTTGTTTGGATGATATTCCAATTTAACAGTTGATTATGTGTTTAGTGTAAGAAAAATTCCATAATTTTCTGTATTGTTTATAATATCAATATTAAAATCTTTATAAACAGGAATTTGTATATTTGTTACACTTATATATCTACTAATAAGTACTCTAGGTAGTTGGTCTGTACATTTCTTAAACTTTTTGCTTCATCAATCCAGTAAGAATACATTTATGTTAACATTGTTGTTGTATTAATGTTGTTTAAGGCCATCATCATATTAATAAAATCAGCTGCCATAAAGAAATGTCATTAATTAATTATACTGTCTAGTCACAAAGAAAAAGTGCTAAACATAATTCGAAGAAGTAATTTTTCTGGTCTGTTTGATGAACTCTATTACACCACAGACTGTATATCTGAGATGCTCTGCCATGCTGCGTAAATATTCAATATTATAATATCAACTGGCATCACAGCTCAATTGGTAAAATGCCTGCCTTCTGAACTGCAGGTTGTGGGATTGAACAATATTTGTGTGATGAACATGGATATTTGTTGTATTTGAGTATTTATAAATAAGTATATATTTGCAAAAAAGAACGTATATAAGTATTATAGTGTCGTATAAAAAAAAAACGCGAATAAATCCGCTTTTGACCATGCACTCACCTACTACTTTCGCTAAGGACTTTTTCTATATGATAAGCCCTTTATAGTGTTAAAGGTCTCTTTACGGTTGCTTCTATACTATTTTTATAATGAATATTAGATTATTATATTATTTCATACAAAAAGTCAATAAGCACAAGACAATATAACAATTGCGAATTAGTTATTCATTATGCTGAAGAGAAAAAGCTCTAAAAAAGGTGTATAGCTAATAAAGACTAACCCTTCTTTTAACAATGATGTTTGCCGTGTATTCTTAGGCAGGAGGGGGTACACTTACTTACTATTTACAATATAGCTAAGAGTGACAGTTTTATCAGCGAATTTACACAATTTATTTAGCAAAATTTCACCAAGATCAATAATTAATACTTCTGAAATAATAGAGATATGTAACTCCAACAAATTCATATTTTATAATTTAAACTTAATTGTTGCGCATTATTATCTAACCTATATTTTAAATCGACAAACTAAGCATTTGACCACAGCTCATAGGATTTTAAGAGATGGTGTAGTCCGAAACATAACCTAATTGAGGCCATATTCCTTAACAAGCTGTCCGGCTATGACCAGCCTCTGTATCTCAGAAGTTCCCTCGTATATTTCGGTGATCCTCGCGTCTCTGTAGTGCCGCTCGGCTGGCATGTCCGACACATACCCCATGCCACCCAAAATCTGAAACAAACAAGAAAATTTAGAAAACTTACAAAAGCCTGACATAAAGAAAATGGCTGAAACGATTTTTAATAAAGAACCATCGATAAAATCTGCTTTGTAACACAAAAAAAAACGGAAAAGTGCGAGTCAGACTCGCCCACCGAGGGTTCCGTACAAACTAGTAAATAAAAGGGGGAAACCATATTTTTTTTATTTTCCTTCTTATACCGAAAAATAGACATCGTAAAAATATTTAAAAACCTGTTTTAACTAATGCTAACTAAGCTCATTATATGATATGGTTAATTCACTTTAAAATTTCAACCCTCATTCCTTTCATAACGACACAATTTTTTTGTGATACAATAAAAAATGACCGGTTTTCGGTATTTTTTCCTATATGTGTACTCTAACATAATGCTTCTTGCCAAATTTCAGAGTTAAGTCAACGGGAAGTACCCCATAGGTTTTGATTCCCCTGTGAGTGTCGAAACGTGCGTTTTTTACGACATATTCGGCTGTAACTTTTTTTTACGAAAACTGAGAAATTTTATATTTCTTTCTCCAGCAAAATACTATGGATCTGCGTATATGGTTTTAATTTCAACTCGATACCTTCACGCGTTCCCGAGATAAAGGTCTTGACGCCCGGACGGACAGACGTACAACAAAGTGATCCTAAAAGGGTTCCGTTTTTTCCTATTGAGGTAAGGAACTCTAAAAAAAAAACTAGATCAAAATTAGACTTTCTGTTTGAGAGCTATGATGCCTCAGACACAGATATATACACATCAAACTTACAGTACAACATCCCTCTTTTTGCATTGGGGGAAAAATTACCTGTATACTTTGGTGTGAGACAAATGTAGCTGCCTCCGATGCTGCTAACTTGGCCATCGCAGCCTCCTTGGTGTATGGCTGTTTGTGATCCTTTAGCCAGGCCGCGCGCCACGTCAGCAGTCTCGCAGACTCCAGCTGTAGCGCCATATCTGCTAGCTTGTTTTGAATTGACTGCAGTTTCACGATAGGCTTGCCGAACGCGAGCCGCTTAGATGCGTATTCAATGGCTACATCCAGTGAAGCCTGAAAATTATAGGTTAAACATTTAATTTTTGAATGGCCTCGTAGTATAGTTGGTAGTATATGTGCCTGCTGAACCATAGGTTGTGGGTTCGATCCCCACCCAGGCATAGAACACAATGTGTTCTGTGATGAGAAGACTTAAACAACAAATATCCATGCTCATCACACATAGTTTGTCTTGGGTCTTATTTACGGGTTGCACTCCGGGAGTGCCGGCAGAAGTGAATACTAAAAAAAATAATAGCAAAAAGACTGACTCGTATATGATTTGAACCTCCGCCCAACAATGGACAAATTGAAATTTATATTGGCGCATTGCACGTAAGACTCGTTAGCTCAGTAGGTTTGAGCTACTGAGCTAACGAGTCTTACGTGCATGTGTCGAAAATAAGCATTCGGCGCAACGAAATGACTTCATGCTAGAAGGACAAACTTGTACATACAATAATGAACTTTAAATGCAGAACGGTAGAATAGGTTTCTGACTAAAATAAGACGTCATGCTAAAAGGACAAACTTGTGCATACAATAATGAACTTTAAATGCAGAACGTTAGAATAGGTTTCAGACTGAAATAATCCGTCCGTCTTACGAATTTTAATCTGACGCCCATCCGAAAAATGCACAATGCCGCTAAAGAAGTTTTCTCTTCAAAAAATTTATGTGGTCTATCAGTCATCTAGTTCCCATAGTACAAGCTTAGCTTAGTTTGGGGCTAGATAGTGTGTGAAATTTTTTATTTGAACAAACGCGTTATTCACCTCTATTTTTGATCCGAATTCTCCGACTATAGTTTTAACCCCATATCTTTTTGAAAAGCAAAAAACCCGCTGTATGCAGTAGAAATTATTCTGAGAATTCGGCTCAAAAATAGACTTGAGTAACCTGTTTGTTCTAATAAAAATGTGTAACAACCATGTTAGTTTTGATAATACAAGTGTGTGAAGTGTCCTAATACAAGTGTGTGAAGGGTTTTGTGAGATTGGAAGTCCTAGGGCAGTTAATAACCTCCCTCTAAAAGCTTAAAATATAGAATTAGCCTGAACCTAGCCATAATTAAATCATACCTGTGCAATACCTAAAGCTTGTGAAGCAATGCCAATCCTGCCTGCATCCAAAGTCATCATAGCAATCTTAAATCCAAGTCCGGGTTGACCCAAAATATTCTCTTTAGGCACTTCACAGTCTTCAAACATTAGTGAACAAGTGGATGACCCTCTGATTCCTAGTTTGTCTTCTTTCTTTCCTAACTCTAAGCCTTTAATTGGTTTTGGGACAATAACTGCAGAAATTCCCTTGTGTTTTAAACTTTTGTCTGTTGTTGCGAAGACAACAGATGCTTTGGATTCATAACCATTTGTGATCCAACATTTGGTGCCATTGAGGACCAATTTGTCACCTGCATCTTTGGCTACAGTAGACGCTGCACCAGCATCAGATCCATTACCAGGTTCTGATAAGGCAAAACATCCTACTGAATCACCTAAAAAGTAGAGAAATGTTTGTATGTGTATTTGTTTAATAATACAATAGATCCGTTGACAATCCATTTACTCAATCATTGTATTTTTTATTTAATAAACGGCTTCTTAGTATTGGCTTTAGCACCACTGATGCCTCTCAAAGGACCAAGCTTGACCTGATACACTATGCAAATAAAGTGTATTACTAATATTTCTTTATTTCGGAAAGTACCCTTAATCATATAAAAATTACAATAATTCTACAAAAAATTGTAACAACAGGGTTTTTAAACACAGGTGGTAAGGGACAGTGTCAATGTTGGAGATCTGTTGCTGTGTAGCATTGGGTGCTTTGCAATAGATATTAAATATGAGAGGATTGTTAACAAGTTAAGGTCTAGAAAGAATTTGACTACTACACCATGGTTTCCTCATACTTTCCTAAAAGGCTCAACTTAGGATTTGAACCCACTGGTTTGGAAGTCTAATGCAAAACTAACTGATCTATTATCACTTCAAAATCTTTTATAATCATTAAGTAGGCCAATAAAGGAAACTTATACTTAACAGCCAGTTTAAACAATTCCTAATTGCACTATATTTATAAGAAAATATTTCTTACCATTACTGAAGGGAGTTACAAACTCTGACTTCTGTTTATCAGTGCCCCAGTGAAGAATAGGGCCCAAATACAATGAATTATTTACTGACATTATAACTCCAGCTGAAGCGCAGCCTCGTGAGATCTCTTCGAGGGCTATAGAATACGCAAGGTAGTCCAGCCCAGCTCCACCGAGCTCTTCGGGAGTAGCAATTGCCATCAATCCCAATTCGCCCATTTTCTTAATAGCTTCACCAGGATATAAATGCTCTCTATCGTATTTAGCTGCATTTGGCTTCAGTTCCCCTTCGGCGAAGTCACGGCAAGTTTTGTGAAGCATTTGATATGTTTCTGGTAGAGATGAAAGTGAAGCTATGCATCTTGATTGACGAGCACTTGTGCCTAGAAAAATATTTTGTTTCCAGTGATTTGTTTTTATTTTTCGAATCAGTTACAATTTTCTTTGAAAATACATATTTCGTGAATTTACTTACCAACTACCTGTAGGACTTTCGAGACTGAAATCAACATTGTTCGTTTGTATTATAAGCTTAATTAAAACAAATGAAAATGAAGCTAATTCTCAAAATTCGTAAAGAAAAACAAAAGAATTCAAAAAAGACTTTGAACCTCGAATTAAAACTTTTTTCTTCGTGAGAGGAATTTGGCATCACACCTTCTAAGCATTTGGAAAAATAATGTTATAGTAAATTATGCTTTGTTATCTCTCGATCTATTTTATTATTTATAATGTTTGGTGTTTTTTCGTTTAATGGAAATAACATTTTAATTACTATAACATTTTTTTAGATGTTCCCGCCAAAAAACCCTTTTTTTCAAACTTCATCTTGATATACCCCAGTGAACTCGAATGGCAAATGCCGGGCAAAGATGATAATATCAAGTTAAAAAAAGCATCATATTCATCATTATTTTTTCACTGTACTTAGGTGTTGTATTTCCTAATAATAAAAGAACAATGGCGAACTCCCATACATGATTTTATGTCAGTAAAAATCGTAGCGTCTTTAAATAAAAAAAATATCTAGTGATTCTACATCATTTCCTGAGATTCCAGGTATACGAATTTCTTTTCAAGAAAGCCAGGAAAAATTCTAATTTGGCTTCAAAGTTTTGTGAGTTTGTTGTTTTTTTTTTAATTATTGAAATCGGACCTGCTTATAGCATTTGCCAGTGTCAAGTATTAAGATTTCTTCAAGTTACTTGAATAAAACAAGTTCTAAAATAACAAGTCGCAATCTAAGGCTTAAACAGTTTAAAATTCGAGTCATACTTCAGTAAAGTGATAGCGACTTTAGAACTAGAAGCTTCAATGGAGTTCGGACACAACGAGGTCGACCTCGTTGTGTTTCGGTGGTTTATTTCACTTGCCCACACTCACGCACTTGATCTCACACTTAATGAATAAATCGCCACCATTTTTATTGCATAGCATTATATTGCATATAATAGTTAAAATAACACAAGTTTAAGAAAATAAAATAAAACAACGTTTTCATGACTAGCCCGCCAAAACTTCAATTTATAGGTTATGTTGCTGATGTCAACTTGTTGAAACAAAATATAAACGTTTTAATTATTGAAATGTATGTTACCTCATAGCGAGAACACAAAACAATGTTTTCATCTGCCTGGGAGTAAGTAAATAAGAATAAAATAGGTTAAAAAAAATTACAAATCATGCCTATTTCCCCTTACCGGTTAGGCAGAGCATCAAAGACCATAAGGTCTTTTGACGCCACATTTGACCGTAGTTAGAGGGTTAGTTAGGAGGGAAAGGGTATTAGAGGGTTGTAAGATAAGACGTAATGTTGGCATATAGTGACAGGTCAGTAATGCAAATAACTAAGCGGGTAAGTTGCTCTGCTTTTTCACTTTGTACTGAAATAGATGTCTACTATTCATTATTGTCAATAAATAAAAAGGTAGGAAAATAAAGCAAAAAATATTTTTAAACATTTATTTATCATCATACGATCCCAGGGTGAACAGAAACAAATCTTCGTATTCCAATGTTGGGAAATACAAGATGTTATTTCTGTCCGCAGTAATGCTTTGGAAGTTGGATGTCCATCTATTCATATTTATAACCTCTATCATACATGCCTGAATGTTTTCTCAATTGACTTATTTGTGTTTCAGAAGCATATTGTATATTGTTATGAAAGCGAAGATCAAACCTTTTTAAGAGCTGCAGCTATTTGAAAGTTTTGCATCTTGTGGTAGAGACCTATGAAAATATTTCTGCCTGAATAATTGAAAATCGCTTTTAAAATGACCATTTATATAACCTCTACTCACTCCTCTGCAAATTGTTATGCAGCGACTTCGATTTGTTTTCCATTAATTATTCTGGCATGTAAGGTTTGTATCTCCATCCTTTTAAAAAGTAATATTGTCTTTGTATCTCCTAATATAAAACCGTCACCTTCTATTAATTATGATCTTAGAACTGAATTTGTGAAGAGAGTAACTCTCCTTTTTAAACGTAGTTTGCAGTTCATTCTATTTGAGTTCATAACCAGCAAGCATGGCATAATCTATCAGATGCAGTTATCTGAAAACAAAAATACAATCAAGTGATTAATTAAATAATAATTTAAAATATCTGTGACTTGAGAACTTTTTTATGAGTCTTTTTGTCAAAATAAACTGAAAACCTTTATTTCACAAATGCGTAGGTTAGTTAATACTTTATTATGTATTATATATTTTGTAAGTAGAAAACTTCCACACATAAAACCGAACAGACATAATAATATGGTAGGGCTTCATAGCTAATGGTATAATCCAAAAGGAGCTCACTTGGCGAGTATTATTTACACACACAATAGATTGTGTGTGGAATAAATGTTTTGTTTTAAATGTTAATGATTTTATTATATATTTTAAGATACATTCAATATTAACATTGTCAAGTGAAGTTAAAGATTTTGTTTAATTTATACAGGTAGGGCTAAGCTACTAAATTAGTGGTAGGTAGATAGGTACTTACATCCAGTTACAGCTAGCTATAACTTTTGTGTTAAGTTCCAAAGCACGGTATCGGCGCAGTGCATTGACGCGTAATTATGTTGCAATTTATACATAAATGCACGAAAGTCTCCCACGATCTCCCATCATGACTAAATTAAACAAAACTGATCGAGAGACATTTTATCGAAGTCCAAAAGAGAACAGCACAAAGTCATCGGATGTAAACCAAAATTGAAATCCTTGGGCACATAGTAGTTAATAAAATCATATCGGTAACTCCAAAGGCAGTGCGGGTCGTAAGAAAATAAAACAATAATATAACCAAAAACACCGAATAACAACAAAAACTTTTGATTTGACGTATGGCGTCCAAGCCGTCCTCGTCTTTTTTATTGAACCCGTGCGATTGAGCATTTGCCAGTGGCATGTAGTTTTGTTTAAAAAACCCAATATGTCTCATCACAATTGCCAAAAGAAGAAAGAATTGAATCTTATGAAAATGTTTAGTCAAAAGAAAGAAAAAAGCGGATTGGCAGAGAGATGAATCCAATGGAATATCTTGGCTGGGGCAAATGTTCTTGACGTGCGGTGCCAAGTTAGTTACTCCGTAGAGGAAAAATGCAATGGAGGAAAGAATATTCAATCAATATAATGATTTTTAAAACGATCTTTTTATTGTGGCTTTTACTAGCTTACCTGTTTTAGTGATAAAACATAGAAAATTATTTAGTTAAGTTCTGTAGATATGATATTTTAAGACGCTTCAAAAAGTTAGACATAAAATTTCGCCATTGTTCTTTTCGCGTGTATCGTTTCCCTAACTTTAAACTAAAACGTTAATATTTACGAAACTTGAAAATGGCAACTGCGCAAACCGCGTGAGTCCAAACCCCGTGAGGGACAAAAAAAATAAGTGTTGTATTGTCACTGTCAAAAAAAAAAATTACTGTCAGGTCAGCAGTCGCCATTCATTTGCCATTGCCAAACAAAAATAGTCAAAACAATTTAAAATGATAAAATGGAGATATTATTGAGAATAGTCCCTAGAAATCCGCTAAAAGTAACAGCTACTAAAATATTATTAACCCAAATAGCTCATTACACAAGGTGCGTATCGGAATTTTTAATATTCATTAGATGTTACGTAGGTTAACCTTCAATTCATATATTTTGTATTTTTCAGATTAGCAGAAGTAGGAAAGTTAGAACTACCAAAATCTAGTGGAAAATATGATACGGGGCAACTAATTTTGCATAAAGTGTTCGGGTATAGAGGTGTAATTCTGTTTCCTTGGCTAGCAAGAGTTTACGATCGAGATGCTTCTAACAAAAAGGATAGTTCCGATTCTTCAATCCCATCTGAGGCGCCTGGAGACTCTCTATCTAACGTTGGGAAAGAGGTGAAAGGCAGGACACACACATTCTACCAAGTCCTAATTGACACAAGAGATGCACCATACATAGTAAGTATTCACCTTGATAATAAAGTGAAATACCATGTACTTATATCATGTGTTCATTGCTTTATTAAAACAATGCAAACATATAGTAGGTAAATTTATATTGATAGGAGTAGTAAAGACACATCTAATGAATATTGTATTTTTTTTAATGGGGCAAGTGCCTTTATTAACTACTACAAAACACCAACCTTTACAACAAAATATATATACTGATACTTTATTATAATAGTGACATTAACATTTTTTATGACAGTCACATGCTTAGGTAGGTAACAAATTATAATGGTCTTGTCAGACTGATATTGACACTTTGGCACCATTTTTTTTTATTTTTAAGATACATTATGTTTGGGGATACAGGTTTTATTCTATTAATTATTTTATTGCCAAAAAATTTATATATTCTTTACTTTATTACTCTATTAGTGTAAACATTCATATATGCATAAAGCTTAATTTATATAATCCCACTGTATGTGTTCTATTACTTCTTATTTATGAAACTTTTATTTTTGACCTTGCAAACAAACATCGATATGAGACCTGAATGGAAGAAAAAGGTATATAAATCTAATAATCAAATATTAAATACAATAACCTCTCAATCTAACATACACATAAATTATTGCAACATTTTAACAAGTTTTGATCCCGCTTTTGTTACTTATATCCATAGACTAATTGAACTATGAATACCATAACAAAGTTTTCTTAAAAACTGTTGTACTTTCTTATTATACTCTTAATAAGCACCATTTGGTTATAAAGTATTTTGTTCCATTTTCAAAGTCTCAGTAGTACGGTCAACCGGACTGGCAACCGTACTACTGGGAATAAACGACAATTAGCATCTGACAAAAGTCGATTAAGAAGTATTATTATTTTACCTTGATCTGTCTCACTGGTGGGTAAAGACCATATCCTCGTAAGTAGGAAAGATTACTTTAGTTAAAATAGGCTTATTAGATTTTCGAGATAGATATTAACCTAACTTATTCATTCCAAACATAGCTGTCCCTTAGTAAAACAGGGTCAGGAAATATAAGACAATGAAGCTGAGATGTGCGTTTCCAGATGTGAATATGTTAAAAAAACAACATCAGATGATTGCAGTCTTATAGTAAAGTTGGAAGCCAAATTGGTGGGTAGTCAAGCAGTTGTGCTAGTTGTACAATGCTTTATATTATATCAAGATACAAGTAATTGTTTGAAAACCTAAAAAAAAGACTTCAAAATATGCAATTCATTCACTTGGATGACATATTTTTCCAAATATCATGTTATAAAAACCAAAACACTGAACTGATTTTGATAAAATTTAGGGACCACTTGGGAAGTATACCATTTCAAACAATTTTTTTTTTTATATCCATAGGTCTAGGTGTCTTCGAGTACTCAGGGAACACATAAAAAATAAAAAAGATTCTGACTAATTGAGAACCTCCTTCGTTTTGGAAGTTAGTTAGAAATGTTAGTTAGTTAGCAATAATGTAACTCTTGAGTGTTTTGCATAATTTCTGTATATGTTTAGTATGAATAAATAATTATTAATCACCATTCATCAGAACACCATAGCAGGTATAAAAAGTCTTAGCAAAATCATATGCATGTTTCCATTCCAGCTACCTGTTAAAAATCTATATTTTGAAGCATTCCACTTGGTCCTAAAACGAGACAATAGTGGACCACTTATCACGACTATTTTCATCTCAACATGGTGCTATGGTGTATCACCCATCATGATCACAATTCTCTTTCAGCGGGCTCAAACGGAAGCTGTAACTTTTCTCGGCAACCAAGAGTCGAGTAGAAGTCTGTATGCCATCCCTGGATTGGATTACGTAGCCCATGATGACATTATACCATATACCTCGGTGGAAAGAGTACCATTGCAACATGAACTGTTCGACAAATTCCTTATGCACAACCCTGATAAAGGTGAGAAACTATGTAAGCACCAGACTGTTACTAATTCGCTAAAGCGCACAGATTACCCCCTGTAGAGTAGATATCATAGTAATGAAATAGGACCTTGAGGTGATTGAATTAAAACCTTTTTTTATCAGCCCTGTTTGTACAAACTGTCCCACTGCTGGGTACGGGCCATCTTCTCATTGTGAGAAGGGTTAGGCCATAGTCTGCCATGCTGGCCAAGTGCGGGTTGGCAGACTTCACACATCTTCAAGATCAACTCTCAGACATGTAGGTTTCCTCACGATGTTTTCCTTCACCGTTTGAAGTTGGCGGCAATCAACAATACGCACATAACTTCGAAAAGACAGAGGTGCGTGCCGCGGGATTCGAACCCAGGACCTGCGGATCGCAAGTCAGACGGTCTCCCGACTAGGCTGTTCGGAAACTTAAAAAAACCTTATGGAATATCTATCTATCCATCATCTCCAATGGTTATTTCAATGTTACATAGCATCTCCAATAGTTATCTCAAGATTACATTGCATCTCCATTAACTATCTCAAGGATACATCGCACAGAAACTCATTTGACTATTTATTTGAACAGAAATTTCTTTCTCAAAATTATGCAGTGTTTCACTTATCTTTATCGCGCTTACACAGCATTATGATGGGTTAATCCAAAGTTATCTGTGGTTACAGCATTTTTCTTCCACTACCATATCTGACAGTGCATTAATTAAATGATAATTTCCAGACCCCCCATTCATAGCGCAAGAGACACTCCGAGCGTGGCAGAAAAAGAACCACCCGTGGCTGGAACTAAGCGACGTTCATCGAGAGACCACAGAGGGCGTGCGCGTCACAGTCATACCTTTCTATATGGGCAGCCGCGAGTCACAGAACTCCGCTGTTTATTGGGTATGTTCTTGTAAGCCAAGCAAAGCTCTATTGACCAGATTTTTCGAAATACCACATGAATTATATTATCATTTAATTTTGTTACAGATGCTGTAACAAAATTAAATGATTTTGTTACTGATATATAATCCTGTGTTGTGTATGTAAATTTTTAGGTCATATAATATGCATAATTTGTAGCAACATCGATTTTTTTTTAAGTATCACCATCTCCAGGAAAAAAATATATTTTTTTATTCATTAGACCTCAACTACATTCTGTGTCTTTTTGTCACATGCTAAGGGGGACAGGTCCAACGCCCTGCTCCTTATATAACACCATTTTATACGCTTATGGGTTGATGTCATAGACATACATTTTATTGTGACAATAAACATACAGCAGAAGAAAAAAATAATACAACAACACTTAAATAGAAAACTAAGAGGTTTTTCGCCACAACCCGGCCCCCGCTCAGCATGATACTAGTTGTGATATTGTGAACAACCAGCGCTGGTATTCCGCCAGGACCGGATTATTATTTATTTGCCATGACTTTTGATATCGGTTTATGTGATTATGAAGTGGTCTGTTGTCAGTGGCGCTACTGCATCCGGCTGGAGAACCTGGGTCCGCAGGCGGTGCAGCTCCGCGAGCGGCACTGGCGCATCTTCTCGCTGTCGGGCACGCTGGAGACTGTGCGCGGGCGCGGCGTGGTCGGCCAGGAGCCGGTGCTGGCGCACCACTCGCCCGCCTTCCAGTATAGCAGCCACGTCAGCCTGCAGGCGCCCAGCGGACACATGTGGTCAGTCATACCACACGTTATAGGCACGGGCGTTGCCAGATTTTAGGTTACTCATCCGCTCCCCGCCTCCCTCGCTCTGTCCTGTGGTAGACATTGGCAGTAGATCGCCATTCATTTGTCAGTCGAGATAAGCATGGTGTGTTTTAAGCGTTCCAATTCCAAATGACACCACGAGCGAATGGCAATCGGACGATCCATAGTATCTTGCTGCAGAAAGAAAAATAAAGTTTCTAAGTTTTCGTAAAAAAAAGTTACAGCCGAATATATCGTAAAAAACGCACATTTCGACACTCACAAGGGAATGAAAACCTATGGGATACTTCCCGTTGACCTAGAACAATAAAATTTGGCAGTAAGCATTGTGTTAGAGTACACACACAGGAAAAAATTCCGAAAATTCGACATTTTTAATTAAATCACAAAAAAATGTCTCTTTATGCAAGGAATGAAGGTCCAAATTTTAAATTGAATTAACCGTATCATGTGGGGTATTATATGAAAGAGCTTCAGTAGCATAAGCTAAAACAGGTTTTTTAATATTTTTACTATGTATATTTTTAGGTTTATGAAGGAAAATAGAAAAAAATGTATAATTTCCCCCTTTTATCTACTAGTTTGTACGGAACCCTCGGTGGGCGAGTCTGACTCGAACTTGTCCGGTTTTTTTTAATGTTAGATAGGTTGAGCACCAATTCACCTGATGTTAAGCGACGTGTAGCCGAGGATGGAACTCGTCGATCTAGAAGATATGTATTCACTTTAAACTTAAAAATACCAAGATTGTAGTTCTCAGGAAACAGAGATGGCGCCAAAGAATTTCATTCCTATGCACTATGCATCAAGAGCGTAGACAGAAATAGCTGAGTACGGATTTTTCGCATTTCTCATTGAAATGCCAAAAATCCGTACTTCCGTATCTACCGTTGGGTGGTAATGCGCCGACTTTTTGCTAGTCCTGTAGTGAAATAGAAAGGGTGGAGTTGAGAGTAAGTAGTTCGACCTTCGTCCATCTAGCTCGCGCATACCCACATTTTCGAAGATGTAAATTGCCTGAATGAACTTATAAACAAATCGTCGTTCGTAAAACTAGAAAACTACATCACAAATATACGACAAAAATTTCAATTTGATCCAAGTAAATTTTCATAAATAAAAATATTTTTTGCGTTAATAATTTCTAAAAATAATTTTTAATATAATTTGAATTTCTAATAAATATATGTGATGTTGTTTTCCAGTTTTATAAACGACGTTTTTTTTTTAAGTTCATGCAGTTATTTTATATGATCAAAAATGAAGATGTGCGCTAGCTGATGCTAGATGAAGATGATGGTCGGACTACGGACTCTGTCGTAAAGCTCTTGCGCACACTCCCCGAAATGAATCCTATAGAATATAGACAGACAAGAGTCACCTAAAAAATGGTATCTCATATCTGTGTGATTTAATTGTGTAGTTAGCCCTACGGACAAAATATCGGCACGGTTCCCAGGTTCAGGTTGGCACAAAATGGAACATGATCTCTGTCGACCATTTTGAAGAATGCGCAGTATACAAATCCTAACTAATATTACAAAAGTAAAAGTTGCTCTGTTTGTTACCTCTTCATAGCTAAATGGCTGAACCAATCAATATGTAATTTTGCGCAGAGATTCTTTAGGATCTGGAGGACATACTTTTAAGTGGATGTCATGTCTTATAAATAATTTATTTATTTGCATTCCAGGGGTACATTCAGGATGGAGCGGGAAGATGGATATACGTTCGATTGTCGCATCCCACCGTTCTCACTCGAGAGCAAGCCGGACGAGGGCGCGCCAGTTGCCCCCGCCCCCGTCTCGTGACGGCCCTGCCTCACCTAACATGCCCGTACGGCCATGCAGTTACTCGCGGTCTCCATTTTTGACACCATAAATTTAATTTAGTAAATAGGTTGCCTATTCTGGTCACATACTATATTTATTACAACCTAACAAATAGTAATGAATTTTTGGATATACAGGGTTGCTTAAGATTCTTATGGGCTGATTTTGTGTTGCGTAAAAGGCAATGATTTCCCAGCTTGCTGCGATGAATTAATTTTACAAAAAAAATACGTGAATCTTGGGTAGGGGAGGTGTACCTCACCGATACATGGTGAGGTTTTAGACAAAATTACGTTACTAATGAACCCCTTTGCAGCGGCCTTGAGAATCGTTCAACTAAAAAAAGACAACCCTGTATATATTTTATTTTTGATTTTGTCTTTATTCTCAGAAACTATTTGTTCATATTTCTAGGTGGGAGGAAGACTCCATCTGCAACAAATAATATGAGAGAATTCTAGTTGAAAATAAACAGTTTTCTTTTGCGATCATATTGCAGGGGGTAGTCCATAGTGCAGAACCATTTAGCGTGCATTTAACTATTCAGAGGGATAAAGTTGTTTTTTATTACCTAAACATCATATTTTGAGAATTCCTTTTTATGTGATTGGAATCCTATTGATATTTGGATAGGTTAGTTTTTACCCGATTGTCAGAAAAAGGATAATGTTGTTTATATATATATATATATATATATATATATATATATATATAGAGGTGTCGTGGTTTTTTCTCTATTCTCGTAGTCAAAATTATTTAAATATTGCCACAAAAAAATAAAAATATAGAGGGATACCTCGCTCTACTTTTGGAGCCGTGTATTTTGTTTTTCCGTTTATAATCTTGTTTCAAATTTCCTTATAAATTCAAAGTAAATATTTTGAAACGAGTAAAAAACTGAGTTCATTATTCAATCTTATAGAAGATATTGTCGGAATGTGTTAGTACTTAGAGTTAGAACAGTTGCCTGTTGTATGGAAAAAAACATGTAGGTACGGGCAGGAAGTAAGTGGTCCACCCTCTTAAGGCGGCGGAGTGGTGTCGCAGCCGTCTCTCTCGCGCACGACACCTCCTTTTTAAACATAAAAGTAACGCATGTACTTGTAATAAAAATTCGAACGTCAGCGTCATAAGAATACTTAAATACTTCAATTTATTTCACGGCCGACTGACCTTCACACCGCTTTCACACTGGGGTGACGGTTAGAAAATAATTATACTAACCTTCACATTAGTGTGAAGGATAGGAATACTGTTTTTTTTTTATTTTGACATATTATATTGACCCAAATAAACATACAAACGTGATTTATTTTTATAATTATACCTTTATTGCAAAGGAGACGGCCCGTCGGACGCCACAATTATTGATGGAGATACGAGAAGTAGAGAAACATCAGGAGGATTGCAACACAACTTGTCGGATTTGGAATGGGGGCGGAATCTATATCTACATCTCTGTCATTTCCATACAGAATAACGAAGATAGAGATATATGTAGTTTCCTACCCGATGCCGAATGATTGTAAATAGGGGTATTGAGAGCCGGACGTTCATGACGATGCACAAAATAGCTAAGAGTGACGTCTTTTAGTAGCGGAGGCCAAGACACATTCGTCCCTACGCCGAAGAAGTTACTTCAGTTGGATGTTTAATTATAAATATTACGGTTACCAAAATAAAATTTGTTTTACATATTTGTAATCCTTTTTTCATGAAGGTAATATTAGCAAATTTCTCAAAGATATATTCAATAATTTTGTTCTAATATAATAATAAAATTATAGTTTACAAAACTGAAAAAAACTACTTCAAAATACGCAATTTCGTTTTGATTATGATGACATATTTTTCCAGTTATTTTGTTATAAAAATCAAGGCACACAATCGACTTTGATAAAATTGATTACATGATAATACCAAAAAAAAAACTTTGGTGAAGTAATCGCGTACCAAACATACAAAAAAAAAAAACAGTTGATTGAGAACCTCCTCCTTTTTGGAAGTTAAATGTGGAATGCGCTTCCTGAATATATATAATCTGTCTTCAAATCGCGAGTGAACAGGTTTCTTTTAGGCAAGCGCGCTCCATCGTAGACCGTAACTGTCGCTTAACACCAGGTAAGTTAACGGTCAAGCGCAAGCCTATCGTCGAATAAAACAAAGGAGCCACGCGCGAGTGGGATAGCTGCGCCTATCTACCCCTAAATAGGCGCAGCTATCCCGCTCGCGCGGGATAGCTGCTTAGGAGTATTGATAAAATCCTTTTATTGCGCCACAGCCAGATTTAGTAGTTTGATCCATAAGACCGTGAGTTTTAAACCAAATGCGATAAAACATGAAGTTTCCAAGTTGATCAGAAAATTATTTTGGCTTAGGATGTGATGAATATAGTCTATTTCATTCAAACCAGTCATCATTTTACCTTTTAATTTTTTAAAGTAAAAATTAATTATTTATTTATTGTTGATTATAAATAGATATTTAGTATTCATTGCATCCGATTATTTATATAAATTCCTAATAGATATTTAGTATTCATTGCATCCGATTATTTATATAAATTCCTTAGTCGTTTGTAAAATAATTTTTAGATCTGTAATAAATTACAGTATTCTGTTTATTGTTGTTTTATTTCACTATTAAATATTCTTACCATAAATATGAACAAAAGTTTTTTTTACTCGAGACCTCGACTTATTGCAGGATTTTATGGAACTAATTTATTTTAAAGGTCTATTAAAAATAGACAATAGACAAGATTTTTATTGTGCCAAAAACTTAAAAAATATTAACACGCCACCACCACCATATTATTACACCACCTTATTTATCGTGTCCCCACTTTATCCCTGGCGACACCCCTGTCGCTAGGGATAAAGTGGTGTAACAAGAGACAGGGTCCCGACTTCCAGACAGGGCCCTAGAAATTGGGTAGTGTAAAACGCCTCTTACTAATAATTTACTGAACGAAAAGCGAATAAGACGCAGCAAAGCAATATTTGCCCGCTGGTCCGAATATGTATACGTATTATTGTATAGTATTGCCAGTATCATCGATGATACAATTTTATGAACGCCCATGTACTGTTCTATAAAAAAAGCGTATTTTTATTTTTGCGCAAGTTGTTTAATTATTATTACAAAAAAATATAGCCAATTAGCGAACGGTCAAGCCGTTTATGCTGTTGGAGGTAATATTGAAACATACATACACTCGAAAAACAACCCTCCATGCGCAGTTGAAAAAAAGAATCAACAATTTGTTGTTTATTTTTTTCCCTAGAACGCGGGCATTCTATTCTACCACGAAGATTAACACAAAGGGAAGGGTATAAATAAAACACAAAATTGAGGTGATTTCTTTAGGAGATTTCAAAAGGGGTTTAATAGGAGTAAAGTTTATAAATATCTACACTAAAATAATAATATACAACACGCAATTAAGTTAGCATAACATTATACTTCATAATAATTTATTAAAAGCTACAGCATTAATTTATTTATCTCAATATCGTCCCAAATAATATAATTATCTTTCGCATATATTTTCTCACGATTTGTACTAAATTAAAAAAAAAATGACAGTAAGAGCAATTCTGAAGGCACCACTAAACTAATTAAAACGTTTAAAATAATTAAATCCAAAACACGAACTAAATTCCCATCCAATTTTTATTCCATTGTTGAATTTTGTGTTTAAGAATTTTAATTAGTTTAGTGTTCAGAATTGACCACAATAGAAATTTAATTATGTTTATTTAAATTTTGAATGAAACGTAAATTTCTGGTTCCTTGATTTCATGCTCACGCTCTTTCATATGATTGAAACTAGACACATCACTAACCGAGTTGAGGCATAATCCCCAAATATTATTAAAGGAATTCTTGATAATACAAAAAGGCACTTTATTTTTTGGTGCCAATTCTCTTGTACAATTTTCTTGACCAATCCAGTTAACTCCACCCTTTTTTTCTGGACATGGTCAATGACGTCATTTGCACGTCGCATATTTGCTCGCAGTGTCAAGCTGGACGAGAGATGATCGCGCGCATTCACATTGATGAAGGAGACCACACACGATCGAAACTAGTCCATAATAAAAAAAAAACACCGCCACACGTTTTTAAAATATACAATTTGTGATCATCACGTTACTTTTACAGTTGTAATCAAAAGAGATTAGAAAATTGTACAACATACTTGATCAGAACCATTTGATTTACTTTGGAGTATGTAATGTATTTCAAAGAGCAATCTCTAGATTTAACAGACAAATAAATCAACTCACTTTTTAGTGACATACTATACGAACTACATATATAAATTTCACTAACAACTGTAATTTGTAAATATCTGGTTTTTATTATGTGTCCAACGATATAAATAAGAATGGTAGACTTGCAACCATTGTGAACTATAAAATTTCACGAAATTACTATGTGTAGTTGGTAGATACGCCATTATTGTTTACAACTTTGGATAAGTAATAAAGAATGTATTTCAAGTATTAAATAATTAATTTACATTGTATTGCTTAAAATATTTAATTAAGATATACAATAAGTACTTTTTATTTGTAAAAACTTTAATAATACAAAGTTAAAATCAAGCTCAAAAACTACTGTACAATACTAATAAATATAGCTAAATATAATTTATTTATAAGAAATATCTAAACAAATATTGTGTGCTACAGTTAATCCGAATGAAAAATATGCGAGATACAGCCAATACCATTTTGCATGCAAAAAGATTATTTTTGTAGTCCTGTTGAACTCTAAAGCACCGGTCAAAGAAAGCTCAACATGAAAAAATACGGTGAAACCACGGACTATAGTTTCAACCGCATTAGGCGGCCTCTATGAAGTAGTTACGCAAGAGTATAATATCAGTTGACGTCGCGCTTCGCACTGTACACTACCGTCCGCGCTGCAGATGAGTGGCCCTTCTACTTAAAAGAGTTCAAGATACTTTGGTTCAACAGTTGAACACGCAGCTGTTGGTCATTAAGGCCTTATACCAATTACATCTCGCCATCCCGCTCACGCATTTCAAAAATTTTGAAGATATGAACAGCCTGAATATACTACCAATAATATAATATACGACCAATCTGTACCTAAGCAAAATTGCTAAAAGGCGTCTACGACAGCCCAATTTTTTCCCATTCAATTCCATTATATAAGAATTTGTTAAATTAAAAATTAAAAATTTGTTGAAGGTTTCTGATGTCGCTTTCTAGTTTATGACGCGACGAATTTAATGTAAGTCTATTAATTAATTTTTCATCTTCAACAATATCGGTATTCGCGAGCGAGACAGAATATTAACCAGCTACAGAACCCTTAATTGTACTTGTCACAAGATAGCGTCAGACCAGTCAGACCCGTCTAATATGTATAATAGCATTATACATCCTGTTATAATTACCTAGCCAACTGTATAATCAAAGCTGCGCACATTTCGAAGAACTCCATAGTGTGATGACCCTGGGGCTGAGTGGGCATCACAAGGGGAGGCGCCACGGGCGACGGGGTCTCGTCGTCCGCGTCCTCGCGCTCCCCGGAAAGAGACTTGAAGTCCAGCAGGTACGACTTGTAGTCCACTTGGTACAGTTGAAGCGACATCTTCACGTACTTTTCCGTCATTTTGTTTAGGGTTCGTACTCTGAAAAAAAAATAGCATGATTACGAACCAATTTTTTAAAACGAATAAGTCCGCGTTTGACCACCAACTCACATGTTGGAAAGCGAAGATGTGGTCGGAGATGAAGCACGCAGACTTAGAAGATACCTATTCACTCTGACCTTGAAAAGACCAATGTTGTAATTCTCAGAGAACAAAGAAGCCGGCAATTAAACCAAAATTATTTACTTTTATGGCTCCAATTCTGATGTAGAAATGTAAATCTATAATTTTAAAAAATCACCGAGAAAGTTATTGTACTGGTGGACATACCGCTAAACATACAAAAATGCAGAATTCCCTATAGGGTGGCAGCGGTTCAATATACTAGATGAGAAACTCTTTTTCGAAGTTCAAAATTGAAAGACAACATCGTTTTCTCTGGTGTAATTGTAAGACTTCTTGGTTTTCTCTTAATTAATTAAAATACGCCATCGTTTTCTCATGGTTCAATCCCCACACAGAACAAACATTTGTGTGATGAGCATGGGTGTTTGTTTTGTGTCTGGGTGTTTCTATGTTAGTCTAGTAAAAATAAGATTTGTGACAACATAAAAGACACCTAAGTATATTGTTATTTAAATGAATGTACTGGTGTTTTGAAATACATTTGACACAATTTCATAATGATATTATAAAAGCTAATTTTGTTACCTTTACACACTCCAACGGCTGAACCGATCGTTATGAAAATTAGTATAGAGATAGATTTGGACCTGGAGACGGACATAAGCTACTTATCATCATCATAATCATCACCGTTTTTCATAACTACGCGAGTGAAACCGCGGAACGCAGCTAGTCTATAAATCGGGGATTATTGTTGATCTATGATGTTTAGTTATTGTCCTATCATAATTTCAAAGTATCCCCCCAGTTGCAAATAATGCGATCTGCTCCATACAAACGGATTGATTTTTACTAGACTATGTATCTTAAGTATGTATTTACAATAAAAAAGTATATATGTATTCTATCAGCTATCTAGTTTCCATTATCAAACTGCTTAGTTTGGGCTAGATGGTGTTGTGTGAAATGTCCACAATTTTTTTTATCACCTGACATGGTAAGGGTTGATGACTTTCCACTCGTAGTCCAGCGCCTTCATGGCTCGGAACACCTCCAGCATGATGTCGTTTGGCTTGCTCTGAGACCTGATGCCTAGATGCCACTTAGCCCTGACATCAAACAGATAATAACACTTTTTAAATAAAAACTACGGTTCACTCAATCTGTCTTGAGACGAAATATCCGACTATAGTTTCAACCGCATTCGGCGGTATTTTTCAAGGGAGCAGCGCAAACGTCTCTTTCGGTCGGTGACGCCACGTTAGTTTCCATAGTAAAAAAAGATAATGGCACTATATACATCTTATAACTTTGAACCGGAAAATTTCCTAAATATTTAAAGAAAACTTTTGCACATGACAGTCATCTACTATATTATATAGAAAAACAAATTATATACTTTAAAAAATAATTTCGGCATAATAAACTAAACAAAAAAAAAAGCTAGTGAAATGAATAAATAAGTGAAATACAAAATATACACATGCTAGTGATATTAAATAAGCTGTATAGGGGCTTTGTCAATTATCTTTGAAATATAAAAAATGCCATATAAAAATAGAGAAATAATAATTTTTCTATTAAAAAACCGACTTCAAACGCAAATTACTAAGTCCTTCACGATTGTAAACTTTTTAAAGAGACCTCTCTTCACTCGCTCTTTTTTTCTTTTGTAAATAATGCGATTTGTCATTGAATGTCAAATGCTTGTCTTCGAAGATTAGAAAATGTGTAGATGTTTATACGATAATCCCTTAAAATTTTACACTCTTGCAAAGAAAAACGTGTAGGTGGAACTTTGCGATTCTATAATCTGACGCACTTACTCAGGAATACAATAAACATATTTTCATTTTTAGTTTTTTTATTTTAATTTTAATAAAGCGATGTTTATAAAATATTTATGGGACCAACTTGGGAGCTTTCTCTATACACTAATTCAGGAAACAGAAAAATTGGTTCTCGAATGACGGAGTAATTCGTGTACATACATTAAAAAAAAAACGGTACGAATTGATAACCTCGATTTTCGAAGTCGGTTAAAAAACAAAATTAACACTTTAATACAAATAATTATATGAAATGTCATTAATTTTCATTGTCATATATGTACTCATTGTGGAATTTAAAAAATAAATTAAGATAAGATATTAGGATAGACCTATTATTGGGTAATTTATTAAGTTAAGTAATTTTAAGTACATTGTATATTGTTTTGCTGTTAGTCTTAAATAAATAAAATAAATATTTAGCCGGTGTGTGTGTGTGTGGGAGTGTGAGTAGGTACCGTTTGACAGGCGTGCCGCGCGTCTTGTCCGCGGGCGGGTGCGGCGCGGGGGGGATGGACGAGTCGCGCAGCGGCGCGATGCGCTCCGGATGCGGCCGGTGCGTGTCGCTCGTCGTAGCAGGCGGCGAACTGCCTGCAACAATCACACAATACCCTGAATGTGACATATTTTATGATAAATGGGCTGTCGTCCTAAGAGCTCTATTGAGTTTCTGTGAGACATCTTGTTTCACGTAGATGTAATTAATAATGAACTTCAAATTATACCTAATTGACTAATCTTTCATTTTTAAGTAATTGATAAATAATAATTGTAATTGGCTTAAGCCGTTTTTATTATTATAATAAATACACATCGTTACTTGCTTGACACAAATATACATGACATAGTAACAAAGCCGGTCTTTCGAGACTTCGGAAGTGTTGTTCGTGGAAACCCGCGTTCCACAAATATCTTATCCAGAACCGGGTTGAAATGCAGGTTTTTTAAGACAAAAAAATCCAAAATTTGAGAGTCATAATCTTTAAAATTAATATTATGTTGTTGTTGACTCGATTTAAAAAAAATATTTCTTCTATCTAAATCAACAAAACTGTCACTCGCTTTTCTAATATCCCCATTCAGTAATTTCGCATGTTTAAAAAAGTTGTGATGCGCGACAGAGATAGCTGCGCGCTTTGAATACAATCTTCACTACTACTATCGATTCTAATTTAATATTTATTTATGTCATACTGATATACTATCAAATATTTGCACGTCAGAAATGATTGAATTTAATGGAAAATTGCAATTAATTTCTAAGACCTTATTTACCTACATTCTTGCAATTAAATTTCATTTCTTAATGAAACAAAATTCGTTGTCGCGCAATCTCCATTATAAATATGAGAAAGCGGTTTTTTAGGTACCCCTAAACAATTATCAATTTCGATATTTTATCTGATTTAAATGTCTATGTCTCTACGCTTTAATTCTTTTTTTCAATTTTCATTATGGTTCCGAAGTTCAACAATTAAGAGTGTAAATTGTAAAAAAAAAGCAAACCGTTAGAGCCTTTAATTCGAAAAACGCGTAATTTGCTGGTAAAAAATCACGCAACGATTCTCAACTCCCTGCTGCGGAATGTGCATAAATTAGACCGCCTCTTCTCATTTTTAACCAACTTCCAAAAAGTAGGAGGTTCTCAGTTCAACTGTATGATTTTTGTTCAGCGATTACTTCGCTACTTATGAATTCATTTTGATGTTTTTTTTCTATTTGACAGTTGGTAGGTCATACTTCAGAGGTAGTCCCATATAAATTTTATGAAAATCGGTTCAGTACTTTGGTTTTTACAACAAAATAACTGGAAAAAACTATACTGAATTCTTTTTTTTCAGTTTTTTAACTATAATCATCTTTGATCCTTCTCAATTGACTACCAATAAATATATTTAAAGGTTTACTTACTGGCAACATAAAAGTCCTTAATCTCAGCCTTGGCGGCCTCGTCGGCTATCCTCTTGTTGTCTATGATGAGATGGTACGCAATCGCGAGCTGGTCGTGCGGGTCGCCGCTCAGTAGAGCGTTGTGCACCTTTACGTAAAAACTATTAGCCTTTATTCTATTGATCACACGAATAAAGCTGAAAATAAACTATCAGACGCGTCCGTCAGCCGCGGCTTAGTTAGGACGCGGCAGAGTAGTGTGCACGGTTGTATGGAAAAATGAAAAACATCCGGCGCGTCAGATCTCTTTCGGACGTCCGATCGCTCAATGGTGATCTAAGGACACATCTGCGACTTATGACCGGTAATGTACACAGTTTAGTGTAAATGTATTGGCTAGATAACTTCCGTAAGTCGCAGCTGACAGACGCGTCCGATAGTTTATTTTCAGCTTAACATTATACGCTCAGAAGACATTAATAGTAATACATAAAGAACTGACACTCCGCCTCCCGCCAACCTCGGGTTACTCACCCGGTCCCCTCCCTCGCTCTGACGTTTGGCGGAGTTTGGCGACGCGGTTGTCAGTCGAGACAAGCGTTTCGGACTTCAAGCGTCCGAATCCCAATTGACGTCACGAGCGAGCGCCAATCAGATCAAATGACAATCACAATTTCATACATGTATGTGTTATATAGAGAAATCAACTTGCGTATTTGTCACTGATTAGCGCGCCATTGTATGGAGTGCCCGACGTGTGTTGTAAGGCTGCATTTAAATTATACGACGCAAAAATTCGTGCTACTGTCGCGCGGTGACCAGTATTGTCTGCGCTCACATATATTCATTACCAATAGTACAAGCTTTGCTTAGTTTGGGCTAGATGGTGTTGTGTGAAATGTCCACAAATATTTATTTATTTAATGGTAATATGAATACTATTTTCCAGGCAACAAAGTTGAAATTCCTCTAAAGCACACACGCCAAGTCTAATGGTAAGTATATGTGAATTTTAGGTTCTAAGGAAGAAAGTCGAAATTTTTCGTAAGCATGTATCTAAACGCTGTTATCGCGTGGTGGCCGCGTCGGTTTGCCGCAAACAGATTAATGTAATAATACGCTATCTCATATCTTTTTTTAGTGAACTTGGGTCCTTTCGTGTGTGGAGCAGTTCGTCGAACATATGTAGTACTTTGAATGTTTGCAGCCAATAATTTCGAAGGTCCACTCTGAACAAATCAGAGTCACCGTGTATAAATATAATTATGACTTTTATATATGAAACTATAGAATGGTGGCTAAAAGTTTACGGTACTCACTTCATGTTCTTTCACCCCGAACTTGTCGCAAACTTCAGCGATGGCCTCGGTGTCTATGACACTGCTGTCCTGGAAGTTGGTGGGATTATGGTTACTTCAGATATCGTACTCTGAGGACGTCTAGGCGAGATTATGTACTATAGTTTATTAAGGTCACTGAAAGCTTAAGAGAACTGTTGTCGCTCGATCTCCAATATAAATAGGAGAGAACTGTTCTTGACCCGTACACATTAATGATTCTTTTTTTAACCCCCGATGCAAAAACGACGTGGTGTTATAAGTTTGACGTGTCTGTATGTGTGTTTGTTTGTGGCATCGTACCCCAGAACGGATCAACCGATTATGATTTTGTTTGAAAGGTGAATTAGTCGGAGTGTTCTTAGCTATGTTTCATCAAACTCGGTTTAGCCGTTTTTTTTGTCGGGGTTTTTGAGTTTTCTAAACTTATACTTGTTATCTGATCTAAATCATAAATGCCTATGCTCCTATGTTTTTTTTTTTTTTTATAAAAGTTGTTTCAAGTTAAATGAGAGGTTCGACGCGTCAGAGTGTGGCCCTATCGGTATACGCTCTGCACGTATGCCTGACGCGTATGCCTCTATGGTGTGATTTATTCGAACTTATTTTTATAATTCCTTAAATTTTACCGTGCAGGCAAAGCCATTAATGGTTTCAACCATATAAAAAATAATTATCGAAATCTGATAGCATTTAAGGGTAGAAAATAGTTTACTCCTGCAGTATGAAAAACGCGAATTTTAGATAATTATATACTCTCTAATAAAAAAAAGTATGGCTAACAAACTTATGTAATCAGAAACTCACGACAAGTAAAATATCTAGAATCAGACTGTTTGTGTGAAACAGATTCGGGCAAGTTAGATTCTTACTTGCCTCTTACTACTTCTACTCACCATTAGTAAGGTAAAATTTCTGTGTCTGAAATGCGTACAACCAGAGGTAACAAAGATAGAAAAAAATATACAACCAAATAACTTCCCCATTTTTGAAGTGGGTTAAAAATAATATGAAATGTTTACAACTACCTGCTCCACTGGCGATGGGAAAAGATACCCTGGCAAATCCTTCTGGAACCATTCATGTTTCTTAACATCTTCTATTGTAGCCCTCTTCATTGGATCAACTTGGAGCATCATACATAGCAAACTAACTACACTTTTATTTAGGTACTCGGGTATGGGGAAGATGCCAGACTTGATTTTACGGAACAAGGTCGGCACATGTTCATCGTCAAATGGTAAGGTGCCACAGAGTAGAGCATACAGGATGACACCACATGACCAGACATCTACTTCTGGACCTGCATATAGTTTGCCTGATATTACCTGAAAATTTTCATAAGTGGTTTTCATTAATCTGTCAGTTTGTCTCATAAATTGTTTGAAATAAAGTTTTCTAAGGTTTTCATAATTGTTTTTCATCATCATCATCATCATCTCAGCCATAAGAAGTCCACTGTTGGACATAGGCCTCCCCCATGGATTTCCAAAAAGACCGATTGGAAGCGGCTTGCATCCAGCGTTTTCCCGCCACTTGTATGAGGTCGTCTGTCCATCTCGTGGCTGGTCTTCCTACGCTGCGCTTGCCGGTACGTGGTCTCCACTCGAGAACCTTTCGGCCCCATCGGCCATCAGTTCTACGTGCTATGTGCCCTGCCCACTGCCACTTCAACTTGCTAATCCGCTGTGCTATATCGGTGACTTTTGTACGTCTACGTATCTCTTCATTTCTGATTCGATCTCGTAGAGAGACTCCGAGCATAGCTCTCTCCATAGCTCGTTGCGTGACCTTGAGCTTCCTTATAAGGCCCATAGTTAGGGACCACGTTTCAGTGCCGTATGTCATCACTGGTAACACACATTGGTTGTAAACTTTCGACTTGAGGGACTGGGGAATATTGGACGAGAAGACGCTTTTAAGTTTCCCGAACGCTGCCCAGCCGAGTTGGATACGACGATTGACCTCCCTCGTAAAGTTGGACCTGCCTAATCGGACCGTCTGTCCTAGGTAGACGTATTCGTCAACAACTTCAAGAGTGAAGTTCCCCACAGATATTGGGGTGGGCACTACATGGGCGTTCGACATAACCTTCGTTTTGTCCATGTTCATTTTGAGGCCCACCCGTTGGGAAACTCTATTGAGGTCTTCGAGCATCGTACTGAGCTCTTCCATCGACTTTGCCATGACTACTATATCGTCGGCAAACCGAAGGTGAGTGACGTACTCGCCGTTAATATTAATGCCGAGCCCTTTCCATTCCAGAAGCTTATAGGCATCTTCCAAACCGGCGTTAAACAGTTTCGGAGAGACAACGTCTCCCTGCCTCACGCCTCTCTTCAATGGAATTGCCTCTGAGTTCTGGTCTTGTACTCGGACTGACATGGTGGCGTTGCTGTACAAACACTTCAGCACTTCGACATACCGATAGTCAATACGGCATCGCTGGAGAGCCTCAAGCACCGCCCAGGTCTCGATCGAATCAAAGGCTTTCTCATAGTCCACAAACGCTAAGCAAAGGGGCAAGTTATACTCTTCGGTCTTCTGTATCACTTGCCGCAGCGTATGGATGTGGTCTATGGTACTATAGCCTTTTCGGAAACCGGCTTGTACGGGAGGCTGGAAGTCATCAAACCTGCGTTCAAGACGATTCGTGATGACCCTTGAAAACAGCTTATAGACATGGCTCAGAAGCGAGATGGGTCTGTAGTTCTTCAGCAAAGTGTTGTCTCCTTTTTTGAAGAACAGTTTTTCAATGTAAGGTAATAAAATTAAGTGAAACATACAGAATAAATTCGTTAAAATGTGTTTGAAATATTTTATAACAATGCATGAAGCATCTATGTCTATGTGGCACCACATAAAAAAAGCACAACAAAAAACTAACATTTAAAACTCATTTAAGACCCCAGTTGTAAAGTCTTAACATACCATCTTCATTTTTGTTTCTAACACAACTTATGTAAAGCATAATGTACCAGATCCTAAATAGTTTAATTCTGAAATGGGAAACTAGCTGCACCCCGCTGTATCACCCGCGTAGTGATGAAAATCGGTGAAGATGATAATAAAATATAGACAATGTCCTTCTCGTAAGTCCTAAAAATCTCTGTTCAAAATTTCGTAACATTGGTTCAGCCGTTATAAGGTAACATATAGACAGAGAGACTGACGACTCAGTTACTTTGGCTTTTATAATACTAGTTAGGATTATCTAATAAATTACATTGGACAACAAAATTTGAACTTCGTCGCACCACACGGACTTGACTTATATTTTTTACTTGAATGAGTGACTGTTAGTGAAAACAATTAATTTCTAAAAATCTGTTGGCCAAGAATTTTCTACTAATAATTTCATGTTTGCATAGATTTCCATACACCAGAGATTACGCTTATCAACACATCACAAAAAATCTGAGGCCAATGGAAACAAAACTACTACAGTTTATTAATGAGGCTGGTGGATAAAACAGTATTTAGCTATCAGAGTTCATGTGCCATGACTAGTGTTGACCAGTGTTATTTTTGATAAAAATAAATAAAGAACACTAGATCAAAACAAGGCATAGTACGTATGGCTTTGACAAAAACATATTTTTAATGTACTTACTTCTGGAGCAGCATAATTAGGAGAGCCGCAAGACGTCCTCAAGAACTCTCCATCCATCATCATATTAGACAGTCCAAAATCTGCTATCTTCACATGCATGTTATGGTCTAAAAGTAAGTTCTCCGGCTTCAAGTCTCTGTGCACAATCATGTGCCGGTGACAGTAGTCTACTCCAGAAATGATTTGTTGGAAGAACCTACGAGCTTCATGTTCCTGGAGCTTGCCTCGTTTTACAATGTAGTCAAATAGCTCACCTCCTGACACATATTCCATGATCATGAATATGTCTGTTGGTGTTGAGATTACCTGCAAATAATACCATTTTGACACTTATAGTTTCATTCAAAATTCTGTTCAAATGTAAAGCCAAAAATCTATAAAAAAATGTGTAGATACAGTCATGTATTTACTGTCTTTTAGTAAATGTATTTTTCATAGAGTTAAAAATTGAAATTGTGTCAAGTTATGCTTACTTCTCATGTGTATACCTGTCTAGCAATGTGCTAATAAATTTTGGAGAAAATTTAGTTATCTTTTCAACTAAAAGGGCACTATACTTGACAAGATATTGGTGTGATTTTATTTCAAATTATTCAAATAGCATCACTACCTCTGGGATTACATGCTCGAAGATGGGCTAGTTGAGGATCTATGGCAACTCAAGAAATAAAGAAATATTATTAATTTATGAAGTTACTGTAAACATGGTCTCAGTAATGAGGGCTTCTACTCCAAAAGGTACTTAGGACATTGTACAACTAAAATGTAAGTATTTTTGTTACAATATTTTGTCTCAGAAGATGTAATAATGATTCAAGTGACTAGACTGGAATTAGGACATTACTCTTGTCACTTTTTGTTCTTGGAGTGACATTTCTTAGCATATTATTGTATATTGACTTTATAGTTCTATGATTATGTAGCCCGACTATGACATTATTCACAGTTAAGTACGAAGTCATGTCGGAAGCCTTATCAAACTTTATTTATGGTGGTGATTCAACACACAACAACAGTCAAGGCCAAAACAAATAGGTTACCTGATACAATTTAATAATGTGAGGATGTCTAAACAGTTTGAGATTTTGGATCTCACGTCTAATCTTGCCGACGACATCGAGTGACTTGATCTTCTGTCTGTTTAGGATTTTTACTGCGACCTTGTGTTTTGTCAGCTGATGCTCTCCTATTTTGACTTTGCCGAATGTACCGACTCCTAGAGTCGCACCAAGAGTGTAGTGCCCAATTTTCACGATCGGCTGGTTGCCGCTCGCTGCCACTGGCTTTTCAGACATTTTCAGGGCTATTCTATAGGAACTTCGATGCAAAATGAAACGAAGTTAACAAAAACAATTTCACATTTACATGAGGTGTTTCAAAACTTTCCTTGAACCATAAACTTTATTACTGGTGCTTTAGATAACGTTGAATCACATGGTACAGTCAATTCGAACAATTTTACTATTTATTTACGACGAATAAATGCGCAAAAACTAAAAAAAACAAATTATGTTTTGGATTGCAATCTTTCTTATGTGTGTGTCACACAGGATCTACTTGTCAGTGTCAATGATTTTGTATGGGGTGTTTATGGCAGCGTTTTTTTTTTTTATTTTTTTTTTTTAACATTCTTGGAAACCAAAGCCATCATTTATTGTCTATGGAAAGACCCCACCCTCCCCTCACTTCCATTCCCCGCCTCCGCCCTGTTATTTTTTCGGAGTGGAGCTGCGAGTTATTGCGGAAAATTTTATTGTTTTGGAGTTTTTGATGTGTTTTCTGTTTTAATTTACGGAGTTTATTGTGTGATCAATATGGATAATTGTGGAATATGTAACAAAGAAGCAGTTGTAAGTATTTATTTCTATTTTATTGGCGTCCTTTCATCTTGGTTGAATCTTTTTTTGTTTTCTTTACGAGAATGTTACAAAAATAACACCTCTGGAAATATTTTGAGCCATTATCTGCACGAAATCGAAAGATTATCACAACTTCACTTTGTTACTGTTAAAACGCAGTATTGTGCCAACCGAAAATATTGATAAAAAACATTCAAAACCTGCCCGCGTATTTTTTTTTATTCTCCTTCGGTCGGACGGTCGCCGTACTTGTTTTTTTTACGTCTGGCTCTGTGCCGTATAAAAAAACGAGTGAATTCCTTTTTTTTATTTCAATAGTGAACCTTGGCATACTATACAGTCACTAGGTAGATATATTTCATCTACTCACTGCTGTACTTGGTTTAGTTTTATAATGTGACATAAAAAATAACAAACATAATAAGATTTGACTGTCTGATTTGATCTCTTTCATACTAGGTAGTTATAAAATAACTTTGTAGTCCTATGATGAACATACAGATTCAATATCTCATCAGATTGTTTAATAATAAATTTCTTATCAAAGTCAAGGACTAGTCTTGGGTCCCAGAGGTCAGTGATAATTTAATGACATTGAGACTTGACATTTTTCCACTTCCAGACTTCTCATGTTAACATTTGTGAACATTTGGACATTGTCTATTGATAATTCTAATATCAATATGCTATAAGAGCATTTTGCTTGTGTAGTAAAATTCTTTATGAAGCTGTAAGCAACCTGAACATTTTATAAAACCCTTCAAGTATGTATTGTTAAAAAAATGGTTAATATAGACAAAAAATATTCAAATAAGAAAAGTATAAATTCTCTTCTAATTCAATTGGCACTCAGCCTAGCTTAAAAACAAAATGCATATTATAATAAAAATTTAAGATGATTAATCTTCAATTGGTCCATTAATTTTAATATGATGCTTGGAGTAACTTGTAAAGAATGAAAGTAGGTAGTCTCGTTTATTTAAAATTACAAGTAAGTATCTGTTAATAAAATAATTACATACCCAACTGCATAAGAACAATAGGCTAAGTGTAACTGTTATCTACACTAATATTAAAAAGAGGAAAGATTTGTATTTTTGTATGTTTGACAAGATATCACTCAAAAACTACTGGACCAATTTTCAAAAATTCTTTAACCACTAAAATACTACATTATCCCTGATGAATATAGGCTATATTTAATACCAGAAAAAATTAAGGATCCTTATTAAAACTTCAATAATATAACCCAAGGTATAAAAATAAAACCGGCCAAGTGCGAGTTGGACTCGCGCACGAAGGGTTCCGTACCATTATATATAAAAACGGCAAAAAAATCACGTTTGTTGTATGGGAGCCCCCCTTTAATATTTACTTTATTGTTATTTAATTATTTATTTTGAAAGGTAATATACAAGTTAATATTCTGTGAAAATTTGAAGCGTCTACCTGTTACTGTTTTTAATATTGAGCAAAAAAATACGAAAAAAACACGTTTATTGTATGAGGACCCCCCTTAATATATTTTTTTTTAATTTTTAGTATTTGTTGTTATAGCGGCAACGGAAATACATTATTTGTGAAAATTTCAGCTTTCTAGCTATCACGGTTTATGAGATACAGCCTGGAGACAGACAGACAGCGAAGTCTTAGTAATAGGGTCCCGTTTTTACCCTTTGGGTACGGAACCCTAAAAACTGCCATAAAATGTCTTTCATCGCATACGCTGCTCAAATTATTGATGATAGAACAAAAAATGTTCTACAATATTAAAGAACATACCAATATCTACAAAAAACACCGCGATAGCATATGTCTAACTATTGTTATTACATAACTATAACTACTTTTTTACATTTTAAAAGTTGAAAGAAATACCAACCAAAATCAGACCATGTTACCCATACCTTTGTATTAATCCTTATTCAAATAAATTATATCGTTTTCAAGGCTGTTTCAATACCTGTTAATTACTTTTTGAATTATTCAAATCGGACATTCCATTCAAAAGATATTGCGAATTTAAAAAATACAAATAGAAAAATAAACGCCCTCACGCCGCGCGGGTCTCCGTGCCGTGGCTGATGTGAGGGCACGCAGCGAAATACGTAACTCATATTTTAGTAAACATATTTTGTCAACTTCTCGCTGACACGTAATGACACTTGCGGAAAGAAGACAGAGAATTTGAGACGTTGATCAAAGTTAAGTAACATTTTTCGTTAAGGCCGAAAACATCTTACATCGCGTGCACTGCGAAAAGTATTCATAATAGAACAAAATATTGTGCAAAAATAATAAAGAACGTAGTATTTAGGTTAACAATTACATATAAACTTTTACTATAGTTTTGCGACAGGGATAAATAATTAAAGGATTGAAACGGCGAGTAAAAGATTGAATGAAAGGTCCAAAGTTTTAATGTTAGGGATATTAAGTTTTTCATTTAGATTAACTAACAGGTATAGATGAAAACTGCTACTATAGTTTTGCTACTTAGGTCCTACTTAGGAATAAAGGAGTTAAACGATGGGAGTAAAAGATTGTATGGATTTTCCGTGGTCTTAATGTTAGGGACATGAAATGTAGTATTTAGATTAACTATCAAATATAAACGAATACTGCTATTATAGTTTTGCGACAGGGATGAATTAAGGGGTAGGAAACGAGGGTAATTGATTGTGTAAAAGTTCCAAGGTTCTATATTTGGGGATATGAATTCCAGTATTTATATTAACTAACAGATGCAAACGAATACTGTTATTATAGTTTCGTAACGACAGGCATGAATTATAGGTTGAAACAAGGTGTAAAATATTATATGAAATTTCAAGAATTTAATGTTAGGGGCATGAAATGTAGGATTTAGATCACCTAATAGATAAAAACGAATACTGCTATTATAGTTTTGCAACAGGGATTAATTAAGAGTTATACATAGTGGGAGGGCAGTTAAAAGATTACACGGAAGTTCCTGGGTTGAATACTAGGGTGAGAGCGGGGCAAGAGGGAGCAGAGCTGGCGAGAGTGTGTGATGGATGGGAGCGTCACGAGAGCGGGGTGAGAATGGGATAAAATAAGCGAGGTGGGAGAGTGTGGGGCGGGAGTGAGGCGTAAGCGAGGTGAGAGTGGAAGGGATTACAGCGAGAGGGGTGGGATTACGGTGGAAGGGGGTGAGTGTGGAGCAGGAGTAAAGTGGGAGTGAAAAGGAAGCAACAGACTCGGGCTGGGAGCAAGGTGGGGGCGAAACAGAAGCGGAACGGTGTCGATGTGTCAGTCAGGGGGTATAGGAACGGTGAGTCAGGTGGAGTGCCGTAGGAGCCAGGTAAGAGCGGGAGAAAAGCAAGGTGTGAACGGTATGAGTACAGGAGTTGAATGAGAGTGAGACGGCAGTAGGGTTGGAGCGAGGCGGGAACGGGACAAGTGCGGAACGGAACGGAGTGGGAGCGAGGAGAAAGTAAAATGAGAACAAAGTGGGAGTGCGAAAGGTGCGAGTCAGAATAGCGAGTGAGTGTAGGGTGGAAATGGAGTGAAAGCGATCTGAGATCGGGAAGAACGAAACAGGAACAAGTTGAGAGCCGAACGGGAGCAGGGTTGGAGCGGGGCGAGAAAGGGATGAGAGTTTATTTTTCATTGAAATACATAAATCTACGTTATACCATTGACTCGACATTAATAGATTGGGTCGGAAGATTGGTTGGAGCAGGACGGAAGTGCGGCGAGATTAGGAGTGAAACACGAGCAGGGCAGATGCGGTACAGGAGCATTAGCTTAAATTACATTAGCTAGAAAGTAAAACGAGAACATAGTGGGAGTGCGAAAGGTGCGAGGCAGAATAGCGGGTCGAGAAAGGGATGAGAGTTTATTTTTCATTGAAATACATAAATCTACGTTATACCACTGACTCGACATTAATTGATGGGGTCGGAAGATTGGTTGAAGCAGGATGGAAGTACGGCGAGATTGAGTTAGCTGTGAAACACGAGCAGGGCAGATGCGGCACAGGAGCATTAGCTTGGCGGGGGTGCAGTGAGTGCAGGTAGGAGCGTGACATGAACGATTTTCTTACGCGTACGAAGTCGCGGCGGGCAGCTAGTACTTGATATAATGTTGTGTGTATGAATTCACAAGAAAGTATGTGCAGAGATGAGCATCTTCTTCAGAATAATTCTTGTAAAAAGATTAAAGAAATGTTGTACATACTTTTTCATTTCAAAATAAGAATCTGTTTTTAAACTGTTTATTCTTATGTTCTTTTTGTTATTTACTTCAAAATAAAATTTCGTCAAGTGCAGTCACATAAAAATGTTTCATTATATTTTCTTTCTTCCTATTTAATTCTACATTCGTTATCAGCACGAACTCCAGTAGATAAATCTATTAAAAGAAGATTTATTACGGAAAACTATATATTTGAGTTTAAATTGAGAAGAAATAAAAAGATGGCCGGTACGTCAAATATTAGTTCAATACCTCTTCTAAAAAGCAGAGATGGATATCCTACCTGGAAATTTAAGATGCGTATGCTATTGATTCACGAGGAATTATGGGTAACTATAATAGGATATCCAGAAGGCGATAAAACGTCCCAGGAGTTGCGGAATAAAAATGATCAAAAGGCATTGTCAAAAATTTGTCTTACCATTGACGGTTCTGCAATTACACACGTGAGAACTGCGTCAAGTGCAAAAGAAGCATGGGATGCGTTATGTTCGGCGTATGAGGACAAAAGCCTTGGAAGAAAACTTTCGTTGGAGAGGAAGTTGTACAGGTATTCATTAAATGATTTTGACAACTTGGAGCTGTATTTGACTGCAATAACAACGACTGCTCAGGATCTTGCCGATATCGGCAAGAGAATAGAGGACAGCTCTTTAGCTGCAATTATGTTAGGTGGCTTGACACCTAGGTTCGAGCCCTTAATAATGGCGCTAGAACATTGTAATGTAGAAGTTACTTCAGAGATGGTAAAAAATAAACTCTTGAGTGAAATGATCCGTGGAGATGGAAAAGTAGATGTAGACGCAGCTTTTGCATCATCCAAGAGAGTAGTGACTTGCTACAGATGTGGAAAAAGGGGGCATAAAAGTCCAAATTGTCGTCTTAATAAAAAGAAAGAGACAAAGAATGAGACAACGTCAGGTAAAACCATGATGGTTAATCATACCACAGGAGATGGTGCTGCTAGTGAAAATCGCAGTATGTCGTCGCAAGCAGTTACTGAAGTAACTAACACCACTTTATCAGCACCATGTAAAGTAAATACTGATAAATGGATTATAGATTCCGGAGCTACTGCACACATGACTTCAAGAGGTGATTGGCTTCAGAATTACAAGAAAATCAGTGAAGGACGTGTTACTGTTGCTAACGGTGAAGATTTGGTAGCTTTAGGTTGCGGTGAAGTTCCAATTTATACTAATTCTATAGTCAACAAAATTAGTGATGTTTTACATGTGCCTGAACTGAACAGTAATCTACTTTCAGTTAAAAAGGTAGTAGAAAAGGATCTAGTGGTAGTTTTTGATAAATCTGGTTGTAATTTTTACAAGACAGGTAATGTCTCTTTTGATAATGAACCTTTAGTGCGAGGTATTTGTTGTGGTGGACTGTATAATTTAGACTGTACTGTAAATCTGCCGCAATATGTTTCAGCTTATAATGTGCACTCCGATAAGTCCAGGTTTCAGCTTTGGCATAAGCGACTTGGACACCTTTGCCGTATTGGGATGGACCTTCTTAGAAAAGGTCTTGCTGATGGTGTAGAGTACACAGACAACGAGGTAGACAAAGAGTCTTGTATACCTTGTATCGAGGGTAAGCAGGCGAGAAAGCCATTCAAAAGGCTCAAGCACATGAGGGCTACTTCCACTCTTGAGGTGGTTTGGACGGACGTGTGTGGACCGATGTCCACAAATTCATTCAAAGGTAATAAATATTTTATTATTTTTGTCGATGATTATACACGTTTTACTTTTCTATATTGTATGTCTGCAAAAACAGAAGTGAAGAAGTACTTTTGTGTTTTTCAATCACTTGTTGAGAGACAGACTGGAGCCAAAATTCGTAGGCTGCATTCAGATAATGGAACTGAAATCGTCAACTCTGAGATGACAAGCTATTTACAGTCTCAGGGAATACAGCACACGACAACGGCGCCTTACAGTCCTCAACAAAACGGTATCAGTGAGCGTTGCAATCGTAGTATTGTAGAAAAGGCAAGATCAATGCTGTCACATAGTTCTTTGTCGCAGGCATATTGGCAGGATGCTGTGGAGACTAGCATTTATTTAAAAAATAGATCGCCGCATCGCGCACTTGTTGGTAAAACACCGTTTGAAATGTGGTATGGAAAGAAACCGAACCTTTCTCATTTAAAAGTATTCGGTTGTAGAGCTTTGGTTCATGTGCCTTCATGTCAAAGAACCAAGCTGGATATGAAAGCGACAGAACACATATTTGTTGGATACTCAGAAGATCCACGGAGCTACTTTTTTCGTCAAGCGGAAAATCCAAGGAGGATACTCAAGTCTCGGGATGTTACTTTCTTTGAAAGTAACTTTACAGGTCTCAAAGAAAAAGTTTTGATCCCTGAGGATACAGTTAATCCTAATTTGGTTAATTTGTTATCGCAGAATTCATCACCGACATCATTGAGTCTAATGGAAGATGTTCCATCCACTTCCACATCGCAGCAGTCTGTGGAAACTGTGTCGGGAGAGCAAAGTTCATCTAATGAACAGAGCTCTTCCTCATCACAGGCTACGCAAATATTGTCTGAAGAGTTAAGTGATGATTTCGAAGATGCAGATGAAGATATTGATGAAACAGAGACTCAGACGGTTCCCTCAAATGAACCAACTGTTTCAGCGAGAAGGTATCCAGACCGAGAACGTAAGCCTCCCGATTATTACTCGTATAGTACACGTGTAGATGAGATACTTTCTGACGATCCAAAGTCCTATCATGAAGCTATTAATTGCGATGATAGAGATAAATGGATAACAGCAATGAAGGAGGAGTTTAATGCTTTACTCCAAAAACACACTTGGGTTTTGGTCGATAAGCCTAGTCACAAGACTTGTATTCCTTGCAAGTGGGTTTATAAACTTAAACGAGATGCCGATGGTAACATAATCAAATATAAAGCGAGATTAGTTGCTAAAGGCTATCGACAAATAGAAGGTGTAGACTACAAGGAGACGTTTGCTCCTGTGGTGAGACACTCTTCTTTTAGAACACTTTTGGCCTTAGCGGTCCAGGAGGGATATAAAGTAAGACATATGGATGTTGACACGGCGTTTCTCAATGGCGAATTAGAGGAAGAAGTCTACATGATGCAGCCTCAAGGTTTTGTTCAAGACAAGGAGGAAGGGAAAGTCTGTTTATTGCAAAAATCCTTGTATGGCTTGAAACAGGCATCTAGGGCCTGGAACATGAAACTAAAACAAATTTTGACAGGTTTGGGTTATACTCAAACTCCTTCGGAGGCTTGTGTCTACACAAAAAAGATTTCAGATGAAAACTCTTTGATATTAGGAGTGTATGTCGATGACATTGTCATTCTTTACAGAGACGATGTCACAATTGACAACTTCAAGAAACAATTTGAAAAATTTTTCAGTTGCAAAGATCTTGGAATAATTAAATTTTTCACTGGAATTAATATAGATTGCTCTGAAAACAATATAAAGATCTCGCAAAGATCGTATATTGAAGAATTGTTAAAAAAATACAATATGAGAGATTGTAAGCCGGTAGAGACGCCTCTCGCTCAAAAGAAACTCGTCCCTGGAACTGGTGAGAGCAATTACCCCTATCAGGCCCTTGTGGGTTCGCTGTTGTGGTTAGCAGAGGTCTCTAGAGCGGATCTCGCATATGCGGTGAGTTACCTTAGCCAATTTAATAAAAGTAATGATGCGACGCATTGGAATGCAGCAAAAAGATGTCTTCGCTATTTGAGTGGGACTAAAAATGCTGGCATTACTTATAAAAGGAACACAGAACTAAAGGAGAAAGACAGAAAGTTAAGAATTTACAGTGATTCAGATTTTGCGAACTGTCAAGAAAGTCGACGTTCTCATACGGGTTTTTACGTGGAGCTGGCAGGAGGAGCCGTATCCTGGGAGTCTAGGAAACAATCAACAGTGGCACTATCCTCAGCCGAGGCAGAGTATATGGCACTGTCTTCTGCTACAAAAGAGGCTTGTTTTTTGAAAAGATTTATCAGTGAAGTAACTGGTAAGTCACCAACTGTTGATATTTTTACAGACAGTCAAAGTGCTCAAGCATTAGCACTGAATCCAGTCCACCATAATCGTACTAAGCACATTGATGTAAAATATCACTTTATTAGGGAAAAAGTGGGAACGAAGGTTATTGATTTAAAATATATGCCTTCCCAAAAGTTACCAGCAGACGTCCTAACGAAACCTTTAGGACGAATCAAGTTTAACAAATGTGTACAACAGATAGGCATATATTAAATTATTTATTTTCTTGCAGTGAGTAGCAGATTATTTTATTTTAAAGTAAAGGAGGAGATGTTGTACATACTTTTTCATTTCAAAATAAGAATCTGTTTTTAAACTGTTTATTCTTATGTTCTTTTTGTTATTTACTTCAAAATAAAATTTCGTCAAGTGCAGTCACATAAAAATGTTTCATTATATTTTCTTTCTTCCTATTTAATTCTACAAGAAGACTGTCAAAGTGCATTTTGTTTTTTATATGAGAGGTCTATTATAGGTATTTAAAAAAAAATAGCCTATGACACTCAGGGAGTTAGGATCAGCTAATGAAACCTTGCACTTCATAAATATTACCCCCCTTTTTGCATAGTTAGGTAAAGAGTAGATATTGGCTTCCATTTGTTGTCTTCTAGTCTGTGTGCCTGTGTGTGTGTGTGTCTGTGTCTGTGTGTAATACTAAATTAGAGTAATGAAACTATTTTGATAGATTACTGTGACGATTTTTACAAATTTAATAAACAAAAATAATTATGCATGAAAATTAACATGGTTCAATATGCCTTTTTTGTCAAAACTTTGCAATGTTGCTTTCTAGTATGTGGATTAATAATTTTTTATAAGTGCCTTCACTCAGTTTATATCTTCAAAAATCTCGGTATGCGTGAGCGAGACAGATCATAGTCTTACTACAGACTCATACACAAATCTGAAATGCAATTTACATATGTATATTTTTTTGCTTGCAGCAACTGTTTGAGACCGGCACAGCGGGAATTTATGCATGCGTCAAGTGCCAGCCGCTGGTGCCTGAAGTTACAATTGAAGATAATAATGTCGAACAAGCAGATGAACAATCTTCGTCTGCTCAAGTAGAGGTACGTTGAATTCATAGATCAAGATATGTTAGTTGAACACTGGAAATAAGGGTCATGCATGCAAGAAATATTTGAATTTTAAGTATATTGCAGTATGCACCAGGATTTTAGACTGTTATTTTTTTTGGATGAGTTTTCTTCTGAAATTTTCTTTTTGCTTTGTTTGAAACGCGACCGGTTTGAGGTTAAGGCCAGTTACATCAGAATGTGACAGCACACTCACAACGTCAGTATACCTAATACATGTGTGAGTACAGTATACATTATGGTACACTGAAATCGCTATATCTTCACCATTTTCATTCAAGTTTTTTTCATAGATTGAATTATTAGCAATCGCTATAAATCTACAAAAATATATATATATTTTTACTCTGATTCTCTATGAAAATAGCTCTTCTGCTGTCTGTTATTTTGTTTGCTTTTTATATAGATGCTTGTTTAAATTTTATGTTAATTTTAAACTTTGTTGATTTATTTCTTTACACCCACCCTGCACGCATACCACACAAACTATAGGTGACGTTCTAAGGTTCGCGACCGACGTTACATTCGCACGTGACCATAGTAAATAGAATTATACAATTAATATAGTTTAAAAAATTGAAAGAACCAACTTTCGAAAATACGCAATTTCGTTTGCTTGGATGACATAATCTTGGAATGTTCAAGGCTAGAGTGTATATATGTGATATATGTATTCCATCCTCAGCCACACCGTCGATTACCATCAGGCATGTCGGTGGTCAATCGTAGATCTATTTACTATTAAAAAAAAACATTTATTCCAGTTATTTTGTTATAAAACCAAACCTAAACCGATTTTGATAAAATGTTTATAGGTCCATTTGAAAGTGTAGGTATCCTTTCAAATAAATGATTTTCTGAATCTGTTTATAAATAATGGAGTTTTAAGGTAATAAAAATGAATAAAAAAGCAACGGAATTGAAAACCTTATTTGAAGTCTGTTGAAAAGAGGAAGTAATTCTCTTTGTTTGTTGCTAAATGGCTTGATTAGATCATCACTATCAAATTTGATAATACGTTATAATGTTAATGAAGGAATCTCATAGCATACTTTTTCGGGATCAACAAAGGCTTCATCAACAAGTATCTGACAAGTTAATTGGGTATGTAAAGTTTTTTTTTGGTATTTTTTTTATATTTTTATATGATAGAATGGATCATTTAGAAAAACTAATTTCAATATTTTTTTATTCTGTTCAGTACTTATTATTTAATATTTTTTTAAAGATAAAATCGTCTGTAGGAAAGATGACGTCATCGTACCTACTGAATAAGATGTTGTGATAGCCAACATGAACTAAAAAATACATATACGTCAACTTGACAGTGACATATACCTATATTCGTTTTTGTCTCTGACTGATACAAGAAATCATCGGTTTTTGTTGTGTTTTGAAAAAAACAAATACGTTGTGTAAACATAAAGAATGAAAAAAAGAATAATTAATAATGAGCTCGTTGTAATTAATTAATGTTTTCTAAGGTCTTCGCGATTGTGTTTGCGCATTGAAATGAAACAAATTCACAATATTATTCAGAAACTACAACTGTGAAATGTTTCGACTTTCGTGCCAAAAATCCTAATAAACTGTTTTTTTCAAGTAAAGGAAACCTTTAAAAGACTGGTGTGAACAAGTTAACGTAGAATATGTTCCTGGGCGAAGCATTGATGCTGCAGTACAATGAACCAGAAAAAGGAACCAGAGTAAAATAAATAATGTATAAATGTAAATAAAATAATCTCTTATATAATTACAATGAAATTGGTATATAATTAAACACAATAAAATCATTTCAAAAAAGAAGTTATGTACTGTCAATCACTTTTATTTCATATCCAGGCATTGTTCATAAGTTTTAGCTCTTTAGCTCCTCGGATTTTTGCGATGTTTTTCTTGTCGCTAGTTGAGATGAACTCCAGAATGATAAGATTCTCAACCTTAGGTAAGTTAGCAGAGTCGGCAGGTACAAAATTATCCATAATTTATCCAATCAGTAGGCAAACAGTTCCTTATAACAAAGCAGTGGTCAACGTAAATGCAGTATCAATCAAAACGGTAGGAAAGCAAGGTCGTCGTAAAGATAATGAACAGAATTAATTTAATACAAATGAATAGAGTAGCAGAGCACCAAACACACAAAATAATTCTTTTCTTTGTTTATTTATTTTGGTATGACAGTTGTCATAGAGATATTGTCTCTCTTGTAATGCTGTCAATTCAATTCAATTCTCTTCCAATGCTGTCAGTTTCATCTTTTTTTACTAACTAAACTACATTTTATTTTACTACATTTTAGAGGTCGACTGAAGGTCAAATATTTTTTATATTTTCGCAAAAATTTGCACGATCTCATCATTTTATGTGCCCTAAATAAAAAAATATGGTTTATAGACATATAATCTCGAAATGGTTTTGGAATCAGCATATGTTACATTTTTCTTTACATACCCAATTATAAAGTCATCTCTTAATTCAAATTCAAATTCCATTTATTTCGACCATAAGTCATAGCATTACAAATAAAGTTATTAAATTACATTCAATTAAATTAAATAAAATAAAATCAAATAAAAATCAAATTAAAACAAATAAAATCAAATTAAATAAAATCAAATAGAATCAAATTAAATAAAATAAATCAAATAAAATCAAATAAAATCACATAAAATAAAATTAATGGTACACAGGAACGCGCTATTTATTACTACTATAGCATACTTGTATATTACACGAAAGAGTACGCAATAGTAAATATAGATCGAGTTGAGACAAAATGAGCTTGACTAAGTAATTAAGTATTAAACACATATAATGTCATATGCGTTTGACTTCTGTCGCAACCCTCGAAACGTCACCTTAAATTTGCCGATGTCTGTATTAAAGTGAATGCGCACTACGCCGCATTCGGTGCGGTCGATGCGATTTTATATAAGAATTCCGTGCGTCTTAAATGTCCGTAGTTCGACCATCGTCCGTCTCGCTCGCGCATACCCACATTTTCGAAGATATAAAATGATAGAATGAACTTATAAAAAATCGTCGTTTGTAAAACTAGAAAACAACATCATAAATATTCGACAAAAATTTCAATTTGATCCAAGTAAATTTTTACACATAAAAATCATTTTTGTGTGAATAATTTCTAGAAACTATTTTTATGTATGAAAATTAACTTGGATCAAAATGAAAATATTTTCGAATATTTGTGATCTTATTTTCTAGTTTAACAAACGACGATTTTTTTTAATAAATTCAAGTAGTCATTTTATATCTTCAAAAATGTGGATATGCGTGAGCGAGACAGACGATGGTCGGACTACGGACTCTTAAGGCTGTGACCAAAGCGATAGAGGCAGATCGCTCGTGCATCACAACATTTTTGAACATATAAAATAAATGATTGGGAATAAATATAAAAGTGAGAGATGATTTTGTTTATTTAGATTGGAGAATTATTTTTAATTATAGTTGAAAAAAAAAACAACTTCAAACTATGCAATTCGTTTACTTGGATGATATTTTTTCAATTATTTTTTATAAAAACCAAAGTACTGAACCGATTTTGATAACATTTATGTGGGACCACCTCTGAGGTATTACCTACCAAACAAAAAATAATAATCATAAATTCATAATTGGCGGAGTAATTATTGAACAAATATCCAAAAAAACATACAGACGAATTGATAACTTCCTTCTTCTTGGAAGTCGGTTAAAAAGAGGAAGGTTTTATTCAGATATCATTTATGTTGGCGACGGATTTTTGAAAAAACATATATTTTGGAACTCCTCAGCCAATTTACAGATACCGTTTTTTTTGTATTTCTCCTATAGCATCCGATAGACAAATATGGAAAGAGGGAAGCCTTTGCTCAGCAATGAGAAGATGTGGGCTAATATAATAATAATAATTTCTCCTATCTAAATAAGTAAAAACATCTCTCGTTGCTATATTACCGTCTTATATTAGTGATTTTATATGTTTAAAAATGTTGTGATACGCGAGAGAGTTAGCTGCGCGTTTTGAGCCCAGGCTTAAGAGCTCGTTCACTCGAATACAGCGGTTGTGTTTGTGGTCCAGGAGGGGAGTGCCGGGGAATCTGGCCACTACTGCAGCATTTGCCACAAATCATTCCAGAAGAACGCGCAACTGCAGAACCACGTGCGCAACCACCGTGCCGAGAGACGATTCGTCTGCACCTACTGCAACAAAGGTAACAGAGATACGATCGCCGGATTAAGGAACCCTAGAAACAGGCCTGCCTGTTTGTAGGGTTAAGGAAACCTAGAAACAGGCCTGCCTGTTTATAGGGTTAAGGAAACCTAGAAACAGGCCTGCCTGTTTATAAGATGAAGGAAACCTAGAAACAGGCCTGCCTGTTTAGGGTAAGGGAAACCTAGAAACAGGCCTGCCTGTTTCTAGAGTTAAGGAAACCTAGAAACAGACCTGTGTTTATAGGGTTAAGGAAATCTAGAAATAGGCCTGCCTGTTTCTAGAGTTCCTTAAACCGAACTCTGATAGTTTCTCAACTGTCCTTGTGTCTCCTCATTCTGAGTAGGCTAAGGCTGCAGTCCACCTAGCTTACTAAGCGCTAATTAGTAGACTTCAGTCATCTTTGATAACATAGAAAAATCATATTCTTTTAACTTCACTTGTATGTCTGGTACAGATCTTGCAAGTTTTAAGTATTTCCTCTAAACATACGACTTTGAAATTAAGTGTGCTTAATTGTTCAGTTTCGATGACAGTATAATAAATATTTGTGAACATTTCACACAACACCATCTGGCCCAAACTCAGCAAAGCTTGTACTATGGAACTAGATGGGTGATAGAATACATATATACTCTTTGTAATTGTATACATATGATACATAGAAACACCTAGCCACTGAAAAAACTTCCATGCTTATCACACAAATCTTTGTCCTGAGTGGGGATCGAACCCACACGACCTACAGCTCAGGCAGACATGCTACCAACTGAACCACGAGGCCAGTCAATACAATAAGGCCGATACAATAAATTGACAGTGATAAATTATGTACTTTATCACGGTCAATTTATTTTTTAACGGTTAAGTAGCATGGTTGTGAAATTTTGCACATAGGTCCAGTTGATAGCCTAATAGGATCTTTGATTGAAAAGGATTGTCTCAAACTCGCTCACGACGCATGAAATGCAATTAATTACCACACAAAATAGGCACAACACAAAACTACGTAACCTAAATAGTAGATTGTTATACAAAGGGCTAAAAAGATCCATTGTAACGAGGTAGATTTTTACTCTTTAGCGAGGGAGTAAATAGAAACCGAGTTACAATGGGTTTTTAGCGCCGTGTGTTACACTCTACTTTTCATTACGATTGCGAGAAAATAAAATAATCCAATACAATAATTCAAAGTTTATTTTATTAAAAATGAAATGTATAAATTGTACATTTCTGGATAACGAGATGTTTGCAAAGATAATGTAAATATATTCCAAAGAGATTATTCTACTTTTGAATAAAGACTGTTTCGTGTATGTAGGCTCTTTGGTAACAGATAAAAATAAAAAATAAAAATTACTTTATCCCTTAGCTTAGCTTAAAATGCTATTTTTTCCCCGCTTTACTACGCTACAATGACGGACTTTTAGAGCAAGAGGAGTGAAAAAGATGTTTTCTTTCATTGTTTGAACAGTCTCCTAACTAGACTTCCGTAACTTCCCTGCTGTAGTCATCGTGCACCTTATGGAAATGGTATTATGATTTTAAATAAAAACTACGGTTCACTCACGTCTGTTTTGAGCCGAAAAATCCGACTATAGTTTCAACCGCATTCGGCGATCTTTTTCAAAGGAGCAGCGCAAACGCCACTCTTGGTCGGTGACGAGCTTATGTGTAACTCGAATAAATAAATATTTGTGCAAAACGTCATGTATTATAATTGTAGTTTAAAAACTGAAAATCTGACTTCAATATTGTGTTTTATTGGGGTCGGTTATAAAGTTACAAGGTAATTAAAATTTGATGGGGTCACCAATGTGTTACGCAGGTCCTAAAAACTCTCTGGGCCCTTATTCCGTATGACCATCGGCCGTATAACGTGAATTTGACTTTGTGCGTCTACAATGAAAATTAGACTTTGGCTTCTTAAACTTAAAGGCTAATTTTCATTGTCAATGCACGCACGTCACGTACGTGAGCGCGGCCGATGGTCATACGGAATAAGGGCCCTGGTCGTGCCTGTTGAAACATAATCTTGAAGAAACAGACTAGGTTTCAGGAAAGCCAAAGTGTCTCCCGATGTTTTGAATTCTACGTTTTGTTTCAGCATTTTCCCAGTCGAACAATCTGAGGGCACATCTTCGCATTCATACCAACGAAAGACCATTCAAATGCTCGGAATGTGGGAAAGCATTTACTCAGGTAAGGAAACCGAATAGATTGACTGATCATTATGTTCTCAATTGTGAATTTAAATATTCTTAGTAAAAAACAAAATTAAAACGATAAAATTAAGTCAGGTCAGTTAAGGCTTAAACTAGTTTATTTCTTGTCACAATTTTTGTTGGCATTTATTGTTTATCATAATCAGTTTTATGACTGGTGTTTTCTTTCTGTAGTGTACTGCGGTACCTACGCAACATATTCGCAATGTTTGTGAATTGAGGGTAGGATGCGACGGCCGGCCATGACAGTGTCAGTCAGAATAAATACATGCAAAGATACGCATCTCGTTTTGATTACTCGCTCCCGATCTCAGTATTCTTCATTGGCGACGAGGTAATTACGAACAAACAACAAATAAAACCGCGCGTGTTATATTTAAAATGTCTATGGTTGGAAAAATCGCCGAATTCGACATCAAAAATGGGTCGTGGTCGTCGTACGCGGACCGTCTGGAGTGTTACTTCAAGGTGAACGCTGTGAAGGACGAATTGAAGCTGCCAACGCTCATCTCCCTTATGGGGGACGAGGCATACGAGCTGTTGGCCAATCTTTCCAGCCCGAAGAAGCCGGTGGATTTAACCTTCACGGAGGCGGTGGACATTTTGAGAAGACACCTACAACCGACGCCCTCCGTGCTCGCGGAGAGGTACCGGTTCCGACAACGGAGACAGCGCTCGGAGGAGAATGTGAGCGAGTACATCGCGGAGCTGAAGAAGTTGGCACGATATTGCAAGTTTAACGGGGAAGCGTTAAATGAGAACTTGCGGGACCAGTTTGTGTGCGGCTTAGCGAGTGACGTCATTCGACAACGGTTGTTTGCTGAAGCGGATACACTGTCATTTTTAGAAGCAGTGAAAATCGCAAATTCGCTGGAGGCTGCGGAGCGCGACGCGGCAGCCGTGGAGGCACGGACGGTGCCGGAGGCGGCGGGAGCCAGCGAAATGTATGCGCTGCGCACGAACGGGCGCGGCGGGCGCGCGCGCCGAGCGCGCGGGATCGGCGGCCGGCCACACAGGTCGGCGGAGACGCCGGAGACGAGAAGTGCTGCAACTTCGTGCACTAACTGCAAGGGCTGCGGAGCCACGAGTCACGAATACGGGAATTGTAGGTTCCGGGACTACGTGTGCAGCCTATGCAAGCGACCGGGACACTTGCGGCGTGTGTGTCGGGCGGGAGCCGCCGCCGGGTCCGGAGGAAGGTCGAAGGTGAAGGTCGAAGCAACAAAAGAAGAAGCCGGGGTTAACTTCGGGGCAAATGACGTGGATGAAGACTTTGCCTGGGACGATTGTGTAGATTTGTTTGCATTGAATCTCGGTGATTACAAGGCGGTGAGTTTACCTATATGTATCAATGAACACGAAATTAAAATGGAAATCGATACGGGAACGGCCATTTCCTGCATTAGCGAAGCCACCTATTTAAAATATTTTAAAGAAAACAATATATTGCCTTTCGACCTATGTATTAAGTTTTACGATGGGTCGACAATCCGACCGATCGGAATAATTAAACCAATGGTTAAATATCAAAATATTGTTAAAGAGTTAGAATTGTTTATTATCAAGGGCGGCACGACGTCACTCTTGGGCAGACAGTGGCTCAGCGAGTTAGGTATTCGAGTTCCCGTGTTAAATTGTAACAATATAGGTCGACTAGGTAACGATAAGAGTGGAGAACTCAGTAAAGAGATAACTATGTTGCTACGCAGGTATAAACAGCTGTTTGACGGCAGCCTGGGAAGGTTCACGGGGGGCGAGGCGACGCTACGGGTGCGGGAGGGGGCCGTACCGGTGTACGTGCGCGCGCGCTCGATGCCCTTCGCCACCCGGGAGCGCGTGGACCGCGAGCTGGACGCGATGCTGGCGGCGGGCATCATCGAGCCCGTCGCCGCCTCCGACTGGGCATCGCCTCTCGTGCCCGTTAACAAGCCGGACGGGACGCTCAGGGTTTGTGTAGACTACAAGGCGACTCTAAATCCCGTTTTACTGGTCGACCGCTATCCGTTACCGAAAATCGAGGAGGTACTTTTTGCATTGAACGGCTCTCAATATTACAGTAAAATAGATTTATCTCAATCATATAACCAAATCGTTTTGGATGAATCGAAGAAGTACACGGTTATAAACACTCATCGTGGCCTATTTTGCTATAACCGACTAGTGTTCGGATTATCGTCCAGTCCAGGAATTTTTCAGCGAATTATGACAAATTTATTGACAGGTATATCGAACGTAGGTATTTTTATTGATGACGTCATAATTGGTGGGAAAACCAGAAAGGAACATTTAGAAGCACTCGAGGCGGTATTCGAGAGGTTACAAGCGAGCGGGTTGCGGTTGAAAGGAAGTAAATGTGTATTTTTAGCGAAAGAGGTTACGTACTTAGGGTATATTTTGTCTAAGGACGGCATCAAGGTCGACCCGGCAAAGGTTGAAGCGATTGAAAAAATACCTAGACCGAAAAACGTTCCAGAACTTAGGTCGTTCCTGGGATTAGCAAACTTTTTCGCTAAATTTGTGAAAAATTATAGTGTCAAGTTAGTACCGCTTTTTAATTTGTTAAAAAAGAGCGTAGACTGGGTGTGGTCAGAGGAGTGTGAAAGGGTTTTCATAAAAATAAAAAAGAATCTGGCGAGTTCACAGGTATTAGCGCATTATAATCCGAATAAGAATCTTTTCGTAACATGCGATGCTAGTGCCATCGGTATTGGTGGGGTGTTGTCTCAAACGGATACGCGCGGGGAGGAGCGCCCCGTCGCGTTCGTATCGCGGACGCTTAGTAACGCAGAGAAAAATTATTCGCAAATTCATAAGGAAGCATTAGCGATCGTATTTTGCATGAGGAAATTTCATCAATATCTCTATGGTAGACGTTTCACTTTGCGAACCGATCATAAGCCTTTAGTGTCAATATTCGGACCGCACGGAAATATTCCAGTAATGACAGCGAGTCGAATGTCAAGATGGGCGGTCATTTTATCTGCTTATACCTACGATATAGAATATGTTCGTACCGATAAAAATAGTGCAGACGGATTGTCTCGCTTACCTATGCCAGATAAGGAACCGATTCCTTCCGTAGCGCCGGAACAGACACATTTACATTACGCGCAAGACGCGCTATTATTAGATTATAACGAAGTTAAGAAATGCACCGCGCGCGATGTAATTCTAAGCAGGGTTCTGAGTTGTGTTCGGAGCGGCTGGCCATCGGAATGTGATGTGGTCGGAATGCAACCATATTTCAATCGGCGAACCGAATTATATGAAGAACTAGGTTGTCTTATGTGGGGTCATAGGGTTGTTATTCCGCAGGAATGTAGGGAAAAAGTTTTGGAGGTTTTACATGAATCACATATGGGAATCGTAAAATCGAAAGCCTTAGCCAGAAGTTATATATGGTGGCCCGGGGTTGACGAAGCGATCGAAGCCTTATGCAAGGGGTGCGGCACGTGCGCAGCGCTGGCGGACGCGCCGCCGCGCCAGGCACCGCGGCCCTGGCCCTGGCCGAGCCGGCCTTGGTCTAGGCTCCACCTTGATTTTTTGGGCCCTTTATTCGGGAAAACGTATTTAGTAGTGGTCGACGCGACTACTAAATGGATAGAAGTGTTCCACGTCCCAAGTACGGCGGCTAACTGGACTATAGACAAACTTACAGAATTATTCGCAAGATGGGGCTATCCGCGGCAGATTGTGAGTGACAATGGTCCTCCATATACGAGTGAAACATTTGCACTCTTTAACAAAAGCAGGGGTATCGAACACATCTTTACTGCTCCATTCCATCCCGCTTCAAATGGAGCCGCTGAAAATGCGGTAAAGACAATAAAACGGGTGATTAAAAAAGCCGTTCATGAAAAAGAGGACGTTAATTTAGCATTAAATACGTTCCTTATGTATTATAGGAATACAGAACACACAACTACGGGAGAGGCACCAGCTGTTCTCATGTTAGGTAGGAGGCTGCGCACCCGGTTAGATGCCTTAAGACCGGATCGGGAGGCACGGGTGAGCCGGGCGCAGCAGCGACAGGTAGAGGACGCGGCGGGAGTGGAAAGGGTCATTCACCCCGGAGAGGAAGTTTGGTATCGCCAATACCTAAAGGGGGAAAAGTGGCTACCGGGTAAAGTGGATAGTAAATTAGGGCCATCGAACTTTAAAGTTGTAGGACAAGGGGGGAACCAGGTTCATCGTCATGTCGACCAGTTAAAACGTAGAACTAGGAATTCGCTTGTCTGCCCGAATCCTGAGCTTCCCGAACCGTGTCGTATAGACCCGACATTGATTAAAATCACAGATAGTGGGCGGTCGGAGTCAACGGCAACTACTAGTCCGACCGCGGCAGAAGAGACGTCCCCGCTACCCCGTGAACCGTCACCAGAGCCTCCGGCTATTCCTATTACGCCTCGGGGTCGGCCCGTGAGGTCTTGTAGATTACCAAAACCTAATTATAAGTTGTAACCTAGAATTACTGTATAACGAACAAAGTGTAACTGGCCGGCGTCCGCATGCTTATTTAATATTGTTACTTCGTTATTGTTATTATAAACTTTAGATTCATTCATAGATTGTATGTTTTATATTTAGTGTGGAGGTGTAGTGTACTGCGGTACCTACGCAACATATTCGCAATGTTTGTGAATTGAGGGTAGGATGCGACGGCCGGCCATGACAGTGTCAGTCAGAATAAATACATGCAAAGATACGCATCTCGTTTTGATTACTCGCTCCCGATCTCAGTATTGTTGCTTATACAGGAATACTAGTATAGGGCGAACCTATCTTATAAATTTGGTGTATTCGACTCGAGCTACTAAATAAATGGTTGTAACTTGTTAATCAGGATTGCGATATTTTAGTCTGCTCCCAAATCGGTTCAAACCTTAAGTTTATTTACACAGGTGACGAATCTGAATAACCACGTGCGATTGCACACCGGCGAGCGGCCTTTCGCTTGTCCCGAGCCGGGCTGCGGCAAGGCGTATGCGCAGGTGACCAACCTGAACCAACACCGCAAGCGGCACCTCTCCGGGCGGCCGGTGGACGTCACCTACGACTGCACCATCTGCGGCGACCAGTTCCAGCAGCGGAACCACATGTACACTCACAGGTGACGTCACTGCACATTCAGCTCAACCTGTACCAGACTACATGCAGCGGAACTACATGCTTTAAAAAAAAAAAACATACCTCCTTGATTTTGGAAGTCGGTTAAAACATATGTAGGTTACCAAAATAACGAAACAGATTGAGAGAGACTTACTTTTCCTTTTGTAATACTAGTTAGCATTCTACTAAAGAAAATCGTTGTTGCGCGACCATGTGCCAGTAAATTACGCTTTTTCATACAACAGGAGGAATCTGTTTTTGATCGTGTTCTTTTTTTTATATTGTTGCAACCATTAATGCCTATGCTTCTACGGCTTGCTGTTCTAAAAAACTAAAGAATCTATCTATCTATCTTTTAAAAATGTACACTCGTATTTTTTGAATTTCGATACGATACTGAAATAAAATAAAAAAAGCAAACCGTAGAGGCGTATCCATTTATGATTTTAATAGTTTTTTTTTTTTTTTTTTTTTTTTTTTTTTTTTTTTATCAGCCCTGATTGTACAAAATGTCCCACTGCTGGGAACGGGCCATCTTCTCATTGTGAGAAGGGTTAGGCCATAATCTGCCACGCTGGCCAAGTGCGGGTTGGCAGACATCACACATCTTCAAGATCATTGAGAACTCTCAGACATGTAGGTTTCCTCTCGATGTTTTCCTTCACCGTTTGAAGTTGGCGGCAATCAACAATACGCACATAACTTCGAAAAGACAGAGGTGCGTGCCGTGGGATTCGAACCCAGGACCTGCGGATCGCAAGTCAGACGGTCTCACCACTAGGCTGCCGAAAACTTCACTTTAATCGTTTAGAAAACAGCATTCTTCTATTTGTATTGGAGATCGTGCGACAACAGTTCCTTTAAGACTTTTCAAATTTCATGGATACTTAAGACTCTTTCTAAATTTCATGGATTACAATTTTTCATATATTATTTGAATTCCAGACGTGAGGTGCACAGCGAGATTAAGAGTCCGGCTCGACATAAAAAGGAAGAGAGAGTGGTACAAATCGAAGTTGAAATAGAACCTAACACTGAAGGTAAGAAGCCATTTTCAAGTTCTATTTGCGCCTTTATTATCATCTATATATATAAATCAAAGTCGGGTTAGTTACTCCATTTATAATTCAAGTACGGCTGGACCGATTTATATGAAATTTGGTATTGAGGCATCCTGGAATAATACATAGGCTACTTTTATCTTCCTGCTTTTAGTCTAAAAATATTTGTAGTGATAAATAGTACATTCTATTCATCTTTACTTCTGGAAAACCTTTCCATATAACTCCCTTTTTGCATCAATTGACTAAACTATGAAATATGACATAATTATGTAATATTTAAGTCGAGATTCCTAACTAACAGATCTGTCGTAAATATGGTGATGCGCTCACGAGATATCTTGCTGTATAACGTGTGATGAGGCGAGATATGTCGATGTGTGTCGTGGTGGTGAGGCGAGATATCTCGTTGTGTGTCGTGTGGTGAGCCGCGAAATTTTGCCGTATGTCGTGTGGTGATGCGAGATATTTCGCTGTGAGTCGAGATATCTCGCAGTATGTCGTGGTGGTGAGGCGAGATATCTCGCAGTATGTCGTGGTGGTGAGGCGAGATATCTCGCAGTATGTCGTGGTGGTGAGGCGAGATATCTCGCTATATGTTGTGGTGGTGAGGCCAGATATCTCGTTGTGTGTCGTGTGGTGAGCCTCGAAATTTCGCCGTATGTCGTGTGGTGATGCGAGATATTTCGCTGTGAGTCGAGATATCTCGCAGTATGTCGTGGTGGTGATGCGAGAATCTCGCAGTATGCGGCTACGGTGGTCGGTGACGTGTGGTGACGTTGTGTTGAGGTGCGGTCGTGTTAAGGTGCGGTCGTGTTAGCAGAGCCGTCGCCGGAGGGCGGTTTCTCGTGCGTGTTCAGCACGTGCGGGTCGCGGTTCGAGTCTCCGCGCGAGCACACGGAGCACCTGCTGCGCGCGCACCAGCTTCGCGTTCTGGCCGCGCCCGCCACGCACCGCGAGCCGCAGCCGCGCCGCGGCCGCCCGCCCAAGCAGAGACACCACGTCGAGGTACCTACCACTTCATTCATATCTATCGAGATATACTGAACAAGATGGACAGATGACCTCATACAAGTGGCGGGAAGACGCTGGATGCAAGCCGCTTCCAATCGGTCTTTTTGGAAATCCATGGGGAAGGCCTATGTCCAGCAGTGGACTTCTTGTGGCTGAGATGATGATGATGATACTGCTCGTCAAACCAGCGTTATTTTTACGTGACGGGAACTATACATTTGTTTGAATTTTACTTGGCCGAATCCGTTTCACAGCACTACCTGATGCCAGATGTTTTACTTGACACATGCATCTGATTCCATAAGTTTGTTTGCCATTACTTTTGCCCGAACAGTCATTAGGTTGTCAAATGAGCTTTCGGGATTTTGATAAAATATCAGCTTCAATATAAGCTTCAGCGATCTTCTGTTCTCTGTCTTACATGAAATGTTTTTGTATATGTTTTAATTTTGTTTTTGTGGAACGGATCTATTTTAGTTAGCCTTTTTATGATCATAAAAAATCATGCATATTCCCTATTACACATACTTACATGATGTAGCTTTAAGTAGCCGTGCGGCAACTGGGGTAGACGACTGTGGTGGCGTGAATACATTTTTGTTTTTTTTATTTGCAGGTATTGAAAGATCCGCTCGAGATAAAAGAAGAGGATTACCATGAGGTAGATTGGAGTACTCAACTCTTTAAATTTATTATACAAAAAAGCCAACAAACAAAAATATACATATATTGATAAAATCATCATTAACTCACTTTAAATTATGATGGATAAAATGAAATGGTAAAAAAATTTACTAACGTTAATTTTATTTATTTATTTATTTGGCACTCATTACAGATTACAGGAAATATTGCGTTTAATAATATGCTATTGATGTGGTCGATCCCGTAATCCACTCTTAGAGCGCACAGCATGGTATTAAACAGTGTATTTACATATTTAACTTAACATAAAAGTAGATGAATAATACATGTAGCTTACCTATATACTTAATTAAGATGAAACTGATACAAGAAACAAGTATAAAATCGCACAATCACGTAGCCATTGTTAGGATAAGTAGGTAGCTTACAGAGAATTATAAACATTGTTGCGAAAACGATTGAGACTAATTCCGAATAGATCTAATTTGTGATGTTCGTTATGACGAGCACAACTACGATAAAGTTCGTTGTATGAGCGACACATTCGTGGGACAGGACAGTTGCGAGATATGTTATTTCTGTATGAGAGGGGGACGGTGAAAAGTCGACGATTCCGAAGGTTATGTATAGTATTGAATTTGATCAAGTTAAGCAAGAACGGACTATCTACCATCGAGTTGGAGATTTTGTATAAATATAGCAACTCACTGACTTGTCGCCTTCTTGCGAGGGAGATTAACTTAAAATGATCAATACGCTCTTCATAGGTCGGATATTTGCGCGATAGACCAAAACGGCGACAGGCGGCCAACATGCCTCGTCTTTGTATCCTTTCAACGTTCTCAGCATGAGTCTTGTAGAAAGGAGACCATACAATGGAGCCGTATTCTGCAATAGGTCTAATGAGGCCTTGGTAATGTACAGTATCTATTTAGGCTTCCGTACTAAAGGTGCGGGTGACCTATTCTTGAGGCTACGGTGTCTGTCTGTCTGTCTGTCCTACACTTAAACGGCTGTATCTTTTCACCGATAATAGATACTAGTTTCAAAATTGGCAAGTTTCTGCTATCTTGCCAATTGCAGATCTCATGCAGATGAATTGTCATAAACCCTGCTGCTTACATTGGATTTCATCGAGAGTGTTCTTAGCTATATTTCATCAAAATCGGTTCAGCCTTTAATTTATTGTCGGGGGTTTTTGAGTTTTCTAAACTTATACTTGTTTGAACTTGATATTGTGTTCGTGATATTGTGAACGCCTGGCATTTTAGCCTATTTTTTCATTTTAGCCTATTTTTTCATTTTAGCCTATTTTTTCATTTTAGCCTATTTTTTCATTTTAGCCTATTCCCACTGTACAAAATATGTGAAATTAAATATGTTTTTAGATATAAAGCACATTTTGTTGAGTAACCAGCCCTGGGGGTTAGACAAGTGGTTTTAAATTTCGTAAACGCCAGTAGAATAGGAATGTAAATGTATGGTATTGATATTAGCTAACGCAATGTCACATGACGTAATTAATTCGTAATTAATTAATTCATTTCTTACATTTCAAAGCGTAAGCGTTTGCAGAAATAGAAACGTTTGCAACTTGTGCAAGGGGGCTGGTGTCAGTATTCATGTTTATGTATTGTGTCATGCATGGGAGTACGGAAGCCTCGGTGTGCGAGTGAAATTCTTACTTTGCCGGCTTTATTTAGGCATTAATTAATTGCCCACTGTTATAAGAGATTAATTTTGGTATTTCACTCTATCGTTCGCTGAATGTTCTTTACATTTACCTGTTTTAATTTTCAGGTAAAGATTCTGAAGCAGCCGCAGTACTTGCCGAAACTGAAAGTGCAGAGTTTATTCCAGTGAAGGGGGCGAGATGTCGCAGTAACGGTTAACGAGGAAATATATCCGTCAAGTTCGTACTAGATACGCGCATCGCACACGCGGCACGAGCAAAGCGCTACTGATGATACTATCGGACCGTACAACGCTGTCACTTTTATTAATATTTCTTATTCAGAAATAGGGTTGCGCCTGACCGCCATCTTATGTTAAGGGACGGTTCGGTCTACGATGGAGTGCGTTTAGCCAGAAAGACATTCACTAGCACCCAGATTATATCAGGCGGATAAGACTACCACACCATAGGCTTGCAAATTAAACGTCGCAGTACAAACGAAGCATCAGTAGGCTTAATACGCAAGCTAGACAAACCATTTTTATCTACTCGTTATGTCAGTTGTCAATGTCAGTAGGTTTGTCATGGAATATAGGTAAATTGTCTTTCTACTAATTTTCTTATTTATCAGTAGATAAAAAGTAAGGATTGACGAAAATCGACATAACAAATTGATAAAAACTGTTTATCTACCTTCCGTGCTAGACATCCTGTACTTATTTCCACTGATAGATGGAAAAAAACAATGCAACATAGTATTGCTTACTCCCTAGCCCTTTGCTTAATTTTTTTGGCATTTCATACTTATATGAAAATTGGGCGATATTAAAAATGAAGGATTTTTGGTTGCGATGTGAAAAATAGAATCAAAAGATTTTACATTTTTTAGGTCAGTCTAGGAGACTGTTTGCATGTTTTATATGTTAAAATACTCATTTTCTTAGAAGCATGTATAATCTGGTGAACCATTCTTAGATGAATGAACAATGAAGGGACTGTGACTGACCAATGACAGCTCGTGATTCTGGATCGGTTTTCATTCGGTCTCTATTCCGTTCACTGTTTATTAATTTTAAGATAAAAATGGATGACCAGACTACTTATTTTGAGAGTTAGGATTGAGATAGAGTTTTTAATATAAACTAGCTACAGAAGAGATGCTTCTATCAATGCACTTCGTCGCTTAGTACAGTTGTTCTTAACCTGTGTCAACATTAAATTCTTACACAAGAATGTAATTCAATTTTCGTGCTCACTCCGCTAGTACATTAGTAGTTTAGTGAGCTCAGTGTATACAATGGTATAATACTCTTGAAACTAGCTTTTAATTCTTATTTGTTGATTGAGTTTTAAAGAGCTAATTTTTAAATTATGTCTGATTATTTTAATTATTGCATTCCGCTGTTCTTTTATTTATTTTATAGCTGGGTAGCTATGTTTTTGTGTTACTATGCACAGTTCCATCAAAAGTATCGAATTTGAAATTATGTTATTTTAATTCTGATAAGCGATTGTTCTGTGCTATCTTGTCACATTTAGATCGAAAATGGCAGCTAATCTTTTGTACTTGTGTATATTGAAATAAAATAGAAATATACAGATATTATTTATGACAGCTGAAAAATGCAACAAAAAAGCGTTAGAAAAATTTCCGCTCTTGTGCGCATTGATTGTTGTCATATGGCGCTACCACACATTAGGGTAAGGATTTCCGGCCATAGTGGGAAAAAATTATACTTTTTATTTGAATTTGACACTGACAGCCCGAAAGCGCTTTGACATTGACATGTGAGAAGTGGTTCAAACAAAATGTATAGAAGCTATCCCATTCACGGCCCTAATTCCGTATGACCATCGACCGCGTTACGTGAAATTGACGTGAGTATGAGACTATGAAAATTATACTTTAGAGTTTAAACATAAAAGTGTAATTGTCATTGTCAAAGCATTCTCGTTAACGTAACCCAACCGATGGTCATACGGAATAAGGGCCCAGGATAAAACCATGACTGCCTGAGTGAAGCGAAAAAAATATGTTTACTCTTTTCATCGTTCGAGAACTTGACACAATTACGGAAGTATATCTGTCTATTTTTCGCTCGACAATAGAGTAGAGAAAATATACCAATGTAGATAGCGCCTGAAAAAAAGAAATGTGATTACTCACAGAAATTGCCATTTTGGCAAAAGCTATAATCGAAATAATCCTTAGGCGCATACGATTGGATATAGTATTCATTTCTATACCGTGTTACCGATTCCGCGGTTTCATTTCTGCAATGGATGTGTATGCAGAGGCTACGCACGTAAGGTGTCACACACCGCACTTACCGTGGCCGTGGGTCGCAGTAGACGTATCCGCCTTCATTTCCATGTAATCAAAACAAAGTGTAGCTTGCCCGTGCGTATCAATATAATCACGGCTTTATAGATGGACGTATCTCGAACGAAAATTGACATTTAACTTAATGCTAAGATATAGTGTACATTATTGAGTTAATTCAAAAATAATTGAATCTTAACTTAGGGCCAATTACATAAGTTAAAGAATAATAGCAACGTTTACGAATAAGACTTAGGTTTAATATTAGCTTTGTATAATATCGCCTGGTGCTTTGTTATGGCATTCACGTGCCATCGACGATGTGGTTGGAGGAAGCGTGAGCAGGGGGGTCATCACAATTTTATTTCAGTATTATTTTGACCTTTCTCTTGCTCTTTCAACTGTAGAAAGAGCGAGACAAAAGCAAAGTAATATTGAAATAAGACTGCTGAACGCAATGAAACGAAATGAAATAAGACGCTTGTGGAACGGTTCCAGTATCGCTATTCACGACCTGTCGGATTCGGATTCCATTCGGCAACTTTATGCCCATCTCTGTCATTTACATACAGAATGATAAAGGCAAATATAATTTCGGACGGGATTCCGAATCAAATTGTAAATAGGTTTCACTTCGTGCGCCCACGCATCGAGTTATATAATGTTATATTTTATTTTTAATCAGGTAACAAATGTATTTTTTTTTGTATGTACAAAGATCAGAAAATAAGCAGGCGATTCATGTGATGTTATGTCGATAGTCGTCGCATTTACGACAACAGGAACTTTAGTGGTATCGTTGATGCTTTGTGAAACTACCATTTAAACGTTCGAAGAAAGGACGATACTTCCACGTTTCCATTTCTACACTTCCACTTCCACATTTTTTCGTCACAGCAAAATGTGGACGTGGAAGGAAGGAACAGAACTAACTATATGGTTTCCAATAATGCAAAATGCACGGATGAGCTTTTGACGATAAAGGTTTAGGTATACCTTTAGATACCTAAACCTTTTCTATAAGTAGCCCTTAATTCCTGAATTTTATACTTTTGATAATCAATTCGCCTAACTTCAATTATTTCACGGCATGCAGAAAACACAGATTCACTCATAATTTAAGAACTCGATAATTTTATTGTAAATTACTCCTTCCCAGTGTTTTATAAAAAAATCTACTAGCTTATAGCGGTACCAAATGCCGTTATAAGCTAGTAGATTTTATACATTACCACATAAATTATTTTGTTTAACGTTATATAACAGCTGTGTAGGAGCGTTATGTACATAAAAAGAACACGGAATGTTTGTCGTAAGTTGCTAAGTAGTATAGCAATAAATCTGATATCACCGCAGAATTTTAATAAATTTTGAGATATATCTAAAGCTCCGAATAGAAGTAGGTTCTAAGTAATTTTAACGAATATGCACACGTGTGTTAGCCAAATCTTGTCTAACACATTATTTTAATGTAATTATAAATTTTGTCTTTTTAGAGATTTTAAAGTTTTTTTTTAACGATATTTTTAACGCAAGTCATTTTAAATTATCACCGTCATGTATGAAACCAAGTAAGGCATCTAGGACAGCAAAGTTGCCACGAAATGTAAATGTAATTGTAATCATATTTTAATCTCTACTTTGTTATTTCAATCAATTGAATTTCAATTGTAAGCATCGGTATCGGTTTAATGCAATCATTTTCTTGAATGTGATGGATATTTGTTGACTGTTATTAATTTGAATTTGATTAATTCAATTTCAAATCAATTCCATTTGAATGCAATCAATTTAGATTGAATGTATTCAATTTGAGTTGCGTATAATCAATTTTAATTGAATGCATTTGATTTTGAATGCAAACGATTTTAATAATATTATAAATAAAGTAGATATTCAAATAAGGTTATATTTAACGATTAACTTCAAAATAGTAACGATGTAAAAATAATTCTGAAATTTCCCATAAAATGTAGCCCAAGGTAAAAAAAAGTGTAGTGTTCTGTGGTATTATTTAGGTAAAATGCATAATGTAAACATACGTAAGGTAAATATTTAAGGCGCCGTCGGTAATTAATCCTCTGTCTCGCTCGCGAATATAATACCTACATTTTTGAAGATTTGAAATTCCTAATTAGACCTGCGGAAAATTTGATGTGCAAAAAATCAAAAACCAAGAACAAACATTATCGATCTCCGGAAAAAAAAACTGTCGGGACGCCCGACAGAAGTGATAACTTAAACTAATCTAGCCAGACAGACTGGCGCCGTAACGCGTTACGTAACGAAGCGGTTTACACTTCCATAAGAAGTTATCACTTCAAAAAAATTTATGAACAATGTCTTATACATACAAATAAGGACTCGAAAATAAAAAGTGCGTCGAATCCATTTTCTGAATATAAACTTTTTTGAATCGTAATGTTATTTTTGTTAAATGTTTGTAACTTTGGTCTTTAGTTTTTGGCATAGCAAATTTTTCGTAAGTCAATTCACTAATTAAAAATGTTACGTAAGCTATACAGACGAGTTGCTGCTTACCGCGCCTTAATAAAAACACGTAAGTATTAGAAAATTGATCTCTAAATTGGTTCTCGAAATCTAAAGTGAAGAAATATAAATTAAATTATTTAGAATACACATACATAATTTAAAAAATAGTATAAAATATATTTTGTCTAATAATAACGTAGGTTACATAATACATATACTATATATTAATAAAAAAAATATTAATGTACTGTATATTGATTTGGAATATAAATAAGATCTTTATGTAGGTACTCATAGTGTTTGTGAGTTCTTGCCTGTTTACTTGACTGCTTAAAGAAGGTAGTATTTTTCGGAGGTTTCTATTTATGTTAGTATTAGCGGTTTCGCGCGATTTCAGCAGCGAATTGATGAAAAACGATGATGATGAAATGTGCCCTATGTCCGTCTTCAGGTTCTCAGCTATGTCTGCATCATAATTTCATAATTATCGGTTCAGCCGTTTGGTCGGGAAAAGGTGATTAACAAATAAAGATACAGTCACTTTTGATTTTTATAAGGCACTGATTTAAACAGGCAGTTGTACCTAAATAGCAGTTTTGGTAAGTTAAAAATTATAAATGGCACGTTTAATAACTAGTTCAGCAGTTAAAACTAAGCAGTAAAGTAAACAAAAATGAGTAATAAAAAATAATGAAATGGATCAGTGAATATATAATTGAGCAGGAAAATAATTAAATGGGCGGTAAAAATTATTATCTATAAATTTGAATAAAAAAAAAAAAACAACCTAATCTCTGAAGAAATTATTGCTTATACCTATATACATAGATAACTTTCCATCATTTTTACCGCTAATTCAGTTATTGGACTGCTCAATTATTTTTAGAATTGACATTGTATGATAAAATAACCGACTAATTGATTTTTATTACTGTCCATGTTTTACTGTCGCAATAATTAATCAACCGCCATTAAATTAAATAACTGCTCAATATGTTTTTGAACTGATCATAATAACATCTCGAATATTTAAATAACAGCTCAGAAAATTAGTTCCCTTTTTATAATATTACCTACTTGTATTGATACGTTTAGCAATATAAAAAAATTTAGGTATAAGTTTTGAAACAAATTCCAAATCACATCAAATAAAAAAAACGCCGTGATACAATTGCTGTTTTCTATATAAGCCCTATAGTATTTTTACACAGTAACCAACCCGACTGCCCAAGAAGGAGAGTATGTATGTAATAAATAAATAAATAAATTTATATTTTCGTTATCTACTGTTGTTAGATTAGCCTTTACCCTTAAGTGTAACAGGCTACAAATTTTTCATTAAAAAAATCTGCCACAACACCGTGCAATGTTGCCTCGGTGTAAATAAGTATGTTTTGTGTAACTCATATTCGTACCTAATATTGTATTTAAATATTTAGAGCGTAGAAATAAGGTGCAAATGTTCCTATGAATGTAAAAATATCGGTTCGAGTACATGCAATGGTTGGATAATTGTAGTTAACGAATATTCATTATTGTCAGTTTATTAATAAATTTTCTATTATGTGAAATTAATAAATTACGCTGTATGATAAAGTTTTGTTTTATTTTTTTATTCGTCTGGTAAAGGTGTTTACTTCATTCCACTTAGGGATCATCAGTATTTTGGTTTTTATAATTAAATAACGTATAACAGGAAGACGCTGGATGCAGGCCGCTTCCAACTTTTCCAATTTTCCGCTTCCAAACATCGACAAAAGTCTTTGGAAATCTACGGGGGAGGCCTATCTCCAGCAGTGGACTTCTTGTAGCTGAGATGATGATGAATTTAATGTTCATTGTCATCAAATGTGTCGTTCAAGTAAATTGCGTATTTTGAAGTTGTTTCAGTTTTTTAAACTATAATTATTATGTTCGGCTCATGTGTGTTATAAATAAAATAAAAATATAGCCTATAACAACGACAGATAAAGACAAAACAATTCACAAAGCAAATTATAATTCATAGACGTGCTCAATCCATCGTCATTCGTGAGCACGTCGCGGCCTCAAAAAACGCGGTACTACGCGGTAAACTAGCGTAAAATACTTACTAAAGTTCTGGGGAAGCGTCGCCTTAAGTATATAACTATTTAAGGAGATAACGGTGCGCCTAACCCTAGAAAAATAATAACAATTCTGGTAAAGATCCATTGCACAAAATATTTAAAACAAATCGCAATTAAACTAGAAATACGTTTTTAACCAATGAAGGAGAGGTTACTTAGGTAATTCGTAGTTTTTTTGTGTGTAATGACCAGACGAAAAGATTTTACTTAGATTTCAGTGATTTTTTTAAAGTTATTACAAAATTTTTGAATATTACCTTCAATTTTTTTTATTTATTACTTACACTACATTTAGAACTTTTATGAATCAGATGAATACAGTGCTAGTAATAGCTAGTTTTTATTAAAATTAAGTATATTTATTTTCATTAGTTAGTAACGTAGCAAATCCGACACTTAATTCTATATAATGTCACTTACCATCTTAGCTTACAATATATAATCCTATGTATAAATAGTGCGAATTCTGTGATATAATCATTCGGAGTCACTATTTTTTATAGTAAGCAATTACACAAGTCATCTCGTTAAAAAAATCAAAGAAGACAAACATTTGCTAAAAATGTATACTTACTACCGTGTCTATTTTTTTATATTTTTATACTGTCGCATTCAGTCTTAGGGTAGCATATTTTTTTTTATTAGCCCTGTTTGTACAAACTGTCCCACTGCTGGGCGCGGGCCATCTTCTCATTGTGAGAAGGGTAAGGCCATAGACTATGGCCCATAGTCTACCACGCTGACCATGACCAAGTGCGGGTTGGCAGACTTCACACTCAAGATCATTGAGAACTCTCAGACATGTATGTTTCCTCACGATGTTTTCCATTACCGTTTGAAGTTGGCTGCAATCGACAATACGCACATAACTTCGAAAAGACAAGAGGTGCGTGCCGTGGGGTAGCATTATCTAAACTAATATTATAAAATTATATTCTCTTTGGCATTCAGAGAGTCGCAACAAAGGCTGATTTTTTATTTTCGAAAGGCATTTAGCATTCTAGCCCTCAGGCTAGCGACTCATGGATTTTCAGAAATGCTGATCAGACAGATTAAATACGTGGGCATTAACAACGAGCGGTTATTTTATAACTGGTTTTCTTATTCAGGCACTGTATTTTTTGGCGATTTCAAAAATAAGTTTGGTATTTCCGTGGGACACCCTTAACATTTGAGCGCCCTAGGCCCGGCCGGGTCTTATCGGCCTCAGGGAAAGTCCGCCTCTGGCTGCGCCCTATGTTCGTATTCATTATAAATTTCACAATAACCAGACAAGCTTTTTGTGTGTGATAAAGGTAACAAACAGACAGAGAGAGAGAGAGAGAAGAGTTGCATTAGGATTGGAATGTCCCTTTATCACCTTATTAAGAACAAATAATGGTCAAGGTGAAGATTAATGTGCGCAGCTATCTCTCTTGCGAATCACAACCTTAAACACATAAAATCATTGGTTATGGATATATTAGAAAGAAAGAAAACAAGAAATAAATTTGTTTATCTAAATAAACAGATTAGATTAGATTAGATAAATTAGATAGGAAAAATATTTAATAAAAGTTAAAAAAGAAACCAATGAATTGATTGATTCTTTAAAGCAAATAAAAAGTGAGATTGATGAAGCAACGAGTATTTTGCTCACTTAATCACTGTCACATGATCGACTTTGTATGGAAGTAGTTTTTTCATTTACTGATTTAAATAAAAAAGAGAATCTTGAATAGTAAAACAATCTGTTACAAGCCATGCAAAACTTTAACATTAACTATTTACTAATGATTGCGCGTGCGACAGTACCTAATATCCTCCACATTTCGCTCAGTGATAGACTTACTATTTATATAAATATGTTCTTGAAATTATTTGGTTATATTAATTAAAGTTATAATTGTATTATGTTCGCGACTGTACCCATGCGCAGCTATCCCCTCCACATTTCGCTCAGCGCTAAACTTACGTGCCGCTACCTGTACCAATTATGGTCGAAAAGAGTAAATAAGTAATTGTGTTTAGCTTTAGTATCTCTTATTGGCGGTAAATCGTATTTGTTTAAGAAGAAAGTTGAAATTAATAAATTCCAATTATGTAAATGTTTATCCATAATTTTAGATTAAAAAAATTGATTGAATTTGTTATTAATCTCCTATTTTCTTCAACAAATAAGTATGACTTACCGCCTATAAAGACTGATATTTAAATCTATACAACCAGAATTACTTACTGTTTTAAATAGTAATTCCTAAAAATACTTTTACGAGCATATGGAAATCGCAGCTTAAACCTACAAATCAACGGTGAACTGCCTCTCCACCTACTAAATATAAATTCAAAACGTGTAAGTAGGCAATTGTCTACTACTAAAATATAGTGTGATATTTTTAGATGTGTAGCCATAGATGGGTTGCCAGATGACCGGGTTGGATTCTCCCGACTTTTTAAATCTTTCCGATAAATATTTTGTTACTAAATTCAAATCTCGGACAGAAAAATTGAAATGCATCAGGAAATAATTACTACGGTCAATCGGGTAAATAATACAATGATATTAAGGGTATTTTAATCATCGCCAATGAAGGTGACTATTACTAAAAATTGGTTGTTCCATAATATAATATTGTCGGCAAGGCCGTATAGCCAGGATTCATTTCAGAGGGTTTCAGCAATGGACCATGCAAGGGGGGAGGGGCGTTGGGTAGTAATATGATTTTTTAACGAGCGCTGCATGACCTAAGTAAATAAAAACAGGTAAGTAATAAATTGCGTGAGCGAAGCGAACGCGCGAAAAAATTTGTGATGTTTTTAAAGAAATATGCTTTATTTTAGAAATTTGACTTTCTTTCACTTCAAAACAGCTAATTAAATTGAAACTTTTGCACAATTTATAAAGAATCGTCGACAATACATTAATTTAAAAAAAAAAACTTTGATTTCGTAGTTAAGTCTATTATAAAGCGTGTTTTTTAGTTTATTATTTGTGTAGTTACTTATTAGGCACTTAAATAAATATATAGGTATAGTATATACTTTTTTGTAGGATATAAACACTAGCCTGTTAAAAAATCAAATAATGAATTAGGCATACATAGGTTCGTAAAACATTATCCTCTTTCGGTTGTCGGGTAAAAACTACGCACTTGCTACACTCGCGCATTTCGATTTCTCGCATAGTTCTATATTTTCTTCACATTTCACTGATTTGAGATTAAGTAGTTGAGTAGGTGTAGTTGAGATATACCTAGGATTAATAGGTTAGTTTAAGGTAGGTACAATCTGGCAACTACTTCTGGTACTTAACTAGTATATAAATTGTAAACTTTAACAACAATATCCTAGGCTGCAAATAATACAGAGACAGATAACACCTAAGTAAGTTTTTTATTTTTATTTGTATTTTGAGTACTTTTCCTACATGTGTTATACTGACTGCGAAAAAGGGAGGGTAATGTTTTGCTGGAAGTCATATGTAGTTTCGTATATCCTCTTACAGCATAAACAGCTTGACCGATTTTGATCTACGATATTAAGTTGTTAGATCTGTCTATATGGGTCAAATCTTGGAAGCTAAATTTAATCCTTTTCCAGATGTTCGATTGAGCTCAAGTTTGGTATACTTACGTATCTTTGGTGACAATGCAATAGGTAATATAGTACCATCGAACCGGTATGATGATGGAAACGGAAGGTGCCCATGGGAACTCCTAAGCTAGACAAGACAAATCCATCGAGCTTGGGCTCATTCGTTTTGGCTTGGCAAACGTTTAAGTTGATCGACTATTACTCGTTAACTTGTAAAGCCTATTTAGCCATCATATACGTTACGAGTATGATTTTTTTCATATCTCCAATGTCAACTGTTCAGCTAGTAGAGTAGTAGGAGAGAGAGGGGGGACGGCAGTTGACTAACAAAAATCTAAATCGAAAAATGGTTTTCGCACACCCCCAATGTTTTTTTGATTACATATTCAACGATACAGGATGGGATAAATGAGAAAAAAAAAACTATTCATCCTCATTACGTGTAGGGGAGGTACTTAACCAAAAAAAGTTTTTTTTTCAAGATTTTATTGTATGACTTTTTCGTCAATTAATTAATATGTATATCCATACCAAATTACAGATTTCTAGCATTTGCCTTTGAGCAAAGCGGCGGACAGCCAGACAGACGGATATGGCGAAACAATAAGGGTTCCTTGTTTACTACAACCCTAAGAAATCTAATAAAATTAAATGTTTTTAAAAACAAAGATTTATATATAAAAAAAAAATTAAAGGAAAAAAATAATTTAAGGTTTGATGCACTGATGTATGATTCGAGTTTTAAAATATTTAATTTCCATTTTATGTCAGGGTTTTTTTTAAAACCTTGTATGTAATTAAAAAAAAATATTTACATCTTAACCTCTAATATCTTAACCGCTAACCCTATAATGTCCTTTTCCCTCCAACAACGGTCAAATATGACGGAAAAACCCATGGCCTTTGAGCTCGACATACAAATAGGCATGTATCTGATCTGGGAAATGAATTATTGTTTCTGGTTTTAATGCAGGCATGGAGCTGTGGCAAGGCAAGGTGGCGGTGGTGACAGGCGCTAGTGCTGGTATCGGCCGCTCGGTGTGCATCGCGTTGGCGGAGGCAGGACTGACTGTGGTCGGACTCGCGAGGAGGACGCATCTGGTCGACGTGAGCACTGTTGCAACCTCTTGTTTTAAAAAAATCCTTACTTCTTACGTTGTCCACTAGGTGGCGCTTCAAGCCTTTCAATTGTCAAATGGAACAGAGTGTATTCACTGCGTTCGAAAACGTCTTTTTAACCGACTTCCAAAAGGAGGTTCTCAATTCGGCTGTTTTTTTATATTTTTGTTTTATATGTTTATTCACCGATTACTCCGTCAACTATGAATTGTTTTTGACGATTATGATTTTAACATACGTTTATAAGAAGGAATATATGCAAAGTTTCAAATCAATACGTCAATTTTAGTTTGTTCACATACTTAGAAATTAAGCTGATAAAAGCGTGTTACAAGTTTACAAAACTTACACTTAAAAACCTCAGATATAAAAAAATCAAAATCTTCTATCAATAAAAAAACTAGATGAAAATCGATCGTTTGAGAGCTACAATGCCGCAGACATAAACATTCAGAAATACAGATACACACGTCAAACTTAAAACACCTCTCGTTTTGGGTCGGTTTTTTTTATTTTAAAGTGAACGAAGTTTTGAATCATTGAATAGGTACCATGGTAGCTACCAATGGAACCTAGCAGAACCATCATAAGTTATATCTCACAGTTTTACCCACAGAACCTGAAAACAGAAGTGAAAGGAAAGGGCACAATCTGGTCGAGACAGTGCGACGTGTCCAAGGCAGAAGATATCGCCTCCGCCTTCGAATGGATTGAGGAACAATTCGGGGGTACAGACGTGCTGGTGAACAACGCAGGCGCATTACATGACGGCCAGATTACTGGTACATAATAATGTTTTTTTTTGACGAGCGGGTCAGTCTAAGTAAGTCTCCGAAAGATATTCTGTTGAGATTGGGATGCAGCCGCCGAGTTTTATGGGGTCCCCCTGTTTTGGGGCTGTAAAGGGTATAGGGCATCGGAGTTTTCAGTCTCAGCACTGCAACGTAGCTCCTCCAGAACAGTTGGCATGTTGCTGTTAGTTAGTTGCTGGACTGGGAGAAAAACAAAAACATAGAACGCTTAGCAGCTGCTAGTATTCCCAAGCATACCGTAATTTGAGGGAAATTGGCGCTTATGTAGGCGATGGGCTGACCCCCTCTCACTGCAAGCCAATACTACATCATTTCCTCTTATCACCTCTAACCCTCTTACTTCCATTTGTTTGGTTCCAGGTTGGTTCCATGATTCCATCCAACATTGTGTAGTTATTTACTATAAGTGTATGATTATTATTCTCTGTTGTTTCTTTCTTGTTACAATACATTTCTGTCTATGTCTATAAGTTGTATAATCGGCTGTGAAGATATCGTTTCAACCTGCTCGTCTAGAAGAGGAACATTTAGAAACATAGAGACGTAATCGAGGATTGTGTGTTCTAGATATAGGTAACAACACGTTATCCGAGGAGCAGATAGCAGCCACAATAGACACGAACCTGAAGGGATTGGTGTTTTGTACGCGGCACGCGCTCGCTTCCATGAAGAAGAGGCGCTTTGATGGACATATCATCAACGTTAGCAGGTACGTTCGTATTCTACGGTCCTCATTCACGAGCAACGTCATTTTGTAAAAGCACCAACACAGGTTGAAAATCTCAAGAAAAAGTAGAGTTATGTCGAGGGCATGTATTGGCAATTCGTTGCGATCTTTTTCTTATAATAACTTTGTGATTCGGTCATTATCTTAGATTGCCTGTAGCACATTAAGGATCGTTTATAATTTGTCATTTTGTTTGATCATAAAAAAAACTAGTAATGTGAGCGTTAGGGATCGTTCTAGAATACGCGGGGAGGAAGGTACAATTGGCGCGTTGGTCCGTAAAATTTACGTTTTCTCCATTTACGGCGTAAATGGAAAAACGTAAATTTTACGGAGAGGCGAAATTAGAGTCGAGGCGCGCGATCAACGGGCGATGCCCGGGACGATGTTTGTAGCGACGCACGCACAAAACATCGAAAATATGGAAATGTGCCACGGCGACCGCGACGATGGTAACAGGTACCGCCGCGCCGCGATCACGGCTACCGCCACTAGATATCGAACAAATCGCGCGTGAATATCCTTCTCCGTGAATGTCTTTGTATCATTATGAGCAATATGCACATGCATAGGTACATTTTAAAAGATCGCGTGCCGAGCTGATACTCGTCTCGTATATCTCTGAACGAGGCATCATACTTGTTCTGTTTCGTTCATTTGATGTATTTTCGCGTAGTGTGGTGGGCCACTACGTGCCAACAACATTGACGTTCAACGTGTACCCGGCCACGAAGCACGCCGTCACCTGCTTTGGAGGATCACTCAACAATGAACTCGCACAGTTCAAGAGCAAGATCAAGACCACGGTCAGTATTTTCTTACACTAATCCTCACCATATTGTCGTGTTTTTGTTTTAGTATTTGGCCCTTTACTTCAGGTTTTACAGACTTTAGATATTATTTTGGATCTACGTGTATATTCAGACAATTTGGTCATGAATTTATTTTATCTATATCTAATTATAAAATTTGTTTGCAAATGGGACCCTAAATTGAAAAATGTGTTTGGCACAACCCAAATATTTTTTGATTACCTATCCTATTTGATACGATAACCCTATCATTGGATAGGACCCCCCTGAGACCCCTCTCCAACTCGCCTCTGAGAAAAAATTATTCATCCCCATTTCTTTTTCTAGATTTTTTCTACTTTTTCAACGTCATTGATATGTTTATTCATGCTAAATTACAGTTTTCTAGTACTATTAGTATTTGAGCAAAGCTGTGGACAGACCGACAGACAGAGCGACAGACGGACAAAGTGAAATAATAACCCTAAAAACCCGTTTTTTGTAATATCCGACAAAAAAATTCGCAAAAAAAAAATTATTTTACCAGAATTATTCTAAAGTACTTTTACAGCGACTTTGTGTATACTTTTTACAAAAACGTACTCTCACCAGCGAATCAAGCATAAAGAAATCGTAAGTTAGACTGCAAAAATCACTCTTCAGCAGTCATATGCAGATATATACATTTGTTCCTCAGCGTATATCCCCTGGCCTGGTGAGCACAGCATTGGCTGCGGGTCTGATAGACCAACTAGAGCTACCGATGCTGGAGCCACAGGACATCGCGGCTAGCGTGCTGTGGGCGCTCTCCACTCCGCCACATGTCAACGTATGTACTAAAGTACTAAATACCCACGTAGCGTTCGAAAATAAAACAACAAAAATGCAGTCGCGGATCCAACCGTAAAGTTTTAGTGACGGCCACCCGAAAACATTTTTACTACGAAAATTTAGGGGGGTAGGGGTAGGGGTTTGACCTCCCCATTCCCACTTAGACAAAAATCTACGGAAAACCCTTCAGAAAAATATCATGAATTTGTATTTATTTATTTTATTTTTAATAGTTTACCAACTTAATTAGTACCAGAAGTTACGCTATGTGGTATCAATCACACATCCTTTCTAGAGGAAGTTGGAAGAAACAAAAGCAAAGTGAGCTAACATCAAATCGCAATTAGAACTAAAGTACGCATACTGGGCATCTGTCTGTGCCGGAATAAGCGGTTAGAGGGGTTACACTCATCTCATATAGCGATTCAAAGTTGGCTTCGAATGAGTAAGTCTACTTTGAATTGTGATATTTTAATAGTCGCTAGAACTTTTGTGTCACTCTCTTAATAGCAGAAAAAAGCAAGATAAAAACAGGCGCGAGCCAACTTTGAATCACTATAAGAGAAGAGCGTAATCCTAATGTTCCCACTAGTTCTATTGAGTTGTCCCAGCCCAGCATTGTTAAAAATTGACTTTATCCCATTTTCAGATCAGTGAGGTAACGATCCACGCCGTGGGCCAGACTTCTGTGTGATTCATTTTAACTATAAGCCACACAAAAGCACGTCGCTTTTGCTTAACTGCTGAGAATAATACTGTTAGATTTGCGGTAATCTAGATCATGTTTAATCCTGTACAGGGCCGGATTTCGAGCTGTGGAGGCCCTGGGGCAACGAAGGAGTGGAGGTCCCTAATTATTTTCCGAATAAATATTTCAAACCAGCATGTTCGCCGATCGCCGAAAAGTTGACAGATGACTCATTTCATTTTTAGCTCGTAAAAAAAAGTAAAAGTTGCTGACCCATCGAAATTTAGATTTTTAATCTCTATTCTGTAGAGGCCCCTCTTGTAGAGGCCCGTAGCAGTAGCCTCGCCTGCCCTGCCCTAAATCCAGCCCAGATCCTGTATTAACTTTGTTATAGGTTTTTCTCACACGTGACACGCGCTACAAACAAAAAACGCCGCCAGCGAGCTACTTATAGTTGTTTTCGTACAAGTTAATCATATGGAAATCGCTGCACATGGTGAAGCCTGTGCGGTTGAAACCTAGTCGTTGCCTCAGTGCTTGTTTGTTAAACATAGAGCATACAATTTTTCTCCTGTGAATTTTTTACCAATGGAAAAATGAAAAAAAAAAAATATATATATAAAAAGTAAATTTTTATGCTCTATTTTTAACCCCCGACGCAAAACGACGGGGTGTTATAAGTTTGACGGTTCTGTGTGTGTGTCTGAGTGTGGCATCGTAGCTCCCGACCGGATGAACAGAATTTGATTTTGTTTTTTTAAAGGTGAATTAGTCGGAAGTGTTCTTAGCCATGTTTCATCAAAATCGGTTCAGCCGTTTTTTTTTGTCGTGGGTTTTTGAGTTTTTTAAACTTATTTTTAAAAAGCAATTCGTAAGGCTTGAAAGTCTTTTTTATACATTAGTTATTATATACCCATGTATAAAAAAAGACTTTCAAGCCTCTTCTCCTGTGAAATTTTACCAATGGTAGATAGGGCAAAGAAGCACTGAGGCAACGCAGTGTAACCACAAGCGTCACGATCATATAAAATGTATAATAATCATTTGGTTCTGTTTTTTAGTGAAGTTTTGTGGTTGTGGCGACTGTCTCGTGTACCCATAGGTAATTCGAGTAACCCCACAGATTTTTTTTTTTCGCTTTTGAGTTGCGTATACAAATCATTTTTATTACAACTAATCTCAGTTAGCGTGAAACGTTACATTTTGTTTTTGTGACGTGCCATAGTTTTTAAGATTTTATTAGATTATATTGTTTATAATTATGTATGGAATGATGAAGGTTTTATGGAATAGGGCAAACAGACATACGAATGGATTTACTAATCTCAAATATAGCAAATCACATGATACACATAATTATATATAATACATTGCCCTCCTTCTTGCGTAATTAGGTAAGAGAAATGCAAGCTTTTCTAATATTATAGTTATAATCACATACTATGGATTGCTGTTCACTTTTCTACAGGCACTTGGATGATATTTTACCAGTTATTTTTTTTTTATAAAAACCAAAGTACAGGATCGATTTTAGTAAAATTTATATGGAACTACCTCTGAAGAATGACCTATCAAACACAAAAAGAATAATCAAAATCAATGCACAATTGGCTGAGTAATCGGTGAACAAACATAAAAAAACATACAGACCGAATTTATAACCTTCTTTTTTTTGGAAGTCGGTTAGAAATGGTGCGATACACGAGAGAGATAACTTGTTGTTATCTCTCTCGTGTCTCTCTCTATCTCTATCTCTCTAGTGTGTTGAGCGCATCCCGAAATTGAATATACGTACATATGTTTTTTGTGACAAAGTATGCGTAAAATCGCTGTAAAAGATTATAAATGCGCATTCTTTGGAATAGTTCTAGTAAAATCACTTGTTTTTTATTTATATTTTATCGAAATAGTTTGTTAGAATTTACGTAAAAACGCATTTTTTTATTTTTCCAAGAGATGTATTAATTACAAAAAAATATAGCCTATGACACTCTAGAAGCGAAGACGAATCTAATTACACCCCGCACATCAAAATCGGTCAAGCCGCTTAGGCTGTAGGCTGTCATATAGAAACATACATACATACCCACATACATACATACCCACATACATAATTACAAACATACATTCATACATATATACATACACTCGCAAAAATTACCCTCCTTACGCAGTCGGGTAAAAAATAATAGCTACTTTTATCAAATAGTTAATGAGTTTTTATTGTAAATTTTAAAGGTACTCTTCCTTCGTTGGGCTAAAACCCACATTTATTTTTTAAGCGACTTCGAAAAAGGAGGAGGCTATCAATTCGTACCGTATATATTTTTTTAATGTAAGTATGTACACGAATTACTCCGTCATTCTAGAACCAATTTTTGTGTTTCCTGAATTGATGTATAGAGAAAGCTCCCAAGTTGGTCCCATAATTATTTTGTATACATCGCATTATTACTTTTTGAATAATCTCTAAAAATAAAAATATTTTCATTGTATTCCTGAGTAAGTGCGTCAGATTATTGAATCGCAGAGTTCCACCTACACGTTTTTCTTTGCAAGAGTGTCAAATATTAAGGATTATCGTGTATACATCTGCACATTTTCTAATCTTCAAACACGAGCATTTGACATTCAATAACATTTGTCATTGCATTCTTGACAAAAGAAAAGAAAGAGCGGGTGAAGAGAGGTCTCTTTAAAAGTTTACAATCGTGAAGGATTTAGTAAGTTGCGTTTGAAGTCGGTTTTTTAATAGAAAAATTATAAATATTGTAGTCCAGCGTAGTCTAGAGACAAAAGTCAACATCCTTATTTAAACATAATATATATTCATACCTTTCTTCTTTAGATAATAACTTGAAGGAATCTTTCGCTGTATACCATAAGACCGCTGTTCTACTGCTAACATGTATCGTTTAGATTTTAAGATAATTGTGTGGATATATAATAAAGTTTTAAGGTATCTTATCCTTTCCTTTTTACTAGTTTTTATTTAGTTTTCACTGTCCCTGTGTCTATATAATCAAATCTTGTCAGTGAAATTGATTGATTGATCCGAAATGTTGCAGGCCCATTTATGCAAGTTAAAATATAAATAAATATTGGAGGACATTTCACACAACGCCATCTAGCCCAAACTAAGCAAAGCTTGTACTATGGAAACTAGATGGTTGATAGAATACATATATACTTTTTTTTTCGTAAATACATACTTAAAATACATAGAAACACTCAGACACAGAACAAGCCTTGGCGCCAGGGAGGGGTCACCAAGGCCGTAGCCAGGAATTTATTTGTGGGAGTGTTTGGCCGCAGTAAAAAATATTTAAATAGGCCCAGAAAATTTAAATAGGCTTTCCGTTTAGGTTTGCCTCTTTACGCAGTCGGGCAAAAATTATAGGAAATTTTTTAACAACTTTTTATCAATTTTAGTAGTGTTTTTATAGTAATATACTTAATTTCTCGTATTAGTGAGACCACAGTATTTCTATGCTAAAACATTTAGTAAAAATACGCGAGCGAAGCGAGCGCGAAAATTTAGAAGGTTTTTAAAATTAAATCTTGAAAGTGGTTTGATTCATTGATCTTGTTAGCGTGTCCTTGGTTTTTGTGGTCCAGAAGAACCAAACAATTATCTGTGTTAAGAGAAAAATTAAATATCCGACAGGATAAGAACGACATTTACGTTATCAAAAATTATAAATACAACCATTTGAATGCATTGATTGCAAATTTATTACTCCTAATTAAATTTAAACATATGACTTCCTAGAAAATAACAAACATATAAATTTTTATGAAAAAGTATGCGCAAAACCACTGTAAAAAACTATAGATGCGCATCATTTAGAATAATTCTAGTGAAATCACTTATTTATTACGAAAAAGCTCAGATTTTTTTTGAAACTTTTATCAAATTTAGGTATTCATATGCTAATTTGCTGTTAATGTTGTCACAGTACTGACAAGGCTCAAAAATACAAAAGACCCAGCCCGGGGGGGGGGGGGGGGGACTGACCCCCATGACCCTCCCCCCCTAGATCCGCCCTTGTGCTTATGATTATAGGCAGAGCATCAAAAACCTTTAAGTTGTTTGACGACATCACATTTGACCTTTAATGGAGTGTAAGGTGTATAAAATGTTGGCTTGCAGTGACGGGGGGACGGCCCATCACCAACATAAATATTATGCCAATTTTCCTCAAGTCGACTTCTACAGTATGACTAGAAAGAGAAGCAGCTGGTATATTCTTTATTTTTTCTTTCTCCCAGTATGAAGGATTAAGCAATATTCATCAAAATCGGTTCAGTAGTTTGGATTTTAAAACAAATTTGCGCATTTTGAATTTGGTTGAATCAGTTTTTAAACTATAATAATTATTCCCTTTATTCAATCATAATCTCGGGTCACAGCCCAGTCCTTTTATGAGGATCAGTGGAGTCGAAGCGAAGCCAACGCTGAAAGGCCCTTTACTAAAAATAAAAAATACAGTTTTTTGTGTACCATCATCCATCCACTCATAAACACGACTTGTCATAAAGCCGCCTCTACGGTTTAAATTATCATTATTATATATTTATTCTATCCCTTTTTCACTTTTTTGAATCTCACTAGTCTCCGAGTAAAATGGGTGTGAGTTACGGACAGACAGACAGACGGACATGGCGAATTTATGATCTTCGTAGCTACAGCTGCCGAACTCTAAACATGACTGCCTCTAATTTAGTACCTGCAAACCTTTTTAGTACAAACTTAAACTCTAATTCTAATCTCTTGTTTTTTAATGTCTGCTGTCATTACATAAAATCAATAGAGCCACATAGATTTTTTTTTGTGTCATTCGAAAGAGATTATTTTTGGAAGTGTTTTTACAATCTTTATTTTTTAGAAGTGACATATATTATGAACTATTTTTGTATAACAAGATGTTCAGAACGGTAATTAATAAAGCGCAAATTTTGATGGCTGTAATACCCAGGCTTCAATTAATACGCGGAAACAGAAAATGTAAACCTAAGGGTTCAGGGTGAGTATTTCACTTTTTAAATAGAGACTGAATTTAAAATTTACATTATTTTTAGGGATTGCAATCCGGTCTGATCTGGTCTATAAAATCATAGGCTTGCCACAATTTATTTTCACTCAATTGCCGCACTTGTTCTAGATCTACACCCTGAAAAGCGATTTTTTCAAAATGTTGAGCAACTACGGCGTAGAGGTCTAAGCTACGCCCGTGTGCACCAGCACGTAGCTGAGTAGCCTCATCGCGCTGTTTCTGAGCCATTGGTAGTAATAGCACAGTCTAAATAAGCAGCCAAGTGCGTGCCAGGTGCAAATTAGGGTCCCGTAGTTGCACATACATATAGTCCTACATAGTAATTAAAATAATAATTATACATGATACACATTTTCAACCGACTTCAAAAAAGGAGGAGGTTCTCAAGTCGACTGTATTGAAATTTTTTATGTTACCTTATAACTTTCGACTGGCAGACCGATTTTGATGACTCTTTTTTTATTTGAAAGCTGGTGCTTCCCGTGTGGTCCTATTTTAATTTAGTCCAGTTCTGACAATGGCATCCTTGAGAAGTCGGTTGCTTCAGTTTTTTAAACTATAATTATAAATCAACAGCCTGTATAAAAGTTGTTAACGCAGTCTAATGGAACCGGTTATGCGGCCGAGTCAGGATGTCAGGTGGTGGGGAAAAACAACTGAAATGAATAATTTTTCACCAACTGCGGGTGCGCTGGTTCTGGGATATTTTCTTTGGTATTTTACCATCCGGCGAAACTCGCCGGTGTGCGAGGGTGACTATTCCTTTTTAGAAGGCCGGGCTTAGGAACAATTTTTAAATAGGGCAGTGTACATACCAATCCGTCGCCGGAGTCCTAATTGATGTGATGCGCAAAAAAGGTGGCTTCACTGGCAACTTGCTGTTCTGCCTTCCACAGGCACTTGGATGACACTATTCGTTAGTTCTTACACAAATTAAATCACTGCATCCATCCCGACAAAATGTATACGGGAGCACAGGTAGATTGAATCGTCACCGTTCTTCTTTTTGGAAGTCTATTAAAAAATACGAATGCGGAGAATGTAGCCGGGCGCGTGCAAGCGAGGAACTAACGCCACCACTGTTCGTAGCCCGAACGTGGATTGGCATGTTTTAGATCTACCCTTATTCAAAAAAAGAACCATCCCCCCGGCCTTCAGGAGATCTGAGCTCCTGAACTACAAGGAAATGTTGCGGATATAAGACAATAAAGTGAGTAGAATAAGGATAGGGCGGTAGTAAATACCTACAGTGTGTAGGTGTACATGTACATGATGAAGGATAGGAGGAAAAATAAACTAAACTAAAACTTAGGACTATAGGTAGCCTAGATAGGCGAAACTAATAAATTAAATTATTGGGAAGGTAAAACGCAGAGTTTTACCACAGGTCGTAGATAGGTGCCATTTCGTGTGCGTACTCTAACTACTCTGACAACTCCATCTGGAGCGGGTTTAACTTCTTCAATTATGCCTACGGGCCATTGAAGAGGCGGTGAATTTTCCGTTTTAATAAGGACAACAGTACCTTTAGTTACCGGATTAGATTTAGTGTTCCATTTAGCACGAGTTTGAAGTGTATTAAGATACTCACGCCTCCAACGATTCCAAAATCTCTGAACAATGTCATCTAGCAGGCGTTTGTTGCGAACTAAATCTACTGATTCTATGCGCGGATCAGAATGGAACGAATCTAACGGTCCTAGCGTTAAAAAATGAGAGGGCGTCAAAATGTTAGGTTCCGTAGGGTCTGAGCTCAGTTGAGCTATTAAGGGTCTACTGTTCATAATCATTTCGACTTGAGTAACGACCGTGAGTAATTCCTCGTAAGTGAGAAGAACGTTTCCTATAGTACGTCGTAGATGCATTTTAAAGACGCGAATCATACTTTCCCAGCTTCCACCCATATGACTTGCTGTAGGTACATCCAATGACCAATTGATGCCCTGATAAAGAGTTTCCTGCTCAAACGAGTCACGAAAAGTTTTAAAATTAAGAAACTCACACAGTTCATCGAATTTGGCTTTTGCGCCTATAAAATTTGTTCCGTTATCAGAATATAACGAAAGAATTTTTCCTCGGCGTGATATAAACCGACGGAAAGCGCGGAGAAATGATGCTGTTGATAGATCTACAGCAATTTCAACGTGACAACTCCGAGTGACCATACAAGTAAAGAGACAATAGTAGCAGCGGACCTTGCGGGCACCACGGTAACGACTAATTAATACTTCTTGCGGGCCGGCAAAATCAACTCCGGTGCAAAGGAAAGGTTTAATAGTCTCATTGACACGAACAGCGGGCAAGTCAGCCATAAAAGGCGCCTCTGTGCGAGGGTTAGCCTTAAAACAGCTGTTACAAAGACGAAAGCGTTGTTTTACAGTACTGCGTCCGGATATGATCCAAAACTTCTGTCTCAGTAGCGACAACAGTAAGTGTGGACCGGCGTGTAAGTATTTGCGGTGATGATAATCAATAATAAGATTCACGATGTGATATTTTTTGGGAAGCAAGATTGGATGTTTGCTGTCAAACTCGAGAGAAGAGTTTTTTAAGCGGCCTCCAACGCGGAGTATGTCATTGTCCAAAAACGGAGAAAGGGGGAGCAATGACTTTGAAACTCGATTACCCTTGGTAAGTAATTATATGTCGTTTCGAAAGTGCTGTTGTTGAAGCGCTTTTATTACAGATGTTTCAGCATGTTGTAAATGTGCGAGCTGCATCCGGTCAGTGCGTGGGAGCTTGCCCAAAAATCGATAAACATACACTACGATGCGGAGAAGCTTGGACCAAGAAGAGAATCGCTTGGCCAGCATACAAAGAAAGGGTTCAGTTTCATCCGTAGTGATAAAAACATTCGCTTGTTTTTTAAGCTCTAGTAGCTTTTCATCCTGTGCAGAATCAAATGTGAAACGATTGATCGGCCAGGTGTGGACCTCGTTACGAGCCCAAGTAGGGCCGTGGAGCCACAGCGGGTGATGTAATAATTGAGCGGGTGTGAGGCCACGACTCAAACAGTCGCTGGGGTTCTGCGTACCTTTACAATGGTAGAAGTGTTTGGAGTTGAGGTTGTCCTGTATTTGAGCGATGCGATTCGCGACGAAAGTATCGAAGCGATGCGGGGACGAGTGAACCCAATGGAGGGCCACCGTTGAATCAGTGAAAGCGAAAATTTCGTCAATATGACAGCGAGAAGAAACAGAATCGATAACGAATCGAAAAAGTTTCGATAATAGTACTAGAGCGCATAGCTCCAGGCGGGCTAAAGAAACAACCTTCAGCGGGGCGACCTTGCTTTTGGCGCCAATTAAGTTGACCTCATTTGGTCCAGAAGTGTGTTGTACACATAAGTACACAGAAGCACCCATTGCCTTTTCAGAAGCGTCGGCATATCCCAACAGTATGACGCGGGATTCGGGCACGATACCTACAAAGCGAGGTATTTTGAAGTCCTGTAGCGCGGGAAGCTCGCTAAGGAAACGTTTCCACGCCACACAGATATCATTCGGTGGCTCAGTATCCCAATCGATCTGAGCCGTCCAAAGAGCCTTTATCAGTAATTTTGCGTGTAAAATGACGGGGGCGCAGTATCCGTTTATGTCCCAAAGTTTAGCAACAGTGGAGAGCATAAGACGTTTAGTGCATTTTGTCTGCGGGTTAAATTTAATAGAGATCGAGAATTCATCCTCGACCGGTGACCAGATCAGACCTAGAAGCTTCATGTTATCCTCCTTATCGAATTCGATCTTTGTAGATAAGCGGTTGTCCGGCGGAATCGCTTTCAACACCTCAGGCGAGTTGCTCACGAATTTAACCAAGTCGAAGCCTCCACGTTTGAATAGTTCAATTAAATCTTGTGCTAATTGAACTCCTTTTTCGGGGGTATCGACCGAAACTCCCAGATCATCCATGTAAAGATGATCACTAGCAATTTCCGAAGCGGTAAGTAAATCGGTCTCATCAAGGGCGAGTCGTTTAACAGTTTTCATAGCGAGGTACGGAGAACAACGGAGACCGAAGCAAACGCGATTAAAATGATACATTTTAGCGTTATCATCTTCGTCGAATTTATATAAAATGTTTAAAAAGCGGCGGTCTTCTTCACGAATACCTATAGCCAGAAACATTTGTTTGATATCGGCGGTCAAAGCAACCGGAAACAATCTGAATTTTAAAATAATCGCGGTTAAATCTGCCTGTAGGTTAGGTCCAGAGTGTAAACAATCGTTCAACGACACGTTTGTATCGATACATCTTGCGCTAGCATTCAAAACAATGCGTAGCGGCTTGTCCGGGCGACATACACCATGGTGTGGGATGACGTAATAATTCTTATCAGTAAGAGCGGGAGCGGGTGAAATGATAGTACGTTCGAGATAGTCTCTCATCACGTTATCATATTCAAATTTCAAAGCGGTATTTGTCTGAAATCGACGTTCGAGCGAAGACAGACAGCGACGTGCGGTCGTCAAAGAATCTCCTAACAGCTCAGTCGGCTGCGAGAAGGGCAAAGCGGTGACGTAGCGGTGACGTCCAGTTGTATTATCGCGGCGTGTATTTAAATCATAAAAGTTCTCACATTCCTTTTCAGCTTTAGACATGTGGGTTTGAGACGGCACTGACTCCAGTTCCCAAAACTTGGAAACTAATGTTTCAATCGAGTCGTTACTCGACGAGAAAAAGGCATGATCATTGTTGCTAGGCGCGGATTTATTGTGACAAGGGAGCGAAGCGATCGATCCTAGAAGTATGTAACCGAATGCAGTTTCCAATAAATCCGGTTTTCCAGGTGGACCTAAAAACTTTGCAGGTCTTAGCATTTGCATAAATGCTTCGGCACCAAGCAGAATATCAATTTTCGCGGGTTTGTTAAAGTGCGGATCCGCGAGTTGTAAATTACCTACGTAGGTAAGAGAAGAGATGTCAAATTCACAACTCGGCAAATTACTCGAAATAGTTTTAATAACGAGCGGGTTTATTCTTAAACAAAAGCTCGGATCGTACCTAGATAACAGAGTTATATCTGTACTACCGATAATAGTTTGCGAACTGTTGCCTATTCCGTTCACGGATCGTTCGTAATTATCATGGAAAATACGAATGCCTAATTGTTTGCAAGCTTGGCGGGAAACGAAATGGTTTTGTGAACCATTATCAATTAAAATTCTAACTTGCGTTAAAGTTCCGTCACTTCTTTTCACGTCAGCGAGGACGGTACCTAGTAAGACGTTGTGAGTCTTTCGCGGGTTTTTTGAGTTAGCACTCATACTACAAAAAGGTGCGATATTATTGTCAACAAGTTTAATCGAACCTGAAGACGCGATAGTTTTGTTATCAGCGGATACTGAACTATATGCACCGTTATCTACGCGACGGTGTAGGTATTGAGACGATGGCGGCTGCGGCGGCGGCGGTGCATCAGCTGATGCGTTATCAGTTGAAAAGCACAGCATAGTGTGATGCAATTTTTTACACAGACGGCATCTACTTTCGGATTTACACGCATTTGTGTAATGCTGTAAGCTTAAACAATTAATACAGGCGCGTAATTTTTTGACATATTCATAACGTTCACGTGCGGTAAGCGCTTTAAACTTCGGACAAAAATATAAGCGGTCATGATTAGAATCCTTGCATAGTTGACATGCGTTGTTGTTTACAACAAAAGAGCGTGAGCTATTTTTAGACACGTTACTTTGTTTTGATTTCGCTGCAGGAGCGTTTGAACTATTTATGTTGCTACCTGTGCGATTTAAGACTTTTATGTGATCGCGAACAAATGAAATTAAGTCATCATAAGTAGGTAAATCTTTGTCACGATTTTCCATTTCAAAGAGGCGTGCGGTTTCTTGATCTAAACGATGCAATAAAATATATGACATAACAAAATCACATACATTAGGTATATTTAAATTGTTCAGTGCGATATAAGAGTTCGAGAATGTATCTATGAGATTTTCTAAGTTTTCAGCAGTGGCTGAAGAGATCGATTTTGATGAAAATATTTGATTTAAGTAACTTCCAGCTAGATTCCTTTTGTCTTCATATTTTGACACGAGTGCTTTGTAAATAGTATCATAGTTTTCTGCGGATGGAATGAAGCCGGCGTATACATTTTTCGCTTTGTTTTTCAATTTGCTGGCGAGATAAAACATCTTTTCGGACACGGAAAGAGACGGATTCAGATGAACAGCGTTTTAAAAAGTTGTGTAAAAGAGCGGCCAATCGGCAGGGTTCCCGCTGAATTCGGGAATTTCTATGCGAGCTAACTCAAAAAGAATGACGACTGTTGGCAAGGAGCAACAGTCGTCATTCTTTTTGACTGACATGGTCGTTTTAGGTACTAACAAAGAATGCTTACGTTTGATACGACAATAAAGATCTTCAAAGGCGAGCCATTTATTGAAGCTGGGTACAGAATCTTTGTCAATTTTTAATAAAATTAGATCAATGTCTTTTACACATTGTTGAAAATTAGTTCTAGTTTCATCTATTGTCTGAACCGAACAAAGAAAGCTATCCAATGTTTCGGGATCATTCAAATTGCTGCGTGACAAGTCATATATGTGTTGCATATGTTCAAAATAAAGTTGTCGTTGACATTCTAAGATTTTAAGTTTTTGTTCATTAGACGACGACATTATTACTGATTAGGTAAATAGGTAGGTACTTATTTACCGGCTGAGAGCGATGCGATCATTCAGAGATAACATAATGCAATGAAGTGCGGTGCGGATAAATAGAATAAGCGGTTTATAACGTAAAAGTATTGATGCGAGAAAACGATCAAAATAAAGCGGTAGGTAACCAAAGGAGTTCCTTAATAATATACTTTGGTTTAAATAGCGGAGTTCAGATTAACTTAACAACTTGCACACAAAATGGCGGCCTATTCGGCTGATGAAAATAGTGAGATTAGGAAATAAGTGGATCAATTTAAGGTTGGAAATACTGAAAATACCCAAAATCCGGCTCGAAGGACCAGAAAATGGTGGGGAAAAACAACTGAAATGAATAATTTTTCACCAACTGCGGGTGCGCTGGTTCTGGGATATTTTCTTTGGTATTTTACCATCCGGCGAAACTCGCCGGTGTGCGAGGGTGACTATTCCTTTTTAGAAGGCCGGGCTTAGGAACAATTTTTAAATAGGGCAGTGTACATACCAATCCGTCGCCGGAGTCCTAATTGATGTGATGCGCAAAAAAGGTGGCTTCACTGGCAACTTGCTGTTCTGCCTTCCACAGGCACTTGGATGACACTATTCGTTAGTTCTTACACAAATTAAATCACTGCATCCATCCCGACAAAATGTATACGGGAGCACAGGTAGATTGAATCGTCACCGTTCTTCTTTTTGGAAGTCTATTAAAAAATACGAATGCGGAGAATGTAGCCGGGCGCGTGCAAGCGAGGAACTAACGCCACCACTGTTCGTAGCCCGAACGTGGATTGGCATGTTTTAGATCTACCCTTATTCAAAAAAAGAACCATCAGGAATGAATAGCTCAGCTCAAGATCAGCTGTTCCAGATCTGGCTTGGATCGGTGGCGGGGCAAGACGGCCGTGGTGACAGGCGCTAGCACTGGCATCGGCAAAGCGATCACTCTGGGCCTAGCGAATACAGGACTCAAAGTCGTTGCAATGGTCTGGAAGCAGGCGGATGTAGCCATCGCTGACGTATGATCACTAATAATAATTATCATCATCATCATCTCAGCCACAAAAAGTCCACTTCTGGACATAGGCATCATGGATTTTTTATAATTTTTTTTATTTGAAAAATTTTGAGATCGAATTAGAAATGAAGAGATCCGTAGACGTTCGATAATAACTGTCCCACAGTCAGTTTGGTACTTTTTAACAACCAAACGGCTGAACTGATTGTCATAAAATTTAATATACAGTTATTCGATTACCTAGACACGGACATAGGCAACATTTTATTATAATCATCACCGCTCACCATCACCATCGTCTTTCATCACTACGTGGGTGAAACAGCAGGGAACAGCTAGCTTATAATAAGTTCTGAATCATAATAATCTCTTACAGAAACTGAAATGCAAAGTGAAAGGGCAAGGAAGTATCTGCTCTATACCATGCGACGTGACCAAGTCGGAAGAAATAGCAACAGCATTCTGTTGGGTTGAGGAACATTTCAGAGGCGTGGATGTATTAGTGAACAACGCAGGCGCTTTGCATGACGGACAGATAACTGGTTAGTGAAACAAACGGGTAGATAGCTCCGCAAGCGTTTATCATGACGGGTAGATCACTGGTTAGTGAAACAAACGGGTAGATAGCTACGCAAGCGCTTAGCATGGCGGACAGATCACTGGTTAGTGAAACGAACAGGTAGATAGCTACGCAAGCGTTTATCATGACGGATATACTCGTATCACTGTTTAGTGAAACAACTACGCAAGCGCTTTACATTATAGACAGACCGCTGTTTTAGCAAATAAAATAAACGAAAAATATCGGTAGACATTTAACACAACACCTAAACTAACCAGTTGATAGAATACTTAAATACTTATTTTTTTAAATACATACTCAGGATACAAATAAATACCCAGACATAGGATAAATATCCATGCTCATCATCACACTTTTTATTTGTCCTGGGTGGAAATCGAATCCACACTTTAGAGCTCAGAAGGAAGACTTATTTATTACTAAATGAGTTGTGAGGCCAGTGTATGTAATTAATCCTGTTCTATATTTCAGCCGTGGGCGATAGAATGTTATCTGAGGAGCTGATAGCAGCTACGTTAGACACCAACATTAAAGGTCTGGTGTTCTGTACGCGTCACGCCGTCGCTTCCATGAAGAAGAGAAAATTTGATGGACATATCTTCCACATTAGCAGGTTCGTTTAAATTTATCTAGTTGGTGTCGCTGCCCTTCGAAAGTAGGTACTTCTGACAAGTGGACTTATATTTCTTTTTCTGTTCTACTGGCATTCCTATTACTATGACGAGAACTACTTGGCGACGAACGCAAATTAAAAAGCCACTTGTCTAACCCCGCAGATAAGATGGTTGAACTGTATATTTGGAAGTCTCGACTGAATTCTACTTTTCATTCCAACTTTTTAAAAAAATATTTTTGGACATTTCACATACACTATCTGGCCCAAATTAAGCAAAGCTTATAGGTACTATGGAAACTAGATAGCTGATAGATTATTTTTATTAAATACATACTTACGATACACACGATACACATTACATAGACACCCACACACACACATTGCATATCTGGCCATGTACGTATCTGGCCATGTACGTATCTGATCATTTGCGTATCTGGTTAAATGCGTCTATTGGCCTCTTGCGTTCTTGGTCATATGCGTCGATCCCGTAAGAACGGTATGAACATTATCGATCACTGTATAATTTGTGATTTGTTGATATTTGTGAAACCTGATAATTATCAGGTACCTACTTGAGAGTATACTTATATTGTATACACAGAAATTAACAGTAATTATTGTTGCTTTATGTTTGTATAATATAATATCATTATTATTATAATTTACTCGTTACTCGTCGCAATGACAATATTGTGTGTAAGAATCGGCATGTCGATTGAATTCGGCAATATGAAATGTCGAGACTTCAAGCACTGGGCTCCTAGTTCACCCTTGCGCAAACGTTGAAATACTGATAATTTACTGAGAGGGAATAATAAATCAAGAATAATATAAATCTTTAATTACCAGAAAAACAGTCGATATTTTTTCTGTATCGACGACATGATGCACGCAAATAAACATCAATCAAATTTAATAAAAAAAACTGTTTTACAACATTAAAATTTTCAATACAAAAAAAAAACTGTTTGTTACACACACACTCACACACTGTGTGTCACTGTTTCACTCAAAACTCCAATGTTATCTTTTACGTACAGTGTGACAGCGCACTACGTGCCAACAACAGTGACGTTCAACGTGTACCCGGCCACGAAGCACGCCGTCACCTGCTTTGGAGGTTCACTCAACAATGAACTCGCACAGTTCAAGAGCAAGATCAGGGTCACGGTCAGTATAATGTTATGATATGCAGCGAAGCAAATTTATGCTGCGAAAAGCAAAAGTGAATCATTTTTGTAGTGAATCTCACGCCACGGCAAACGTAGGGCTTGTAGCGGCGGCGATGGAGGCACGGACGCAGCGAGTATATAGGTCTCACTCTTGTCGAAAGTCATTATAAATAAATCAGATTATGGCAAATTATGTATACTATGCAAATTAGTTTAAAATGGCAATTTTTAAAGTTTCACGGTTATTATTAACGGGATATTTACCGTGGTTCGCGTAACTGCATGGTGCATGTAACTGTGCCGAAATATTGGGAGCTAAAAATTAACGCGAACCACGGTAAATATCCCGTTAATAATAGTAGTGCTTTAAAATGGCAATGATATCAAAATGTCCGTACTAATAACAGCCCCGGATCTACGATTTTTTCGAACCGGGGCAGAAACTTGACGGTGGCGCCCCTCTCTCCAGCGCTTAAAATAACTTACTTAAAAAAACTTAATATAATTATCTATGTGGCGCCTTTTAAAAGTTAACGATGAATTAACCAAGTTTTCGTTTTCTAATCGCTTTGTGGAGCAAATTATTTTATTTTTAATCATATTAATTATGATTTATGCGCCCCCTGAAAATGCCGCCCGGGGCGGGTGCCCCGGTTTGCCCCCCTCTAGATCCGGGGCTGACTAATAAAAACAGCAATGTTGCAATTGACTCACCTACTGAGGTTTCCCTGACTCGTCCAAAATAACTAATCAGCAAAACAGTCTTCATACTCGTGTACTCGTACTTCATAATCTTTATATTATTGTAACTATGCATATTTTTCATTTTCATGCTTTGAAATGAAACGCGATTGGTAAGGCAAAATGCATGGCGTTCAAAAATATATTTTAAACATCTAAGTCTTGAAACACCTACTATGAAACGATGTCGTTTATGCGTTTCTTGTCGTCGGATAAAAAAAAAACCGGACAAGTGCGAGTCAGACTCGCCCACCGAGTCATGGTCTTGGCCATAACTTGACTTGGTCATAAAGGTCTTGACACTCGGACAGACGGACAGACGTACAAACGGACAGACAGACAGATAGACGGACAACAAAGTGATCCTATAAAGGTTCAGTTTTTTTCCTTTTGAGGTACGGAACCCTAAAAATGGCAGAAGAATTAAGACCATGCCGATCAGATGTATCTACGAACAAAGAAATACAAATATGTGCAGACTTTCAGCCAAGACCTTAAAATTCCATAATTTAGCACATACTATTAAAACTGTAGATTATTTTTGTGTATTTTTCTGTCAGTGTATATCCCCTGGTTTGACGACCACAGTCCTGGCGGAAGGGCTCATCAAAGAGCTGGGCTTGCCTGTGCTACACCCCCGAGACCTTGCCAACGGTGTGGTCTGGGTGCTTTCCACTCCACCACACGTTAACGTATGTATCTACTGACCTGGGACGTCCCATTTTAAATTACTAAGCACGGGATAATTACTACGTATTCTATGGGACGGTTAAAATACCCTTATTTAGTTCAGTGTCAAGTCAACATCGAATAATGATTGAGTAAATACCCAGAAGAAAGTTATTTGTTCCGACAGGTTGACTGAAAAAGTTTAATATTGCATTTTTAATCCCCGATTCAAAAGAGGCGTTATTTTGACGTGAGTATCTAATTATTTATATATCAGTTTATCTACGGCCTAAGGCATCGTGGTCTCAAATGGATGGACCGATTTTGATCAAGTTTTTTTTGTTCGAAAGTAGAAACGGTAGAAGGTGTTTTTAGCCATGTTTAATCAAAATCGATTCAGCCTTGTTTGTATGTCGGGGGTTTAATTTTTCTAAGCTTGTTCTTAGATCTAAGTTATCTAAAACGGTATAGTTGTTATGCGACCGTGCGCGTGCTTCTACATAATAATAATGGTAATAATTAGTAAAACATTACCATACTTGCCCATTTCGTTATTGTGTGAAATCTACAGAGATTACATTGATGAATGGACAATTTCGAGATTGATTAACTAATATTAATTACAAGGAATTTTTAAAAAGTTGAAAAAACACGCTATAAATTATTGTGGTCAAAGTTCATTACAAGACTTTTCTAACAAATCCAAACATAGCTATGATACGATGTTCCATCATGAAGTTCTAGTTCATATCTTCCGGCTCCATCATCAGATCAGTTCGACAGTACCATATTATTGTTTTGTCATCAGAACTACATACAGCTGCCAATTTTCATGACGCTACGATCCTTGGAAGATGGTTAAATTAGTTACCTTAGATTTCATTACATAAAGTTCGACCTAATAAAAGCGTGTTAAAAATCCATTCTCCCTTTTCCAATAACCCTAACCAATGATTGTTATAATGTTTGTTCAACATGCATGCTGTGATACGCGGGAGAGATAGATAGATGACCCATATTTTGTCTGGAACCACTACTTTAAATATTTATTTATTTATTGCACGGATACATAGCTTACAAATTAAGTATAAGACCCTGTTAGGGCGCCGCAAATGAACGTACCTATACATAGCATTGTACGAGTAATATCTATTGTTAAATGTAGGGTGTAAGATTAAATTCAGTGAAATCTAAAAAAAAAAACTACCACTTCATTTTCATCTCAGCTATTGGAAGTCCACTGCTGGACATATTGATATTATATTGTGTCGTATGCAGTGTTAATGGGTTTCCTTTTATTTTTTCCAGGTCACCGAATTAACTATCAATGCGGTGGAGCAGATTTCTTTGTGATTTAGCAAATAAACACTTTTTTTCACATTCGTCAATTCCTTATCAGCCAAAACAGTGCAAGTTTTTTTTTCTATATTATATCGATTTCGATCCATCATATTCTAATAAAAATATCAGTTTTAATAAAAAAAACGTGTGGCACTCGGAGACAGCCGCGGTAAAGCTATTGCATAGCATTTTTTATCAACTTATGTAATTATAACTTTTAATGACTTTTTGAAATATCACGCTTGTCTCTTTAGTTCTGCAAATCGCCTCTAGGTGGCATTGGTTGTATCGGTGTTACTGCGTTAGGTTATTTTCGTTACGGAATTTCTGGATTCGGTCTCCACGCTCAAGGACCGCGATAGAAGCTATGCAATAGCTTAAAAAATATTTTAATATAACAATGATGTAGTGTCAAATTACTGGCTCCACCATAGAACTTTGAAAAAATATAAAAAAGGGTTAAATCTCTAACTTATTTCATTTCTCAATTCGACTGTATTTTTTTAATGTTTGTTACCTCAGAACTTACGACTGGGCGAGCCGTTTCTATAATTATTTTTTTGTTTGAAAGCTGGTGCTTCCCGTGTGGTCCCATTTGGTCCAGTTCTGACAATGGCATCCATGAGAAGTCGGTTGCTTCAGTTTTTTAAACTATAATTATGTTCAGTCCAGACCACAGAATACATAAATATAACAATAAATAAATAAATATATAACAAATTTAACTGGAATTATATAAAATTCCTAGGAACTGTATAGATTTCCTAGATTTCAGACATATTCGATAATTTATAAAAAAGTATCAGATAATCTCTTAAGTATCTTTGTTGACAGAATTTATCAAGTTGCTGTATAATACATACTATTAAGTAATCTGTGCTGTTGGGACTGACCTAGGTCTAGACATGACGCAAGTACCTAAACGAGTGTAACGCATAGTATAGTTCTCCGAGATAATTGTCACGATTTGACGTATCACCATTTTAATTTAAACTAAGAAAATTTTATAATAAATCCGGCAAAGTAACGAGTTTTACGTACACACCGAGGTTTCCGTACTCGTATGCATGATACAAAACATTAATATAAACGCTGACACCAGGACTTAACAAAATGTGTTTTTACGTCAACTTTCTTTGAATACACGTTTTCGAGATATCCTAATGATAAATATGTAAAACATTTAAAAAGTTTTTATAGTACAAATGTCATTGCCTTTTTTGCAGTGTCTAGTGACTTTTTTGTTTTAGACTACCTATATGGCATTAGCTACGGAATCCTACCGTATACATGTCTCGACACGGTCCTAGCCATATATTTAAATTAAAATGGTGATGACGTCAGAGCAAGAGGACTAGATAATATTGTATCGGAAGACAGAGCCTATTATACTAGTATACTTGTGTCGTAGGTAACTAAAAATGTATTCCCTAAAGAAAATAAAACTATTTATTTTCCTCTCATGTGATCGAAAAACGTGACTTACTTTGATCATAGTCTCTAATTCTCTGTCTTCTTTCCGCAAGTGTCATTACATATCAACAAGAAGTTGACAAAATATGTTGAGCATTGTTCAAATTCGTGTAACGTTTATCCGTTGACCTGCGAAACGCGTGCGCAGCGGGTACACAGCCCAAGTTTCATATACGTATGTTTTTTATCCTGTCCTATTTCCTTTATCATTGTTGCCCACTAATAATGATTTCTTCTTTTTCTCTCACGTTGGTTACATGCAGTACGATATCGAGCGTGTATAAAGCGCAATTCACACCAAATCCGCTGACCCGCCGACACAAGCCTGCGGCCTATGTTGATAATTATAAAGGTTAGGTCTATGTCAACAAAGTTGCCGACATAAAGTTGGCGGCTAGGCGGGTGTAGTACGTATTCACTTTAGTACTTTTATCTAGGTATGACGTAAGAAAATATGTAGGTAAGTAGTTATCATAATCGAAGGTACTCGCTAATACTCGCTAACGTCATCACACATCATCACTGAGTTTTTGAATTTAAAAACATGCTTTTATTTCTCAGTTACAATTTTGCAGCGGAACACATTCGTATGGTTTAGACTATGTGGTTTGGACAATTAATTTATGTATGTACCCAAGTTGGAGCTCTGCACCCCAGCCTATATAGCACAGCAGATTAGCAAGTTGAAGTGGCAGTGGGCAGGGCACATAGCACGTAGAACTGATGGCCGATGGGGCCGAAAGGTTCTCGAGTGGAGACCACGTACCGGCAAGCGCAGCGTAGGAAGACCAGCCACGAGATGGACAGATGACCTCATACAAGTGGCGGGAAGACGCTGGATGCAAGCCGCTTCCAATCGGTCTTTTTGGAAATCCATGGGGGAGGCCTATGTCCAGCAGTGGACTTCTTATGGCTGAGATGATGATGATGATGATGACCCCAGCCTAGGCAAAACCTGTGTCCTGAGGTTACAGCGGTTCATCTCTGAGGACATAAAGTAGGTAGTAATAAGTGGTCCCTAAACTAAAAACAAATCTAAGAAAACAAACACAATAAAATGGTAAATACAAATAAGACCAATTTTCTTAGAATTTATTTTTTATAAAAAAAATATGCCTTTTTTAACAATGATAGGTAAAATATTTGATACGATTAGTTCTAGCAATGATGTTCTAATAATATCGTTGACTCCTTACTTCAGGAAAATAACTGTTATTGTCACTAGGTACGTGTATTGTTTACTGCCATAAGCCAATGGTTCGTTTTTTTTTCAAATTGATGACGTCATCGTAGGTCACTTCAAGTAACTTGAAAACCAAAGTAAATATGATTTAAAAAACTCCGATCAATCCGATTTCGGAAAAATCCGATTTCAAAATACGCAATTCGTTTACTTGGATGACATTATTATAAAATTATAAAAACCAACATACTCAACCAATTTTGATAAAATGTATATGGGATCCACCTCTGAGGTATTATTACCTACCAAAAAAAAAAAACATCGAAAACAATCGCTGGACAAATATAGAAAAAAAAACAACAGTCGAACTGAGAATCTCCTTTTTGGAAGTTGGTTAAAAAGATTAAAAAATAAATAAAAGATAATAATAAATAAATAATAATCAGATAATAATCAAATCAGATAATATTTATCGGGCGAAGCAAAGTAATATTGTTCTGTGGAAGCAAACCATCGGGTAATACTCGTATACTCGTAATATATTTTCGGGCGAAATAAAGGAAGAGAACATTGAACGACTTCAATACTGAACCGGCCAATAGAAATCCTGATTTTATTTAATGTAAATCTGAAAACTCTTGGCTAGCAGAAACTCTCGCCTATGGTTTCTTATCATGTGGTATAAGAAAATATTCCAAGAATAATACAAATGTAGGTAGTACCTAATCACTAACACACTAGTATTTTTTATTCCATCAATCTGAATTTACAATAGATAGGTCGTTTGAATACTACCCTTTTTAAAACGTTGATGACGTCATAGTGAGACAATTACTTTTCCTTGAATGCTATGCCTATATTTCTTGCTTGCTTCTTACTATGTAGGTAACTATAACAACAAAATTGGGAATGAAACAGTTCCACGGAACAAAATACTCAAGTGAACAGTTCCTTCTCTCACATTCCGTAGTGCGCACGCAGCGAATAAACTTCTCTCGTTCACTTTTTATTTGAAGGTAAGATTAAATATTTTGGTGTATGTACGTATTTAGTTATTATTTAATTCGTGATTATTCAATTAAATTCTGTTAAAATGTGCTTGCAGATTTTTATAAAAAAGGTTTACAGCTAATAATCGATTGAGCTAAAAATTGCGTAATTAAAATACTTACACACCACAAACAATTTTGATGAAACTTTACACAATATATTACATCAGTAACATTGTTCTATCAAACAGCAAAGTATAATTATATATCTGTAATAACAAATAAATACTAGTTATTCTGACAAATTTTAAAGCAAGATAGATCTACGATTGACCACCAACTCGCCTGATGTTAAGCGACGGTGTGTCCGAGGATGGAGCTCGTCGATCTAGAAGATTTCACAAGCCTACACAAGCCTTGAAAATTCAAAAAAAAAAAGTAGCTGCTTAAATGCTTCCATGCAAAGAAGTGTAGTATAGGAATGATTTTCGTAGTGCAAACTGATATGCTGTTAATTATAAGTTTTTGGGAGAAAGTATGTGCAATTGTGCCGTCCCACTATACAGGGCAACGCGAAGCTATATTTGACTTGCTTACCTATCTTATTTTGCATGATTATTTTTTATTCGAAAGAATACCTCAATTGCCAATTAATAATAAAATTGGTTGGTTAAGTTCGTTTTTTAGGGTTCCGTACATCAAAAGGAAAAAAACGGAACCCTTATAGGATCACTTATTTATCCGTCTGTTAAGACCTGTATCTCGGGATAGCGTGAAGGTATCAATCAATACATATTATCTTATTTGATACTACTAACATATGAGTTAACTTATGTTATTTTAAATGAAATATTCAGTTTGTCTAATTATTTGAAGTTGTTCGACTATAACTCGATAACTTGTGAAGCCTACTTAGCCGTGATAGTTTTCCTTTTAATTTCGTCATTATATTCTACTAGTATGATTTTTTTTCATATCTCCAGAGCCAATCGTTAGCCGGTAGAAGTGGAGACAGGTGACTCTCACAAAAAGTATTGAAGTGATACTTTTTGTTAGAGTCACGAGCTTAATATTTCGCAAGCGAATCCCTAAATTGAAGAATGATTTTCTCAAACCCAGATGTTTTTTTGATTATCTATCCAACGATGTGTATCGATGGGGTAGATGAGAAAATTAATTCCCACATTACATGTAGGGGTAGATACCCAAAAAAAGATTTAAAAAAAAAAATTTATTCTACGACTTTCTCGGCATTAATACGCATACCTATACCAAATTACAGCTTTCTAGTACTTATAATTTTTGAGCGGAAGTCGCGGACGGACACACAGACAGACGGACATGGCGAAACTATAAGGGTTCCTTGTTTACTACGGAACCCTAAAAATGGATAGTAATTATTGCCCTCCTCTATGTGCAGTCGGGTAAAAATACGCTAGTCACGCTTTATCACGACTCGACTAGTGTAGTGCTTATTTTAACGGCAATATCTAGACTAGATCACGGTCAATACTCACCGTTACCATTATACCGTAATCACAAGTGACCGATGATAAATACAAATAGTCTAGTAAAAATAAAATGGTTGTCTGTAAAGCCGGTTTACGGACGATAATTTTATGACGCTGAGGTTGACGCTGACATTGACTCTGAGGTTGACGCTGAGGTTGACGCTAACGTTGACGCTGACGTTGACGCTGACATTGACGCTGAAAATGACGCTGAGGTTGACACTGAGGTTGACGTTGACGTTGACGCCGACGTTTACGCTGAGGTTGACGCTGAGGTTAACGCCGAGGTTGACGTCGAGGTTGATGCCAAGGTTGACGCTGACATTGACGCTGACTTTGACGCTGACGTTGACGGTTAAGTTGACGGTTAAGTTGACGTTGAGTTGACGTTGAGTTGAGTTGACGTTGACGCTGAGGGTGACGCTGAGGTTGACTCTGATGTTGACGCTGAGGTTGACGCTGAGGTTGACGTTGACGTTGACACTGAGGTTGACGCTGAGGTTGACGTTGACGCTGAGGTTGACATTGACGCTGACGTTGACGGTTGAAATGACGTTGATTTGACGTTGACGCTGAGATTGACATTGACGCTGACGTTGACGGTTGAAATGACGTTGATTTGACGTTTTTGATGTGTGAGGTGAGATTGGTTTTCATTTCCACACGCTTTCATTAGGTCGACTTGTATGTAACTAACTATGTAATGAAATTTAAGGTAACTAATTTAAGCATTTTCCAAGGATCGTAGCGTCATGAAAATTGGCAGCTGTATGTAGTTCTGATGACAATACAATAATATGGTACTGTCGAACTGATCTGATGATGGAGCCGGAAGATATGAACTAGAACTTAATGATGGAACATCGTATCATAGCTGTGTTTGGATTTGTTAGAAAAGTCTTGTAATGAACTTTGACCACAATAATTTGTAGCGTGTTTTTTAGTTTTTTAAACTGTAATTTATTTGTAATAATAGTAATACATCTCGCGTAAATAAAATGCGTTTTTTTCGTAATAAACAAGTGGTTTTACTATAATTATTCTAAAGAATGTGCATTTATTAACATATGCAGCGACTTTATGCATATTTTCTCACAAAAATGTACACTCAGTAGCATATAATCATAATCATCATAATCATAATTTATTGATAACAATTGTCACAAAGTCACAAAGTCATTATTCATATAAAATAATAATTGTTTATCACAATTGTATAACACTATAAAATAACAATTGTATTACAAATGAATCATAATTCCGTATGTCAAATAACTTATACCTATAAATAACATTAATACTTATAACAAAAACATATCAAGCGTAACGAAAGTGTGATTTACTGATTTACTAACTTACAAAAACTGCTTTTCTGATACTTGTCATTATCATCATTACCGTTTTTCATCACTACGCAGATGATACTGCGGGGCGCAGTTAGTACATATATACATACTATACATATATACATACATACACTCTAAAAGATAACCCTCCTTTTAGCAATCGGGTAAAAAACGGAAGTTATACTGTCTGATAGCTCTTTATGACTTTATTGGATAGATCGGTATGGAATTTGACGTAGAAGTAGTTTTAAAAACTTTTAAACACATTTTAAAAGCACCTTAATTTATTTAAATTCATTTATCATCAACAACGTCGTTTTCCATCACTATACGAGTGAAATCGCGGGCCACAGCTGGTACACGTAAACATAGACGATACTCTAATCTACCTTACTGTAAAACGAGCCAATCAATTAGAAAGTAGGTACATATAACGGTCACAGCGCGCGCGTTTTTCGAGTGTATGTATGTTTCTATATTATCGGTTACAGCCTAAACGGCTTGACCGATTTTGATGTGCGAGATGTCGTTAGATTCATCTTTACTTTCTAAGTGTCATATACTATACTTTTTTGTAATAATAATAATACATTTCTCGCAAAAATAAAAAAATACGTTTTTTCGTAACCTCTAACGAAATTTTTCGTAATAAATAAGTGGTTTTACTAGAATTATTCTAAAGAATGAATCTTTTACAGCGATTTTATGCATACTTTTTCATAAAAAACGTACACTCAACGGCATATCAAGCGTAACGAAATCTGCAAAAACTGATTTTCTACAGTCGGGTATTTTGTTTTTCTTTTAACCTAGATACTTGTCTCAAACGTTCTTTTGACAGCGGCAACGTTCCAGCTGTCTCAATTGTATTTGATAACAGACTTCGAAAAAGGAGGAGGTTATCTATTCGTACCGTATTTTTTTTTTAATGTATGAACACGAATTACTCCGTCATTCGTGAACCAATTTTATGTTTCTTAAATTGATGTATAGAGAAAGCTCCCAAGTTGGTCCCATAAATTCGTGAAAAAAAAATGAGCGGGTGAATAGAGGTTTTTAAAAAGTTTACAATTTTGAGAGATTTATTGAGCTTGAAAAGTAAAACCTACTTACTCCTTATCCAATGTGTATAAGGAGAAAATAGAGTTACTTCAACGCTTGAGCGCTTTGTTTAATTATTATTCTTACATATATGAATTACAAGTAAACGAAATAACGTACCTACTTTGAAGTCGGTTGTTTCAGTTTTTTAAACTTTAAAATTATTTTATTGGTATTTCTCAAGGATCAAAATTGGTCGATTCATCGTTACGGATGGCAACGTAAATATTGTGTGTAAATTATCAGTTACCCTAAATGATCAATTGATCATGATTCTCCTAATTAAACAGTAATTTGAAAACCCCGACGGTGTTAAATGTTGCCTAGATATTTTAGTCTTCATTAGGCTTTTAGTATCAGAATGCCACAAAAATAATCATTAAAAAAACTATTTATGCTTAGTGCGTCATTATCATCATCATCTCAGTCACAAGTAGTCCATTGCTGGACAGAGGCCATGGGGGACCATGGATTTCCAAATAGACCGCTTGGAAGCGGCCTGCATCCAGCTTCTTCCCGCTACTTGTATGAGGTCTTCTGTCCATCTTATGGCTGGTCTTCCTACGCTGCGCTAGCCGGTTTGTGGTCTCCACTCGAGAACTTTTCGGCCCCACCGGGAATCAGTTCTACGTGTTATGTATACTTAGCCTCGAGCACCGCCGTAAAGTAGCATGTCTGTGTATTTTCTACAGGATTCATTTCGGGGAATGTGCGCAAGAGCTTCACGACCTAATTCCACCCTCCCCATTTCACTACAGGACTAGCAGAAAGTCGGCGAATTACCAACCAATTTCTCGTTGAAATGCCAAAAATCCGTACTCAGCGATATCGATCCACATTACTGTTGCGTACTGCACAAGAATGGAATTCGTTGCCGCCATCTCTGTTTCCTGAGATCTACAATCTTGGAATTTTCAAGGCTAGAGTGAATAGATATCTTCTAGATCGACGAGCTCCATCCTCGGCCACACCGTCGCTTAACATCAGGCGAGTTGGTGGTCAATCGTAGATCTATAGTGTATAAAAAAATATGCCCTTCTCACTGCCACTTTAACTAGTGCGTGCTTTGCGACAACTGTACATGTTATCATTGTATATTACAGCTCAAGTTACAGTTATGGAGCGGTGGCAAGGCAAGGTGGCGGTAGTGACAGGCGCCAGCGCAGGTATCGGCCGCGCGCTGTGCCTCAAGCTGGCCGACGCAGGGCTCACTGTAGTGGGACTCGCGCGGAGGGCGAACCTTGTTGATGTGAGTTTTACGAATTTTCGTTGTCTACAGACTTGGACTAGTGCAAAGGGTCGGCTTTGCCCGGTTTGGCCGGTTTGCACAGTTTCTATAGATAATGGTACGGAACCTCTCGTGCGCGAGTCCGACTCGCACTTGGCCGGTTTTTGAAGATATAAAATGACAGAATGAACTTACAAACAAATTTTCGTTTGTAAAACTAGAAAATGATATTACAAATATTTTGTTTAGGAGCTGCAATCCCAAGTGACAGGTACTGGGCGCATCGTGTCGCGGCTGTGTGACGTGGGTGAAGCAGAGTCTGTGGCGGCAGCCTTCCGCTGGGTGGAGGACTCGCTTGGCTGCGTGCACGTTATGGTCAATAACGCTGGAGTATACCATCATGGACAAATCACTGGTAATTGAACTCTGAAGTCTCTAAAGGCACTATTCCGAACCAAGCTGCCAAGCACACATTTGAAGAAGTGCCGCCCTTCGGATGTACCAGAAAGGCTCTTATCCTTTCACACTTCGGCACTGAGCTTCCAATAGAAAAAGACGTCATCCTTCTCTATATCCTACAGTTCGCGCTAGTTTCTTCATTAGAATAAGGTATAGGCAGAGGCGGATTACCCTAAAGGCCCGGGCCTAGGGCGCCAGATTTTAGGGGCGCCTGGCGATCAATCTCGAAAAAAATACACTGATTATAGTTCACTATTATTGATAGGTTACTCTGACTGCTCGTATCAGTGTACCAGCGACCATGACGACGAGTCGATGGTCATGGCCACTTTCCGCTCCACCAAGGATATTAATAGTCAACTGCGTGAATGTCGTACGAAATTGCCGCAGTATTTCGTCACGAATAAATCACTGTATTATTAGGTGAACAAGGGGGGGCTACGCTCAACTTTTATAGCGATGCAAAATTGGTTCGCACTCGTTTTTATCTTGCTTTTTAGGGTTCCGTACCTCAAAATGAAAAAACGGAACCCTTATAGGATCACTTTGTTGTCCGTCTGTTCGTCTGTCCGTCCGTCCGGGTGTCGAGACCTTTATCTTGGGAACGCGTGAAGGTCATCATCATCATCATCATCTCAGCCATAAGAAGTCCACTGTTGGACATAGGCCTCCCCCATGGATTTCCAAAAAGACCGATTGGAAGCGGCTTGCATCCAGCGTCTTCCCGCCACTTGTATGAGGTCATCTGTCCATCTCGTGGCTGGTCTTCCTACGCTGCGCTTGCCGGTACGTGGTCTCCACTCGAGAACCTTTCGGCCCCATCGGCCATCAGTTCTACGTGCTATGTGCCCTGCCCACTGCCACGTCAACTTGCTAATCCGCTGTGCTATATCGGTGACTTTTGTACGTCTACGTATCTCTTCATTTCTGATTCGATCTCGTAGAGAGACTCCGAGCATAGCCCTCGCCATAGCTCGTTGCGTGACCTTGAGCTTCCTTATAAGGCCCATAGTTATCGAAGGTATCGAGTTGAAATTAAAACCATATACGCAGATCCATAGTTTCTTGCTGCAGAAAGAAAAATAAAATTTCTCAGTTTTCGTAAAATAAAAGTAACAGCCGAATATGCCGTAAAAAACGCACATTTCTACACTCATAAGGGAATCAAAACCTATGGGGTACTTGCCATTGACCTAGAACTATGAAATTTGGCAAGAAGCATTGTGTTAGAGTACACATTATAGGGAAAAATCCGAAAACTAGACATTTTAATTTAATCACAAAAAATTGTGTCTTCATGCAAGGAATGAAGGTCCAAATTTTAAGTTCTTTAACCGTATCATGTAGGGTATCATATGAAAGAGCTTTATTAGCATAAGCTAAAACAGGTTTTTAAATATTTTTACCATGTATATTTTTCGGTTTATGAAAGAAAATATTAAAAAAAATATGATATCCTTTTACCTACTAGTTTGTACGGAACCCTTGCTGGGCGAGTCTGACTCGCACTTGTGCGGTTTTTCTGTATTTAAGAGTGTGAGAGAAAAGTTCTAATGAGCCTACTTTGAATTGTAACATTTGTAACAGTCTCTTCAACTTATATATCACAAGCAAGATAAAAATGGTCGCGAGCCATATATGCTTCGCTATAAGAGTTGAGCGTAACCCAGCAGGTTTTTCTATATTCTAAGCCAGCAGGTTTATGATTCGCGTGCAGGAAACAAGTTTCGTGAAACAGGAAAACTAGACTACACAAGATATGTAGGTAATATTTATTATGGGTACGTTATTCCTCTTGTTTTTCTGTTTGTTTATCGTCGCGTCGGAATTCTAAGATAGTTTATATTTTGGAACATAACGCTTTTGTTTCAGACGTGGGAAAGCAACCTCTGAGCGAGGAAGCACTCGTGTCCACCATCGACGTCAACCTGAAAGGCCCCGTGCTTTGTACAAGACATGCCGTGAACTCCATGAAACGACACGACTTCGCCGGGCATGTCATCACCGTCAATAGGTAAGACGCAACCATCAGCATGAACCCGGTGAAGAACACGCAACCGTCAAAATGAACTGTCGGTGAAGAAAAATATTTTGGGGAAACTACATATAACTTCTTAAATAATAACTTCGTCAAACTAAAGGACGGTTAGAAACACGAACAAGCGTCACCGTTTCATGGTGGATATCCCAAAAACCCGAACGAAACGCTTTAGTTCCACTTTCATCGTGCGGACTGCTAGAATGTGGAATACGCTTCCTGAGTGGGTCTTATCCGATAGATATAATCTGGGTGTCTTTAAATCGCGAGTGAATTCGTTTCTTCTAGGTAAGCGCGCTCCATCGTAGACCGCAACGTCGCCTAACATCAGGCGAGTTGGCGGTCAAGCGCGAACCTATTTCTACATAAAAAAATAAAAATAAAAAAAAACTTATAACACCCCTCGTTCAATAGAATGAAATAGAAGAAGCGCCCATAATTTTTGTCTTACAATAAAGTACGGACGCTGAGCAGGAAGAATTTCGTACATTGACCTATGATTACCTATCTATGTCACTGCCGCGTGATTATATTGCTATCGCGCTCGCACAGGTGCCGGTCGTTGCACCTGTGCGAGCGCGATAGCAATATAAAAACGGAAAAACGAAACGACGACGACGAAAGTGAAAGTACGGACTTTACCTTGTCAATGCCCATGGGGCCGTTCCGTCGAGCACGGGTACCCAGATCTAGATGTGTAGATAGCGCCTTATATTTGATTGCATGTTTGTAGTATCGCCGGCCACTACGTGCCGTTGCTGCCTCAGTTCAACGTGTACCCGGCCACCAAGTACGGCGTCACCGGCTTCCTGAGTACCCTAGCCACCGAACTAGCAGCCAACAAGTCCCTCATCAAGATCACGGTCAGTTCTAGTTAGTCTGTTCAGCTAGGGAACTAATGCGGCATTGAGGGCGCTGCTCTCCTTATTTCATTACTTTGTTCAGTCGAGACCACAGAATACCATTATAGTAACGTTAGTTCTCGTCTTTTGCCACAATAGTTCTCGTTTTATCACTCGCTTGTGATGCAAGTTGGAATTGAAGCGCTTCAAACACGTAACGCTTTCACTGACTGATAGCGAAATCTGTCGTTCAGTCAAAGACGATTAGGCAAGCGTGATGTATCAGATGGGTGGCTGATTCTGGCATTGACGGGAGGCAGGGAGTGGCCATTTTGTATGTAGAATATACTCGTACTATTAAAGTATTCGGTGCTCAGCACTTGCGGATACCAAATCAGACCTGGTAAACCAGACGGTCACCCAATTATGCTACCATAAACTTCCTCGATTGACATTGGCATATACCGGAAGGAGTGGCAACCCTACGGTGGCGGCGGCGTGTTGGCGATGGATCGAGTTATGTGAAGGGAAATGAGAGAGACATGTATTATTCCCAGCTGTGGGACAGTAACGGTTAAAAAAAATAACTTCCTCGTGTTGTAACCATCCATTTCAGAGCGTATCTCCAGGAATGGTCGCGACGGCCATGGCGGGAGACCTAACCACGCAGGACAACACGAAGATACCAGCTCTGGACCCCACCGACGTAGCTGATGCGGTGCTCTATGTGCTTTCCACGCCACCTAGTGTGAACGTGAGTATCTACTCCTAACTGGTGACACTGGTGTTGTAACAGCAACGGTCCATTCCATCCATTTAGGTATATTGATTTTGTTAAGTACCAATTTTTACATATAAAATTCCACTGTGGACAGTTGTGCCCATTGAGATTTTTTTTAATCTTCTTTGTTCGATTGTTTTGAGTTTTGGTATTTCATTCCCGAAGAGATAGTTTTAAAGATTACTAGTATTACATAGCGGCAGTAATTTCTACATTGATTTTGAGGTTTTTTTTGTGATGGCGTCCCTAGCATATTTTACTTATTTATTAGGCTCGTACAACATCAAGGCACTTACTGGTGCCATATTTGAGTATCCCGGTAAATTATGATCAAATATTTCTGAGGTCTCGGAGGTTAGCGCAAGTGGCTGCGCAGTACTCTTTTGTATGAGGAACACGAAAGTCAACGAAAGTGGATGTCGCCTGGAGGGTTACCACAATCCTAAAAGTAATCTTATTTCAATATTACTTTGACCTTTGTCTTGGTCTCACAACTGTATGGAACACCGAGCTCCGCACCGCAGTTTTCATATATTTCATACGGACACGATGATGCTTGTGATCGAGACACAGTGTCGCGTCACCGTGTGCAGCGAGCATGCTCGAAACTGATATGCGCACTTGCGCAGCTTAGCGGCAATGATATTTTATACGTATATAGAGAGGGGTTATACTCATTGAATATGAAGTAAAACATGGCAAATCTCATTTCTCAGCACTTTCGAGGATAAGACCACATCCTTAAGGCCTTTTAGTATCTTGGCCTCATTTAAGGTGTTGCATTTTCTAAACACAGGATGGCATTGTCACTGTTCACAAGCCACAACAAACGTCTACCAACGTTGCCCGATGTGTCGCACTGAAGACGATTACTCGACGCTTGTCACGCAGGGCCGGGGAAAACTAATTTACGTATAATAATATATAATACCAGGCAGTATTAATACCAGGCGAGTTTGCTTGTAATAACCAGCAAAAATTCCAGCTCTTGGGCAAAAATCGTGACGGCACTCCCCGCACTGTATTTTAGGTAACTGTATTTTAGGGACTTAGTAAGCTATATTTTTCAAAGGCAATGTTTCGTAGGCCTACAAAAGTAAGCATCCGTGCCCACATTGTCTGAATGGTATTTATTTAGTTACCAAACTTTTATTTTCAGATTGACGAACTGACCATCACTCCAGTCGGAGGGCTAAGACTGTAAGAGTGCCAAATTAAACTATTATTCTCTTCTCTCTACTGATAAGAAAACTAGAAATTACAAAGGTCGAAATATACACACAAAGATGGTTTACATTGTTGCGCTTAGCTATAATTGAGCATCAATTATTTCGTGTAAAAAAATAAGTATTTAGTTTTTTATGTCACAAAATAAGACTTAATATTCAGTCACCTCTATTGTCTCAAAACAACATCAAAATTGTGTGTCTATAATTCATTTCGAAAATGTTTCAATAAAACATTTGTATTCATGGCAACTGTTTCTTTAAATCCTGTCCTGTCCTGTTGTAATTGTAATATTTTGAATGCGAAATTGTTTTATCTTCCTTGAGAATTCATGCAGCCAATTGATTTGAATGTTCGTTACACGAAAGTTCATCATTTAAAAAATCTCATATGATGATGATTAAAATATTCGAAACCAATTACAAAAATTCAAAAAAAATATCGCTAAATTAAATGGATAAATGGATGGGTGGATGGATGGGTGGTGATATTGTAAAACAGAAGAATTCAAAATTATTATGATGACATATCATAATAGTGTGGAGTGGAAATTACGTGTCTCTTACATAAAATTTCAAAAAAAAAGACGTGTGGCACTCGGAGACTGCCGCGGTAAAGCTATTGCATAATAGCTTTACGCGCGGTGTGTTAGGTTATTTTCGTTACGTTTCTGGATTCGGTCTCCACGCTCAAGGCCCGCGATAGAAGCTATGCAATAGCTTAAAAAAAAAGTATGAATATTTTTATGCTGAAAAAATATTTTTTTTTTTTTTTTTATCAGCCCTGTTTGTACAAACTGTCCCACTGCTGGGAACGGGCCATCTTCTCATTGTGAGAAGGGTTAGGCCATAGTCTGCCACGCTGGCCAAGTGCGGGTTGGCAGAAAAAATATTGGCTCTTTAATTATTTTCAAAGCAGCAAAAAATAAACAATTGAATAACAATAATTTATTGTTACTTAGGTAAAATATGGCATATCAAATGACTAGTGAACAGACGCGGAAACGGAGGAAGACGAGGCGAGACCTAGGATGCTGGTGCCAAACTGCAGGAAGGCGCGGAGTATGTCCATCTTGAGGGTCCACACCGGAGACACCGGGTGGTCGGCACTCTGGCCTGATGATGAACCCTGGAGAACACAGATACCAGTTTTAATGTATAAATTGAGTAGTTAAACTGGATTACGAATTTCATTCTGATTCATTTGAAAGGGTCCCTCCATCTGATACTATGATAATATGTTTATTAGGAACACTTACCAGACGAATCAAAAAAAACCCTGATATCTATGGTAGATTTCTTAGCATATTGATTTTAGTATGATGGAAGGAAATCAGCCAGATGAATAAGACATGAAAATAAAGTTTATTGAAAATAATCTATGATAAAATATTAGCACCCGCCAAAAAAACAAGATGTTTTTTTAAGTATAAGGTAAAAAAGTAAATTTCCACACATCAAAAAAAAAAAGGTAAAACATGCATTTCAACGCAAGAAACATAGGAAATAAGAAATAAAACACAAAAAGAAAATTAGAAAAGTAAGTAAACAGAATATTCGTATTAGGTTTTTGTTACGGAAATATTGCAGCGATAAAAAGATTTGTCCACACAAGCAAAAGTTTTTATAATGTGCATAACAATAAAAATGTACTTAACTCACAATGAAATTATCCGTTTGATACAACTTGTACTAAGATAGATGCGAAATAGTAATAAAATATTGTTGATACTTATAGACAAGAGAATCTGGTTATTTAATAGGATTTTTTTAAACCTAATTTATAAGTTATAGTGACACTAGTACAGTCTTGTATACTAATATAGTAAACTTAAGATACACTACACTATGGCCGAAAATACAAATAGATTTTTGCTATTGAAGCTAAACCGAGAATTTAGTAAATTGTCACAATATTTGAGAGAATACCTTATTATTCTTTAAAATTATAATGCTGTTTTTTTTAAATCAATAGACATTTTTTTGGTTAATTTTTCCCTATTGGGAAAGGCAAAGGGTGTCAAGCCCATACAGCCATCGTCTGATGTTAATAAATCAATAGACATGGTTGAGATCGCTTTTAGCGATAAGGCCGCCTTTTGTTGCACTAGTCTATTTAAGTTCTTTGTTAATACTTTTGAGGCGTGTACAATAAAGAGTTCATCTATATATCTAGACAATTGCGTTATGCAGTTTTTTTTGTCACTGAAGCCTTTGGTCCTGGTCACCAAGGGTGAGAGCTTCCTGCGGAGCTGCCCTTGGACATGTCTCCAGATAGTGACGTTAGCAGGCTGATGAAGAAGCCAGCGGAGTCCGCCATCTTCACCTTTCCTTCGGAGCTCTCGTCTGATTCCTCTTCCGCCTGTTGGAATTCTTTATGTTATTAATATTGAGTATAAAATAAAAATTTATAAACACTCGTTTAGGGATCTGTCTGGTATATTGTATCTTATTAAAATCGGGTCTCAACGTTCTTATTTTCATAATACTGTCAGTTTTTAACAAGCTCATCATCATCAGCCTAGTCTAGCCACTGCTAGATACAGAGCTCTCCCATTGAACGCCATCAGTCACTCCGCAACGTCACTCAGGGCGTCTTATACTACTTAACAAGTATCAAATGGCTTCACGGTCTTTGATGCTCTGCCTACTCCGTAAGGAACAAGTATAAGCTTAGAAAATTCAAAAACCCTGGACAAAAATAACGGCTGAATGGATTTTGATAAAACATATCTAAGACACTCTTTATAGAAACCTCTTTCAAACAAAAAAAAAACTAGATCAAAATCGGTCTATCCGTTTGAGAGCTATAATGCCACAGACAGATATACACTTACATATAGTGTATACATTAAAAAAAAAGGTATACACGTCACACTTATAACTCCCTTTTTTCTTTTTGGGTTGGGGGTTGAAAATAGGTAATAGGTAATAGGTATATAGGTGATTTAATGTATGTATAATAATACCAAAATAACGTTTATAGACACTAAACATATTTTAGTTACAATACAAATCTTACTTACCGCACTAACACCTTTTAGCAACGACGATATAAACCTTCCAAAGAAAGCGCCGTTGTTTTTCTGAAAGCGACAGTATATTAAATACGAGACAAATTAACGAAACCCAACAAAATAATAAGCATATAATAAATTGGCCTTATAGAACAATTGCTACACTACCCATTTCTTCTTGAAATGCCAAACATCCGTCCGTGTACAACGATTTTAGTCCTCATTCTACAAGAGAGGAACTCTCTCCCAACTTCTCTGTTTTCTAAAAACTACATCTATATCTCGGAATTTTCATAGATATAGTGAATAGATTTCTTCTAGATCAACGTGTTCCACCCTCGACCACATGATCGGTTCCCATCAGGGAAGTTGGTAATCAAATGTAAACAAGAACAGGAATCGACTTACCGCTCCACCGCCAGTGATAGTATCCAAAGACGCCAATAGGTAGCTAGATATAACATCTCCGGGATTCACTTCATCTTGAGACTTGAGAAATAAAGTATTTTGTCAAAATGCAATCAATTATCGTTAAGAAAATCAAGAAGCTGAATTATATTAGCAACGATTTTAGCATAAGCAATGATTGTATTGCTAGTTAACAGACTATTATAATGCCATTCGATTTTACCATAAAAAGCTAGGTTCGATCACACTGACGCAAAAGCGTCAGTGAAACACTCACTGAACTCACTGATATAAAAATATCAGTGAGTTCTGTTTAAGCGTCTAGTCTAGTCTATCAAGTACAAACAATCGCAAATCAAAGAACAACAGCAGGGACAACAAACAGAATAGTCTTGAACAGCATCTTTTCGTATTTAACAAGAGGACTTGTACAATACTCAAATTTTCTTGTTTAGACGTAGTTAGCATTATACCTAACTACGTCTTAACAAGGAAATTGTAGTATTACCTGCTCACCCATTATCCAAAAGTGTTAATGAGTGAGCAGGTGTGCGGTGATTTTCTGATACTAACCAGTAGTCCGACGAAAAGTCCTAATCCGGATGTAATTAAGGTATTCAAATCAAAACCATCTCCCTGTAACAAAAATCTGGTTGAATTATAATGTTTTAGTTTAAAAAAAAAAACAAGAAAGTATTTACTTACACTGAGATCGCCAACAATTTGACTCACTACGGTCAGTAAAGTACCCAAGTCGGAACCTTCTCCCTAAAACAAATAATGCAATTAATCCACAAAATGTAGACAAAGTGTGAAGATATACTTGACTGTTAGAAAAATTGCAGATTATAATTTATTATGTATATAGTAACCAATATCTGTCTATATAATGAAATAAAATAAGTACCGACAATGGCAAAACTATTAAAAAAAGCATGCTGTGGAAGTGAGAAGTATAGGTAGAGTAACTTTGATGGACAAAATGAGAAATATCAAAATATAGAGAATGGGATGCTTAGGGATGCTGAGATGGATGAAAAATATTTATAATATGGGGCACGTGTGAATGGACAAGTTGGTGCAGTTATACGTAGGTAAATTGAAGACGTTTAGGAGAAAGATCAGGTCAAAACTCGCTCGGAAAAATAATTTTCGACATTTAATACGTACCTCACCGCTAAGTCCAGCTAATAATCCTAAGATACCACCTCCTTGGCCATCTCCTTCAGGTTCATCATAATCAGAGCCACTATTCTCCTCAGAACCGACTTCACTGTTAGAATCTTGTTGCGATGCCTTATCAGTCTCCTCTTTGTTATTTTCAACGCTTTCTTCTGCCGCATCATTTTCTTCAGATTCAGAATTACTATCATCATCATCGTGATCATCATGGCTATCATCATCATCTTGATCATCATGGCTATCATCATCATCTTCTTGACGTTGGAATGAAGTTGTAACAGAATGAGGTAGTGTTAAATTTTTTACGTAGTCAATTTCTATGACATTATCTGCGACGTTCTTTCTACGAATGTTTACTGGTTGCTGATATCGAAGAAAAAAGTGTTTAATCTTGTTTCTTATGATTCTCTGGAAAGCCATTTTTTATTGTTGTTATATGAATATACATATAAACGATTACGTTAAGAGAAAAAGCAACAAAGCTGCCCAATACTTAATAAACCCAGTTTAGTAATATCAGTGGCAAGCTCTTACCGTCTCTTTTTCATTAGCATAAATAAACTATATGATTATACATGCAAAATGGAACATAAATGAATTATATAAAACGTAGACTTGAATTTCTTACCTTTTGTTTATACTAAAGCAAAGTGCAGATCTCTATATCACTTCGAAAAGGTGTAGTGCAAAAAAAAAACACTAGTGACGCGTAGTGAGCGGTGACCGTGGGGCAAGTCAGTCGGAAGTACCTATAGGTAAATAGGTAGGTAGTTATTACCGACAACAAGTATCTTGCTGAACGGGAAGCTGCGGTGGACCGTGCTTCAAGGCCTGTTAATACCTTCAAAAGTGCAGTAGTGTTGCTAAAATTAAACGATTTTGTTTTACGAAATGTGACGCAAACATAAATGTTATTGTTTTATTAATAATAATTTTGTATTTGATTTTTTCCTGTTTTTATAATAAAATGTGATATGTAATTTACTGACTATTCCTCTACGTCTAGGTCTTACGTCGTGTAGTAGGTATGTATCTCGTTTTTTATGCTGCTTAAAAGCAGCATAAAATGATAGATAGATGTGATGTGATTTCATTGTATAAATACAATGAAATCACATCACATCACATCACGTTTTTAAACTCCCTAAAAGTGAAATGTCCATAGCGCATAATGTCCAAATTTCAACTGAGTGATTAACATTCCACCAATTATGGAAATTAATAATAATAATTACATAATTCATGGAATGCTTAATTGATAAAATGATAATGATTATAACTGGTAATATTTCCTCTTTTTACTGTTTTTACCAATCAAACTAAGCTTTGCATATTAGATATGACAATTTACTTAGTTAGTGGTGAAGTTGGAAGTTTAACCCGCCTTATGCATTGTGGACATTTTGATGTTTTGTCTGTATGATATGTGGAATGTAGAATTATACACTTGAGGATATTTCACTCTTGTGATAATTTTTACCTGTTGTTTTTTGCAGTTTTGACATTATGCGAATAAATTTTCGTCAATATTAGTGTATTGGTAGATCTACCGGAATCTCCATAGCAATCCTGTGAGAATATTTCCCCGACATTTGTCTCGCTCTATCTACATTTGAGAGGTCATGACCTCATGACAAAAGTAACTTTAGTACTCTTAGGACACTCTTAAACATTTCACTGTTTTGATTGGTTTTATAATTTTCACGATTATGTTTTTGGCATTATGCGACTAAACCATTATTTATTTATATTTTCTCATGTGCAGGTAGGTGCATGTTTATCCAGGCAACTAAGCAAACCTACCTTTGAAGCGTTAGTGGAGCTTGGGAAGAGCGCAGTGGCTAGGTTAAGCAGGCTGAAGATATTGCTGCCACCGCCTGAGGTCGTCTGCATGGAACTGAAGTCATCGTCGTCATCATCATCATCATCGTCGAAAGGATCCGACGTTGAACTTATCTGGGAGCCGCTTCCAACTAGGTCGTTCTGTAAATGTGAGCAAATGAATAAATCTGACGATGAGATTAATATGGCTTCTGCGACTATAAAGTTAAATTCCGCCGTAGGGCTTAGTATCGGGGAATAGACAATTCTAAAGGCATTTGATATAGGGTAAAACCCGGAGAGATGCTCCAGAGATATAGTTACCTCGATTTTAATTACTATAGTTTCGCGGATGAATCGTATACTATACTATTTATCTATCGAGGGACTCTCCAGCTACCACTATGATTACGGTGTCGTTTTGTTTTGTTACCACAATGTTTCTGTGCGATTGCACGGGAAGGCAAGGCACGATCATTGATATGTCTTTATATACCTATTGCAGTAATTACATTTGTAGGTAATTACTATAATACCGCATTATATCATTGCTAGTCAATCATATAATTAAATTCCCCTTGATCTATCTACTATCGAACTCCTACAAAAGAAATAAAAACCGGCAAAATTAAGGAGCCCCCGCTCCTTAATTTTAATTATTTATTTTTAAAGTGAATAATATAACTCAATATTTTGTGAATATTTCAAGCGTCTACCTGTTGCCGTTATCAATATCGAGCAAAAACGAGCAATAAAATTACGTTTGTTGTATGGGAGCCCCCTTAAATATTTATTTTATTCTGTTTTTTAGTATTCTTGTTGTTATAGCGGCAACAAAAAATACATCATATGTGAAAATTTCAACTGTCTAACTATCACGGTTCATGAGATACAGCCTGGCGACAGATGGAGAGACAGACAGACGCACATAATCTCGAAAAAATAAGACGGATGCTTTAGAATTTGAGCCCGAAACCCGCGGATCTCAAATCAGATACTTTCCCAAGTAGAAACTTTAACTGCTAACCTTTAAAAATATTTTTTTTAGTAAGTGACCATTCTACAAGTATAAAAATTATAAATAAAAAAAAACTTACCGAATCATCATCAAAAACATCTCTATAAGGCCGGTATAGGACCCTCCCCGCTGGGACCACTGACGGCGCACAGAATGCATTGCCCAAAAGACAAGCCACCAGCACCACACACAGACCACTTCTGAATTCGCGCGCCATTTCCTCCACTAAAATAAAATCACTTTCAACAGGACACTTAGGTTGGATTTGAGGTCAGCGCGCAACTGTGTATGGTAAAGATTGGCATGGTATTATAAGCTAACTTCAATTAGTAAATCACTGGAAAGCTTTAATGAAAGTCGTTAAATAATATCTGATGATTCATGAAAGTAAAATGTAATAAAGTATGTAATTTAGTGATCAATCATTAGGTGTAAGGAGCAGGTTTGAGTTTGAGTCCCGATATTGAGCATGGAGCTTTCGATATAGGAACACATTGTGATGAAACCTTAGCGTGTGGAATACTCTCTAGTGTCTGGCTGGCTAGATTAAATTAAAAATATACGTGGAACGTCAAGAACGCAAAAAAACCCTAAATGGACTTTTGGCGGGAACGTCATAGAAACATGTTGTTGCTATGTTTTATTTTCCTAAACTTGTGTTAGTACACGAAATGTGTGTGAATGTGTACATACAGGTGTTTGGTGACATTAGCTAATAATTTCCATTCCGGTTATATATCATGCGGCATCAAGTGAGCTGTATTCAAATTCCTAGCCTATAGTGCAATTTATCAATAAATTCCTACTTCTATCCGGAATATCCATACTACTTATTATTCAGTACCTATAAATAAATTATTGAACTGCATAACTACTATCACTCTTTAATAAACTTGTTTTAATTGAGCCAAGAGAATAGGTTTTAACTATACGTCCTAGACTTAGGTATGTTAGGCTATGTTTTATCTGACTTTTGCAGAAAGAGCGGTCTTTCCTGTACTACATTTATTACCTATTGTCAAACTAATACGTCGATGTCTCTAATTGACCAAGCGAAGCTTGCACATTTTTTCTATCAACAATCTGAACATTTGACAAGTGTTCAGATGGTGTGGTCAGAGACGTAAGACGAGTCTGGATTAAGAATTAGCTCTCAAATGAGGCTGCTGGAACACGCCGCGCGCCGTCAGCTGCTTGACGACAGATTTTCAATTTTAGTTCTGTTGGGCATCAGAAACTCACCGTGCTATTGTTTCCTCACAATGTCTTTATCATCATAATTTCAGGCAGAGAAAGTCCATAGGTCGTTCCGATAGATTTCCAAAAAGACCGGTTGGAAGCGGCCTGATGAACAACAATGACATAATATCTCGGTTTCTGATTATGGGGTCGCGAGGTCTACTGCTTGCAGACTTGACATCTGACAAAATGTATGGAACAACCACAGATTTTAGGGAACAACTGATTATTTTTTCGCGATTTCAGGGATAGCCCCTTAGTTAAAAGCACTTTTAAGGGTACATAAACACATCCTAATGTATTATTGAGTCTTGCTGGAACCTTGTATAGTTCCTATGGGAGACCAGCCTTAAACAAGTGGCAACTGTTTCAATTTCTATAATTTACGCGTCGAAATGCTAAGAAAATGTGACGTGCCGTTACGTGACATTTCGTTACTTTATTTGAATTTAATTTTTACCCGACTGCATAAGAAGGAGGGTTATGTTTTTCAAGTGTATGTATATTTGTATGTGGGTATGAATGTATGTATGTATGTTTCCATAAGACAGCCTACAGTCTAAACAGCTTGACCGATTTTGATGTGCGAGGTGTCATTAGATTCGTCTTCACTTCCAGAGCAGCTATATTTTTTGTAATAACAATACATCTTTTGCAAAAAATAAAAAACGCGTTTTTTCGTAACCTCCAACAAATTTTTTCGTAATAAACAAGTGATTTTACTATAACTGTTCTAAATAATGCGCACTTATAATATTTTACAGCGATTGTACGCATACTTAAAAAAAAAACGTATCAAGCGTATCGAAATCATAAGTTAAACAGCAAAAACAGCTTTTCTGCTGTCGGGTATTTTATTTTAATATAGATACAAACTACTCTACTCTTAGTACTAGAGTTAGAGTTAGGTTTTAGTTCTTAGAGTGGATACTCTTAGTATTCCACTGGCGTTACGAAATTAGAATGCGACTTGTCTAACCCCCCGGTAAAACCTTATGGATCTTAGCTAATGGCAATACATACCTGTTTGACTAGATGTTGCTGTATCAAAACTCACTTGTTGATTGGGCCTCGGCCAGCTTCAAAGAATATCTTTATAACTTCATATGGTGCCTCACGTGTATACAGGCTGGTGAGATTTGCAGGATATTTTATTTAAATATGGCCATGATGTAAAATACCAGGACTTTCGAAAGAAACAAATTCGTACAGAGCCGGTATTTTTTATTCGACTCCGCAAGTAGGATTATGTTTTTCAAGTGTATAAATAAATACTTTTTAAAAATAATAAATATAAATATATCTATATTATAATAAATTATGTTCCCACAGCTTAAACGGGTTGCCTGATTTCGATTCGTTCACTCACTGAGTGTGAGTCTGCTATATTTTTTGTAACAATAAAAATACGTCGCGTATATTTCTTTTATAGATAGGTACTTGTTATTGTATGTTTCGCCGGCAGCGTTGCAAACTGAGAAATAATATCATGCCTGGCTAACCGCGCTACGCGACGCCCTGCTTATCCCTAAATGAACCCTAACAAACAGTCAGATACAAAGACACGCGATTTTTAACATCAGTTAGGATACAGCCTGTATATAGAGGCGTGGTGGCCACTTACCGGTTGCGACAGTCGAGTTGCCAAACCGACACATCCAAGCTTCCGGCCGCGGTAACGTACAAGTATCCTTCCTCGTGGGTTCCGTACCCACTTCCTGTGTCAAGCACGTGTAAAAAAAACTCTTCAGAAATTAAGAGTTTCGGAATGCACTTAACCATACAATATATTTAGTTTTCTATTTGTATGTATGTTTTCTATTCTCTGTTGTATGTTTTTTGTTGCAGTAAATATATGTCTATGTCTTAAGTACTTATATTATATTCACAGAAAACCATAGATCTTACGGGTGCGTGGTCTCCACTCGAGAACTTTTTAATCCACTGTGATGTCGGCTGTCGGTGACTTTTGTACGTCTACGAATCTCTTCATTTCTGACTCGATCTCATCGAAACTCCAAACATAGACCTTTCCATAGCTCGTTGCGTGATTTTAAGTTTTCTTAAAAAGCCCATAGATCCGTTTGCAAAATATTAAATTTGAATGTGATAATTTTCGATAGAGTCAAGTGCTCCAAAAAACAAGGCCGAATATAGTAGAATAAAACGTACCAGATCGTGCTGTGCGTGGCCCGACTGGCACTTGGCCGGTTTTTATCATTTGTTTGAAAGGATGGACATCCCAAGTAGCACAAGAAGCACTATAAAAAGTCAATCGTGAACTTTTCTATAGCTGAAGGCTTTCGTAGGCTCCAAAAGATGTTCACTTCACCTCTTAAAGCTACATATTAGCATTTCAAACCATTTAAAAACCTATCGCTGTACAAGGGTTGGATATGGGTATAACAACATGCTATTGTAATGCCTATATTTGTAGTGCACTTCACTATAACGCCGATGTACAGCCATTAGGTGTTTTTGGGGCCTTTAGTTTTACAAAAGCATTTTTAAATATCACCGAAATGCCTAGAGATGTTTAAGAATATACATTTTTACCGTTTAATGCTGCATTACAAAGGATCAACTGAGTGCTAGTGTCCAGCTGATAGCTCTATAAAGGGCCAACCAAGGGCTAGTCTCCAGCCGACAGCTCTATAATGAGTCAAGTACACTACAATAGTGCGATTCACTGGCCATTAGCATTACAACTGTTCACTTTATATATATTTATAAAGCTAACAGCATTAAAGATAAAGATGAACTTGAGTTATTCTAATGGCTAAGGCTGGTTACGCACATACATATTTACTATTGTAATGCTGCTTTACAAAGGGTCAACTGAGTGCTAGTTTCCAGCCGACAGCTCTATACAAGGTCAACCGAGTGCTAGTTTCCAGCCGGCAGCTCTATAATGAGTCAAGTACACTACAATAGTGCGATTCACTGGCCATTAGCATTACAACTGTTCACTTTATATATATTTATAAAGCTAACAGCATTAGTGAGGATGTTACATTGTTCACTAAGCTATTTTAGAACGACGACCATGTTTGATACATTTTATAACCAATAAAATATTTTTTATTAGACCATATCTACGATAATTACAGATCTATAATCAAATTTTGCATGGTGCAATACCTAGAAAACAATAACAATACGTTTAAAACACCAAATTGTCCGTTTTAACAGAAATATGATATTAAGCTCTTATTTTGAATTGTATTTTTATAAATATTTTATTATAAAACCTGCTTAATTTAGTAGCGCGTGAAAATTTTCAATAAGACCTACCTACATATTAACAGTAAAATTAATTTCGCAGTAGTTTTTCGGGCTAGATATAGGAATAAAATAACTTTACCCAAAATAAATATAATATTGTGTTGAAATAGGGAGTGCGGTGTCCGAATAAATATTTATCATTTCGTAACAGTATGTGTTGCTAAAATTCAATGGGAATTAAACTTACTATATTAAAACAGTCTAATATCTACGTAGTGCATGTATGTTAACACAAGTTTTTAAATTTAGTAGGTTTATATTCAAATTCTACCTTGTGACCACTTATAAAACCGTTAATTGGCTCTAATAATGCTTTTCGTGAAACAAATGCTACTATTAGATTGTTTTAATGCCATGTGTGAACTTATAGCATTGTAAGGTCTAAGAGTGACCCTTTTAAAACCCATATGTCAGCTCTAATAATGCTTGTTAATCCTTAAAGATCCGCTTTAATGCTTTTGTATAGCCATTAATAAGCGATGTGACCTTATAGCTGTATAATTTGGGCCCAATTTAGCATTATGGCAGCACGGCAAGCGCTTATAATGCTATTATACATCTAACTTAAACAGCTTAAGCGCTACATAAATGCTGTAAGCCAACCATTATACAACTTCCTTGTGCTACTTGGGATGGAAATAATACAACTTTTGAAATATGTACAATAAAATAAGTAATTTATTGATTACTGGACGGACAAAATTATAATAATAAAGTAGATACAAGAACAATATAAAGATAACTTTTGGATAACATGCAATATTTTAATAAACTAAGTCATGCATAGTCATATTATTATTGAGTAGTTCTCAAACAAACTTAAATGCGAAGCGCTTCGCCAAACCGAAATGACGTTAACGCTGATCCTTTGAAAAATACCGCCGAACGCAGTTGAAACTATAGTCGCACGTTTCTTCTGAAAATAGACCTACTTGAGTGACCAATAGTTTTTATTTTAAATATTTGTAAATTATGTACAAGAATCAATTCTGATGTAAATGTTATGAATTTTAAAAAAATATTATAAATATTTATATTTATAATATTTTCAGTAATAACGACTAACAATTAAATATTTACAACATAACTACATATAAACAGCTATAATTACATCAAGCCAGTAATTTTCTCGTTAGACCTTCATCAATATAGTAAAATTCCATGCCCTTAGCACGTCACCATTTCATCAAGGCGAAATTATTCATTCATATTCACGTAAGAAGGAATTTAAAGAGACTAACATTCTACTCATACTAACATAACGAATTGTTAGCGTAAATTTGGGGCAGTTTTAAAACTAGTAGTGATTCATTGAGAATTGAGAACATACTAGTACACAAGGAGATTACTGTTTTATACTATTACAGATTTTAACAGATCTCCGTAACTCTAGTTTATGTGATAAGAGCAACGAATTAATTAGTATTGTTAATTCGTTGAATAAGAGCCATAAATGCCAATCTGTGCTTACCTACCTTTTGCTTTTTCTGGATCTTAACTACCGAAAAAGTTACTCTTTCATCATCATCATCATCATCATCTCAGCCATAAGAAGTCCACTGCTGGACATAGGCCTCCCCCATGGATTTCCAAAAAGACCGATTGGAAGCGGCTTGCATCCAGCGTCTTCCTGCCACTTGTATGAGGTCATCTGTCCATCTCGTGGCTGGTCTTCCTACGCTGCGCTTGCCGGTACGTGGTCTCCACTCGAGAACCTTTCGGCCCCATCGGCCATCAGTTCTACGTGCTATGTGCCCTGCCCACTGCCACTTCAACTTGCTAATCCGCTGTGCTATATCGGTGACTCCTGTACGTCTACGTATCTCTTCATTTCTGATTCGATCTCGTAGAGAGACTCCGAGCATAGCCCTCTCCATAGCTCGCTGCGCGATTTTGAGCTTCCTTATAAGGCCCATAGTTAGGGACCACGTTTCAGTGCCGTATGTCATCACTGGTAACACACACTGGTTGTAAACTTTCGACTTGAGGGACTGGGGTATATTGGACGAGAAGACGCTTTTAAGTTTCCCGAACGCTGCCCAGCCGAGTTGGATACGACGATTGACCTCCCTCGCAAAGTTGGACCTGCCTAATCGGACCGTTTGTCCTAGGTAGACGTATTCGTCAACAACTTCAAGAGTGGAGTTCCCCACAGATATTGGGGTGGGCACTACATGGGCGTTCGACATAACCTTCGTTTTGTCCATGTTCATTTTGAGGCCCACCCGTTGGGAAACTCTATTGAGGTCTTCGAGCATCGTACTGAGGTCTTCCATCGACTCTGCCATGACTACTATATCGTCGGCAAACCGAAGGTGAGTGATGTGCTCGCCGTTAATATTGATGCCGAGCCCTTTCCATTCCAGAAGCTTATAGGCATCTTCCAAACCGGCGGTAAACAGTTTCGGAGAGACAACGTCTCCCTGCCTCACGCCTCTTTTCAATGAAATTGCCTCTGAGTTCTGGTCTTGTACTCGGACTGACATGGTGGCGTTGTTGTACAAACACTTCAGCACTTCGATATACCGATAGTCTCTTTCATCAATGCTCAAAATATTCAGTCAACTTCTCGCTGACACTTACGGAAATAAGATAGAAAATTTGAGACATTGATCAAAGTTTAAATTTTTCTGGTAACCGCTTTCTTTAACATGGAAAATCGGCAACAATTGCGCTTCTAACATTTAATGTGCTATTAAGACCTTTTCTACCCGACTGAGAGTCTCAGTCGTACCTCGTCAGACCGTCAGACCGTAACTGTCGCTTAACAAAGCGACAGTTACGGTCTACGATGGTGCGCGCTTGCCTATTCACTCGCGATTTGAAGACACCTAGATTATAATTATATATTCGGAAAGACCCATTCAGGAAGCGAATTCCAAATTCTTTTGTAGTTCTAATCAACAATTACAGTCACGAATTGTAATTAATTAAGCAACTTGCTTTTCAATAAATTGATGTAATTTGTAATTGATTCGGCAGTTACACTTTTAAATTGTAATTCATTTTTTGTTCAAGTTCGCTAGATGCAAGCCGCTTCCAATCGGTCTTTTAGGAAATCCATGGGGCAGGCCTATGTCCAGCAGTGGACTTCTTATGGCTGAGATGATGATGATGATGAATTTGCCCAACTCTGTCACGTGCTAGGAGCGTACAATTCCAACATGTTCCAGTTTTATCTAGTCGGTACCGACGGAAGCGTCAGCTTTAGGTGGACGTAGCTTCTCTAAGAGCGGTATAGCGACACCAACAAGCTCTTCCCAGGCCGCTAGCCGCACGCAGGGCTCGCAGTCGCAGCATTCCCCGCCCAGGTCGCCCTCCTCGAAGCCCAGGTCTTCACCAGAAAGCGCCTCGTCTTCCGATATATGCTCCAGGTGCAAGTCTTGGTCGACGCTCAGTGTTCGCCCGAAGCGGTGCTTGGGGCTATTTTCAGTATCGAATGTAACCTAAAAAATAAGGACCAATAAGCAGTCGCCTAGGAAAAAAATCATATTAGTGGATACCGTTTTAAATAAAATCCTTCGACACAAATTTTCGATAATCCTCTTTCTAACAAAAAAACAACCGGACAAGTGCGAGTCAGACTCGCCCACCGAGGGTTCCGTACAAACTAGTAGATAAAAGGGGGAAATCATATTTTTTTAAGTTTCATATATCATTTTTTTCTCTGATGCTATGACTCCAATTGTGTCTCAAACTTTCAATGAAAATTGTTTTGAACACTCTGTGAGTACAACTTTTTTAGATATAGCGAAAACACATAAATCATTATATAGTACTGAGGTCATTGACCTTTTCGCAAAGTAGTCTAAACAAAAATACTCACCAAGTTTTTTTTAAATTGCAGCAATAGCTACGGAAACCTACTATACGCGTATCTCGACACGGTCTTGGCCATTTATTTTCTTATACTCACGTGAGGTTTTAAAATGGAAGGATCACTCGCCCGCCGGTATTCACTTCTGGAAGCTTCGCAAGCGCGGAATATTGAGTCGTCATCTAAACAAAAAATAAGCCAGAATTGTATTGTCATGATAGCCTGTTGCTTAAAATTGCTGATAAACATAGGAAAATATATATTAGTAGTTCTACGACCAGTATACCTCGCGATCACAAACTTTTTGCAACTTATGTAATTATACTTGTTACAAAATCGGCTGTGCTCGCCAGGTCTACTGATGAAATTGAAAGACAAAAGTTTCTGAAATCTCGGTTTTTATCCCTGACCACTTGACCGATTCTACACACCGATATTTTTTTGTTAGAATTGCGTACCACACTTCTCTAGTAAATTATCAAAATAAAAAAATCTGTGACATTTTACAAGTTTCGTAAACATTGGATGAGAAATACGTTTGTACACGAGTACTCGTTTTTTCTTTCCTCTGCCTGTCCTCAGTCTGTTAAAAATAGCTTTTAAAATAAGTTAAATAAAAATGTAAGTGCAAAAATGACTTGACCCCGACGTGATTTGAACACGCAACCTTCTGATCTGGAGTCAGACGCGCTACCGTTGCGCCACGGAGTCGACAATGGTAAGCTGGAAATTTACTAACGTATCATTGGAAACTATTATCAATAAATGATAAGAGAGATAGGGTTTCATCTTCATGTAGAAATGTGGTAGATATGTGACGAACAAAACGTTCGATAATTATAGTTTAAAAAACTGAAGCAACCGACTTCTTATGGATAAGCCATTGTCAAAACTGGACCAAATTAGACCTGGGATCTTGAAAATGGGACCACACAGGAAGCACCAGCTTTCAAATAAAAAAAAAATCGTCAAAATCGGTTCACATAGTCGAAAGTTCTGAGGTAACTGATATAAAAAAACAGTCGGATTTCAACCGACTTCAAAAAATCTCCTTCTTTTTGAAGTCGGTAAAAAATAACCATAAACCATTCCTCTTCCATCATTGTAATTTTCCTATTTATTTCAATAATAATATATTCTGCGAAAGAACTAAACAGTATACTTTTATTCTTCTTGCTAATAAATATTTGGGCTAAACTTTTTACTCCACTTAGCCATTTGGCTGATAAGCTAAATCTTGTTTCCGTCGGCAATTTATATCTACAGTGACAGCAGATTCGGTCAGTAAATTATTTAGGACACGATTTTTTCTCCTGAACATACAGATCTTATTTTGTTCTGCGCCAGGAATTTGAAGCAAAATATTGGTACTATTTTACTAGGCGCATAGTACTATATACTATTATATATCAAGGGGTTACGTTCAACTTTTATAGAAAAGCAAAACTGGCTCGCACTCGGTTTTATCTTGCCTTTTCTGTGTACAAAAGCCTACGTGCCTGTGATATCTGTGCATCGTTATAAGAGATCGCTGAAATCAATATTTTATTCTATCCCTATCTATTTTTCCTCTAGCTAATGAGATAGAACTAGAGCAATATCTACTTACGGATTGATGTACCTAATATTGCATTTTATCTCATTACATGAAGTTCATTTGCACACCTTTGACCCGACTGTCCAAGAACGAGACTCATGTTTTTCTGGTGTAATTTAAGTACGTAATATCTACACTTCTATTTATGTACCGAGTGAGCGAAGCGACCATCATTCTCTGTATCAACTAGTAAAATTTTCTTTCATCTGCCCGGATGTTTGTTGGTACTCGCGTACAGGTCGTATTTTCAACCAAGGGGGGTATTCTTTAAGGGATTCTTCCAAAAAGGGGGAAGTTTGCTGAAGCGCCAGAGATTAATAATTTTTGTACAAAAATGGCACATGGAATTTGACAGGCGCAATGTATACCTACATCCTACTAAACAAAACTGACAATAATATGAAAGAATTGATAACCTCCCTTTTTGAAGTCGGCTAAATAGGTACGTAACACGAGGTCTTATAGTGATTAGTGAACATAGTAATTTAAATACTTAGTGTCGAGAGTCCGGGGTAAATTAGTAAAGTATCTACACAATCCACTTGTTGAGCAACATTTAATTACAAGTATTGTGTAATTATTAGGAACATTACATTAATGAATCTTGGAATTTTCAAGGCTAGAGTGAATAGATATCTTCTAGATCGACGAGCTCCATCCTCGGCCACACCGTCGCTTAACATCAGGCGAGTTGGTGGTCAATCGTAGATCTATCTTCTATATAAAAAAAGAAAAGAACCAGTTATTGAATTGTATTCTGTACATACATCTTATGTGAGTCATCATAACGGCAGAAATGCGGTGGGAAATTTAAATTTCAAACAGATTTTTGTCTTTTGTACTTGTTGCTACCTCGGGAAACTACTATCAATGTTCGCGACATTCAAAATTATTCTTTATATTATTACCTTAAAAAAAAAGAATCATCAAAACAATTCATAATTGGCCGTTGGGGTAATCGCTGATTAAACATACAAAAACACAGTCGAATTGAGAACCTCCTGCTTTTTGGAAGTCGCTGGTGAAGTAATGAACTAACCGATGAATGCGGTGAGCGCGCGCGCGGCGTGTACGGCTCGGTCAGCGAGCAGCGGCGCGTGCGCGTGCGCGTTCCAGAGTGCGCGCGCGAGAAGCGCGGCGGCGGCGGCGTCCCCGCGTGCGCACGCACCGCTCAGCGCGCGCGCCGCCACGCTACCCGCGCGCCCGCACTCCGCCCCCGCGCCGCATACGTTCACCAGCACGCCCGCGGCAGAACAACGCACGCTCGCATCCTCTGACACAAGAACAAGACCATCGGTCGAACATTTCATTCCTTCTTTTTTACCCGACTGTGCAAGAAGGAGTGTTATGTTTTTCGAATGTACGTACGTTTCTTTATTACCTCCTACAGCCTAAACGGTTTGACCGATTCTGATGAGTGAGGTGTCGCTGTCGTTATATTTGTATTCACACTTTTAGTGTCGGCTATATTTTTTGTAATAATAATAATAAGACTCTCTCAAAAATATAATCCAAATTTCATGAAAATTTATTTCCTCTGAAGGGTGGATAAAACGGGGGAAAGACTATTTGTCCATGTTCCATGCTAGCAGGGGAGAAACTCACGTATAGTTTGGATTAGATTTTTTATTTAATTATATTCTATTTTATTCGATTAGATTATTTTCTTATTAGTATTACTTCAAGCAAGCAAGCCAGCAAGCAGGCAAGCAAGCGCAGCTTAAGAAGACCAGCCACGAGGTGGACAGATGACCTCATACAAGTGGCGGGAAGACGCTGGATGCAGGCCGCTTCCAATCGGTCTTTCTGGAAATCCATGGGGGTGACCTATGTCCAGCAGTGGACTTCTTATGGCTGAGATGATGATGATGAGAATTACTTCGTTAGCTGTAAGTTGTTAAATACAGCTTACAGCTAACGAAGTAATCCCAACCTAATACAAAATAAAAATATGTCCACAGAAAAACGAAATCTTACAAATTACTGCGGTTGACGGTGGACCTCAAACTCGGCAAAGCCTTGAGCTTGAGAATACTAAGAAGTATGTTCGTATAGGCTGAGGTCTAGCCAGCCCTATTGTCAGAGTTATTAAGCCGCCGAAAGGCCTCTGACCTGGCTTGACGACTGCTTTTTTTTAGAAACAAACATCCGGGACCTACAGTTAACGTGTCATTCGAGCCACGGTAGTGCTCAGAAAGATATGCCACTCCCGGTCACCCATCCGAAAACTGACCGGTCCGTTCTTTGCTTGACATTGGTGATCGTTCGAGAACAACTAGTCAAGCTACGACACGACCGCTACTTGAGAATACTGAATTACTAAGTAGAATTACTGCGCACACTACAATCACTTAACTGTTAACTGAGAATGAATAAGGGTTCTGAAATTTATTATTTTATCTTTTGAGGTACGTAACTCTAAAAACGTCAAGATCCGTACCGTGGTCGAAGAAGGGCATCAGTGAGTCGAGCGCGCCTTCAAGTACGAACAGTTGCGCGGTGCGCTGCGAGCGCGTAAGATTGCCCAGCGCACGCGCAGCCTCGCACGCGGCGGCACCATCGCGCACCAGCCACCGGCACGTCGCTGCGGGATTACAAACCGTAAGCCTTGTATGATGTCAATTGCATTTTTTTTGCATATATCATAATACATACCAATTATACACCTATATAGAAAAACATTATTATATCAGCGCTCGTTTTTATATTGCTTTTTCTGCAATTAAGAGTGTGAGACAAAAGTTCAAATGAGCCTACTTTAAACTGTGATATTTTTAATAATCGCTTCAACTTTTGTGTCACTCTCTTATTTACAGAAAAGGCAAGATAAATCGAATGCTGAGCGAACTTTACTTCGCTATAATCTTCGTTAACGTAAACTATCTATGGATATTAAAATCTTGTTGTAACAATCCATTACATATAGACAGTTCAAAAATTACACACATCCGATGAGGCTTGAACCCCGCACTATCCCGATTTGTACGTGGGATGGTCGAAACTCTCGTACAGTCTTTTTTGCTTAAACCAACCAAGCGTTGGTGGGATTAGTGGTTGGTGGCGGTGGTGGTAAGTTTGTAGATACTTCTGTGTGTAAAATACTAAAAAATATCGAAACCTTTACAGATGTTGTCGAGCGTTCCATCGAGCGGATCGGCAGGGTCAGGCGGCTCGCGGTAGAATGTGATGTTGTTGAGGGTTGCTAGCGCAGCTGTCGCCAGCTCTTCGCGCCGCTCCCTCAGGCTCTCCAGCTCTTCATGGGAGACATCCTGTGAAACGGGCTGACTTCAACCACTCAACTTATGAATTTTTTGAAGTGAAATATTCTTTAGGCGTTCTGAGCAATTTATTTTGTGGGGAAAATAAATGTAGCACTTAGCAATGAAATATCATAAAAATACTACAAGGACATCTATACCTGAGTCCTTCGCTAACGAAAGTAACAAGATAATTACCGTATCTTCAGTAGATTTTTCTGCAAGCTCGAGACACGACAGTAGAGCTTTCACAGTCCTGTCAGCGTAAGTAGCGGCCAACCCTCTACCAGCTCTCTCAGCCAAGCACAGGTTTGCTACCACTCGAACTGTCTGTGAAAGTCAATTTTAATCTGATATATGTAATATTTCATCATAATGCACTCCAAAACAAATAGATAACGGAAAAGTCGTCTAAAGGTAGTTGTATTTTGGAAATTGCTACTGGTCTAGCTAGTTGGACCAATGTGTACGACATTGTGTCCAACTAGCTAGACCAGTACGTTGGGCCAAAATATCGGATCTCAAAGGTTGACCACACATTGGCGTACTGATAATTCTGCATTTGCGCTTTGTGACCCAGCTAGTTAACTCAACGTGTACGTGAGCATAAAGTGGTACTGAGCTGGACACATTTGCCGCGTACTCGAAAACATAACAAAAACAACAACTTTTGCATGCATACTAAAAATATCTCCATGCTCTTTGGCAGACCCAACAATATATGGCAAGAAAAGCTTGATTTCCATTATACTATTATAATGGAAATCAATCTTTTCTTGCCATGGACAAAAGAAGCTTATTACCTTACTTACTTACTAACACTTACTTACCGAAAACAATGATAAAGAGGGCAGAGAGTCCTTTGTCTACAGTGGAATAGTCACGGCTGAAAATAAATGTAAACTAGTAATTCTCCAATTATAATTGAAGTAAATTTTTACTTACTTTTATGAGCACATCTTCATTTGAACCATCAGAGCCACCAAGATCTGTGCCTAAAAAGTAAAAACAGTTTCAACATAATGCTTCGCTCCGATTTGGTTTTAATTTATTTTTCTTTTGCATTTACTTAACTATTTGCTTAACAGCAAACTAAGCCTGAGTTTGACCACTATCTCGGCTAGGAAGTGATCGAAGGTGTAGCACGCTTGCTTAGGAGGTACTTGTTAATTTTTTTATCCCTTGGTGTAGGCAGGGAAAGCACATGTCGGCAGAGCATTCTACACCTCTGTTGTTCTACTCACCAACAAGATGTAGATCAGGGTCTGCGTCAGGATCCTTGGCATCGAGGTTATTGCGCTTCGTGTACGACTCGAGTATAGTCAGCAGGACGTCTATCCCACCCTCCTCGTTGTAAATCTGCAGAAAACCACACCAATTTTTCAACCGACAAGCAATAGATGCAAGCATTACTGTGTTCTAGTTTGAACGGCAATGTTTCCAGCCAAATCTGGTAAATTATATTTTACACACAATATTTAACTTTGCTTAGTTTTGGCTTAATGATATTGTGTGAAATATCAGAGAGGCAGGTGCTGTGCATTGCTATACAGACTTCTGAATTCCTGAAGTCAACAATTATATATATATATATTTGTATGTGGCGTAGGACTATTATGGGTGAGTGTGACTAAAACCACCAAAAGTTCGCCCAAATCACCCTAAACTGGAAACTCTGACGGCAAGCACCAAACAGTGTGCCGCAGTAGCCTTCAAGGAGAGTCAGTTCTCACCTCATTGAGATCACTAAGAATTACACTGTCACTTAACATAGGTGAACTGCGGTCAAATGTCTAGCCAATCGATCATAAAAAATGATTAAAAAAACCTTTATCAATTGTAAATAATCATTAAATATAATAATATTACAAGAAATTGTAATTATAGTATGTAGTACTACTCTTTGACGTCAATATTACTACTGTAACTATTCTGGTGTCTATATGATTTAGCGGTTTGATAGCTCAAACACGTCAAGGCTGCGCGACTGGTTGCACCGTCGTGGTTACCCGATTAAAAACATCCATTTGTAGAAGTAGATGGATAGGTAAAAGAAGCTCACACTATTCCTAGCTCGTTCATCAGCTGCGGCCATATTCCCCAGCGTGTAAGCGAGCCGCACGGCGAGAGGCGCACGCGCGCCGCACGCGGCCAGCGCACGAAGCAGCGCACGCGCAGCGTTACCTGAGCCACACAACCACAGGCAGCAGCACTCTTCTACGGACAAGACGCTGTAACAAAACATTCAAATACAAGGATCGTATTCAGTTGGTCTTCATTACTACTACTATCAACTGCCGATCCTCCTGATCTTCAACTTTTCACTTCCAGACACTGACTTACGTATATTGTTACTCTATCGTGTCTACTTATATACTGTTTGCACACACGCGGTCTCCGCTCTTACTAGTTCGTATCTACTCTATTGTCTAATATTGGTTCTACGAACGTATGACCGTCCCAATCCCATTTCAGACTCCTAATACTTTGAGCTATGTCGGTCACTCTGATTCTCTGGTATATCTTTGGTCCGAAAACGATCTCTCTGAGAAAAACCGAATATAACTCTCCATACCTCACTGAAAGAATGTGAGTTACGTTTACGAACTGGTTCTACACCTTTTAACGATTTTTCATTGAGTAAATTAGATTTTTGCATACTTCATATTTTCTTTATGGCAGCTGTCCGAGATAGGTTCACTTATTCTAAGCCTATACTTTATTTCTAACACGATATCTCACGCGCTCTAGGCTGCAGGGTACCTGAGGCAGCGCGCGACGTTGGTGAGCACGTCGCGGTCGGTGTGATACAGTAGCGCAGTCACCAGCTCCGCCAGCGCCCCGCTCGAGAGGAACTCGCTGGCAGCGCGCGGCTCGCTCGCCAAGTTGCGGAGCGCGCCCGTCAGCTGGTACAGCGCGTGTGTGCATTGCTCGGATACTGATCGAGGCTTCTCCGCTTTCTGCGAGTGATAAATAACTTACGTAGATATGCCAAATCGTTTAGGTTCCATTCAAGACTCTAGAGTGCGCAGCTAAATTATTAGGGGCATTAGGGTAGAGGGGTGGATACCGTAGCACGATGACAGTACTCACCGCAGTGTTGAGCAGTTTGAGATGCAGCGCGGCGAGGTGCACTGCGCCGTGGTCGAGTGCGCGCGCGCATAGCCGCGGCTCCAGCGCCAGCACGCGCAGTGCGCCCGCACCGTACACGCAACACTCGCTCTCAGACACCGGTTCCACGCGGCCGCACCCCTCCACCAACAGCTCTACGCACCAACTCCAGTTTAGAGCAGAAAATGATACTAGTGTTTCACCACACTGATCGATCCATCGTCGATCATTCATCGATCGACTAATGATAGATGTGGTTGAGAACTTCTGCATTAGTATTGCTTAAAATATATTCAGAAGAAAATTTATCGTACACTGACAAACAAACAGATTGGCACGATTACGTTATGACAGATAATTGTATTGTTATGGAGACACAAATGGAAGAATCGACGTCGATCTACGACTGTTTCCATTCGACAATCAGTCGATGATTTATTGGTATAGTAGCATCTGTTGATCAATATCGATAGTTATATTCTACCGTCGTCGATCGATGCTATCGATTGACGATTGATCGTTTAAAGTGGTCTGGTAACCCAAACGTGTTCTTTCCTTTTCTGGAATGATAGGACTCTTTTGAAGAGTCCGTCTGGAAAGTGCTTGTCATATTCATCCGCTAACCAGTAGTTAGTGTTTTCAGTACCTGATTGAAGAAAAATGTTTCTCACAAAAATTCCAGACAACAAGATTTATAGTTCCCGTCACGTAAAAAGAACGCTGATTTGTTCGTAAGCGCGAACAAACCAGCGTTCTTTTTACGTGACGGGAACTATAATAATATCTGAATGGAGAGCAAATGAATAAATTATATGCGAATGAAAAGTATAAATGTAGGGATGATGTCTGAAGTGACGAAAGAATTGTGTTATGCCGACCCCACCTGGTAGTCACTGACTAGGAGTCACTGACTTATTTCACTATAAAGCGAGCGAGTGGCTCCTTTAGTGACCCGCTTCTTGCCTAGTTGTTATTAAGCGGGAGTCTAATATACACAAGGGAAAACCCAATCAGAAAATAAACTGCATACCGATCTGTCTTTAGAGTAGGTAGTTTTTTAAATTTATAACTTAAGGTTAAGGTTGAAGCACTCATTTTGTAAACTAGTTTGTATTAAGAAAATCCGGCCAAGGAACATAGGTAAAGTTCCTATTCATCTCTATGACTAAGTAGAAAATCGTAAAAGCTATAAACATAGAGGACGATTATTAGATTTTAGGTTCGAAGTGTTGCTAAGAAACGATAAATTACCGATTAAATTGGTGTCCCTGAAGAAATGGTCGTTTTTGTCGTTCCTGGCAATCTTGAAGACTAACTTGCAGGCGGCTGCTAAATGGTTCCCTGACACGCGCAACTGTGAAAAAGGACACCTTAGAAAATAGACGGCTTTACGGAAAAACGTTACTTAACTTTAAGCATTGCTTAATATATAAGTATTTTGTCTACTTCTCACTGATACGTAATGACACTTGCGGAGAGAAGACAAATAATTTAAGACGATGGTTAAAGTTAAGTAACGTTTTTCGGTAAGGCCGATAGTGTTTTAGGTACAAAGCAGTCAATCATGCTCCACTCCTGGAGTATGTCTACTTGCCGAGCTGTAGGTCGTGGGCTCGATCTCCACCCAGGGCAAACATTTGTGTGATGAGCATGGATGTTTGTTCTGTGTCTGGGTGTGTCTATGTATCATATGTATATATTTACAAAAAAAATAATTATATTATGTATTCTATCAGCTATCTAGTTCCATAGTACAAGCTTTGCTTAGTTTGGTGTTGTGTGAAATGTCCACCAATATTATTATTCATTTATTTATTTACAATCTTAATTTTAAATTTTTACAATACAAATATAAACATATAAAAAAAGAACCTAAATATTGTAAAAAAAACTCAAAATGTAATTAATTAATTATTATTATACCTACTTATTGCTTCGGATTGTACGAGTATCACTCCTTAATTTCGTTATTCAGGTTATAAAAGTAGGTACTTAATTTTTAAATATTGAATGTAAAAGATTATGATACTTTATTTTTATTTTATTTTTGTCTCTATTACTGCACGCCCCGTAATTTTACTTTCTTTTCGTTCTTCTCCATCCTAAGGTTGCCTGGAAGAGATTGCTATTAGCGATAGGACCACCAGTTGTTACACTAGTTTTTAATTGTTATTTTGTTGATTGTAAATTTTATGGTGATATAATAAAGAGTTTATCTATCTATCTAAGTACTTAAATGGCGAACTTAAAAGTAGCATGTTGCAGAAATGCTCAAATCATTTCTCGTGCTCCCTTTCTTCTGTGTAAGAGATTTTAGGAAGAAAATAAATACACAGCACGTCCCAGCTGCTTTTCTTACAGAGCATGCTCTTGAAGTGAGTAATTTAATGGAAATTGGCGTTTATTGTAAGTAATAGGCTGATCATTGCAAGCCAACGGCTTCTATTAAATCTTGTGGCTCTTAAACAATCGACAAAACTATTGTTCCATATAGCTTCAATATTTATGATCTTTAATATTCTGCCTAACCTGGTAAAGTATATAGTTAAAAAAAACTAAAAAACCGACTTCAAAATACGCAATTCGTTTACTTGGATGACATTTTTCCAGTTATTTTCTTCTAAAGTCTACAATCCTAACAGCATGGTAACTCACCGTGAGCATAGCTCTAGCGATAGCCACGAGGACCCGTTCATCCTCAGTGTCGATATGCGCGTACAGCGACCGCAGCACCAGCTCCTTCAGGCTGGATGCCGGCGTGGAGCTCTCCAGGCGTTTCTGGAGAGTGTCCATCAGAAGAATTGTGCGCTCCAGGTCGCGGTTCCGCTGTGACAGCGCGTCGCATAGCTCCAGCACGCTCATACTGGGTACAGGATACAATAAACAATACGTCAACAATCATTTGTACTTGAACACTAAATAGGTAAGTACATTATAATATAAGACCATCCATGCTGAACAGGGAGAAAAAGAAAACATAGAATATACCAGATGCTTCTCTTCCCGGGCATACTGTAAAAGTTAGCTAAGGGATTTGAGGGAAATTGGCATTCATGTAGGCGATGGGCAGAACCCGCATTTTAAATTGGTATTAATGTAGGAGATGGGTAGGTACTGTAAGCCAATATTTTGTACATCTTATCGTCTAATACCCTTTGAGATTCTAATACCCTTCCCTTCCATCTAACTCTGAAACCACGGCTAAGCGTAGCATCAAACGGCCTAGTGGTGTTTATTGCTCTGTGTCTGTGTAAGGGGAAATAGGTGTGATTTTGTATTTTGGACCCTTTAACCACCATCAAATGAGCGTCAAACTGTATCTTTGATGTTCGGCCTCCCCATAAGGGAATTTTAAACGAAACTTTATGTACCTACCTGTGTATGTAGAAATAATAGAAGATTGTTTTTTTTTTGTTTTAATATAAAACTTGTTTAAGAGTCCGTAGTTCGATCATTATCCGTCTAACTCGCGCATAATCACATTTTTGAAGATGTAAAATTACTGAAATTCATGACTCAAATTGAATTTTTTTTCGGTTTTTTTATACACTATAGATCTACGATTGACCACCAACTCGCCTGATGTTAAGCGACGGTGTGGCCGAGGATGGAGATCGTCGATCTAGAAGATATCTATGCACTCTAGTCTTGAACATTCCATGATTGTAGGTCTCAGGAAACAGAGATTGCGGCAACGAATTCCATTCTTGTGCCGTACGCATTAGGAATGTGGATCGATATCGCTGAGTACGGATTTTTGGCATTTCAACGAGAAATGGGTGGTGATTCGCCGATTTCCTGCTAGTCCTGTAGTGAAATGGGGAGTGTGGAATTAGGTCGTGAAGCTCTTGCGCACATTCTCCGAAATGATTCCTGTAGAAAATAGACAGACATGCTACTTTACGGCGGTGCTCGAGACTAAGTAGCTTAAGTAGTAGTAGATATTTGTGATGTTGTTTTCTAGTTTTACAAACGACGATAGGACGAATTTTTTTATAAGTGCATGCATCCATTTTATGTCTTCAAAAACGTGGGTACGCGCAAGCGAGACAGACGATGCTCAAACTACGGACTCTTGTCTAGTAACACTTACTTTTCTATTTGGTATGACGAGGTGTTAGGAAGCTGTACAGCCAAGTGTTTTACTCCGATGCTCCCGATTGGATTCCGGTTTACATTTGTATCGCATGATTGGGATTTTGTGATGGAATACTGTTTCCTCTTCGAATCAGGACTAAAAGCTAAAAATAAACGTCAAGTATAATCTACATTCGCTACTGAAAATTTCAATAGGGAACATGAATATTTTTTTTTAAAAGCCAACCAAAGATAGTTCCATTCTACAAAAACAAAATTAAAATAGGTATCTTAAAAAAAATAAGAAAGTTACAAGCATTTCAATTTTATGTTAGACAGAGAGCACACGATCGCGACAGATGACGTCATACACCACACGTGCCGCAATTACACAAATTCAATACTAACTATCGTTTCGCGGGATAAGGGCAAAGCATCCCCAGCAAAAAGTTTAAATGTTAATATCTCGAAAGTTTATTCAACAATTGAACTTTTTTTTTTGTATAAGTATTCATCATCATCATCATCTCAGCCATAAGAATGCCTCCCTATGAATTAAAAAAGACCGATTGGAAGCGGCCTGCATCCATCGTCTTCCTGCCACTTGTATGAGGTCATCTGTCCATCTCGTGGCTGGTATTATAATTATTACATTTTTGTATATTATCTTATATACTCCCACTGTGAGAACAAGGTACAGGAAAAACTCATTTCTGTGGCGAGCTAGTGATAACTTCAATAAGCTATGCAAGCGATATGAACTTGACTTATTCTGTACAAGTGTCAATTCGGCCAAGCAGCGGTTGAGCAGATGTTACTTTCTGAACCGTAGCAATAACCTAGTATGTAGGTTGAAATTTAAATTGTATAATTATGTCACTGTGTAAGCCGAGCTAGCTATTTTTTCATGATTGTATCTAAGCTGCCACTATCCGTGAAAATCTATAATTAGCTTTCTGTTGTTACAATTTTTAAGTATATGTTATAAAGCTGTTGATTTTCCTATGAATAAATAAATAAATACAAAATAAAATCATTCGTATTTCCCTATTCACATTTAAGTTTTATAAATTTTTACCTAAAACACTTAACTTAGTTCAGAAAAAAATAATTAAAAAAAACTTTTTAGATAGATATTTCGATATTGCTTGTCTTTGCTAAGTACATATAGTACGTAGTAAAGACAAGCAATCGCTATCTCTGGAACGGTCTCTATGATCGAAGAGCAAAATTTCGTGATATAGAAATAGGTTTCCGCTTAACCGCCAACTCGCCTGATGTTAAGCAACGTTGCGGTCTACGATGGAGCGCGCTTACTTAGAAGGAACCAATTCACTCACGATTTAAAGACACCCTTATACTACTCTCCCTTTTACAATGTACTTTCTAAGCAAATATTTTTATTTTTGTGCATAGATAAGGATAACGGTATCCTCCTCCAGGATATTCACAACAAGCAGGAAAATCTCCTTTCTTACTTTCTTAAATAAGTAAGTATGTAGAGCAGGTTTAACTTACATTTACTTAACTGTACATACTGCTCTTCCCTGATGCTTTCGTGTATGACTTTCTCTCCCAGGGGCGATACTGATATTGATTGAGACAATTCTGATTCTGTTTCTGAAAATAGTATGAAAATTAGTAGTGTTGTGAAAATTAGTAGTGTTGTGAAAATTAGTATGTTATAAAATATCGGTTTAGTAGGGATTGGATGGAATATTGACAACCAGCATACCTATATGTGTTTAATAAGAATGATCGTGGAAAGACTACCTTATACAAGTGGCAGGAAGACGCTGGATGCAAGCCGCTTCCTACAGATCTTTTTTGAAATCCATAGGAGAGGTCTGTGCGGCAGCAGTGGACTTCTTGAGGCTGAGATGCTGATGGTAATGAATCAAAAGCCCACTCGTGGTTTGCTAGCCACAAACTTCGATGAGGGTCACCGTCTACCGCTCACTGTTGCACTTTGGGAATATTTGCACCAATCTTTTTTAGTTTTTATTCGTTAAAATTCAAAATGTCAATGTTCATCAAGCGGCTGCAGCTGTATGATTACCTTCGTGAGTAACCTGCGAATTGTTACGCCTGTGAAGTGGCTTCGCGCGTCCACTGAGATGCGGCAACCTCGGGAATGCACTCCACCCGTCACCGGAACACTCTTGCACTGAGCGTGACTTGTTGCGTAGCTGGGTACAATTACAATATTAAAAAAAAGGTAGATATAGGTTTGTGCTTGACCGCCAACTCGCCTGATGTTAAGCGACGTTGCGGTCTACGATGGAGCGAGCTTACTTAAAAAAACAATTCACTCGCGATTTAAAGACACCCAGATTATATTTATCAGGAAAGACCCACTCAGGAAGCGTATTCCACAATCTAGGAGTCCGCACGATGAAAGTGGAATTAAAGCGTTTCGTTCGGGTTTTTGAAAAATCCACCATGAAACGGTGACGCTTTTTCGTATTTTATTTATTTATTTTTGTAATTTTTGGAAAACTAAACAGCTACAGATCAGTTATTATGACAAAGAAAAATTTAACTATAAAGTCTTACAAATTTTCACTAATATATATTTTGCATTCTGGTTGACATACTAGTCAACCAGAATGCAAAATATGATAATCTAATTACTTCATAAGCACAAGGCCAAATCAGTAGAAATAAGAATCTAAGTTTGACAGGAAATGAGAGTAAGAGAGACGTATCAACCCAATAAACCACTTTTACGCTTTCTTCGTTAGTCCCGAATAGAATAAAATAAAATATGACCCCATATATTGTAAACTAGTCGCCACAGGAAAACGCCGAAAACACATTTTTTTTTAATAAATCATGACTCGCAGCAAACAAGTCGACATCTCTGGAATATTTGGAGTTAAAAGTAGGTATAGGAGACATGAGTAAAAAATGAATTTTGTCTATAATGGTCACACATGAGTCCGTATATGCAGTATTCAGTTACAATTCTACGAACGAAGTGATCAGATTCTATTTTTTGTCAAACTGCTTAGTCTAGTAAAAATAAATCAGCTTGTAAGTATTACCGATTTTTATGTCGGATGTTTCAGTATTTAAGTCCCAACCGAAATAGAGTTATATGAATGCTATTTGTATCTGTGCCATGTATATCTGTGTGTCTGTTTGTGGCATCATAGATGTGTCTCAAAGTCTCAAACGGATGGACCGTTTTTTTTAAAGAGAACTTGATCAAAAGTGTCTAATTGTTTAGTTTGCTACGTTTCCCCTCAGTTATGTTTTTTTATGTCGGGAGTTTTTAAGTTATATTATAATATTTATATTTATTATATAATAATTATATTTATTATTTAATCAAGTAAGTGCTTCATGGTAATCTTACCGAAGCCTTTTTCCTGGTGGTGTTTTGCATGGTGTTGTCGTTCAGCACTCCGTTGACGGTGTCGTCGTCGAAGCCCGCCACTCGCGCGCCCATCGTCACCAGCGCCTCTTCGCTACTCTCTGACAAACTCAGGTATTTCAGACTGGTAGAAAAAATAAACATAGATAGACAGACATAATATTTGTTTGTGGAAGACACATAACGTCAAATAAATATTATGCAACAAAAACAAAAACGAAACGCTACAGTATACAAAAATTATGTGTCCGCCACAAACAGGTCCCAACTCAGCATACTGCTGGCTGTGACGGCCGGCGCTGGTCTTCCGCTGGAACCGACGGTGACGTCACCCACGGTTAACATACACGGTAGGTATACAGTAACAAGTAAGCAAGTAAATAATTAATAGTAGATAATTCCAGTCCCCTTGCTTTTATAAGTTGTCGAACTACAAGGCACAGAGCTTTTCTCATTTCGAGCATGGTACAGCTATAAGTGGTCTTGGGGAGGTCAGGAGGTGCTGTATCACGGGTGGGTTTGTCACAATAAATATGCAAAGGTCGCACTTCCTTAGTTTGATTAAAATAAAACAAGTATTTTTTTAGAGAAAAGGTAAATAATTAACAACAAAATCTACCTATCATATTCAAGAGGAAAAGACGAAAGTAACGGCCATCTCATTCATCTAAATCGGCCAACGCGTTTTGGCTACAAGAAATAGGTTATAAAGAAATATAAATACCTACTTGTACTCCAAAAAGCAAAAAAAAAACCTTACCTCATTTAGCAGTCGGATATAAATGAGAACTTACTCGAAAGCACTGGGCGGCCTAGTATCCTTGTCTTTCTTGCGCGTATCTCTCCGCTCGAACAACGTGCGCTGCGGCTCGCGCGGCGTGAACGGGCGGCGCGTGCGCAGCGGACGCAGCGCGCCGCCCACGCTGCCTGTCGCACTCGATGCACCGCTCATTTCTGAACAAATAATAAATATTGGTGGACACTTTTACACAACACCACCTAGCCCCAAAATGAGCAAAACTTGTACCAGCCCTGCTAGCATGGAAGGTAGATAAAACGTTTTTGTCCACGTTGTTATGTCAGTTGTCAATGTCAGTACAAACTTTATTTGCTCTGAAGGGTGGATAAAACAGGGGATAGACTATTTGTCCATGTTCCATGCTAGCAGGGCAGAACGAGATAGCTAATAAAATACTTCTATTTTTTTTAAACGAAAACTTCTTTAGGCCTGCTGAACACTTTATTTTGCCAGTATTGAAAGCGGCTGTGCTGTCATACTCGGCTATGTAACGCTAGTTCGGGTAAAGTCAGAAGGAAGCGAGAGAGATATAGTCAATATGACACTGTTATACTGCTGTTTCATATTATAAACAAATAAATATTTGTGGACATTTCACACAACACCATCTAGCCCAAACTATGTAAAGCTTGTACTATGGAAGTAGATGGCTGATATAATACATAATATATTTTTTTTTGTAAATATATACTATGTTACATAGAAACACCCAGACACGACTGCACAAACATCCATGCTCATAACACTAATGTTTGCCCTGATCGAACCCACGACCTACAGCTCGGCAAGCAGACATTATACTGCCAACTGAGCCTTGCGGCTCAGTCGCCATGATGAAGTTTCCACGGGTATTTCTTCGAGCTCGAGTTTCCTGATTTCTGATTCATCTGGCAGAGTTCCTTCCATTATACTGTGAAGACTATCTTTAAATCTTTATATTATAAAAAAAACAATGATTTCGTTACGTTTGATACGTTACTGAGTGCACGTTTTTTAAGTAGGTATAGGTACGTAAAATCACTGTAAAAAGTTATAAATGCGGACTCTTTAGGATAATTCCACTAAAATCACTTATTTATATATTTATTACCAAATAGTTCCTTCGATTTTATTGAAAAAGCGCATTGTTTTATTTTTGCAAGAGAGTATCAATGTCACCTCGCACATCAAAATCGGTCAAGCCATTTAGGTTGTAGGAGCTCTTAAAGAACATACATGCATACCCATGTACATATATACATACAAAAACATACATACATACCCATGTACATATATACATATACTCGAAAAACATAACTCTCATATATAGTGTCATACGCATTTTATTGTTGTATTTGTAGTGTAACCACAAACCTCCATATTCTAAATTTTACTATTTCTATCCACCCTACGGTTGCCTGGAAGAAATCGCTCTATGCAATATGCCTTTGTCGTTTAAGTTTATTGTTTATTTTAAGTTTTTACTGTATGGATGTACAATAAAGTTATATTCTATTCTCTCCTTCTTACGCAGTCGGGTGAAAAAATGAGTTCCTTTGAAAGGAAACGGTACGTAGCATGGGGCCGCCTGGCACCCTGGTGTTCCTGGCACTCACGCACGAGGCGCGACGCCGTCAATAGAGTAACGTCTTAGTCGCGTGTGTCCCGGGAACATTTCCCGGCCTACTGAAGCCAAATTAAATGCATAATTTTGGCAGCACCACTCTTTGTTTACAAAAAGATGCGGCACGCGTGTTTTCGTGCTACCTTTTCTTTATCCACGAAACAATTTTACCTTCTGTCTTATACACTTGCATCTGCGTGTTTCATCTTCGACCACATCGTTGCTTTCCAACAGGTGAATTGGTGGTCAAGCTTATACGCAATTAAACTTATTCGCAATAAAAAATAAGTGGCCAAGAGCGTGCCAAGACACGCGTGTAGTAGGTTTCCGTGGCTGTAATTTAAAGGAAAACTTCTTGACGAGTATTTGTTGTTTAAATTACTATGCGAAAAGGCAATTTGTAATCGCTGAACAAACATACAGAAAAAACAGTCGAATTGAGAACATCCTCCTTTTTTGGAGTCGGTTAAATTTAAAATAAGTCAAAAGTCATTTAATATCAATGAGTTGCAATCGCGAAAACTTAAAAACTTTTAATAAATAATACTTTCTTTACTCCCTCCCCTTTCTTCCCTCCTGTAAAATAAACAACTGAATAAATAAATAAATAAACCCGTTCAATTTAATGATAACTACCTAACTAGTTATTATAAAGAAAGTATCGCGTGTGCTAACAGGCTTTCTCCGTGGCAACGAGGCAAATACACAGCTTGACCGCGCGACCTCGCCGAGGGTTGAACCACCTTGAGGCACCACCCTCAAGTACCTACAGCTAAACGTTGACTGGAATCTAGATCAACTGATTTACTCCACAACAAGTAGATTTTTTACCGACTTCAAAAAAGGATGTTTACAATACGGTTATTTTTTTTGTACATTAAGAAAACCGTTCGGGTGCTACGATGCCACAGACAGACACACACAAAGACACGTCAAACTTATAGCACCACGTCGTTTTTGCGTCGGGAGTTAAAAAACAAAATACCCAACTGCAAAACAGCGATTTTCGTACTAAGTTATACTTGCGTTACCTTTTATATGCTGTTGAGTGCACGTTTTTGTGATAAAGTATGAGGAAAGCTACTTTATAATTGATGTTAATGAACATTCATAAGAATAGGTTTTGTAAAATCGCTTATTTGTTAGGAAAAATGTTTTTGTAGGTTACGAAAATGTGCTTATTTTATTTTTACGAGAGTTGTATTATTATTATAAATAAATAATACAAAAAATATAACCTATGACACTCAGGGAGTAAACACAAATCTGACACCTCGCACATCAAAATCGGTCTAGCTGTTTAGGCTGTAGGAGGTAATATAGAAACATACATACACTCGAAAAACATAACCCTCCTTCTTGCGCAGTCGGGTAAATAATAGACAGTGTAGCGGTGGTCTAATAAGCTGTGACCCACAGCTAAATCATGTAAAGATATGTAAAATATAATTTAATGACATATTTTTTTAATTTTTAATGACTTTTTATTTTTCGCTGCATGCTGACTTCACCTGTAAATATTGTGACATTAAGCTATATTTTATTTGTATGATTTTTATTGTCAATGTATAGATGTACAGGTATGTGTGAAAGTGTAGGTGAACTTTACAAATAAATAATAATTAAAGTAGTAAATCTTTACATGCACATCTTCCACCGCCATGGGCCAAATAATTATTTATTTAAAGTAGAATGTAGAGAGAAAAATACTTGACGAAACAAGCTCCGACCATAGTCCAAGGTGAAGGTACAGGGGCAAAATGTAGTTTCTAAAGCTTTCAATTAGGTTCACGCGATATTTTTACGATACAAGTAAAAGGTCAAGTTCTAGACATTATATGAAAACAACTCCGTCTGTAAATGTAGCGTCGATGACAATGCAATAATACGGGATCGACGCAAATGACCAAAAACGCAAAAAACCATTTGGCCTTATGCTTATTTGAAAAATATTTACGTACAGCCCACCGCTCACCTGAGGGGTCGGCTCGACCGAATAATCCCGTTGTCCTCCAGTTCCGTGTCCCCCATTGGGGGACAACGGGAACAATATCAAAAGTTGTGCTGATGTCCCCCACTGGGGGACAACGCCATAACTTTTTACATTGTTCCCATTGTCTACCACTGGCGCACAGTGAATCGGCAAAAATGACAACACCCAAAATATCTAGTTTAAAATTCAGTTCTAAATAAATTCAGTTGTAAGTCTTAAAGTTGTATAATTTTTTGACACTTGTCAAAGTGACAGCTGTCAAACTTGACAGGCTCATATCTCTGAAACTATTGATCCTAGACTTTTGTTTAGTTATTATACGTACTTTTCATTACAGGCGATGACGAAATTGGCGACGTTTTTGACGAGGCCGGAAAATGAACTCTTAAAAGGTATGCTAATGTCCATAAAGACCTATAGGTATAGTGATATAGTCCATTAGACAGGCCACATTGCTCAGTGGTAATACGTCTGCCATCTGAGCTGCAGGTTGTGGGTTCAATCTCCGTCCGATAAATCTTGGAATCTTGAAAACTTGGAAACGGTACTGTCCTAGGTTCATTAAAGCCGTGACTCCATTTTGACGTAGAAGCAATTTAGCCCTGGGACAGTTAGAATTATACACTTTTATGTTCCGGCTTGAAGGGAATAGGTACTTGTCACCTGTAAATGCACACACACATATAACGCCATAATCATCCCAAAAGAAATAATAATTATAGTTAAAAAAACTGAAAAACCCGACTTCAAAATACGCAATATATATAAAGCCTATAGAAAAGTGAATAGCAAGTCGCGACATAAGATTTGCGTAACGAAGAATACATACGCGACTTGTTATTCACTTTTCTACAGTTGTTTGAATGTTACTTTGCCAAAGAACTGCATCTGTTTTGATAAAAATTATATGGGATCACCTCTGAAGTATGATTTACCAAATACAAAAATAATCTTCAAAATCAATGCACAGTTAGCTGAGTAATCGGTGAACAAACATACAAAAAAAAAAACTCCTTTTTGAAAGTCTGTAGCTCTGTACGGTCTCTTCGGTAGTCAGGTGTTGCAGGAATGAAACAACCGAGGTACCACTCGACCAAAGACTCTTTTATTCACAACACTCCCAGACCCCCATCCCAAGCCGACCCGACACATGTCGCTATCGCGTGTTAATGGTATACAGCGCCATCTAGTGGTAGGCAGTGTTGAGCTAAACATAATCATACAAAGTCTGTTAAAAAGAAGGAAAATAATCGCAAATTAGAGATTTACGGTAATTTGTCGTTCACGGCACATTGTTTACTGTCTACATACGAGTTGCAAGACTTCGTTCCGTTTGCGTGACTCAGCGACATTTGTGGACGGTACCGCGGAACTAACGGCGTTATAAACGTGCAAATTAACTTTTCCGAAGAAAGAACGGCGCCATCAATAAGTCTCTTATTAATCATTTTCATGACAAATTGGCTGCAATTAAGGCGCGTCGCAAGTTCGCACGCAATTACGTTACGAAATTTCTATTGCGTAGTTTTTTTATTGAACTCAGTGGTTTATAGTCGTCTGATACTTCACACAGCTTACCTAAGATTTCAAATTTTTATTATAGTTTAAAAAACTAAAACAGACTTCAAAATATGCAATTTCATCTATCTGAATGACGTTTTTTCCAGTTATTTTATTTAAAGAAACCGAACTACGAAAACCGATTTTGATGAAATTCCTATCAATATAAATCTCAATATAATTGGTTTATAAATGGTGGGGTTATGAGGTAACAAATTTAAAATAAAAAAACCGGACAAGTGCGAGTGAAACTCGCCCACCGAGGGTTCCTTACAAACTAGTGGATAAAAGGCAGAAATTATATTTTTTTTTATATTTTCCTTCATAAACTGCAAATTATACATCGTAAAAATAATTAAAAACCTGTTTTAACTTATGCTAATGAAGCTCTTTAATCGATACCCACATGATACGGTTAATTCACTTTAAAATTTCGACTCTCATTCCTTGCATAAAGACACTATTTTTTGTGATTAAATTAAAAATGTCGTTTTCGGATTTTTTTCTATATGTGTACTATAGCACAATGCTTCTTGCCAAATTTCATAGTTCTAGGTCAACGGGAAGTACCCCATAGGTTATGATTCCCTTGTGAGTGTCGAAATGTGCGTTTTTTGTGACATATAAGACTGTAACTTTTATGAAAACTGAGAAGCTTGATTTTTCTCTTTGCAGCAAGAAACTATGGATCTGCGTATATAGTTTTAATTTCAACACGATACCTTTACGCGTTCCTGAAATAAAGGTCTTGACACCCGGACGGACGGACAGACGGACAACAAAGTGATCCTATAAGGGTTCCGTTTTTTTCCTTTGAGGTACGGAACCCTAAAAATACAAACGAATCAAGAACCTCCTCCGTTTTTGACGTCAGTTAAAAAGAATAGAACTTATACAAGGTCTTACGCTCAAATACTTCTTACTACAAGGTTCTTAAACAAGGTCGTACACACAATCTTTAAATCGCGATTGAATTGGTTTCTTCTAGGCCCACGGTTGACTGTAACTTCGCCTAAAACCAGGTGAATTGATGCTCAAGTGTAAGCCTACCATGGATTTAAAAAAATATATTATGAAAACTCTCCTCAGAATCAGTCAAGACAGGCTGTTATAATAACATTATGATGTCAAATAGTGATAGATTATACAAACAATACCACCAAAACCATTTCATGTAAAATTGGTTGCCATATCTCGCATTGTCATGCCACTTTCACTGACAAAAAGATATCAGATGAGATCTGACTGAATCTGAAGAGCCAAGCCGATAACTCTACAAAGTATAACGCTACAATCCCTATCTCTGTAGGCCTTCAATCTTGGTCAAAAAGCATAGCTACTAGTATAGGCTGCTATTTAATAACCGCCACAGTTTTTTATCAATACGCGAATGAATCCGTGAGGCGCAGCTAGTTATATATACCGCACCCAAACACCCAAACAAACTAGTATGTACTTATCTACGTAAAAGTAAATAACTTTCTGTTTCATATATTTTAATCAAATTAATCAAACTGTGAAGATTAATCTATCCACTTCAGATATCGGAGTAATAAAGGCTGAAGTCAGATTATGAATATCAGAGGTAGAATTGCGTTACTGGATAATGACAAAGCTGGCTATAAATATCTAGTTATAATAAAGCCGGCACACGTAAATGAGCCAGCGACTTCAACCACAAAGACTGCTGCGTGCCACTGTCACCTGCTTGTGTGGCTGACGACAGCCACCCCACCATTAGTAAGTATTTAGTGGCCACAAGGAGCGGTCGGTAGCTACCACATATACCCACACCAAGGCCATAGCCAGGAATTCATTTCGGGGTGGAATGCGGAATGCCAAAGGCTGAAGCGTGTGTGTCTTTGAATAGAGTCGGCGTTTCGTGTAACCCATTGCGACTGCAAAGGCAAATAGTTTGTCAGTGGCTGCCACTTGCTACACGTTATTTTTTTTATTCGTAAATAAGCCTCCTAACTCACCTGCAGCCTTACCGAAAAACGTTACTTAACTTTAACCATTGTCTTAAATTTTATCTGTCATCTTTCCGGAAATGTATTTACGTGTCAACGAGAAGTTGACAAAATATGTTAAGCATTGCGTAAAGTTAAGTAACATCAGCCGTTACTTACAGTTACTACAGTTGTTACTTTGCTTGTTTTTTTTATTCATGTTTATTTTTGAGACTAAACACATGTTATATACATGACATGTTTATATAATAAATTATATAAACATGTCAGTCCCATTGTATGTTCTTAAACTATTGATCACTTGAGATGACTTACACAGTCAAACAACTCTTTAGCTTTGCTTTACTTTGCTTGATGTTACTATTCTTTGTACGAGCTCACTACTGAGCCCGTACAAAGCATATGCAGAAGTATAATGAGTGCTAGTCGCTGGCCACTGGTGGTTGTGACAGTTGGCACAACTGCGTGAAGCCTTACCTCCATAGACGGCGGCTCTAGCTTCGCTGATGATCTCCGCCGAAGTCTTGCGCCGCGGTGGTGCGTAGAACGGTGCGCCAGCGCCGCGACGCGCGCCCCTCTCGCTCATCTTCAACCCTGTTCCCAACAAATTAAAAAGTCCATACAACATGAAATAACTTTTCACTTCTTGATTATCTTATTAGATGAATATATGGAATGTTTTTCTGTGAATCTACATTGGAATTCGAGGTATTGACCTCGAATTTTTTCGTAACATATGAAAACTGTTTTCTGTCCTTGAACATTATCACGTAACACGTACCACGGCAACAACTATTTTATCGTTTTTTTTTTTAATTTTGGTTGTATCTTTTTTTATTATATCATTAACTTTTAAACTTACTTTGAACGGCCTTAAAAATTTAAAATCTAGCTCATAAATTCAATGTTTTTTTTTTTTTTTTAAATAGGTTTAGAAATAAGCTGCCTAATTTTGTCTAACAGCAGACTTAGATTTAGAAATAGAAAGTTACTTTTGAAAAGTAATTTTGTCATTCATACACAATTTATTTCTTTTTGACATAAGACATATATTTATTTATGGAAGCCAATAAGTACACACATAACAACTCGCACCCCTCAATACAGGATGCTCCATACTATGGTACTATGCGAATTTTTTGAGATAATATTGCTTCAGTAAGATTTTAATGTATTTATTCAATTCAATTGGTAGTTTATTAATTAGGTTTGGTACAATATACTCAGATTTTCTTTTACCATAACTGTTTTTGAATCTTGGTACAACTAGTTCTCGTTTGGTGCTGCTTCGTGTGTTTACGCAACATGTTTTGAGCTTTTGAGGATTTGTATTTCAGATCGAAAAACTGTTCTACCAAAATAATAAACTCAACTTTTTGGTGAATGGGTATGATTCCACAGTATTTTAAAAGCCCTGGTGGATCGTTTTGGTATTTCCGTTAAATTATAGCGGAACTATTAGTTCGGTTTTGTATAGACAAATGAGCGCTCAACAACACGCGCGCAATTTACATCTAGGCAAGTGAGGCAAGTAACTCTCTTTAAGGAATAATTCTATAACATTTAATTAGAAATCCGTACACTTTCGTAAAGCTTTAAAACGATTATAAAGCTAGCCAGTAACTGCTATTGCTTGTTCTAAAAGGCAAAAGGGGCAAATGACTCATCGACATACGGAGTTTCCCCGTACAGTGACACTATTTTATAACTGGGTCGAACAGTTTACTAATGAATTGTTGATGTCTATTATTATTGTGATTGTGGCACATCATGATAGCCCGACCATTAAATGATTGGGACGGGGGCGTAATATGGATGTTCTCACAGCGCGCAGCTTTCTCTCTCGGGTACGTTGAGTTTGTTTTTTAAGTTGGTTATGATTTCCTCCTCAGACATAGTAATTGACCTCACACGAAGTTTAAATAGGCGTGCCTAAGATGATTTTGAATTTTAAATAATTGAGTAGTCAGTCGCGATTCTACCTCCTAGCTACGTATTCTAAGTTTAAACTCTTTTTTACCGATTTCTAAAAAGAAGCAGGAGATTATCACATCGCAGCGTTTATCTTTTTAGGATATCATTATTTCACGTATTTACGTCTATTACAGGCACATCACCCAACCTTACAATACAATACAATACAAAAACACTTTATTGACACCATAATAAAATAACATTAGGTACATAATTAAGGCGTTAGAAAGGTACAAAAGGCGGCCTTATCGCTAATAGCGATCTCTTCCAGACAACCTTAAGATGTTAAAAGAGAAGAAAAAGTAAACGCTGACGGTGGTGAAATCACATATGAAACAAGGCTTACTTAGTTTATCCCTGGCTCATAGATAGGAATACCCATTCTGATGTATACCGACCTAGTTTAGAAGAATTCGAATTATTGACTAACACGCTATGCCCTTTAATGCAATCACCTCATATTTAATGCATGATAAGAACTGTTGTTTTAGAGATACGTATATTATATTAGACGTAGACACGTATGATGTAAACGCAACTATTATAAAAACATATTTCTGCAAACTTATCTGGATATACCTACTTATTTTTTAGATCCAATAACAAAAAAAAACCTACTTCAAAATACGCATTTCGTATATTTGAATGACATTTTTTTAGTTATTTTGTTATAAAAATCAAAATACTGGCAAATCTCTAATCGCGTAGTTCCGATACAAAAGATAAAAACAAGAAATGAAATGAAATGCATTTTATCCACAAAAAAATAGGGTACAAGCATGATCTTAAAGCGAATTCAGTCCGGCCTATTTTGCCATTTCTTAGCATGTGGTATTAACTTTTTTCAAAGTCAGAATAAGTCAAAAACACAATCAAGTCAAATCTTAATAACTAGTTAGTAGGATAATTTATATTTTGCTTATTCAATAATTTATCTACATTGTAAAAACATTTTTCCAGTAACCAATTTTTTTACTTTTTTCGAAATATTCCATATGGCAGTTCTTTAATTGATGGCGGTAACTTGTTATCCTGTTATATACAGTAACACACATGGCATAGCAGTTTTTCTGACCTAGCGCCAACCTAAAGGGCTGTTTAAAAAATAATATTTTTTCATATTTTGTAGCTCTTACATACTTACTTATCATTAGCGGTTTGAAAGAGGTTCGGGTGGTTACGGACAAATACTGCAATTCCAAAGATGTACATTGATGCCAGCGTTATAATTCCTAGTTCTTTGAAATGAGGCCTGCATGAGGTCTGATACCAACCATGTCCCGGATACATTTCTTTTTTGACAGAAATGCCTTCTTCTTCAAGAAGACTTCAAATTACGCAATTTCGATTACGTAGATCACATATTTATCAATTATTTTGTTATAAAAACTTAACTACTGTACCAGTTTAGACGAAGTTTCTATGGGACCAGTCTCAGAATAAATCCTTTTAAATAAATAAACAAATCGGATAATAATACCCCAGGTAGCACAAAACTGCATTATAGGAAAAAAAGGTATAGGTAAAGGTATAGGTATATAACTACTGACCCCGGTCAGTAGTTTGTGCTGAAAAAACGGTAACACATACTCAGATAATCAGCTCTTATGCTGCATAATAGGTAACACACAGTGCCTTATTCAGCCAATGTACAGCTCTTAGGGTAACTTTTACTCTTATTAATGCCTTATTAACGCTATTATTCAGCAATTTGTCAGGTTATTCAGGTAATTGCTGAATAATTTGTGCCCAAATTAGAGTTATATCAGCTGAAACAGTGCTTTTTCAGCTCTTATTCAGCAAGTTTATACAGCTAAATATCCTATTGTGGACAATAATTCAGTTGATATACAGCGTTTCTGTGCTACCTGGGAACGGAGTGGAGTAACAAAAAAAAATACAAGCGTCAGTTCACTTGTATTTTTTTTCTTGATCTCCTCTTTTTTAAATCGGTTGAAAAAGGGCCAAAATAGTCTGTCTAACAGTTAAGTCGTCAAAATAGAAAAGGTAAATTTCATATTAATTAATATGAAAACAATACATAAACGAACCTTAAAGCTGAGTACCGATTTTATTACCAAACTAATAATAAAAATACCTACAGAAACTTCACGAACCTTCATGTTTATGTAAACAAACAAAATATTACCTAAACTAAGAAGGGATTCTTTTTATGCTAAGCTCACAAAAACAACTTTTTTGATATATAACATAACTGCGTAGCACACGCTATTACATATTTTAAACACGAAAATATGATAATAAAACAATAAGATTCGTAATGTTTATTTGTCGCACAGACACGGCGTTAAAATCGCATATTTTGCATAATTGACATTCAAAATAATGCAATCTTATGAACGATTGACCAGTAAGGTAGATTCTAGACAAATTTATCGATTATGTAAATATAAACAACTTGAAAACTTACTTTATCACTTCAAAAATCGTCCCAAATTGAAATAAAGTTTGTAGCGTGCTACGTGCTACGGTAGGCGGGTGGCTACTCCCGCGCTCTACGCGACACTGCTACGTGTCGTAGAGGATACATCTACGGGGTACTACGACGCTACACGTGACTAGACTCGTAGGGGTAAACAGCAAATGAAAATGCTACAGAAAATATATATTTTCACAAGCAAACGGCTGATTTAAAAAAAAAAATGTGAATGGAAATATATGAAAATAATTTTCCTTTTCTAGCGCCTTTGCCTACGAGTAAGACAAATTTTGTCGTCATAATTATCATTAATTAGTATTTAGTTGTAATTGCAAGGCAGAATAAATCTAATAATATAATGTATTTTTCTTGAAATTGACGTCAAGTCAATAAACGAGTTAAGGCATTAGAATTAGAAACTTTGAATTAAGTGTGTGAACAAAACTCCAAATCTTGATCAGATCATCAGATATGGCCGTAATGTTAAGCTACTTTATCGAATTTTTATCGAATACTTTTCGGTGAATATACATTAGATCTGCATGACATTATTACTTCTTGAGGTTTTTAATTACTATATGGCGAACAACTAGACACAGATCAGAAAACTCAAAAATAAAAAAAACGCTGAATCGATTTTGATGAAACATATCTAGATCAAAATCTATCCATCCGTTTGTGTGCTACGATGCCACTGACAGACACACACGTCAAACTTATAACAGCCCTCTTTTGACGTGACAACGTCTAATAAATCGATGAACTCTGGCTGCACGCACGAAAAAGCCATTGTCCCGTTACGCTCATTATCCCGTTACATCATCATCATCATTTCATCAATGTTTTGTTATGACGTTGTCACGTTAAGCTATCGTCCGTAAACCGACTCTACCTACAGACAACCATTATTTTTTTATCTGCGTATATTTAAATCGCAAATAAATCGGCTTTTATTTTTAATGAAAATACGCTCCAACATAGATTGTAATCTCACTTCTTACCACGTATGTTCATTATCTACTTACATTAAATAAAAAAAGTTCTAAGTAACATTTTTTTTATTTGAAAAATTCGAGCACCACATACTCCAGGGTCCATGCCTTTTATAAACTAATACATTTTTTTAGCTAACTTTACATTTTTTAAACTAGAGTACAAGAGGAAGACGTGAATACTTAACTAATAACTGTTAATACTCTAAGTAACATTACATTTTAAATAAATATAAAAAATTAAACTGAAAAAGACTTCAAAATTAGTAAATTTTCATTTAAAACCAAACTACCGAACCAATTAAATTTCTATGGGACCAATCTGAAAGTAAGTACGAGTATATCCTTTCAAACAAAACAATAATTCCAACTATGTTTGTAAATGATGGAGTTACGCGATAACAAACATAAAAAACCGTACAGAGAACCTCTATTTTTGATCTCGGTGAAAAGTGAAGAAGTTGTCAAATGACTTAACTACTCATTAGTGAAAGCTTGGCTTCTTTGCTCATAAGGGTAATGATATTCTTGCCCCGGATCGATCGGTAGCGCGATGGACGCCGGTGAATGGAGACCGAGCTAGTCAGTCGTCTAGGATACCGAGCACCACACACAAGAAAAGTCGCCACAAAATTTCACAAATATTATGGGAAATAATCCATTAATGATATATTTATATTTAATTAAGTTAAGTTATATAAATACCTAACTTTTTAGTTTCTAGGTATATGTGTATATGACATATATAACAATAATTACATACTTATATAACAATAATTACATTATTTTATTACATTACACATTACTTTTATTACATTATTTTCATCGTTATCAAAGCTTTTATAATAATATCATAGAATTAACGGCTAACAACAGTGACGATTGTTAAATGAACAGTACATAAAGAAAGATAATAAAACAATAAGAAAGCTTGCTCGAAATTTATAGAATAAGTTCTGCGACTATTTTTAAAGCAATATTCGTAATTAATTCAGAGAAAGTGGTGAGAGTAAAGATTAGACTTAATATAATGTACACAAAAGTGTAGATTTTACTAAAATACGGAAGGATTTTGTTCTAATTATTATTATTATATAAATTTTTTGAAATTGAAAATAAAAATACTAATAAATATAATAAATATGTCATTCAAAAATAATAGCCCTAGTAATAATAATTGCTCTCTTTTGGGGGGGGGGGGGGGGTCCTACACCCTCCCTCCTTACTCCCTCCCCCTGTCGACCCCTTCCCCTCACCAGGAAAACAAAAAAGTACTGAAAAAAATAATTTTAAAATTCATATCTCGGAGGGGGGGAGGAATCTAGCTTCCCCCCTTCTCATGGGGTATCTACATATCCCCTGCTCAGGGGGTATCTACATATCCCCCCCTCCCCCCCTCACCCCACCCTTAAATCGACTGCAGGTAAAGTACAGTGCTACCAATTAGTGGTCGTTTTGACTATTAATATTTTGAGAAAAAATCAAGAACTTTCGAAATAAGCTAAGTACGGTAAGTACGTACCTACAATGTTTGACACGAAGTCAAAGTTACCCACGTTGATAGTAGCGGATGGAAAACAGAAAACTCAATAATTTGATGAATGCACCATAAAGTTACATAACTATTTATTTTAACATATAAATAAAAACACTTACCTTTTTATTGGTAAAACAAAAGTAATACACGCATAATGTATTTTTCCACCACATTTGAAAAACAAATCAATGAAAATCGAGACGACGAGATGGTTTTGCGAAACTCATTGTTAAAATACTTGTCAAACCTAACAAAGAGAATAACTTTGTAACCTAATCTAAGGAGAACCTAATGAACAGAGAGGTTGTAATCTTACTATGCTTACAACAAAAATGAATAAAAGCGTTACTTGTGAAAAAAATTATATATACACTAGTGTCTCCCACTAAGTGCATAAAATAGAGCAAGGTTCGTGTATCGTATCTAAAATCAAGATTTTTTTCACTACGCTCATGTGTAAAATACCATACTATCTATAAATATATAGTATATAAATATATTACTTACAATAAAATTGTAACAAAGTCACGTCTGCACATTAAAGATAAATTTAGGAAAATATACTATTGGAGTGAATCCAAAAATATCATCATCATCTCAGCCACAAGAAGTCCACTTCTGGACATAGCCCTCCCCCATGGATTTCCAAAAAGTCCGGTTAGAAGCGGCCTGCATCCAGCGTCTTTCTGCCACTTGTATGATACTTCTGTCCAACTATAGTGGCTGGTCTTCCTACGCTGCGCTTGCCAGTTCATGGACTCGTGGTCAAAAGTTCTCGATCGAGAAGTTTTCGGCCCCATCGGCCGTCAGTTCTACGTGCTTTGTGCCCCACAAAAATAAAAGGGTTCCGTACCCAAAGGGTAAAAATGGGACCCTATTACTAAGACTCCGCTGTCTATCTGTCCGACTGTCACCAGGCTGTATCTCATGAACCGTGATAGTTAGACAGTTGAAATATTCACAGATGATGTGTTTCTATTGCCACTATAACAACAAATACTAAAAACAGAATAAAATAAATATTTAAGGAGCTTCCATAGAACAAACGTGATTTTTTTGCTCGTTTTTGCCCAATTATGATAACGACAACAGGCAGACTATATTATTCACTTTAAAAATAAATAACTAAATTAAAATCAAATTAATATTTAAGGAGGGCTCCCATACAACAGACGTGTTTTTTTTGCCGTTTTTATAGATAATGGTACGGAACCCTTCGTGCGCGAGTCCGACTTGCACTTGGCCGGTTTTTTAAATTATTTCCTATCTGTCTGTATCACAGAAAAGCTGTATGTCCAATAGACTCGAGTATGTTGTCAAGCTATTTTTTTAAACACGTTCTCTGATATCCTGCTGAGGTCATAGTTTTGTTTTATCAAAATCAGTTCAGGAATATAGTGTAGTTATTACAAAAAATTGTTGTCTGTAAAGTCGGTTTACGGACGATAATTTTACGTGTTAACGATGCGACATAAGTCGAACGCTTAGGCCGATCGTGCCCCTACCGTACTCTCGCTTGCAGGCTCGGCTCAGGCGGAACGTGACAACGAGTCATGCTTTTTCGTGCCTGCAGCCGGCGTTCATCGATTTTATGACGTTATCACGTCAAATAAATATAATCGAAGAGCAAAATTTTTTACAACATCAAAGTTTATTCAACGGCGATACACCCATATCGGTACGGAACGGGCGGCGACGGCAGCGAGTAGACTTTTAGACTTAGCACAGAACAATAATTTTACTCTACGAGAGACGTCTGATGTCACCGCGGCTCTACATTTGTGCCGTGATCGTCCACGAACAGGCGTGAACATAAGTGTGGAGGGTTTTCACGGCGTTCGCGGCCGTTCACGCTTGTTCCCCGATCGAAGTCGGTATTTTGTCCCGTGACAAAGGGTTCGCGTTCCCGTTATATTATAGTACTCTTTGGGTTCGCGGCAGTTCGCGCCTCGTTCTCGCGCGCACATCCACATTCACGGCACCGTGCCAGTTTGCTTCTGACTATTGATTCGCACGGACGTGTAATGCGAGCTAAATAGTAGCACATCGGATCAATATAAGTTGAGATAGTGAATTAGAAATTCGCTTTTTCAAATATTTTCACGCTGAACGTATACTGTGGGACTCGAAGCATCCACATCATAATAATAAACGTAAAATTATGACGCCTGGAGAAGGATTAGCTTTCAAATTAATATCGATCGGTTACGATATATTTCAGTCATCCATCAACTCCTTTTTCTCCAACGCTTTCGAACGATTTCATCAAACAAAGTTAAAGGTACGATTCCGCGGAACGCGGCAGACGGCAAACGACAGCAGCAAACTGCCGACAGCAAATGCTGTCGAGCTTCAGTTAACGTCGTGTAGATTCCGAAGCCGGCAGCAGGCACTGCAGTTACGTAGCAGCATTACTAACTTGCGGTTATGTTCGATATAAAATTATGAATAACCAAATGCTGCAAGTTTTATTGCAAGAAGAAGAATAGTATAATAAGGTTTAAATAAATAATAATATAATACGTACTGGTTTTATTTAGTTCTTGTGCAATCTCTTTCCAAATATTTTCCTTGATATGTGGATCTTTATAATTAGGATTTTTGCAATCGAATAAACACGCATATTTAGATACTAAGTTAATATAATGTTCGCTTTCTTCATCTTTCAACACGTCCATTATGTCGAATTTCAACGGCAGTACTGTGTTTGCACGGGAGTGCCGTCTGCCGCCACGCGTCAAATCGTGTCACGACCTGTCACGCTGCAGTTGCAGTCGTATATCGGAATCAGTATCATACAAATTTATACTGCAAAGTAATGCTGCCTGCCGTTGCGGCACAAGCCGTCGCCGTCTAACGCTGCCGTTTGCCGTATGCCGCGTTCCGCGGAATCGTACCTTTACGCAGCAGCAGTTTCGACGTCCGTTTCACGGCAGGATTCACGGCATAAATGAGTGAGTGACCTCCTTGAATGTGGAGGGTGCGCCTCTGCCGCGAATTCGCGCCGTGAATTCACGGCACAAGTGTAGAGCCGCGGTTACGGTTGTTACCTACATGACCCATAGTTGCCAAGAGATAAGAGATGGCGCTAATACTATAAAATAAATAATACCGGTAGGTATATTATAATCGACCGTTTTTATATCTTGCAAACGAGATTCTCCAGGAATTTTGTAACTCTATGTTTTGACTTTCTGATAAATTGCATTTCCTGTGTTTAACAGTAATGGTAAAATCCAAAGAAAGAGTTTTGACGGAAATGTCATCGAAACATGTTGTTGATTGGTTTGATTTTCATAAACTTGTATTATTTTGAATATTAATGCGATAAAAATTGTGGTGTATTATTCATAATGTGTTCGATCAAGTGCGTGAGTGCAGTGAAAAGAAGCAGTGAAACTTGTCATTTTACGTTGTCGCCAAAATTCCATAAAAACTTCCAGTCATAGAGTAACTTTACTGAATCAGGACTTAAATTTGAAAATTATTTATTTATTTATTGTTTAATAACGGCTAATTACACTGTTTACATGACTTAGATTATGACTAGAACATTTTTAACTGGTTTTATTAAAGTAATTTAAGAAATTTTAATACTTGACACTGGCAAATGCGGGTCCAAATCCAGTTAAAAAAATAAAAAAAGTGCAAAGAGTAATGTCATTGTCAATGTCCCGCGTATCAAGCTATACTGGACAAACTGTTGTTGGTTTTTTGGCGGGAACGTCATCGAAACATGTTGTTGCTTTGTTTTATTTTCCTAAACTTGTGTTATTTTGAATATTAATGCGATAAAAATGGTGGTGTTTTATTCATTAAGTGTTTGATCAAGTACATGAGCATGAGTGTGGGCAAGTGAAATGAAGCAGTGAAACGTGTCATTTTACGTTGCCGACAAAACTCCATAGAAGCTTCTAGTAAAGTCGCCACCACTTTAATGAAGCAGGACTCGACTTATTAATTGACTGTATACGTGACTTAGATTATGACTAGAACATTTGCAACTTGTTTTATTCAAGAAACTTGAAAAAATCCTAATACTTGACACTGGCAAATGCTTTATTGCGGGTCCAATACAAAAAAGAAGAAGAAACTGTTGTTGTACGCTTGTTTTCTTTGCTGCCTAAATGTTAGAGTACATTTTACCCTGTTTTTAATCAATTCATTTGTTGTCTTCATAGACCTAGTCCTAGAATGAAGTTGTCTTGGACATAAATCTATTGTTATTTGTTTTGTTTTGTTGTGGTTTTAGCACAGGGGTTTAGGTACCCTTGTAACTTTTAACTTATAAATAAATACGGAAAGTTGTACCCACCCAACCAGGAACCACTTTTACCGTTATATTATTTAGATTTTTTTGCAGGATTTCAAGAAATAATAATGTTTGCTACTGTGCAGTATATTGGGTATAAATATATCTTTGTATTCATATAACTAAAAGAGTCTAAAGTTTCAGTAAAATTTCAGTACTTAGTCATTTTATAAATAAACTTCAGATTTTTATAAAATGGCAAATGCTATCTGTTTATTGCATGATCTGTGTAGACTCTGTCTTAATGATCCTGGGATACACGACATCTTAAACGATAATACGTTGTTGCGAGATATACTGCATTGTACGGGCATACTAAATGTAAGTTATGTATTGTTTTATTTACATTTTAAGGTTAAAACTCGAAAAACAGTACACGCAGTCGCTTCGCCTACTTGGAGCCATGTATAGTGTTGGTTGTACTATGACTTCAATTTTTTTCTAACCTATGCTATTACACTGTTGGGCAAAAGTCTCCACTATCTTCCTCCACATAGCTCACTACCTCTTGTCAACCCGCCTGGTATGCATGTGTATCACTCTAGTGTGTTTAGTCCTACCTGGGCAGTATCTTCCCTCGAAAATCCATTGCGTGATGATTAACTGATATTTATACTGATATATAAAATTGAAAATAACTCTGTCTCTTTGTTACCTTTTCAAAATGTAACATTTGAATTGATCAGTATGAAATTTGGTACAATAAATCTGAAGAATCTGGAGATGGACATATACTACATTTTATGTGAACTGTTCTTCATGAATATAATTGTGGGTGAATTCAAGCAACAGGGCCCTGATTCTATATGACCATCGGACACATAACTTGAACTTAACGTGGGTGCATTTAGAATGAAAATTAGACTTTGGATCCTTAAGTTTAAAGACTAATTTACATTGTCAAAGCACCCATGTCACATTCATGTTATGTGGCCGATGGTCATATGGAATAAGGGCCCAGGGCAGATATCAGTCCCAGTTGATGTCCTCTTTGGTACTCATAATCTATATAGTCATAATTTAAACATGTTACAAACACATTCGTTTCTACCCTAGTTATAGATTATACCCTAAGATCTCTTTGAATTTGTATTACAGATATCCAGTACAGATAACCTGCCAAGAAAAATATGTTCCAGTTGCCTGTATAAAATAGAAACCACCAAGGATTTACAAAGATATTCCAACAATAATGATATGTACATGAAATCCTTCTTAGATGACAGTACAGCATCTGTACATGAGGTGTGTATTTGTTGTAGTGTGTAGTGCTATTTTTTACCTGACTGTGTAAGGGGGAGGATTATGTTTTTCGAGTGTATGTATGAAGAAACCAATTCACTTGCAATTAAGGTTACTCAGGTTATGTCTGTTCGGAAAGGTCCATTCAGGCAACATACTTCATAATTTTTTATGTGCTTTTGGAAACCATATATTTATGTCTTTCATTCTAAATGTAAATGTCAAAGAGGAAGGTGTATATTCCAAATTCAATTTCAATCTGAATCTGACATATTGTAAATACAGGTGATTATGGCTAGTCAATGAGAGTTATAGCTATAAGTTTCTACTATGCTTGCGACTATGAGTCGCAAGTCACTTGTGATATTTTGGTTTGATTCTTGGAATCAGTCTACAATGCTTCCAATTAAGATAAACTTTAATGTTTTCTACCAGTAGCATCAGGGTTCTCACACAGTTTTTTTATTTTAGGTTGCCAGACCTATAATACCATTGGGACTCGACAGATTTTTGGAAGACATAGTGGTAAGAAATAGTATTTATTTTACAAATATTTGTATTAATTTAGTAGTGTAAATGGTTTAATTTCAATGCATCATTGCATTGAAATTAATTTTTTATCGGATTTATCACGTATATTTTACATATTTTTATGACCTGATGTTTTGAACACTCTGCAGGGTCCATAGTCACAGGTGAGACCAGATGATAGTTGTCTTTTTTATTATGAAAATATTAATTACTACCGCCTATTATTTTTATGCAAAATATTCCCAATGCACGCAGAAATCGCTCATGGTGTCACCAGGTATTAAGTAAATCTCATGGTTTTATATCATTTTCAGGATTCATCAATAAGAAAAAAGGTGAAATCTACATCACCGGTAAGAATAACTGTGTTACTGTTAGATACACACTAGACCGGGAGTTCGCAACCGAGAGGTGACAAGGGGAGCAACACATCGCGCTTATAAAAAAAAACCGGACAAGTGCGAGTTAGACTCGCCCACCGAGGGTTCCGTACAAACTAAATAAAAGGGGGAAATCATATATTTTTTTTATTTTTTCCTTCATAAACCGAAAAACATACATCGTAAAAATATTTAAAAACCTGTTTTAGCTTATGCTAATGATGCTCTTTCATATGATACCCCACATGATAAGGTTAATTCACTTTAAAATTTGGGCCCTCATTCCTTGCATAGAGACACAATTTTTTTGTGATTAAATTAAAAATGTCCAGTTTTCGGATTTTTTCCTATATGTGTACTCTAACACAATGCTTCTTGACAAATTTCATAGTTCTAGGTCAACAGGAAGTACCCCATAGGTTTTGATTCCCTTGTGAGTGTCGAAATGTGCGTTTTTTTACGACATATTCTATAACTTATTTTACGAAAACTGAGAAATTCGATTTTTCTTTCTGCAGCAAGATACTATGGATTTGCATATATGGTTTTAATTTCAACTCGATACCTTCACGCATTCCCGAGATAAAGGTCTTGACAGACGGACAACAAAGTGATCCTATAAGGGTTCCGTTTTTTCCTTTTGAGGTACGGAACCCTAAAAATATAAAGATTATATAGGTTATTAGTTCAGTTAAACCATCTAAATTTTCACGCTCGCTCCGCTCGCGCATATTTATTATGTATTTCTTTTATTTATTTTAACCATAAAAGTGCCACTCCACTTGTGGCACTTTTGGCGCAACCAAAAAAAAAAAGGTTGAGAAACCCTGCAATAGAATTATTTGTATTACTTAGACTAATAGTTTTTTTTTATCTTTTTCAGGATTCATCAACTAGAAAAAACGTGAAATCTACATTACCGGTAAGAAAAAAAAAATGATTGATAAGTACTGGAAAGAATGGAATGGAAGAAATGGAATTCGAAAATATCCATCAAAACCGCATTAAATTGTTTACACTAAAGTGCAACAAAAAAGTTATTTTATGTACAAGAATATGGTTTTCATATCAAAAATACTGATTGTACCAAATTAACACGGATTTACTTATTCGAAGTGGGTGCGATAAATCCTGACATCCTGCTTAGGGTGTACTGTGCATTTCCCATCCCAGATCTTTGAAATATCGGAGCGAGCGAGCTTACTTACTTATTGTACGATTTTAATTTGGATTTTCAAGCGAGCGATGTATGAAATATTAAGCCAAAGAGTAAGGTGGTGCCTCTCTCACTCGCACGCGACGTCTTTTTTAGGTTTCCGTAGTAAACAAGGAACCCTTATAGTTTCGCCATGTCCGTCTGTCTGTCTGTCCGCGGAAGCTTTAATGTGGCATGGATATGCATATTAGTTATGTCGAGAAAGTCATGCGAGGAGATATGAACAAAATTATGCTAGATCCTTATAATAATGAAATTAAAAGGAAAACTATCACGTTTAATAGTCGATCAACTTTAAAATGTACTTTGAGAAGAAAAAGAAAGAAATTAATATTTCGTGCAAATTTAATTTAAACTAAGTTATTTCGTATGTTCCTAGTATATTATAATCATAAATATGATGTGCAATTACGTGTCCCTACTTTGCGCGTGGCACGACACGCACCTGGCAGCTTATTTTAAATATAATTTTTGTTTAAATAACTTTTGATAAATGTTTATTTTTAACTTCATGAGAACACTATACCAAATGTATTGAAGGCAATAGTTATTTTTACGTGTTATTTAATAAATATCCAGACGTAGAAATTTTGACGTTTGGGCGTTTATTTCGGTCAAAATAACAGTTATAACATAACAGCTATTGTTAATATATTGTAATAGTGTTCTCATGAAGCTAATATAAGAATAATTATCAAAAGTATCTTCAATAATTTTATATACAAAAAAGTGTCACGTGCGAGCGAGACAGCGGCGCCACCTTACTCTGAGCTTAAAGCGCGCAGCTATCTCTCTCGCGCATGACAACATTTTTAAGCATAATATAAAATCATTGAGTATGGATATTAGAAAAGTGAGACATGAATTCGCTACTCCGTCGCCAGTAAATAAATAAATGATAGATGATAGTCGCCAGTAGATAAATGATATCTGAATAAAACTGTTTTTTTTATATTTCTTCTATCTAAATAAACAAGTCAACAACTTTTCTTATATTCCTATTCAATGATTTTATATGTTTAAAAATATTGTGATTCACGAGAGAAATAGCTGCATACATTGAGCCTTACCTACTTTAAGGTTTATTGTTCATGCTAATTAATTGCTGTTTTCCAGGGTTCGTTTAGTTTAATGTACATATCATCACTAATAAACACTAATGTAATAATATTACTACTATAGCGCACATATACGCACATAAAATGACTGAATGATTTTATAAAAAAAAAACGTCGCTTTAAACACTTAGTAACACAACATCAAAAAATTTCGACAAAAAAAAAAACAATTTGATCTTACTTAATTTTCATCAAAATCATCTTTACGTTAATAATTTGTAAAGATGATTTCTATAGGTATGTGAAAATTTACTTGGATCATCGTCAGTCATTTTATATTTTCTAAAATGTTTGTATGCGCGAGCGAGATGGACGATGATTGAGCCCTAACGTATATTTTTGTTACTTATTTTTGTTTTTCATCTTTTTCAGGATTCATCAACAGAAAATATTGTGAAATCTATATCACCGGTAAGAATTACTTTGTCATGTCATACTGTTTATACAGTCCACAGTTTTGCTAAATATGTCTTTTTTTTTTGTATTTTTCTAATTTAGCGTATTTTTTTATGTATGTATCCGAATTTCTCCGTCATTCGTGAACCGATTTTTGTGTTTCGAGAATTGGCGTATAGAGAAAGCTCCCAAGTTGGTCCCATAATTATTTTAGAAACGTTGCTTTATTACTTTTGAATAATTTCTAAAAATAAAAATATTTTAATTGGATTCCTGCGTGAAGTGCGTCAGATTATAGAATCGCAGAGTTCCACTTACACGTTTTTCTTTGCAAAAGTGTCAAAATGTTGAGGATAATCGTATAAACATCTGTACATTTTCTAATCTTCGAAGACGAAGCATTTGACATTCAATGACAAATCTCATTCTTGACAAACAATAAACAAGCGGGTGAAGAGAGGTCTCTTTAAAAAGTTTACAACCGTAGTAAGCTTGAAAAGTAAAACCTTCTTACTCCTTATCCAATATGTATAAGGAGAAAATAAAGTTCCTTCAACGCTTGAGCGCCTTGTTTAATTATTACCCGACTGAACATGTTGATATGAACTTTATGTATCCTAATCCTTAATAATATTACAAGTAAACGAAATGGCGTACTTTGGAGTCGGTTGTTTCAGTTTTTTAAACTATAAAATTACATATATTTTTCATATGATTTAAGCTCAATGCGTCATATTCTAAAATGTCATATTTCTATCGTTTCAGACAGTAAAATCTAAAATATCTGTGAGAACTACGGCAGACATCAACTCGTCTGCTATACCATTAGTGGTAAGTTAAATATTTTCTCCAAATCACATTAGCATTAGTAATTTTGGTCTAAATACAGCTAAAGGATTAAAGATACCGCTAGATAAATAGTAAGGACTAACTTTTTCACGTGATTTTGTTTTTGTTCGTAAAGTCCTATCTTATCGGATATCTACTGTCCATCTTATCTTATTGAACCGGAAAAACCTCACGATATTAATTGGTCAAAAGATCGATGTCTTCCAGCCGGTTTCGAGACTGTCAGAATCCCATCATCAGGGTACACATGCACCTCAGGAGTCGGAAACCGGTTGGAAGACATCGATCTTTTGACCGATCAATATCGTGAGTTTTTTTCCGGTTCATTAAATAATATAAATGAATACTCACGGAAGTTTTAGTACTGTTATCTACTGTCCACACAGGACAAAGATCCTGTTTATGTTTCTGGGACTCAGGAGCAGCGTTTTATATCGTGCGATTATGTTGTTAGTCAGGCATTTGAATGTAGATAATAATTTAATTTAATTTAAATTACGGGAAAAAGGCGCGAACTTTGTCCAGTCCCAAGGTACAATTGTGCATTATCGTGGAAACAATCATAATAATCATCATTTCTTTATTTGCGGTTATGGGTATACATACAGTTGGTGGAACATAAAAAAGTAGATCGCCATAATCTGCCTTGCGGCGTGCAAAGTTATAGTAGGTACCTATTGTAGATAATATTATATAAGCATTAAATATGTTTCTTCATTACAATAAAATTAATGGCAATAAACATCGCAAAGTTATTAACACATTCCAAACAAAATTCCACAAAAATTCAATCACATAGCATTCAAAATTCAAACCCTTCAATCAAAACAAATGAATCTCAATTGTCAAACTGCAGTATATGAACATATAAAGTTGTCTGTTCATGGCCACACAATGCAAAATTAGTATTGCTAATTTATAAGTAATAATGAGTGAATTTAAATACAATGTCAACAAAGATAGAATTTATGCCAAAAAATAAAATAATAATAATAAATTTAATACAATGTGAAAAATTAAAAAATAATAAATTTTATAAAATGTCTTAAAATAAAACACTAATTTAATACAATGTCAGAAGAACGTCATCAGAGAAATAAAATTAAATGTCAACACAATAATTAAAATAAAATAAGGTCAGTATAATAAATTTATATTATTATATGTCAAAACAAAGTTAGCCCATGTCAACATTAAATTAAATTCTATCTGTAAAGTACTCGTTTATGGTGTAATATACTTTTTCTAATAAAAGTTTTTTTAATTTATGTTTAAATATCTGAATACTTTCTAATTTTAATAATTCTTTTGGAAGGTGGTTATAAATTAATGGAGCCATGCTCATTGCACTATTTACAAGTAACGAAGTATTTCTCACAGGCCTATTTATTTTGTGTCTGTGTCGTGCAGTTTTTAACTTTTCAAATAAATCTAAATTGCTACGTACAAACATTGCACATTCATAGATATAAAGGCAGGGCATAGTAAGAATATTAAGGCTCTTAAAGAAAGGCTTACAGCTCTCTCTTTGTTATAATTTGCAAATAGCCCTTACACATTTTTTTTGCGCCCTAAATACAGCAAGTTTATCAGTACTATTGCCCCAAAATATGATGCCATACCTAAGCAACGAAGAAACATGACCATTGTAAGCCGTCAGTACTGTAGATTTGTTTACTGTTTTTGATAGCATATAGAGTGCATAAGAATATTGACTTAATTTTGCTTGCAAATTTTCTACATGTTGCTTCCAGCCTAAGCAACAATCGATACCTAAACCCAAAAATTTTGTTACCTCTACAATGTCAATTTTGTGTCCACAATAAGAAATGTCAATGTCATTTAATTTATTTACTCTATTCCGAAATGTCATAATATTTGTTTTATTGAGATTTATTCTTAAATTATTAGATGTCAACCATTTTATAATACTGGACAATACAAGAGCCACCACGTCTGGTTTTTCTACAATAAGATGATCCAATACAGAAATTTAGAATATTTAGAAATTTCCTATCTTCATTTTTCATGTTATGTTCAGTGATACACAGAACATCTAACTTAACTTTGTCTATTTCTAAAGCCTCTAAGCTGGCAGTTACTAAGTCAGCTTTATTTACTAAGCCGTCTACATTTTGGTGCATGATTTGCAGTTCATTGGTGACGAAAAAAATTATTTGTTTGCCTGGTATCTGTTGTTTCATCATTAGATTGAAGTAATGTAGAACATGTTTGTGTAGCTATATCATTTTTATTACATAATATATTTTGGCTATTGTCAGTTTGTGTTATCTTATCTTGAATGCTCAGAGCTTGCATGTTAGTATTGATTTTACAATTGTACATTTTGTTTTGGTATACTATGAAGTCATTTTTATAGGTAATATGTAAGATTTCTTTTAAAACACTTCTACATATGTTTATACAAATATTGCGATTATGTGGCCTAAACTTACTGTAGAACATATTAATAAATGTAGCATAATTATATTGATTGCATATCAATTTCAATTCGTAATTTAGTCTATTCTCACGGAGATAGTTGTTATATGGAATTTCTGTTACAATTACGTTAGTATGTGCCATTGATTTCAACCATGAATGTAGACCGGATTGAAATTCATACGGAATTTTATCATTGGTACCCGCTAGCAAAATAATACAGTAATTTTTTGTGTAGTGTGCAGTTTCTAAAGAATTTGCTACATCAGAAAGACGAGCTCCCGGTTTCCAAATGCACTTTACTAAATATTCATCCCCTAATAGCTTTTGTAAAGTATGTTGAGTATGTCGTCCTTGGTCATCAGCTAGAATTAGAATTTTTTTCTTTTTTTGTCTTGTATATATTCGTTGATATTCTCCTTCAATTCATTAGTTAACGATTGTTTTGTAGAATCGTTATTTACGATGTCATTTTCTGATTCAGTCATATTAATATTTGCAACTTTGGGCTTCTCCTTACTTGTAGTTGCTTTAGTGTGTGTGTTGAAAATTATCTCTTGGCTAAATGTATCATATGCATCTGTCAAAATTTGTGTTTTTCCTATGACTTCAGTTTGCTCCGAAGTACATTTTTGTGTGGGTGTACATGTATTTTCAGTAGATTGAGGAGTATCAGGTGTTTCAATGTCTGATAGTAGTTCAGCTGCTGTCACAATTTCTGGGTTTTTATTTATCTTTAGTGCTCGTAGTCGTTTTCGTGTTATTCTCGGACTGTCATTTACAAGAAGAGTTCGTTTACGAGTCAAGATTGGACTTTCTGAGCTCACTCTTTTGTACCTATCCACAGTTTTTTTAAGTTTTTCATTTTCTGAATGTAATTGATTGTTTTCTAAACAAAGGTTTTCAATTTCTTGGTTAGCTGATTGTAGGTTGATAGTCAGCTGTTCTATTTGTTTGTTTAATTCTGCATGTATGTAGCTATCTTCCAGTGTATTATTTGGTAAACTTAATATAGTATTTTCGAATAATGTCGTGGATGTCGAGAGATTATTCACAGAACTGGATCTTCTTATAGGACGAAAAGTAACATTTTCTGAATCCATAATTGTGAACAAATCTGTCCGCCTATAGTCAGCTTTATAGGTTCGTCACTAATTGCTTACGTAAGAATCACTCACACGTTCATAAATATGTCAGTGTCACTGTCATTGATTTTGGTAAATGGCTGTCATCATTACGTCAATGTCAACACATTCAAAAATTATTCAATCGTGAAAACTGTATTGAAATTGTGAAACATTGCCAAAATACAAAATAATCAAGTCAAAATGTGTTTGAAAACAGTTTTAAAGTTCCAACGGTAATCTGTCTTTCAAATAATGATTGTGTATGACAAAAAAATGGTGAAAAATATCATTAGTTTGCAATCTCACCGCTATCCAGATATTGTTGGAGGTTTGGAGGTTTGATTTCTTCTATTTATTGATCTTTTTACCTCAAAAAACACTTGATTATGCAATAATTTTGAATTAAAATACACATAAATCTTCAGACACTTGTTTACACGGCAGGGGTTGCCAGTATCAGTAACACTATGAACACATGGCACCAACACTCTACAATAAACTGAATAGTAAGAAAAACCTTAAAAATGTTCACAGATATAAATTTAAAGCACACGTTAATGAGTGGTTACAACAGTTTGATTATAAATCACTTGAAGCCTTACTGAGAAGAGTAGAATAAGAAGAAGAGTAGAGTAAAGCCAAAACTGCATATATAGGTCCACGTTAAATTAAATTAAATTAGAATTTCATGTATACATTTCATACCTGCTCCCACAGATGATACACGTCCACACACACACAAACACCGCACATTCAAACATCACATATATACCCACACACACCCGCATAAACACACACACACACACACACACACACACACCACATACACCCCACCCTAAACAGACTCCTCCACACAAACAAACCCGCTCACAAAACACACCACACAATACACAAACCATCCCACGTATATTGAAATGTATTTAATCTAATAGTAATAGTAAATTGGTACCTTGTTACACTTTACCATGATATAATTAAAAATAAGATATTCTATATTGTTACCTTACCTAAATTTTAAACATTACTTTTGCAAAATTTAATTATGGTGTAACCTGTAACCTCTATTTAATTATTATTTAAACTACAATTAACCACTACAAAATCAAAAATAACATAAGTAGTGTAATCTATCATATAGTCAATTCTTTTTGTTAAATTATAATACCTTCTGGGAAGACACTGTCTACTGCAACACAGTTTTTAGCTAAAGCAGTAGGCAGGGTTATTACTTTTCTCTGTACAATGTGTAAAAAACAATAAAGAATTTTGTATTTGTATTTGTAATTAGAGCCTTTTTAGTGCGAAAAAGTATCAAATTGCTCATTCGCAAACTTGTATAATAATGCACCTAAGTACTTACTAAGTAACTATAGGTAACCCGGGTGCCTTCGAGTCTAGAGTGTATAAGTATCTTCTAGGTCTACGTGCTTCATCTTCGGCCACAGTATCGCTTTCCATCAGGCGTGCTGGTGGTCAAACGTAGACCTATTATATATATATATATATATATATATATATATATATATATATTTTAAAACAACTTATGTCGGGTCTGCAGATTGTACAGAATTCTTCAGAAAAGGTTAAACATCCGAATGAAAAGAACTCATCTAGCGATGCTGCACCTCGGAAGAGACGCACACAGGCCAGCGTCACTACCGTAAAGAAAGAAAAATGTGATGTAAGTCATTACATATTATTTTACCACTATCCATCTATCTCTATATATATATTATATATATAGTATTTGAGTGCTGCTAGTGTAATAAAGTGGTTTATATATATCTTTCCTTTTCAATTATTGCACCAAATTGTAAATATAAAAGTGGTCAGAAGGCTAGATGTGTAACTGATCTCTGCTATACAGGCTCCTACGAGACCTAGTGCAGTGAACAGAGATATTTTTCGGTACCTATTACTATTAAATACCCCAATTTTGGATCATGTACATGTTTACTGTCTTACTCATAATCCATTTAGCCGAAACTGTTATGCGCAAAAAACGGAACAAAGAACTGTTTGGCTGAATGAGCTTATTGGGTGTGGTGAGTGGGACAAAACAATATTTAAGTGTTTCATGTTTATATTTATAAATACCCAGTTTATTGTAAGAACAAATAAAGTTTTTATTATTATTATTTATTATCTAATACCCTTAAACGAGCAATTCTTGTATATGTATATGTAGCTTTCAAATGAATTCACGCGTGAAGTTTAGGACAAGTAAGTAGAGTTGCACATAACGCAGATTAGAGAAAATAGGTGACCCTAACACACTCGCCTGTAAAGTTATTTTGTCTCGTGCCTTAGTTCTTAATCATCGCTACTCAAAATTCAACAGTCAAGCGCTCAACGGTACAAGTTTTAAAAGAAAAACAAAATACCCGACTGCAGAAAAGCAATCTAACTTACGATTTCGTTATGCTTGATACGCTGTTGAGTGTGCGTTTTTGTGAGAAAATATGCGTAAAATCGCTATAAAGATTGTGAATACGAATTATTTAGAATAATTCTAAAAAAATCACTTGTTTATTACGCGAAAAAACGCATTTATTTACTTTTTTGGGAGAGTTGTATTAATATTATTACAAAAAAATATATATAAATATACTCGTATATAAAAAAATATCACTCTTGAAGTGGAAACGAATCTAACAATACCAGGCACATCAAAATCGGTCAAGCCGTTTAGGCTGTAGGCGTTCATAAAAACATACATACACACGTACAATGGAAAATATGTATAACCCTCCTTTTCACGCAGTCGGATAAAAATACTACTTTTTACTGTGTTTTTAGCCTAATACAATATTTTATTTCAGATGTGCGAAAAATCCTTCGCAACACTTAGAAAGCTGTACATGCACAGACGGTCGCATTCAAAAAACCTGTACTGCCCGTTAGACGCGTGCGGCAAGAACTTCTACACCAAGAACGACCTGCAGAAACACATCCGGACGCACACTGGGGAGAAACCGTACAAATGTGACTTGTGTGAAAAGAGTTTCACGCAAAAAGGAACGTTGAAGTTACATAAGAAAACCGTCCATGTAGAGACTATGTAAATGAAAAAGCAATACTGTTGACGTGGGTTACTTTGACTCCGCGTCAAACGGTGTAATGGTGATTTCTTTTTGCCAAAAGTATATATGCCAAAAATATTTTAGTACCTTCATAACGACTGCTAATTTGATTACTGGGTAAAATATCAAGAAACTATGTACCTATAATATACAAAACATTATACAATGTTTGACACGGAGTCAAAGTTGCCAATACTACGCATAGAACGGACACTCCTTTAAAAAGTGAATTTATTTTTTAAAAATACCGACAATGGGGTATTTTTCCCCCGTGTACGGCTGTATGTCAACTCGACACGATAAAAATAGCAGTTTTTATATATTTCTTAAGGATAAAATAAGGTACTTACTTACCTAAGTTATTGTTGGTAATCGACACTAAGTAATTGTAATTATTTATTTAGCTAAATTAAGTAGGAAACTTTTTTGGCGTATAACGCGATTCAAATAATGTGACTAAATATTTTACTTATTTACATAACGGAATAGTATCGCAATCGTTTTTCATTCGCACGGGTTACGCCTGGCTGGATATTTCTCGCGGTGGATAGCAGTGAATTGAGATTAGAGCTATGAAATTATATCATTAAATTCTCGGGTCGCAGCCCGGTCCTTTGATGGGCATAAGTGGAGCCGAAGCCAACACTCAGAGGCCCTTTAGATAAAGTAAAAAATACAGGTTTTTGGTATGTGGTCCACATACCAAAACCCTGTATTTTTTACTTTACTTTTACTTTTACACATAATGTGGATAGATGATGGAACTATTGTACTATATGGAACATATAGAACTATATGCCCTTTAACACTTGGAATTTTATTTTATATATGTTTTTTTTTATCTATGAAATTTATTATTGTAAGTAGGTATGTAATATGTGATATTTTTCGAAGCATGCAATGACCACGTATGTGATTATAAAACTTTCTTGATAAGTCTAAAATAGTGACAACCATTAACGTTACACACATAACTGCGCATGTACAGATTCTCCGTATGCCTATGCTGTGTAGGTAATTAGTCCGCGACGTTTGTTGGAGTTTTGGTCGAGTGTCCGGGGTGTGCCACGTCAACAGTAAGCAATGTATTATGTATGGTAGAAAGCTATACATTTATTTAAGTTATTAATTTAATAAGTTACATAGTATTGTTAAGTTTATCGGCCAAGTAACGACTGACTGACCCAACTTGGTATGATTTTTAATAGAATCAAATATTGTTTTTGGATAAATATGTAAAAAATCACGGCAGTAGCATTATAATAAGGGTTGTGTTTAATCTGCTACCAGAAATGCGCCATATTTTTTTAAATCTATATTTATTTTGGGGTTTAAGTCGCTATACGATTATGTCAGCCCCTATTTTACTATCAATAAATTTAATAGACCTGCCATAACGAATTAATAATATACTTGCCAGTAAAGTAGTGGTGGCTTTACTGGAAGCTTCCAAGTTTTGTCAACAAAATATGACATATTTAACTTATCCACACTTATGCACGTAAATAACATGAACAGAAAGAAGTTTTTATTAATTATAAAAAAAACTCTATTTACCCGACTGCGTAAGAAGAGGGTTATGTTTTTCGAGTGTATGTATGTTTGTATAGATATTTATGTGCGTATGTATGTATGTTTCTATATGATCGCCTACACTGTAGGCGATGTAGGAGACGTTTAGGCTCGTCGTGCGAGTTAGACGTGCGAGGTATCGTTAGGCTCGTCTTCACTTCCTGTGTTAAAGGCTATATTTTTTTGTAATAATACTCTCGCAAAGCATAAAAATGTGTTTTTTCGTGATAAACAAGTGATTTTACGTATACTTAATTAAAAACGTACACTCAACAGCGTATCAAGCGTAACGAAGTCTTAAAGTTAGACTGTAAAACCTACTTTTCTGCAGTCGGGTATTTTATTTTTCTTTTAACATAGATACTTGTTTTTATGTAGTAATAGGTTTGCGTTTGACCGTCAACTCGCCTGATTAAGCGACGTTCTCTCTCTCTCAATGCATCTCAAGTTTAAGATTTTATATAATCTGAAATAGGAAAATGTAATAAAGTTATACATTACACATAAAAATAGTTTATTATTCGTAACAATAATTATTTATTTACAAGTTTTTAATAAAACGTTTACGATAAATGATATATTAACAATTCTGAACGCATAATATGAAAGACTATAATTTATCTACATATTAAAGATAATTTATATACATATTTGCCGTATTGCGTAGTTATTATAATTGAAAAAATTGTGAAGTGTGCATTTGATGCACAAAACGCGCATTTTTCCATACAATAGGAGACCTAGCATAGAACGTACAACGCGGTCACATTAACTCGACGCATCGCTGGAATGCGAGTCCCCGCCCCCTTCCCCGCGCATTCCCTTTTCTAGCCCGGCAAGTGTCAGTACGGTCAGCATCTTTGTTACCGATACACGCGTCGATAATTTGACTAATTTTCTTGCTAAATTTGGCTTGTTTTCTGTTTTTGTTATATAGTTTTTTTTTGATTATTGCTTTGTTAAGTTTTTTGTTACTGTTGATTGTTGAATATTAACTGTTGAACTGTATTCAAACCAGAATAACATGGGGAAAGTTATACACAGTGAAGGGAGAAATCTTGTGTTAAAAGTGCTACAGTTCTTCGAGAATGAGAAGAAAAATAAATGTTTTTCCATACCGGTGGATCAGGTTGAAAAACGTACCTGTGCCGCAACTGGAATATCAAGAAGTACTCTTACTCGGATAAAAAAAGAGGCTAAAATGGCATGTGTATCATCGCCGCGTACTTCTCCCGACACGAGTCAGAGAGCTAGTTCGAGCAGTAACGATACTAGCAGTACTCCAAATACTAGCAGGGAAGTAAAATTGTCCACACCAGGTAAAAAGCGCAAACCATCAAAGAAAAAAATTGTGGTTGATAATTTTGACATTTGCGCAATACGCAATATTGTAAACAGTTTTTACACTGTGACAAAAGAAGTCCCCACCCTAAAGAAAATCTTGGCAGCTGCTAAGAGAGACCTGAATTTCCAAGGTAGAAGAACTTACCTCAGAAACATTTTGGTAAATCAGTTGGGCTACAGATTTAAAAAGTGTAAAAGTACGCGTACGGTACTGGTTCAAAAGCCCGACATCGCCGCATGGAGAGAACGCTACTTGCGCAGAATGAAAGAAAACAATGACCTTGGCACAGATAAAAAACCGGTTACCTACCTGGATGAAACGTGGATCCATTCACACTATACTGTTAGTAAATGCTGGCAAAACAGTACCGACAGCAGCGTGAAAAAAATTTTTAACCCCGGTCAACGGTGTATTCTCGTACATGCCGGAGGAGAAAACGGATTTATTCCAGGTGCCGACTTATTTTATAAGTGTAAAGCAAAACTGGCGATTATCACCACGAAATGAATACAGACAATTTTGTAAAATGGCTTAATGAAAAGCTGATACCAAATTTACCGCCAAATGGAATAGTTGTCATTGATAATGCGCCTTACCATTCAACACAATCGGTGAAGCAGCCCACGAGTACTTCATTAAAAGGGGAAATGCAACAATGGCTGCGTGAAAACAATATACCATTTGAAGAAAATATGAGAAAAAGGGAATTGTATCCAATAATAAAAAAGGCAAAGCAGCCGAAAAGATATATTGAGGATGAATTATTAAGACGACATGGCCATGAAGTTGTACGTTTGCCACCCTATCATTGCGACTTGAACCCCATAGAATATATATGGAATTTAATCAAACAAAGGGTGGCATACAAGAATGTGGATCAACACGAAAAAGATATTGAGAGACTAACAAAAGATGCAATCAACTCAATTACAGTATCGGATTGGAAGAAGGAGGTCAATCAGGTCGAAAGGCTGCAACAAGAATACTGGGAAAAAGATGGCCTGACTGACGACTTCGTACGAGAACTGGTCATCAATTTAGGAGGAGAGGAGACATCAGATAGCAGCAGTGAGAGCGAGAGTGAAGGCGAAGTCAGTTTTAATGACAACTTTCAATCCATTGTTTATAGCGATGATGACTAAAAGATACGACTACATTCTTGTCGAAAAATGCCAAATAAAGAAATATTAATTGGGTAGCCATACAACAAATCTGTGTTTTTCCTATTTTCTCTTTCTACCTTAAATTTTCATAGAATAAGTACAGTAGTTATATATTACCTTTCAAAATAAATAAATATTTTTTATTCATTTAACAAACATAATTTTATAGCAATTTTTACTAGATTTTAATAAACAGGTAGAAACTTATCTTTTATAGATGATGTTACGGGACACCTTTCGTGCGGGAGTCTGACTCGCACTTGGCCGGTTTTTTTTTTGCACGCCGTACTTGAGCGCCAAAATGACGTCACATGGCCAAGCGTCTAGTTAATGTGACCGCGTTGTACATAACTCTTTCCACCGTTATCCACTCATCAGTGGAAACAATGTACTGATTTATAAAATTTTAGATCTGTTTGTTCCTATATTCTGCTATAACTACCATGACACGTATTAACATGAACTTTAAAATTTTAATAACTCTAAAGTTATTTAAATAACTTTAAAGTTCAGGGGCCATACCACAAGCGTTCAAGTTGTCTTTGACTTTTGTCTCGCTCTTTCTATAGAGAGGGCAAGACAAAGGTCAAAGTAATATTGAAATAAGATGGTGGTACCCCCCAGTGTTCCTATATTCTGCTATAACTACCATGACACGTATTAACATGAACTTTAAAATTTTAATAACTCTAAAGTTATTTAAATAACTTTAAAGTTCAGGGGCCATACCACAAGCGTTCAAGTTGTCTTTGACTTTTGTCTCGCTCTTTCTATAGAGAGGGCAAGACAAAGGTCAAAGTAATATTGAAATAAGATGGTGGTACCCCCCAGGCCAAGTATGGAATGTAGAAATATTGTTCCAGTTTTGTACACTTGTCTGTAGAAATAAAGTGTATATTGACATTGACAACTGACATAACATGTGGATAAAAGCGGTTATCTGGTTTCAGTGCTCGGCCTGCAGTTGCGCTATACTAACAAAAATAAGTTGTTAACAATTTACATATTGGCGTAGACAACAATACTTATTTTACGTTCCCTTGATAAAACAATTTGTCCAAGGCCTGTTAGTGTATGGAATGGGAAAATGTATACTTCGCAATAATTTTATGTTTTAGTGCTACCGATACTTGTTTTATTACTTATAGATCTGCATGGAAATACTTTTAAATTAGATAGTAGAAATATACACTTTACTAGTCTATTTTCCGATAAAAGTTAGAGGTTATATTCCGATAAATAAATTATTATGATTTTATGTACTGTCTTAATTTATAAATAATCAACGATATCTAATTTATGCTAATAAATATTTGTGTTTAACTAGTTGGCCTGGTGGTTTCAACCACTGTCCTACATGAAACACGTGATTCAGGGATAAATTATGACAAACTTGAAATAGGACCTCGAAATTTGTGTTAGAAAATGCACTACTTCTATACAAAAATTGTATTTTTAAGTGATGTGCTGGCCCGGCTCTATGAGCCCACATAGAGTGCACTACAAACACTATGTCACATGTCGAACACCCCATAAAACAGCACACTAATCAGTCACAGATACGCAAGCGGCATCTGTATATAACACACATGTAGGGTTGTTGAACCATCCAAGACTTGCACTCAGGAAGGGTATTCCACAATTTAGCAGTCCTTACATTAACGTAATGTTTAAAATGTTGAATGTAGAAACGTTTCGTTCGAAGGAAGTGAAACCACAAAACTATGCTAATTAAACACTCAATTGAAACAAAACAAACGTAACCCTAGACAGTTCAGTGGAATGCGTAGAGCAGTATGAGGAATGTGCAGACGGCGACCACGAGGCCCAGTATGAGGGAGTCGCGCCGCTTGCGAGCGTTTATCCGGTACATAAGGCTGTTCAGCATTGGGAACCTGCGGGAACAAAAACAGTTTACATTAGGAGTTCTGCGAGCAGTAAAAAACAAACAAACTTATTTACAACAATAGGCCGTAGCGTTACGTAACGAAGCGGTTTACCCTCCGATAAGAAGTTATCACTTCAAAAAACATTTTTTTTACCTTGCCTCACTTGCCATAATTGATTGTGATACAACATCAGTATTTCCTTGTTGTCATGTTGTGAATGGAACAATTCCGATATGACAACAAAAATAGCGATGGCTGAGATGATAATGATTTGCGTAATCGAACAGGGAAATTATTGAATGTAGGCAATAACGTATTATACGTAGATGAGTTTTCTCCGGCTCTGGGTGGCAAGCCTCAAGTCAGGTAATCGCCCGACTCGTCTTCAATCACGACACGTCGAGCAATACTGTTAGACGCGTAAACAATGACAATGCCATCCTGTGTGTTTATAAAGTCCAACACCAAGATATAGCCGTAAGGATGTGGTCTTCTTCTCGAAAGTGCTGAGAATCGAGATTTGCCATGCTTTTACTTCATATTAAATAAATAAATAAATATATAAATAAATATTTGTGGACATTTCACACAACACCACCTAGCCCAAACTAAGCAAAGCTTGTACTATGGAACTAGATGGCTGATAGAATACATATATACTTTTTTTTTGTAAATATATACTTAAGATACATAGAAACACCCAGACACAGAACAAACATCCATGCTCATCACACAAATGTTTGCCCTGGGTGGGGATTGAACCCACGACCTTTCAGTTCAGCAGGTAGACGTAAACACACTACCAACTGAGCCACAAGGCCAATCAATTAAGTAGAGTTTATCCTATCTATAGATAAAATCTCATTGGTTGTAGGTACGTAATTAGTAATAGTTACCTGTTGGTGATGTTGTTGAAGGTAGTCTGCATCCGTTTGAACGCCTGCCGCTGTGAGGTGAGGTGGTCGCGCGCCTCCATCGCTATGTTGATCTGCTCGTCCACCAGTATGTGGGAGCTAGAATAGTCGAATTAACTAATCATAAATTTATTATTTATTTGTTACAGTTTTTTATAAATAGAACAATATATTTTAAAGCAATTCATGATTTGTGGGTACCTTATAATATAAGATTTTAAATTTCTCATGTTCCATTGTCGAGATTTTGCCTAATAGTAAGACCTAGTGTAAATTTCTCTGGTGGTACTAAATAAATAAAAAATGCTATGGCCAATGTATATTGGCTGAAGCTTCAGTTTGACGTAAAGTGACGGTTGACTAACATCCCGGGGTGGGAGTTTTGAATAGCTTGTATGGATTTATCAGATCGCATGCGAAAACAAATCACTTTGCGTTTTTTTGCGTTGCCTTTTTCACATGAAAATAGCTGATAAATGCTAATAGAATAGATATATTATATAACATATCATATAATATATAATATAATATTATATAATATATCGATATTATATCGTACTGTAGGGATATTCACAACTTGCCGAAAACTATATCTCCATCGCAGTCATATCCATACAGAGATGAATATATAGTTTTCGACCCGTTTCCGAATCCAAGTTGTGAATAGTGGTACTGGTCGCTTCCCGCAGTTTTACACGCTATTACCACGCGCGAGGAGACTATCATGGTGGCACTTCACATGCGTCACATTCAGCAAAACAGCGATGTGTGGATGGTTCATTTGCCAAAAGTTTGCTTTATTTGCGCCGGTTCGGCAAACATTCGCGCGTTATCCGCGTCGTTGTCGGTTTTCGACGCACATCAAAAGAGTAAAATAGATGCGCACGTTGTATTCGGCAATTCGGCTCCATGTGTGGACGGTCACATCGTCGATTTACAAGTTTGGCAAAACTTCACCGAATACACATGTGAAGTGCCACCATCACACCTAGTGAGTAAACAGGTGAGGTACCTGTGCAAGTGGTTGGCCTCCTTGGTGTACTGGTCCCGGCGGCTGAGCCCGGAGCCGGCGGGGGGAGGGGGGCTGCCCCCGCGCAGCAGCTCCTCGCGCTCGCGCCGCGCACTAACGCGCGCGCTCGTCTTCGAAAACTCCTGCTGGTAATCCTGGAACACGTTCGTCCAACACTCGTGAAACGAGATCGAGCACATATCAATTTGTAACGCCGCTATTGTAAATTAAATGTGGTGCAGGAGGCATATAGAAAGATTATTCTTTCCATACAGACTGCTTATTATAGCAGTAAATAAAAATAAAAAATTATAGAAATCCTAGCCAATAAACAAAACCCCTTAAAATAACAAGAACAAACTTTCACAAACCTTAGTTGAATTTAAAACATTATCATTGACCTCAATATACATACATACTGGAAATCTGTAATTTTTTAATTATTAAAGTAGTTATTAAAAGTAGTTTTTTTTTTAACCTGACAATTGGCGAAATTTTTACTGCAACAAGCTCGATTTAGCAAAATACTCTTGTAATACACAGTTCTGCCTCTCGATCGCAGTAAAATACATAAATTGCCAAATAAAATTGTGCCATGCTCTTTTAATATGTGATTTATATGAATACTTTTAATTTGTAATGCATATAATACAAGTAATATGATGATATATAAATGAAAAAGTAATCTGAACAAAAACGAAAAACAATCAACAGTTTTAGTCATAATAATGTAAAAGAAAATTTTATTGCCATCTCATAAATTTTTGTGTTACTTGCATTATTCACATCATTATAGGCGCCGCCATCTTGTAAATCCTGATCGAAGCTCGGTCGCCCAGATTCAGAAACAGAAAAAACATCCATGCTCCACAAAAATGTTAATCTTGTGTGGGAATCAAACCCACAACCTACAGCTTAGAATCCTACCAATTGAGCTGAGGCCAATAACAAACTTACCATTAATATTTCTCTGTGCCTCTTTATAGTGTGCATGGTGGCCGCTCCACTCGGTGCCAAGTCCCCCATTTTGTCATTGATGGATGATAACTGAAATCAACATGTTGAATAAACTATTAAACATATGCATCACAAATATAAGGTGCGTATTTATGTTATGATCTGTATTTTTTACACCAAAACCCTTGAGTGGTGCGTATACAATAAGTTTAACCCAATCTATTGACTCTACAGAGAAACAATTTCATGTTTTGAGGTACATTGGACGATAATTTGTAAATTTTTATAGTCAGTCTATAGTTGATGAGCATCCAGTGTCATTCCGCATTCTTATACTTTTTCTTGCTTATATTGTGATGCTCATCTGATAAGTAAAGATAAACCCATGAAGACTCAGACATTGGGTTTAAAAAAAAATAATAGACAAACTTTAATGTCACATAAAACAAGAAAAAAAAAACAGATAAAAGAACATAAATAGAATAAACATAAGTTTTTGTCACAACCCGGCCCTAACTCATAAAATCAGTTGTAAACTAGCACTGGTCTTTTGCCAAGACCAGAAGTTGACACACAGGAGGAAACAATAACACCTACATTATATAAAAGATGTACTTGTTTATTGTTTCATACCTACAATACACAAGATATTCATCCTGGGTACTTTCTAAACAAATGTAATTATTGTCTTACCTTGTTCAAAAGCTGCTGTAACTCCATAGACATTGTATCAAACATGTCATCACTGTTTATCAGAGGAACGGCCTCAGAGCTGAGGCCAGATGTGCTTGGGCTTATACCAAGCTTGCTGAAAGCCACCAATTTCACATCTATGTCATTCTCAAGGAGACGAGCTTGCTTTCGCAATTCTGAAAAGACAATGAAAATTAACTTTAACTAGTTACTCTGGACTCATCTATATTATTTTTACCTGTTTACTAAAAGTAACAACAAATATATTTCCTTTTTGAGGGAAATATACATCCAATATTAATAACTTTATAATTCTCGTCATGTAAGAAATGCTGGTTTGTAAACATGAACAAACCAGCGTTCATCTTATGTGACGGGAACTATACCAATTGAACTAAAAACCAAAAACAACGAACATAATGCCTTACACACTCCGTCTTACGCCTGTCAAGACATTGCCAATGACTATGACATAAATGGAAATTCATAGAATATGTCTACAAGGCTTAGATGACAGATATCTAAATGTCAAATTGAAGGAGTCACCATCATCATCATCTCAGCCACAAGAAGTCCTCTGTTCGATATAGGCCTCTCTCATAGATTTCCAAAAAGACCATTTGGAAGCGGCCTGCTTCCAGTGTTTTCTTGCCACTTGTATGAAGTCTTATGTCCCTCTTGTGACTGGCTTTCTATTCTGCTCTGCCGGGCTGTGGTTTTCGCTTGAGATCTTCACTCGTCATTCACATCACTCGCTAAAACTACGAGTTGTCTCATCTATTTAAATTTAATTTCTATCAAAACTACTTTGATATATTTCAGAAATCAGGCAAATTTAAATGTGAATCCTTGTGAACAATTACAAAATTGAGCACCAGACATCTTATCAGCATGTTACTATCCAATGCTAAGTGTTGTAGTTGGTGTTTTTGTTTATATAATAATAATTGAAAAACAAAATATATACATACTTACTATTGAAGACAGTTATGACAGATATTTACTACTGTACATGTAAATGTACTATTTGTACAAATAAACGAACAAAAAGAACAGCCATTCTTCCTCGCAATAGCCCATTTTCTTGACAAAAGGCCATCTCGAAGCTCAGAATTCATGCTACGTCACGTTTGGAAAGCCGGCGTTAAAGCAGTTTCTTACCTTCCCACGAAGTTCCAGTCATGGCAGACATTGTATTTTCAAACAGCAACAATGCATAAGTATTCACAAGTAAAGTTTACCAACATACGAAGGAACAATTGTTTATTTATTTTATTTCTTCGATTCACAAATCTACACTCAGTCAGCCTGGCGCAACTCCAAAATTAGAAAATATATGGAAGGAAGGATCAAACTCCAGCTCCACTCAGAGTTTGATCAAAAATTGACATTTACACTGTGTGACAACTTTGACACAGACTTCAAATTTTCAATTTATTTCTTTTTCTGACTGCTGTCCTAAAGTCCATTCTTCCATCAACAGCTGTGAACAACAGACAGAATGGTTCAAAGTGACAAGACCTGAGATTGATAATTTGGGATGAAGAGTTTTAAAAGTTTTCCTCCATTTTCAGAACACAAGTAGTATTTGTGACTGAGAAATGTATCGAACATTTCGGATTTATTTACAAAGAATCTCATGAGACATGAGTTTTATTTCCTAACGATAATCCGAGTGGAGCTCGGTCACCCAGGTACTTTTCTTGTGACTAACTTTGACTATGGAGTTTCAGTTAATTATACACCTAAAATGCATTAATAATGTGAATTATTTAACTTCTATGTCTGACAGAGATGTTATAACCAATAATAATGTGGTCGAAGATGGTAAGCATCCTTATATTTTATAGCTTAGGATCATAACTGGCTTTCAACTTGGTGGTTGATAATCATGGCATCGTAATACGGCTAGCCACAATCTGTGGGGCTAGCAGCCTCGAGAAGATGGACAGATAGTCTCATTACAAGTGGCGACGGGAAGACGCTGGATGGAAGCCGCTTCCAATCGGTCTTTTTGAAAATCCATGGGGAGGTCTATGTCCAGTAGAGGACTTCGTATGGCTGAGATGATGATGATGATGATGTAAATATTTATTTTTTATATGATGAATAGGTGCTTAGATAGTACATTTTTAAAGCACGCCTGGCACGGGAAGCAAATTGTTTATTACTAAAATAATTTTTACTCGGATATTCTCCGAAAAAGTTTTTTTTTTGTTTTTTGCTTTATGTAAACCATCTCACTCTTATTATAACAAAGCAGGTACAGACAGAACGAGATACCGAATGTTCTCAGTCAGTAAATAAATAATATATTATGTTTAGCATCACTGCTTTCATAACAATTTTTATCTTAACGAATTCGAGATTGATGATTATTATATTAACTTCGATAACAGACAATTACCAAAATATTATTCATTTCTAAATGAAATTAAAATGATACATGAGGCCACTACCTGCCATACAATACTGTTCGACCTACTCAAAAAGTTTGTCAAGCTAAAATGTTCTGTAACTTAAGGCGTGAAAAATTAATTTCACTATAGCAGAAAATGGGCTGACGTATGCTATCGAACACTTTCGATCATTAGCTATCTCTCTTGTACTAATAACATTTTATATTTTCTATTCCGCTTGCACATTTTTCGTCACCCCACCCATTGCAGTTGTCTTCCTTTCTTTGGAATTTGGTTTCGCAACTGAGAACGCAGTTAATTTTGTTTGTTTCACGTATTTCGATTAGAAATCAGCGTCTAAAGTGCTTTTAAATGTTATTCATAGATAAATTTTTCATAATAAGATGGTATTGATGTTGAGTTACATAGTTTTATCGCGTAAATAATAGTGTAGAGTGAAATATTGAATAACAAGGACAAAAACAGCTCGATATTGTGGACACAAAATGGCTGGAACAGCGCGTCAAAAATTGAAGAATTTGAGCTTCGAGAAAATATGTCGAGCATGCTTGGAGGTAAAGAGAGATATGAGACCCTTGTTCGAGCAGCTCACAGCTACGATGTTGATGGACATTTCGAAAGTGCAGGTGAGATGACAAATTAATAAGATATTTTTGGAATGTATTTTTGTCTCTGTCGCACTCGCGGGTTGCGCGATGCGTCAGTAGCAGCCGTCTCATCGAGTCATCTTTGTTTAAGTCATCGAGTATTGAACAATTTCAAGCTTCCTCAGTCAGGTGGCACGAGTGACTCAAAATTCTGTTGAGAAATGTGATTCTGTCTCTGTCGGATGCACACATCACACGCATGGGCATTGAGATATAAAATGCGTATGGATGACTGAGACAGGCTATGTCATATTGTCATGAAAAAAATCAAGAGAGAAAGAGAAGGGGTCTCTTGACAATTTCATACCTGCTTTCATAGCATACTTCAAAACTTTTTGGCGGCAAAAAGTTTTTCGAAATAATCGAGTACAAAATTATATTTACTTACACCAAACGTAAATAAAATAACTGATTAAAATAAATCTTTTTTTATTTATTTACTCTTCATGGTTGCGTCTTCCTCCAGACGGCCTCATCCGCCTTTTGATGAGAAGAATGATAAAATGTAGCGTGTCCATCTCTAAATCTGTAAGGTTACCTATTCAGCCCCCGTATTCTGAACTCATTCGGAATGTATATCTCCGTCTCTGTCATTTTCTATGGAAATGACAAAGACGGAGATATAGATTCCGAATCCTAATGAGTTCTGAATACAGGGGCTGTGCCAAACAATGATCAGTCAGTCGTTTGGTCGTGAAAAGGCATCAAACATACAAATTACTTTCGCTTTTTTATTTTATAGGTACATAATATTGTACCCCGCGGTTTTATCCGCATAGTGAAGATAATTGGCTAAGTGCGTGTCGGGCCACGCGTAGGGTTTCGTAGTTGTATTTCACTTTAAGGGGACTAAGCTGCTTGTTGGATAATATGGTTATAAAGAGTATACATAGTTTTGCATTGTTTTGAATGTGATTAACTTTTAATATCGGTTTTTACTGGCGGCAAATCACATTTGTCGAAAAAAAATAAAAAAAAATTTGGTTAATTGCAAAAATGTCAATTAAACATAAACTTTATCAATAATTTTGTATAAAAATAATTACCTAAATAAAATTTGTTATTATTCTCACTCTTATTTTCTTCAATAAATGTGATTTGCCGTCAATAACATTTATTGTTAAAGCTAATTAAAATAATTACTAAAACTAATTATAGCTAATTAAATTAATTAAGTTGATTACTTCATCGTAAAACTCTTTTTGACCATATTTGATAAAAACCTTAACACACATCTGTTATTTTTATGATGAACTGCCCCCGTATTCTGAACCCATTCGGGTTCGGAATCGATTCGGAATGTATATCGCCATCTCTGTCATTTCCATAGAGAATGAAAGAGACGGCTGATGCCCTAAATCCTTTATTTTTGGCAAATTCCCAGGTGGCGGTAGGCGACGGTTTGCCTCCACAGCTGTGCATGCAATGCGTGCATCAGATATCGCGCTGTCACGCGTTCAAAGACCTCGTGGAACGTAACGATGCGGCGCTGCGGGAACATGCCAAGTACCTCGCAGATGAGGCGCTCAAGAAGGAACAAGAGACGGTAAGGAACAAAAATGTAAGGAAGAACTATAGATATCGCGTTGTCATGTGCTTAAAGCTTCATGGAATAGACTTATATCGCGCTGTGGGAAGATGCAAGTACATTGCAGACAAGGCGCTGAAGAAAGAACAAGAGAAGGTAAGGAGTAAAGATGTAAGGAAGAACTATAGATCTCGTGTTGTCATGTTTAAAGGGCTCATGGAATAGAACGATATCGCGCTGTGGGAACAAGCCAAGTACTTATATGTCGCAGAAGAGACACTCAAGAAATACCAAGAAGAAAGTGAGGTACATACCTAGCTCTGTATTAAAAAACATACAACCACAGATTTTAGAAAGAAAGCCACACATAAAAAAGAAGGTATAAAGGAATTTTTTTGTTACGGAACTGCGGCGACGCTACTTATTAGTTCTGTACAGTCTTCCTGTCTATTCACTGAGGTTGTCTGTCCTATGCTTTGCTTATCGATGCGTGGTCTCCACTTGAGAACTGTTTGAACATCTATAGATCGCATTGAAATTTAAAACGAAAATTCGATAATTGCGATAAAAACGTGAAAAGGCCGATTACATTTATCTCAAAATATACAAACATTTATTAATCTCAAACAATCAAGTCGGATGATTATAAAAATATTAATCCAACAACTTGTAACGGATTTGTCGCGTATATTTTAAATAATAACTACGGATGTCGTTCAGTCCAGCATGCCTAAGATGCGCGGCGCGAGGCGCTATTCTTTTTGTTGAGTGTAAAAGAGACAGACCTATAAATATTCGTAGCCTTGTCACGTTTATACATGACTACAAGTGTAAAAAAATTATGTAGTCGCGCGCATCCTAGGCTTATTGATTTGATCTCGTAAAGGCTTCGAACATAGCACTCTCCATTGCTTGTTGCGTGGCTTTAAGTTTTCTTAGAGCTCTGTGGGTGATTTTAACCGACTTCCAAAATGAAGGAGGTTCTCAATTCGTCTGTATGTTTGTTCAATCATTACTCCGCCAATTAGTGAATTGTTTTTTATGATTCTTTTTTGGTACCTATGCTTCTGAGGTGGTCCCATATAAATTTTATCAAAATCGGTCCAGTACTTTCGTTTTTATTACAAAATAACTGGAAAAATGTCATCCAAGTAAACGAATTGGATCTTGATGTCGGTTTTTATCAGTTTTTTAAACTATACTTTTTACTAACCTATTTGTCTCCAGAAAGAGACGTTGATGCAGCTGAACTGTCCAGACCCCTATATGCAGTACATGGACGTGCCGTTGGCGACTCCTGCGCAGATCCTCGACGGTTTCTTTGCGCCGGCGGCTCCTGACCTCGACGCGCCCAAGGATGACCTCAAGGACGCTTTAGAAAACAAGGTCTGTTTACTTCCAGAATAGGATTGGATTTTTTAAGTCAAAAAGGAGGGTTACGATACTTACGATCAATCTAGGTATGTTTGTAATACGTAGGTATGTTTCAGCCAAAACTACATAAATACGATTTCAACGAATGCAAGTTTAGGAAACCTAAAACCCCCGACGTAAAAAATGAAGGTTATCAATTCAATTCGACCTATATGTATGTAATATTGTAAGAATTGCACAGTTTTCGTATATGTAGTCTATACCAGTTTCTAAGCATGTGTGCCAAATTTCATAAGTATAGGTATATTTGTATATTTGGTTGGTTTGGTTATTAAATAGTTGGTGTACCTACTTAGGTAGACGCCCAGTTTTGATCTACTTTTTCGTGTTATTTCTCCCTTTCCAATTAATTTGATTGTTTTGAAATTGATTTAATTTTTTTAAATAACTTTTATTTATTATGTTTTGTTTAGCTTTCTGTTAAAGAAAATACACCAATTGCAGGCTGCAGTAGTGGCGCCGTCTACATCCACGAAAGAAGACGGCTTGAACTCGGATGAGGAGAACTACCTCGAACTGGTGGTCTTCCAAGCCATGTCGACGGTATGCCCCGGCAGGCACGTGTGCAACCTCTGCCATAAGGAGTTCAAGAACGCTCGCTGGCTCAAGCAGCACATGAAGTCGCATACGAACTGGATCAAGGCGAATTGTAAGAAACCGCCCATGTGCCCCATTTGTGAGAGAGTTTTTAAGGTATGCCCAGAAAAGTTACAATAATATTTTTTTATTCTTTTTAGATCTTTTGGTATTTATTTTACAGTTATTAAAGTCTTCTGTCGTTGCAGTCAAAACTCTTAATAAGTCAAAAGTACGCTTGACCCGAGGATAACTTGTTAAGTTTTTTTTATGACATTGTCTTCTTTATTTTCTTAATTTTGAGTGTTGGTCTAATTTGACCGCAAATTTTCACTCAAAAGCACGATTGATCAAATAATTTCAATCGAAAATACTTTTGACTAATCTGTTAAGTTGACTGGTCAAGAGTTTTGACTGCAACATTTACACCCCATACATCCTTTATATACGTTGTGTTCGGGTTTACAAACAAATCTAGGATAGGCAATGGTTTCTTTGGTCGAAAATCAACCTCTGATGGTAAATAATAGTCTAGGCGAGGATTACCAATGAAATGGAAACTGCTTCTCAAATAAGTCTGCTGGAATAGGTACACTGTTCGTGGCTGAAAGTTAAATTTTCGACTAGAGTTAGATGTAGAGATACTTACTTAATATATTATTACTTAAGACCTATTTATTGTACCCATATCTTAGCAAATAAATCAATTTAAATTTGAGAGTTAAATAGTTGAATGCTGGAATGTATACCTTGCTTTCTTCTTTGCTAACATTGATTTTCTCTATCGAAAATCTAAGCTTATTAAAAAAAGAATGGAACCCCTACACTCTGTAATTCTAATTAATAGAATATTCCATCGCTACACAGGTAAATCATATTTAAAATCATTGATACAAACATAATAAATACATTCATGAAATAAATCATCCATTTTTTTAATTTTAAGTTGGGCACAAAAAGACCTCGAATTCTGTTGAGGCAGTTGAAGTTCACCAATACATCCTATTTATTAAACATACATACATCTTATTTACTAAATACTGAATTCTGTTGAGGCAGTTGAATTTCCCCAATACATCCTATTTACTTTGCATAGGGTCCAGGGATGCTCAAAATGCACATGCGCACCCATGAGCAACGTCCACCGAAGCAGCCGACGTGTTCCGTCTGCCAGCGCAAGTTCCCGACAAAGACTCTGCTTTACCGACATCGGCAGACTCACTTCGAACAGAAGACGCACCAGTGCACCTTCTGTGAGAAGCGATTCTTCAGCGGGTACGCACTGCGCTCGCACATGGCGCGGCATCGAGGCGAGAGGCCTTATATCTGCTCCCATTGTAATAAGAGCTTCTACAACCCTACGGATTTGAAGGTGAGTTAAGTTTGATACGATCTTGGGAAGTTTAGTCGAAACGAAAGTAGATTTTCCCAATTATTTTGCTCCTTTCTATTATACATTCCAGCGAGGCAAAATAGCCGTGCCGCCGTGACGGACTGTATGTGTAGGTTTATAACACCCCAAGCGTTATATCAAACAAGAACTTGTCATCCACAGTTATCACCCCTGTCCAGAATGTTGTGAATTTTTCGAAATGAAATGTATTTCTTCGAACGGAAGACCTTTCCGCTGAATTTAGCGTTGAGAAGCAAAAGATCTAAAAATACAGACACCCAGTACAACGTCAAGGCCACTAGTATCTATTGCAATTGTCTATTATAATTTCCCTTATTTACCATATAGCCTACCTTAAAAAAAATGGTATTTTCTTTTGAAGTTGCATTTATTTAAGCGATAAAATTATATATTTTAATTCATACATCATTCACACATTCGAAAGACCTATTCGAATATCGATGTCGTAGATAACGTGCCACATTTTAGTTTCTCAAATTTCTCTTCCTCTTTCTCTTTCGTCCGGAACGCTTCATTGAATGCCTTTTTGCTCTTCTTCGACAAATAGTCAGGAAATTCTATTTGGAAACGCAATATAAGATTACCTTTCGCCTTCGAAGGACACGCCGGGATGGGCAGACCTTCGTCTTCTATGATCTTCTCGTATGTAGGAGTGATTACGTCATCTATTTTGATCCTTAAAATCCTATCATCAAGAGTATTTACTGTTAAAGTGAGTCCGCACAATGCTTCTTCTAAGGAAACTGTTTCAACCATGAGGAGGTCACTCAAGCCGGACCGAACGAAGGATTCATGTGGTCTGTCCTCTGTCACGAAGACCACATCTGCGGGGATCCTCGTAGGACCTTGATCACCCTCTTCCTTAAATCTCACCTCTGTGTTTGGATACATTCCTGGCTTGATCGGGATCGATAGGACCTTCTCGCGTAGCTTCAACTCTGAATTTGATTCGTCAGTAAACACTAGCCTCTGTATTTTCATTTTCTTAAGGCCACCTTTGTAAATCTCTTCCAGAGAAAGTGCCAAAGGTCGGACGATGGTTGCGTCCTTTTCTTTGTAGCCCTTTCCTAAAGGGGAGTCGAACATTGGGGGTGGGTTCTCGTAATAGTCGAGGAGATCGGCGTAAGGGTTCCTCGTGCCGAAGAACTCCTGGAAGGTCCTGAGAGGTTCGCCGTGGTATGAATAGGGATGGATGTATTCGGTCGGTCCTGGAACGCCTTTTTTCAATCCCTCTTCTCCGTATTGGTCGTAAACGGCCCTTTGCCTGTGATCCACGAGGACTTCGTATGCCTCCGCGATGAGAGCGAAGATTCGTTTCATATTTTCATCGTTGTCATGCTTTTCTGGGTTGTATTTCAACGCCAAACGGCGGTATGCTTTTTTGATCTCGTGCTGGGTGCACGATCTCTTCACGCCTAGGATTCCGTAGTAGTCGAAACCCATTATGTGTAAATTATTTAGTAAAAATTGTTAGGATTCGATTTTTTTGCTCAAAAATGAAGCTTAATTATCGGTGTTTTGACATTTTATTTTTGACAGTAATGGTTGAAAGATTAAAAAATAAGTAATTTTTATGAAAGTAGGTTGTAAATAAGGCTTGTGATGTATGATTGCGATCCGAGTATAATAGGTATATCTCAGAGTAGGCGTTCGGAGAAAAGGTGAGGTAGAGTAACTCTTCATTGTCACTTAACATCAAGTAAGTGAGCAGAGAAGCATAAGCCATGTGAAATTAATAAATAAAGAGAAAAAATAAATGGCCGTCACAGGACGTCCGACAGATGTGAAACAAAAACTAACATTAACAGAAATACAAAATGCGTGTACAAGCGGTGAACAGGTCAAATATACTTTGAATAGATAGATATATGCAGTATACAATAACGCAGTGTATAGTATACGCGCACGCACACACAAGGGAGTCAAGAGCGGTAACGTAGTTATTAAACAATTAACAGCGTTATCTCTATCACCTAAGGTCCATTTCCGCCTGCACACCGGTGAGAAGCCCCTGAAATGCAACGAGTGCAATAAGACCTTCCGTCGACACTCCACGCTCTGTCAACACATGAAGAAACACAAAGGGATCAGGAACCACATCTGCACTGTATGCAACAAGGGATTCTACGAAATCTCCAAGTTGAATGCGCATATGAGGGTTCACACAGGTAAGTGCGTTGGAATCAGGAACTATAATAGTCTTTTGGACCAGTTGTATAATCGTTGCTATAAGATATTTATATAAATCTGGTATAAGACCTGATGGTCGTATTTCTCTTAAACTTGTAATGTTCCGGCAGCTTCATGTTCTAAACCTTTGGATATATTTATTACTTTACTTTTACTTTACCCTTTAGAATCAGTGGACCGGCGAGCTGTGAGGCTACTTAGTCTCGAGCACCGCCGTAAAGTAGCATGTCTGTCTATTTTCTACAGGATTCATTTCGGGGAATGTGCGCAAGAGCTTCACGACCTAATTCCACCCTCCCCATTTCACTACAGGACTAGCAGAAAGTCGGCGAATTACCACCCATTTCTCCTTGAAATGCCAAAAATCCGTACTCAGCGATATCGATCCATATTCCTGTTGCGTACTGCACAAGAATGGAATTCGTTGCCGCCATCTCTGTTTCCTGAGACCTACAATCTTGGAATTTTCAAGGCTAGAGTGAATAGATATCTTCTAGAGCGACGAGCTCCATCCTCGGCCACACCGTCGCTTAACATCAGGCGAGTTGGTGGTCAATCGTAGATCTATCTTCTATAAAAAAAAGGTAGCTGTTTTTTATATCTGTTGTTTTGACCGAAATAAATGTATGAAAGACAAAGCACGTTAACACGTTTATTTCGGTCAAAATAACAGCTATTGTTAATACATTGTAATAGTGTTCTTATGAAGCTAAAGAAAGCATATTAATCAAAAGTAATTTTATAACTAAAAAGAAGGTGCCGCGTGCGAGCGAGACAGCGGCGCTATCCTACTCTTTGCCTTAAAAAGTACGATTAAAGTGTTGACATTTCCTGACATATAGGTGAGCGTCCATTTGAATGTCAGTTCTGCTCGCGTCGGTTCGCGCAGCAGTCTGCGTTGATCTACCACCGGCGCACGCACACAGGCGAGAAGCCTTTCTCCTGCAAGCTGTGCTTCGCCAGGTTCACCACCTCGTCGGCGAGGAACAACCACATGGTCACACATACTGGGAACAAGAGGTGGGATACGGTCTATTCTATCAACTCTAGTCAACTATATCTATGCTTCCTATGTGCATTAATCTGCTCTATTAACTCTAGTCATCTACTATATTTATTCTTTCTATGTAGGCGAACTCTTCTATTAACTTTAGTCATCTATGTTTATACTTTTTAACCGTCTTCCAAAAAGGAAGACGTCGTCGAAATCTTTTTTTTTTATTTAGGGGGGGGGGGGGGGGCAAGTTAATATTATGGAGGATGAGAAAAATATGAATTGTAGGTACAGGTACAATTGCACGGCCTTAGGGCTTTGGTTGCTTTGCAGTTGTTTATATTTTTTTAATCTCTAGAGGGGGGCAGCTGTCCCCCTTGCCCCCCTTTGGCGACGCCCTTGTATACGCTTATGAATAACATTTATACTGAAATGTTTTATCCAGGGTTAAAAATAGGCATCCTATTTTAGACAAATGACGGGTTCTCGTAGGTTAGTCACCGAAAAAGGTTTTAATAGACAACGTGTGTTGTAGGTTCGTGTGTCAGATCTGCCTGAAGGCGTGCACGTCGCGGTCAGAGCTCCGCGTGCACGTCGCGCGACACTCGGGCGAGAAGCTGTTCGAATGTGGCGTGTGCTCTCAGCGGTTCAGCACCGCGTCCTACCTGGCCGTACACCGGCGGTACCACACCGGGGAGCGCAAGTACCAGTGCAGCGTCTGCGGGAAGGGTATACTCACACTTGCATCTTAATAGAGAAGCTGTTCCAATGCGACCTGTACTCGCAGCGTTTCGGCTACGGACATTCTGCGGACTAAACTTGACTCGAAACTAGACGTTCCGCGACCGATAAACATTTTGTGAATTAGACATTCTGCGCCTAAACTTCTCGAATGTTTGCGGCATTTATTTTGATCTAAAACCCACCATTAATCTATTATTTCCACTCTACAGGATACGTGGAATCCAGTTCATACAAGAAACACATGAAAACCCATGAGCAGAAGGACACGGATGATAGCTCAGAGAACAGAGAAGAACAAGACGCCGTTAAAGGCGAGGAACAAATCGCCTCCCCAGCACCTGGTGGGGAGGAGCCGATTGAGATACCGAGCCAGGGTGAGTCAGGTCTGAGCCAGAGTAAACTAATCCTTAGACTCCAGCCAGAATTCAATATTTAAATGGCATGCGCCTAAAAATTTAAGTTATTTTCAGTAGCAAAGGCTTTGTATAATGTGAAGTTGTAGACGGTATGAGTAGGGACTGGATTATGCATTTGCATTTTTTTTTTAAATTATTTTTTGCAGTAATCAACAGCTTTTACCATCTTAAATTATACAAAAAATTTAATATTATTAAAAATATAAAATAATTTACTAAAAAATATTTGCATACGCATTTGCATATTTACTAAGTACATTTTCAGCGATTATTGCATATTGACTGAAATTTAGTGATCATCGCTATACATACCTACTAGATTATTTGGTAGGTTACCCTATTAATAAGTGTAAACTAACTCTATATAAAAATTGATCTTTATAACTACAGTAAATAAATTAAAAGAAATTTTAAAAATGTTAAATCATTGTTCGTTATTGTATTAAGTATTAATATTATTATGGGTTATAATTTTTTGTATATAAGGTTGTTAAATTTTGAACGAATGTGTAATTTACTGATTTCATGCTAGATTTTGAAGTATAAAAATGCCATTTTTTCCTCATTTACTTTTCTAAAATTTTATAAATGTTTATGCATATTTTACGCATTTTCAAGCTTTTTATGTTGCATATAATCCGGTCCTTAGTCATGAAGTCACGAGATATTGCAGCAAACACGACCTAGCTGTAATAGAAGCCCAGGGGATTTCTTCGTTCTCTTTTGAATGAAGTTTATAGACTGACCAAAGACCTAGATTTGATGTTAGCTTCATCTTATCATCTTCCTGTTATACTGATTTGTAGGTAAAGATCGCCGTATTATAAGAACGAAAATAATTAAAAATGCAATAAATAATTAACACGTATTCCTTTGCATCCAAATCAAACTTCCTAGTATTTTTTTAAATATTGATGGAGATTTCACACAGCACCATCTAGCCCAAAGTATACAAAGCTTGTAGGGAACTAGATGGCTGATAGAATCCATTACATATATAGGTACTTTTCTTTTTCACACAAATAATTGTTCTGGGTGGGGATCGAACCTACACATATTCAGACACACTACCAACTGAGCAGTGAGTCCAGTCAATTAATTCAAGATTAATTTAATAACAATAATAATATTTATTTAAGACACAGAATTTAATTATTTACTCGTATGAGTACAAATTTACTTAAAATATAACTTGTTCTAGGTCAACAAAATCAAGTCCAAGCGCAAGTCCAAATGCAAGCTCAAGTCCCAGCTCCAAATCAGATTCAAGTCCCGGAGCTACAAGATCCGTTGCATGAAGGGGTGCAGTCGCCCGCAGCGGAGTCCCGGCCACAGACGCAGGCGCCACAGCAACGTCGCTACAAGTGCGGCGTCTGCGTCAAGACTTACATGTACCTGCACAGCTTGAGGAAACACATGGCTACTCATAACGTACAGGTCATACAGGTATGGAAACAAAACTTTTTAACCTACTTTTACTTTTACTTAACTTTTACTTTATGTATGTATGTGTACTTTGTGTGTGAGTATGCACATATGTATGTTTCTATATTATCGTACTTCCTACAGCCTAAACAGCTTGATCAATTTTGATGTATGAGGTGTCGTTAGATTCGTCTTCTCTCCTGAGTGTCGTAGGCTAGGTATATGTTTTGTAATAATACTTAATTATACTATTCTCGCAAAAATAAAAAAGCGTTTTTTCGAAATTTCTAACGATTTTTTTTATAACAAATAACTGATTTTACTAGAATTATTCTAAAGGATACGCATACGCATTTATCTTTTATAGCGATTTTACGCATACTTACAAAAAAAGTGCAATCAACAGCATATCAAGGGCAACGAAATTGTAAGTTAAACTGCAAAAACAGCTTTTTTGCAGTCGGGTATCTTGTTTTTCTTTTAATATAGACACTTGTTTCTAAATTATAATTATGTATATCGTTAAAAATAGCCACAGCAACAGCAACAACAACAACAACAGCAACAGCAGCAACAACAGCAACAACAACAGCAACAACAACACCAGCAACAAGTGCAACAAGTCGTTCAACAACATCAACAGGTTATTGTTAACTATTACCTATAGTTAATATAATAATGACTCGTTATGTTTTGATAAACTGCTATTGAACGAATGATTGGGCATAGGATCATTATTGATTAAATTGACGTAATATTATAAAGAAAATTCTTACACAACACATTATCTGCGTGCATAGGGAACGTTTTGCATAAAAATAGTATTAATATTAATATTTTAACATTAATATTTTCATAACAAAAAGATAACTGACATCTAGTATCATCACCTGTGATCAGGGACGCTGCAAAGTGTTCGAAACGTCAGGTCATAAAATGAAAAATAAAATTTATGCGATCAATTCGTTAAAATTTGTTTCATTTCAAAATCTTAGATTGTCGCAAACATAGTGGTTAACTTATAATAAAAATTTAGCTTGTGGGTCTGGGTACAATTGAGTATTCTGCCAGATCCTGCTTTGAAAGCATACAAGCAGTTAATAACATGTAATTTTGCAATTATAACAATAATAATTTAAGTTGGTTATCGATTAATAATTAATGCACTATAATAAGATTGTCAAAAGCTAATTAGGTATTATAATTATACATCATACATGTCATTTAAATCTAACAACACAGCACAACCAGTTACTTGATATCACCTACCGCCTAATACATAATATTTTTTGCAATTATAATTAAAAATTTAGGATGCAGAGACAATGAAAATAAGAAGTTATCATATAAGAAAGACATCAGAGTTGTCCGATTTTGATAATTATTTTTTATTGGAGAGGGTATAATATCGAAAATGGTCCCTTATAAATTTGGAAAAAAAAAAACAACCCTAAGGGTAGGAAAACAGGGTAGGATTTATTGTTCACTCACTGATTGTAATGTATGAGCACGCATAACTTTTTACAGAGTAGTCCGATTTTGATAATTATTTTTTTATTAGTTAGGGTATACCTCGAAGTTAGTTACTTACAAATTTCGAAAAAAATCCTACCCTAAGGGTGGTAAAATAGGGGTGATTTATTGTTAACTCGCAGATTTTAATGCCGAGTTGTGTATTATAAGATAGTAGCTATTTTAAAATTAATCAAAATTAAGCATGTAATAATTAGTAGACTAAAGCTACAAAAAATATAAAATATATTTTTTTACAAAAAAATTAAACCTCCGAAAAAACTGAAAAGCATTAAATAATAAACCTTTTTTATTTAACTTTAATAGCTAAGTCCTTAAAGTAATGTAAGTATTAGATATACTTACATTAATTTTGAGGCGGCGCCAAAAATTACCTTAAATTTAAAGAAATAACCAAATCAAATAAACAATGAAATCTCCAGCAATAAACATTGACATTCCAAAAAATACGCTCACCGATGACCACTCGCAACCCAACGTATCACGTTGGCGTCGACTCAAAATTACTTAGGTATACTTACATTACTTTAAGGACTTAGTTATTAAAGTTAAATAAAAAAGGTTTATTATTTTATGCTTTTCAGTTTTTTAGGTTATTTTTTTTTGTAAAAAGTTTTTATTAAGTCTCTGATTGATTTTGGTATGTTATTATATATTAGAGGTCCCATACATAGTACACTTTTGCTCATTAGGGCAGTTTTCCTTGGATTGTGTCGACATCTATTTTGGTCTCTACGATTTCTTAAAGTAAAGGCTGATAGGACAGGAAACAAATCTGGATTACTCTTCACAAACATTACCAATTTCAAAATGTACAGGGACGGAAGTGTGAGAATTTTGTGTTTTTTGAAATAGGGCAAGCAAATATCGGTCAATCGTATTCAACGTTTTTGTCTTTTAAATATAATATAAATATATAAAAGGAAAATATAAAATAAATATAATTTCCTCCTTTTATCTACTAGTTTGTACGGTACCCTCAGTGGGCGAGTCTGACTCACACTTGCCCGATTTTTTAGTTTTTAAAACGATTACTTGCTTGCGATCTATTTATGGTTATCATAATAAAAATCATGCATACACCTAAATGAAACTGATGTCCCTTGCAGATATCGCAACAGCAACAAACACACCACATCCAGACACAGCACCACCATCAGCTGCAGCAACAGCAGCAACAGTTGCAGCAACAGCAGTTGCAGCAACAGGTGTTGCAGGTGAGCGGCGTGCAGCAACTCGCGATGCCGATACACACCCAACACGTGCCGCAGAGCATCACCGTCTCCGGCGTGCAGGTATTTATCATATATTGACAATAGCAATTATAGAGGTCGTTTTTTTAAGGGCAAGTGCCTTTATTACCCCATACCGATAGAGGTCGTTGTCCACTTATCAACTCTGGACCAGACCAGAGCGCGTTTATGGAAACCCATCCAGTATTCAGAATCCCAGTACTTCTGGCCATAAACGAGTTAACGCGTAGTTTGATGTATTAAATGCTACGTTGTTTTTATTGTGTAATGCGGGAGGCTTTACAAACGCAATAGAAATAAAACCCTACCACTGGTTCTACACGTTATAGAAATAAAATCCTACCACTGGTCAGATTGGTGTCGGCAAAATCATGTCGCCCCAAAAGTAGGTTAGACTAATCTGAGTGGAGAAAGCGTTTTAATTATGAAGTCTTGAACACTGCTACGGAAACGCTAGCCTAATTCAGATAGTTTGCAACGTTGAATAGCGGAATGGTTTAAGGTAACTTTTGGTGAATTATTAAATCCTCCTGTATCTCAGAAGCACTGGGGTTATACTAGATGGGTTTCCATATACGCAGTTTCACAATCGTGTGAAGAGAGAGAGAGAGAGAGGGAGAGGTGAAAAACAAACTTATACGTATATACGTGGTATAAAGATCATTTTAGATTCGTAAGCAACCAAGAAATAACACAAAAATAAGGACATATTTGTTATAACCGCTGTCAGTAATATTTATATTTTCATATGTGTTCGGCAATAAATATAGTGGACATGGTGTAAAACATAATAAATTATATCTATAAAATTCTAAATCTATGCAAGAGTCCACGCGACTGACAACGTGGCGGCGCTCGAGAGGAAATACATCTACAATTTTTCTTTGTCGCTTTGAAAAATATTTTTGAATACGCTTTCAACTCCCTATATTTTAAAATATTATGCACCCAATGTATTATTTGCTATCTGTGTTTATGACGAAGTAGTTTTCATCTAGACTTTAGAGCTATAACAATCATTGGTATTCCACGATGTAAAAAAAAATTGTCCTCTCAATTTTACCGTCGCTTAACATCAGCCGAGTTGGTGGTCAATAGTAGAACTGTCTTGCGTAAAAAAAAAACTTCGTAATATATAAAAAATATAAAAACCGGTATTGACATTGGTCTGTTTGTCCAGCAAGCGGCGCAGCACGCGTACCCGGTGATATCTTCAGTACAGTCCCTGCAGTTGCAACAAACTCAACAGGTTAACACGGTACTCTCTACTTGATGTTGTTTATCGCACCTCGCTTGCCTCTTCATCGCATCACGACAAACACGCAAAACGCCAAATGTACGCAAAACGCCAACTGTACGCAAAACGCAATACTAATAATTATAGTTGAATACCGAAATAACCGACTTCAAAATGCGTAATTTTGTTTTAAAAACCAAACTATTGAACCAATTTTGTGAAAAATTTGTACAGATCGGGACCAATCTATATATTATATACCTAAGTAGTATTAGAATATATATTATATTATATAACTACTACTATACTGATGGCCGATGGGGCCGAAAGGTTCTCGAGTGGAGACCACGTACCTGCAAGCGCAGCGTAGGAAGACCAGCCACGAGATGGACAGACGATCTCATACAAGTGGCGGGAAGACGCTGGATGCAAGCCGCTTCCAATCGGTCTTTTTGGAAATCCATGGAGGAGGCCTATGTCCAGCAGTGGACTTCTTATGGCTGAGATGATGATGATGATGATGATTTATAACTAGCAGCAGTAGATTACTTGTATAATGGCATGGTATTTTGTTAGATATGTGTACAGTCAGGGTTCAAAGTACATTATCACCTTAATGTCAATAATCGTCTAGCGGCTTAGTATAATACATAAGTGTGTGTGCGTAGAAACATAACACACCTCGTCATTATGCCAATGTGTAAATGCGAATCGACTCGTAGATTAAGGTCACAAACCATTTTTTTTATAATATCGCGTAAGACTGCTAATGGACTTTTGATCGTGACTGTACATTTAGAAAAATTATCTACTGACTGATACAATAATAAGAGTAATTTCTATGAACAGCAACCGCAACAGCTGCACGTCCAGACGATTCAGATCCACCCCCAGCAACAACACCAACCGATTCAAATACATGTGAGTATATAATTTTTTTTTTATTAGTTTTAATGGAGCATTTGCACATTTTTAGGGTTCCGTACCTCAAAAGGAAAAAACGGACCCGTATAGGACCACTTTTTTGTCCGTCTGTCGAAACCTCTTATATCTTGGGAACTCGTGGAGGTATAGTTGTAATTTAAACCATATACGCAGATCTGTAGTCTCTTGCAGCTGTGAAAAAATCAAACTTCTTGCTTATCGTGAAATAAAGTTACAGCCGTATATGTCGCAACAAACCGCATATTTCGACACTCACAAAGGAATAAAAACCTATAGGGTGCTTCCCGGTGACCTAAAACTTTCAAATTTACCAAGAAGCGTTGTCTTATAGCACACATAAAGGAAAAAAATCTGAAAACTGTCAATTTGTAATTTAACCACCCAAGCAAGCAAATTTGCCATTTTTGGGTCTTTATGCAAGGAATGAGGGTCCAAATTTTAAAGTGAGTTAACCGTATCATGTGGGATGTCATAGTTATGAAGAGCTTTATTAGCACAACCTAAATACTCAATGGGTATTAAAACCTTAGAAATGGTAGTAAAATATTATCGTTATAATGTTTCCAGGCGGTGGGAATGCAGCAAGTCCAACAGCAGCAGCTGCACGTCGCCACGTCCACCTGTCAGACTATGCTGCCTAATATTCTGCAGGTAAGATGATTGTTGCCCTATTTTTTGACCAGAGAGACATAACTGCAAGATTCTGGATATCGGGATTCAATAAGGAGTCGCCCTACGCTTTGACGACAAGTCTATATTTTATTTTTTTCACCTATTGCGCAAGAAGGGTTTTGTTTTCCGAGTGTATATATGTTTGTGTGTGTTACTATCCCTGTGTCCCTTCTCTGCAGGCCTGCCTGAGGGGGTTACTACAATCTTATTTTAATATTACTTTAACTTTTGTTTTGCTCTCTCACCTGTAGAAAGAGCGAGACAAAAGTCAAAGCGATCTTGAAGTATATAATATGTATTCTATCAGTCATCTAGTTTCCTTATTACAAGCTTTACTTAGTTTGGCCTAGATGGTGTTGTGTGAAATGTCCACAAATATTTACATTTGTGTATTTAATTAAGACAGCTTGAACGCTTGTAGTACGGCCCCTGACAGAGATATATTCCGTGTCGCAGCTGCAGCCGGCGACGGTGGTGTCCGGGTTGGGTCAGCAGGAGCTGGGCGGCGTGGCGCACCGCATCATCCTGCAGCCGCAGCATCAGGCGCCGCATCAGGCCGTCTACACCATACACCACTGATAACTGACCGCTCACTTAGGTGGCGGGACCAATGAGATCATATCTAGAGAGGTTATACTCATTGAATACGAAGTAAAATCATGCCAAATTTCAGTTCTCAACACTTTCGAGGATAAGACCACATCTTTAAGGCCTTTTAGTATCTTTCAAAAATTCAAATTCAAAATTCATTTATTTCGGGCCAATTGCAGCCATAGAAATTTCACAAAACACATAACAAAATCATACAATAAATCATAATTATATAATTAAAATATAAAAGTTGCTTGCTTTGTTAAATGTTACTTGGTGTTGCACTTTCTAAACACACAGGTTGGCATTATCACTGTTCACAAGTCACGACACGCGTCTAACAGCATTGCTCGACGTGTCGCGACTGAAGGCTAGTAGGGGATTCCCTTACTTGAGGCTTGCTACGCAGAGCCGAGGATAATCTATCTACGTATTATTACAAACGTTTACCTATCTATAACCTGAATTGTGAAATACCGAATATCAATTCCCCGAAAACGTTTTTTTTTCTTCAAATTACACTTTATCCATATCCCAAAAAATTCATTTGACAACTCGTCTGTTAAACCGAATCTTTGTAATACGAAAAGTGATGTGTATAAAAACACATTTCTTCGAGTAGATCTCGAATTAAAACATTTCTGACTGGGTTGAGAATAATACTGTAAAGACACTGAAATTCATAGATAGCACGAGACCTATCTTCGTAGAGGCTTATCGCCCAGCCAATGGCGTCGATGTTCAAGGTATGAAAAAATAATGGCAACTGCGACCATTCTGTAGTCAATTACCAATTATATTAGCTTCTTGTGAATACTGTATTTTAGATATTTGTATATAATTCTACCATTATAATAGTAATAACTACAATGGTTTCTAGTTCGTTTTTAATTTGTGTTTATTAGTTTTGTTAGTAGCTAAGTTATTGAAAAAAAAGTGCACATGCAATCCTAGTTTACTATATTTTTGCCTTGAAAATATAATGTTCTTAAGCAATCATTCTATGTATGTAGATGTTTGTAATATGTATATTTGTCACCTTTATAATAATTTTCTTGTCGTTAAGGCAGACTGACCGGTGTTCCTGGCATATGAGTAAAAGGATTATTTCTACAAAATGCATAGTCCTCACGATGGAAAGTTCTCAAAATGGGCAATATCAAAACATGGATTATTACAGTTAGATAAATTAGAGCAATAGGTATGATAGGTAGAAAAATGCCAGATTAAAATTGAAAATGGCAAACTTACTATAAGCCAAAATTAGTATTTTTATATTGTCTATTTTGCGGATTAGTAGAATTGTGAAAATTAGTCATTCGTAGAATTAGTCCATTTGGAGAATTGGGCATCATCGTTGTGCTTCATTTGGCATATTTATACCTGTTAGTCAATTAGTAACTGCAATATTGTTATTATATTTTCAGGTTTATTAATCTTTCACGTTACACATACCGTGTATGAAATGTGATATGTTAGTTTAAATATGTTACTTTCTATAAATGTAAGTTTTATCATATAAATTGTTGTTTTATTTAACACTTTCTTTTACTTCCGCATTGTAAGGAGAAGGGTTTTTTAGGTGAATGTTTCTTAATGTTTCTATATTACCTGGTATAGCCTAAACGGCTTGACCGATTTCGACGTGCGAAATGTGGTTAGATTCAACTTTACTTCCAATGTTATGAGCTATATTTTTTGTAATAACAATAATACAACTCTTGCAAAAATTAAAATCGCACTATATCCTAACTTACAACGAACTTTGTTGATTTTACAGGTATTATCCTAAAGAATGTTTACAGCCGCTTTGCGCATACTTTCACACGAGAACGCACACTCAACTTCATATCAAGCGTATTTTACAGTCTGTGCCGGTTCAGTGGACGTCCATCTTAAATGTGTGTACTGCGCATCTTACTAACTGCGCTCACGTTTAAGACCTCAAAGAGACCTGCGCGTAGCAACTAGCAAGCCACTCAAATAAAACAAGTTATACAGAAAATAGTAGTATTATAATTATCAGCTTACATAAATGATAAATAAGAGAAATGTCGACAGCTCACTTGCCCATACAAAAGGCGAAAACTGTTTTTCTTGAAAAAAACTTTACACCCCTAAACAATATCAGATTTGATTTTTTTTATCAGATTTCGGAATGGTAGCGTTTACGGTCCCAATATTGAATAAAAATAATTATCGAAATTGAATAATGTTTAGGAGTAGAAAAAGGGCTCTCCTGTTGCACGGGAAAATATGAAATGTACTGGCGAAAGTTACGGTCTCGATTTTTCTCTTCAAATTCAACTAAATTCATTACAATTACATACATAAAATAATATCGTAAGTATTTGGAAATTTGACTCTCTCTCAAAAATCTGTTAAGTCAAGTAATCAACTATCCAAAAAAAAAACAATCGTCAAACAATAAGTATTATAATTTTAGCACAAGAGAGATTTGCAATCATCACACATGAAATTGGTCTAGTCAGCTTACAAAAGTATCAAAATCACTTAAGGCGCCGGAGCCACAGTTGTCTCATTTGCACACAAACTAATTTTTATTAAATACGGAATTAATAAATATATATTTTTAAAGTATACGAGTATTAGTCTCGTGAAAACAATTATTATGAAATATTCATAATCATTTTTATTTAAATAACTATGATAGATTTATGAATAAACTAAAATATTTTCATTTCGACATTTCTTTCTATCCAAGTTACACACTTGCAAAAGTTTGTGTTTGACTCCTTCACAGTGAAATGGCTGAACTGATTTGAATGAAATTTGGTGAGGAATCTGGACTAATTCTTTGATTTACAGGCTACTTTCATATCCTTAATATATTTTTTAATTTTATTGAAAACAGATACATATGTAATACCGCATAAAACCGTGGAGTGCAGCTACGAGTAGTATCAAAATAAAAATTATTTTACATACAATAAAACTTGAATCTAATGTTCGATATTAATCCAAAGCACATTCATTAGCAAGACGTCGTGTGCGAGTGAGACAGATGCGATAGGTGCTCATCCAGCCACCAGAACGAAACTAGGCATTTGAGCATTTTCTCTTCCAAAAATCAAAATATAGCAAGTCATTGAGCTTTAAGACCTCCGTCGTTAAACTCATGCGCATGACATGGTTTTAGATGCAAAATGTCTATGGTGTGTATTTTTTTAAGAACTTATTTTACATTCTAGGAATTTATCGATATTTTTACAATGGATTGGTTTTTTAGGTGACCAATCACCTAAGCATCGGGTCGTCTAGCCGTGATGTAAAATTTCGCCTAGACATTTGACTAATAATCGTCATATATCTTCTTCACAACAAAAATTTAAACTTATATACTTTGAATATTAACATTATACTAGTAAATGAAACACCATATTCCCGTGAGGCTATCCTAATTTACAAACATAATGAAAATCATTAGTCTTAACGATTAGGCGTAATTGATCATAGCGACGACTGACAGGCAATTTGGAAACGCACCCTTCTCTTTCACTCATTCTGTTCTTGATCTTTCACTCTAAACCTGCATACCATGTCTACACATTTTTCTCTCTCATTCCGTCTTTTATAGCTCTGCAAGCGCCATCCCTGTCTACATTGTGGTGAGGGCGTGCATTTTTAAACTGAAAGGTCTCTACCTAACTATGCAATTGCAAACATTATAAATTGTACGTTTTGTATTAATAAAATCCTTAATTACAAGTTTAGGCGGCTCACTGGTACCAGCTATAATGTGACCTGCCTTTCACAGAAAAAAATTGTCGAACCACGGTTTAGGGTTAAACGCAAATTTAAATTTGGCACGTACTTTTACTGGCTACACTAGTTAGGCTCAATTTGCACCTTAACCATTCAACCTATCATCCATACAGAGTTATCAGGGCGACCTGTAAGAAAACGAAAAAGAATATTGTAATAAATAATGTTTATGTAAAAAAAATCAGCTGTTCGATTGAAATAGTTTGTTGACCCTTAAAAGATTGTATGGAACAGCCGATTCTATTTTTGAAAAATTTTACTTGTGCCTATAATGACGTACAATGACCTTTTGGCGTAGTACTCGTATGTAGGTCACCATCATTGCACAGGGTGAAATCTAATTAATAAATTGCTTCTGTGCATGTTCAATCGTTTTTGATGATACTTTTTTGTTTGGTAGGTCCCACCTTAGAGGTGGCCCCATATAAATTTTATCAAAATCGGTTCAGTACTTTGGTTTTAAAAGAAAATAACTGAAAAAACATCATCCAAGTAAACGAATTGCGTATTTTGAAGTCGCTTTTTTAGTTTTTTAAACTATAATTTAAATAATTTACTATAGTTCCAGTCAGGTAAAAAAAACGCTAGTTTGTAAACGCGAATAAGCCAGCGTTCGTTTTACGTGTCGGGAACTATAATTGAAATATCATATTTTTCCGGTGTCATTATAAAAATAATTAATCATTTTGACTCCATAAATTTTGCTTCCCATGTGATCAGTAGCGTGAGGTACCCTTACCTAGGCTTAAAGGATGCTCACGAATTAGATTTCACCCCACCGAGTTTATAAATGGTGACCTATACTAAACCGAAAGTCATTGCATGTCGTGAACAATTTTTGATATAGACACAACTCAAATTTCCCAAAAATAGAATCGGGTGTTTCATATTATGTTCTTGGGGTCAACGATCTATTCTATGGAACAGCTGTTTTTTACGTTATTATTACAATTATCTTTTTTCTCGGTTCTTAAAGCTCGTATAATATAAACGCACTTCAACGTACGTAACAAACACGCTGTAGTCTATATATCCCTCTGGTCGCCATGTCCGTTGGTCAGCTCCACGGGCGACTGCTTGATGTAGGCGGGTTGCGCGGTGAGGCCGGCCGGCAGCGTCATGCTGCGGAAGTACCGGTGGCGGCGCGCGTCCTTCGCGCTGATACGCTTCATTGGATCGTATATCAGCAACTTCTGCAGCAGGTCCATGCCGACCTCGTCTAGGTTCTGCACCTGGAGACGGGGTTTGCGTCAGGCGAGTTGGCGGTCGGGCGCAACATTACCAATCCTAACTAGTATTACGAATTGAAATTAGACAACTTTTAACGGGTCACTCACGTCTGTTTTGAGCCGAAATATCCGACTATAGTTTCAACCGCATTCGGCGGTCTTTGGCGGGTCGGTGAGTGACCCGTAGTTTTTATTTAAAAATGTGTGAAAACCACGTTAATTTCCATAGTAAAACTTTTAACGGGTTTATCGCGTATATTTTGGATAATTTTATGTTCTGACGTTTCTTTGATTAAAATAAGGCGTTAAAAGTTGTTTCATTTCAATGGGTAACAATCGCGCAAACCTTAGAATTTAGGCCCTTAGCACATGGCGCATTTTAAACGCGCAGACGACGCGCGTTTCAGGAACGCGCGTTTTCAGCGTCGTAGATGCCGATTTTTTCGTTTTTAAAGATTCGAACGCGCGTAAAACGTGCATTACCAGCGCGTCGTCTGCGCGTTTAAAATACGCCATGTGCTAGGGGCCTTATAACATTATAAAAGGGAAAGTAACTCTGTCTGTCTCTCTGTCTGTTTGTTACTTCTTCATGGCTAAACGGCTTAACCGATCTTTATGAAATTTGGCACTGAGATTCTTTAGGGCCCCGAGGAGTGGACGCTACGTTTTATCATCTTCATTACCGTTTTTCAACACTACGCGGGTGATACTGCAGGGCGCAGCCAGTAACAAATATGTTTAGAAAACATAAAAAAAAACCAAAAAATTAAACAGCAGAATCGATTTTGATAAAACCTAGATAATCCATTTTTAAGACAAAAAAAACATACAGACAGACAATACACTGAGACAGATTCACATGTAATAAAAAACCAAACTTATAACATTCCTCTTTTTGTACAGGAGGTTAACAGATGGTGATACATACATGGTTGTGTAGGTTGAATGTATTCCAGTTGGGGAAGGTAGGTTTGTAGTCGGGCAGTGTAGATACGCCCGGCCAGAGCTCTTCAGTTGGTGTGCGTAGTATTCTGTAAATTGCAATTATATGTATGTGTACATAGATCTATTTAGGACAGTTACATTTTCAGAAAAACTTAGGACTCTAGATCCATCATAGTGTAGTTAAATTTTATATCATTTGACATTTATTTTATTTTACTTTATAATATCGTTGACATACTTTTTTGTTACTTTAATTTGATTACTATTTATTATAGTGTATAATTTAATATAATTTTTCGCTCCTAAAATGAATGTTATTACCATATATATAATTATTGTGATGTTGGAATTTATTCTTTGATAATGTTAGATTTTTAATATTGTAATGTACACAATGTTGATGGACCTAATAAATAAATTTTGTAGATAAATATGAGGGTTAATGGGTCCAATGGGATGTTTGAATTTTAAGTATACAGGTGACTGTTTCAAGACTGGCAATATTGATAAAGGTGTTCAGTACTTGATTCTCGTTCCAAATAATAAAATAAGTTGTTAATATTTGACTTAATTATCCTGAGCAAACACAAAAAATACGGTCACTCAAACCATACTCGCAGAGATTACACGCAAATAGCGCGAACACTACGCAATATACCTATCATAGTTTTCCGTCAAGTAAAAAGAACGCTCTCTTCTTTTTACGTGACGGTAATTATAGTTATGTGACCGTTTTTTAACACTAATAAGTCCGCCTTTGACCACCAACTCGCCTGTTGGAAAGCGATGTTGTGGTCGGAGATGAAGCACGCAGACTTAGAAGATACCTATTCACTCTGACCTTTCTTAGTTTCTTTTTAGAATACGTTTCGTTTTTTTTTTTTTTTATATGTTTAATATGACTACTAATCAGTACTAATTAACATGTCCTTGAATATAGCTAGTGTTCAAACAGTCAGCCTGTATAGCCGTGTGCACCACGACTTTTAGAATACATATAGAATTATATATTTGATATCAATGATGTGAATGTACCTGAAGATGCGGAAGAGTTGGTCGATCTCCGAGTCTCCCTGGAAGAGCGGCTTCTTAGACGACATCTCAGAGAATATGCAGCCGATGGCCCACATGTCGATCGGACACGAGTATCTGACAACAGAGAGCTTCAGTCACACAAAGTTGAAGAACAACAAATGAAACGCATGGTTAGAGAGGAGACGTATTATATCCAAAACCATCACTCACATTTAAAATCTTAAAAAAGTATCATATATTCGATATAGTTTAAAAAACTGAAACAACCAACTTCAACATACCCAATTTTATTTACTTGGACATTTTTTTCTAATTATTTTGTTTTAAAAACCAAACTATTACACCGATATTGATGAAATATTTATGGGACTAATCCGAAAGTATTTTCATTCAAATAAAAAAAAAAAAACAATAATAACTATGGGTCACTCACGTCTGTTTTGAGCCGAAAAATCCGACTATAGTATGACCCGTACACTATACTTTTACTAACCATAAAATTACTATAGTTTGTAGTGAGTGACCCGTAGTTATTATTTAAAAATGTGTAAAAACTACATTAATTTCCATAGTAAAAAAAAACCTTTCAAATCAGTTAATATATGATAGAGTTATGCGGTAACAAACATACAAGTAAAAATATACAACTGAATTGAGAACCTCCTTTTTAAGTCGGTCAAAAAGTAGAGATAAATGTTAGCTAAAGAAGGGTAATGAGCAATGCATCACCTCTGACTGCCGAGCAGGACCTCTGGTGCTCTGTACCACAGAGTGACCACCTCATGCGTGTAGATGCGCACGGGTACGCCGAAAGCGCGCCCCAAACCGAAGTCAGCCACCTGGAATGTGCAAATGAATTAGTTGGCTCAGCTTTTTTAGGCAATATTTTTTTAGTGTACCTAAATAATTATATCAAATAGAAAACGGAATTATTATTGTAATTAATTTGCCGTTGTTCCGTCTGTCAAGATCTTGATAATCAAGTTGCGATTAAAATTGAAATATTAAAAAAAAAAACCATTATTCTGTCAGCTCAAATTGGCGCCAACGCCGTTACCTTGCTTAGCTTTTTTGGATAAGAGTACCTATTAGCAGTGCTGAGTTGTTTAGGTGTGTACAATAAAGAGTTCATCTATCTATCTATCTGAATTTGTAAATAGGCCGTATAAGCCGCGGCCTAGGGGCGGCAGATTTCAGAGGACTTATTTTTAATTTTTGGCGCCCCTGGGGCAGCAAAAATAGCATACTGGCGGCAAAAGTGTAAATCCGCCACTGCCTATTAGTTTGATCACTAACTTGTCTGATGGCAAGTTTGGGATGGAACATGTTGGTTGATCTAAAATAAATCTATTAATTTGAGCCTTAAAAATGACAAAATTACCTTTTACCTTCACAAATGAATAGTTGAATTGATCATTATGAAATTTGTTGTACAGAGATAGTAGAACCTTAAGACGAACACAGGGTACATTTCACCATTGTCATGATCTTTCTTCATAACTATGTGGTTAGAAGCTCCGTTTTTATGTTATGAGTAAGCTCAGAACACTCAGGGATGATCAGATAACTTTAAAGACGAATTCGGACGTCACTCTATTTATAAATATGGTTCGAGTATTGTCCAAGCTCGTTTGTATAGTCATCCAAGTTGCACTTGGTCCACAAGTACTCCTATCGGGAAAAAGTGGGCTGTAAGCCGCAGTGAGGAGGTGAGGTATAACAGGATGCAATCTGTTGTCATATTCGTGCAGTACAGAAAACAGTGCAGTGTGGTTTTATAAAGATAAGTGTGTTTACTTTAATGATGCCAGTCTTGTCGATGAGCAGGTTCTGTGGCTTGAGGTCCCGGTGAAGGATGCGGCGCTGGTGACAGTACAGGATGGCGCTGTTGATCTGGTATAGGTAACTCTTCACCACACCTGGGTCCATGAACTGACAACACAAGGCACATGTTAATGTATTGTGTGAGTTTTTGGCAGTAACATTGAAGAAGCATGTTGCTCTATTTTATGATCCTATACTTGTATTATATTGGAATGTTAAGTGTGTAAAGCTGGTGGTGTTTCTCATTATTTAATCCTTACTGAAAAACATTACTTAAATTTGATCAACATCTCCGATTCTCTGTTTTCTATCCACAAGTGTCATTACATGTCAGCGAGAAGTTGACAAAATTATGTTGAGCAATGCTCAAATTTGAGTAGTGTTTTTTGGTAAAGTCCTAACTATTATAATATTATTAAAGCGAAAGTAACTCTGTCTGTTTGTTACATTTTCATAGCTAAGGGGCTGAACCAATCGTTATGAAATTTGGCACAGGGATTCTAAGGACCTAGAGAAGGACATAAGCTATATTTTATCATCATCATGATTGTTTTTCATCACTACATGGGTGACACTATGGGGCATAATAATAATAATAAGCCTTTATTCAGACACAATATACATATGTTGAGTTTATATTAATGTTATAACTCTGAGTTGACATCGACAACTTGGTCTGTTTGCCCAACTTTGGCACTATGAATAAAGATTTACACATTTCACGTTTAAATCTTTATTCTTACGCCGTTGACATTCAGTATCTATGGGGCATAGCTAGAAAAAGTATATGATTATTGTGCACATGTGTCAGGGCACCTGTCACACATTGTGTTGTAATGTTATCAACAACTAGAAACAACAGTGGGCATGGTGGGCATGCCCATAACCTTAATTAACCAATGCTTTTTTTTATACTTTAGTAATTATTTTTTTAAACTAACCAAGCACGAGTTTGTCTCATACTGAGAATTCTGTATAAGGCATTAAGATAATTTTATGAAGTTCTTTAAAATTCATTTTAAACTTGGATCTGCCTAGAGATTATTGTAAATAAATAAATGCATACTTTTCCCGATCCCAGTGAGTCCATATATTTCTTGAGATCCATAGAGAGGAACTCGAAGATGAGGTAGAGACGTGACTCTTCCATTAGCACATCTTCTAGTTTCACAATATTTGGGTGAGACAGCTCCTTCAAAAGTGAGATTTCTCTGGAAAATAGCAAACAAAAGTAATATTCATAATCTCATTTCCTACTTGGTATATTTTGGATTCAATATCGTTAAGATGACATCTTCATCTATTAATGAGGCATCTATAGGAGATGATAGTAATAAAACTGAATAATCTTCATCTTCAGGGTGACTCTTTGTGATCATGGCAGGGCATAATTTTGTTTGTCATCATAAATAGATTTATAACTATGTTGCTATTGCTACCTACATGATATAAACATTTGATGAATAAAACTTTGCCAAACGGGCCTCAGCAGCCCCAGCGAGTCACTGCGACCTTTACAGATCTATTTATGCAACTCCTACCATGTTACATCAAATCCCTAAGTCTATTTCGATCATACAGTTAGTAATGGCCTTAGGGGAGGTTTTAATCTCACCAAGTGAGATTAAGGGACCTCCAATGTGCCTGTTTCTGCTTTGATGCTAAGGCTCGAACTTGTACAAGGGCATTTTGTCCTCTGTGCAATAAAATCAAATAGTGTGCAAATAGTGTTTGTGTTATGTGAGCCCAGACTAACCATAGTGCTTCACTGGAGTATTTGACAATGTAGCTTGCCATGAGCAGTTTGGAGTACCTACCTCTGGCCAGGTTCAGTTTTCTAGAGCCTCAGGGCCTAGATGCATCTACAGCACCTTTAAGGCTCTCTACTTGATGGTGTTTACTTTGGAGCTCATACCCACCACTGTTAAGCTTGATTTAATAAATTTTACAACAATATATAGACTGACTTAAGGATTGGAAAAAGAACTTAATAATTTCGAATTTAGTCAGATGTCAGAATTCTTTAAATATATATTATTATGTAGGCTTTTGCTAGAATAATTAACAGAAGCTTAAACATATTTCTTAGCATTGAATATATAAATTGCAGCAAAATATTTAATTCTTTAAATGAAAATGAATGAAAAGTGTATCTTTTAGTTTATGGTGTTAACCATAAAAACTATCTATTTAAACTAAAATAAATTTTGGATTTATCTATTATGAATGGGTGTATTTTTTTAAACATGGGAGATTACAAGGAGGTTATGTTATGATCATAAAAAACTACCTAGGTATCACAATTGTTTAAAAAGTCTTTCGGTATACACTGTATGCATTTTTGACTGAATCAGAAGCATGCTGTACCTGATAGCAGTAGATGGAATGCCCTCGTCCTCTGACTCCAAGCGAATTTTCTTCATTGCCACAAACTGGCCTGTGATTTTATTTTTGCCTTTGTACACCACACCGTAAGTGCCTTCTCCAATTTTCTCAATTTTGAGAAAATCATCCATTTTGGAAAGAAAAATTTTGAATGGTTAAATAAAAACTCTGGGCGTCCGAAGTCCTGTCCCTAAACCGTTAACTTGTTTCACAGTTCCTACATTGGCAATAAGGAATTTATGTTAAAAAAATGTTATAATCGCAAGTATATATGTTAACGAGGTCATTAACTCCACTTATTACTAGTTTTTGAGAAAAAAAACACTTTTTGTCGGTAACGTTTCTTCTTTCAACGAACATCAAAAATCAAACGAGAATCGCGATTTTAAAATTTTTCAAACATCGAGGTTCCAACGTCAAAAATGTCAAGTTTGTTTTTTTTTTTGTAAATTGCCAAGCAAATACATTTTTATTTGCCATTAGTCAACATGCATTTTGACAACTTACGTAGTGAATCTATTTCGCGGCATTATTTTGCATTTTTGGTTAAAAGCATCAAATAACTATGGTTAGGGTTTTTCATGCTTAGCACTTTCAGATGTGGAGGGACCGAGGGAAGTCCTTTGGATGCGGGGGCGAGGTCAGTGAAGTACGCTCTTAGTAGGCGGCTAGGCGTTTACATAGCAAGTTCAAATAGAAAAATGATAGAGACCTATTTAAAAGATTACGTAACGTAACGTTACGTAACGGGACAATGAGTCATACTTTTTCGTGCATGCAGCCGGCGTTCATCGATTTATTAGACTTTGTCACGTCAAAAAAACCGTCCAAGTACGAGTCGGGCTCGTGCACGAAGGGTTCCGTACCATTATCTATAAAAACGGCAAAAAATCACGTTTGTTGTATGGGAGCCCCCCTTAAATGCTATTTTAATTTTAACTTAATTATTTATTTTTAAAGTAAATATAACTCAATATTCTGTGAATATCTATTTCAAGCGTCTACCTGTTGCCGTTATCAATATCGAGCAAACACGTGCAAAAAAAAAACACGTTTTAAATATTTATTTTAGTTTGTTTTTTGTATTTGTTGTTATAGCGGCAACAGAAATACATCATCTTTGAAAATTTGAACTTTCTAACTATCACGGTTCATGAGATATAGCCTGGTGACAGACGGACGGACGGACGGACAGACAGACAGCGGAGTCTTAGTAATAGGGTCCCATTTTTACCCTTTGGGTACTGAATCCTAAAAAGGAGGTTATCAATTCGACCTGTATGTATGTAATATTGTCAGAACAGCACAATTTTTGTTTAGGTTAGTCTATTCTACCAGCTTCTAAACATGTGTCTCAAATTTCATAAGTTTAGGTATGTTTGTATTTCTGTATGTTTGTATATTTGTCCACGTATTACGTAGAAACTAGAAGTCATATTGTAAAAATTCTTTTATTAGTGAATAAAGTATTTCTCAACTTAGGAGTCACTGTAAGTTTTATCAAAATCGGTTCAGTAGTTTTCAAGATATGAACTTTTTTAATTTAGAAATATTAGCGTTTCAACGATGTTATACAAACTACTGAGCGGATTTGAAAGAAAGGTAGTTTTATCACTCCTAATATGTAATTTACATATTATGCCAGATGATTTTACATAATTTATAATGATCTGGCATACTTTGTAATGCAAAAATTAGGCGTTACAATAGTAGTGAAGTGTGTTTGAAAATAAAATGAAATTATTCGATGAAATAAAAACAGGGCGTCTATCTCTACCTACGCCCTTAGGATTTCTTTTGTAAGATTTCTTCCTTTTCAGTTTCTTCTTCTTCTTCTTTTTTGTATTGGACCCGCATTAAAGCATTTGCCAGTGTCAAGTATTAGGATTTTTTCAAGTTTCTTGAATAAAACAAGTTGTAAATGTTCTAGTCACAATCTAAATCACGTATACAGTCATTTTATAAGTCGAGTCCTGCTTCAGTAAAGTGGTGGCGACTTTACTAGAAGCTTCTATGGAGTTTTGCCGACAACGAAAAATCATACGTTTTACTGCTTTATTTCACTTGCCCACACTCACGCACCTTATCGAACACTTAATGAATAAAACACCACCATTTTTATAGCATTAATGTTTAAAATAACACAAGTTTAAGAAAATAAAACAAAGCAACAACACGTTACTTAGACGTTCCCGCCAAAAAACCCTCCTTTTCAGTTAGATTGTTTTGAAGTCGGTCTAATTTTTTTAAATTACTTTTAATATTTTTTTCAATATAAATAAGGAGGTACTTGTAAAGTAGGTAAATAATAATTATTAACTAGATACCTACCTACATGGTGCGTCGGTCACGTTCGCATCTTCCGATCTTTAGGCACGTGCCTATCTTTAAAAAGTAGCTATCAATACTTTTTTGATTATTTTGAGCGCTATCTGAACTTAGATGTAGGAGATAGGGCAGTGTTCTATATTTGAAAAAAGATATTAGATAGATAGATAGGTAACTCTTTATTAATGGGTGTATTCTGTGGTGATTCTCATTGTAACACAGCCTGATGTGAGTGTAACAGAAAAATGTTTAGAATAGTTGTGTTGGTGTTCTTTTACCACGTAAGTATTTTGTCATACCTATTTGCTTATTATAATTTCATGTTGTTGTTCAAAAGTTCGTTTTAAAAACTAAACTACTGAAACGATTTTGGTAAAATTTCTGTGGGACCAATCTGAAGATATTACCTATCTATGCCACCAACCAAAAAAAAAAAAAGGAATTTTTCAAATCGGTTTACAAAAGTTAACCTCCTTAATTTTAAGTTGGGAAAACAGGGCTTGTTGATCATACAAGTTAAGATTTGTGAAATTTGGACGAAATTTTAATTTTTAACCCGCGACCCAAAAAGAGAGGTACCTATTATAACTTTAACGTATGTATCTGTATATCTGTGTGTCTGTCTGCGGCATCGAGTATTTTGTTCCATGGTGGCATCGTAGCTCTCATTCGGATGGACCGATTCTGATCTAGTTTTGTTTTTTGTTTGAAAGAAGATTCCATCGAGAGTGTTCTTAGCTTTGTTTCATCAAAATTGGTTGAGATGTGTTTTGTTTTTGAGTTTTCTAAACTTATACTTGTTACTAAGTACAATTATTAAATTGTTCGGCTATTAAGTACCTACTATTCAACTTGTAAAGCATATTTAACTGTAATAGATTTACTTTTAAATTCGTTATTATGTTACTGTCATTAAATTTTTCACATATCCAACAGTAACCATAAGCTAACAGGGAATGAGGACTATTAACTTTAGAAAAATTATAATTAGATAACTATTCTGCAAAAGGATCTCAAAAATAACAGTATTTTTACCCGACTGCGCAGGAAGGAGGGTTATGTTGTTCGAGTGTATGTATATAAGTATGTATGTTGAAGTGAAGTTGAAGTTTCCGGCAGCCTAGTCGGGAGACCGTCTGACTTGCGATCCGCAGGTCCTGGGTTCGAATCCCACGGCACGCACCTCTGTCTTTTCGAAGTTATGTACGTATTGTTGATTGCCGCCAACTTCAAACGGCGAAGGAAAACATCGTGAGGAAACCTACATGTCTGAGAGTTCTCAATGTATGATCTTGAAGATGTGTGAAGTCTGCCAACCCGCACTTGGCCAGCGTGGCAGACTATGGCCTAACCCTTCTCACAATGAGAAGATGGCCCGTTCCCAGCAGTGGGACAGTTTGTACAAACAGGGTTGATAAAAAAAAAAGTATGTATGTTTCTATATGATCACCTACAGCCTAAACGCCTTGAACATTTTTGATGTGCTAAGAGTCGTTAGATTCCTCTTCTTTTTCTATTTCAGTGTTTTTTCCTTCGTTTCCTAAGTGTCATAGGCTATTTTTTTTAATAGTAACAATAAAACTTACGAAAAAACTTAAAAAAAAATGCTTTTTCGCAACCTCCAACGACATTTTTCGTAATAAAAATTTGATTTGTCCAATACCTCAAGTACTTAGTTTTTTTTTTTTTTTACCTCAAGTACTTAGTTATAAGCAATAAATTATATTCTATTCTATTCTATACTTGTTCTACGTTAAGATAACTGTTGTCGCACGATCTGTCGTACAAATACGAGAAAACTATTTTCTACCTTTAGTCTAAAGGTAGAAAATAGTTTCTATCGGAATCGGCTCCAACGATTTTAATGAAATTTGGTTTGTAGGCAGATTAGGGGACGATAACTCGATCTTGCTAGGTTTAATTTTTAGTGGTTTGCTCGTATTTTCAGTCATAAAAAATCCGAGTGGAGCTCGGTCGCCCAGGTACTAGTTCTATATCAGATCATTCCTCTATTTATTGGTTGAGTTATTTTCAAACAGTTAATGATAATGTTGTGACAGCTTGCATGCCTGAGAGTTCTGTTCTCGAGGTTGTGTGAAGTCAACCAGGACTGGTTGACTTCGGAGAGGGCGGGCGCCCTCTGTCAGTTTAGTGGATTATGGCGAGTTCTATGTTCTCGAGGTTGTGCGAAGTCAACCAGCCCGCCCTCTGTCAGTTTAGTGGATTATGGCGAGTTCTATGTTCTCGAGATTGTGCGAAGTCAACCAGCCCGCCCTCTGTCAGCTTAGTGGATTATGGCGAGTTCTATGTTCTCGAGGTTGTGCGAAGTCAACAAGCCCGCCCTCTGTCAGTTTAGTGGATTATGGCGAGTTCTATGTTCTCGAGGTTGTGCGAAGTCAACAAGCCCGCCCTCTGTCAGTTTAGTGGATTATGGCAAGTTCTATGTTCTCGAGGTTGTGCGAAGTCAACCAGCCCGCCCTCTGTCAGCTTAGTGGATTATGGCGAGTTCTATGTTCTCGAGGTTGTGCGAAGTCAACAAGCCCACCCTCTGTCAGTTTAGTGGATTATGGCAAGTTCTATGTTCTCGAGGTTGTGCGAAGTCAACCAGCCCGCTCTCTGTCAGTTTAGTGGATTATGGCGAGTTCTATGTTCTCGAGGTTGTGCGAAGTCAACAAGCCCGCCCTCTGTCAGTTTAGTGGATTATGGCAAGTTCTATGTTCTCGAGGTTGTGCGAAGTCAACCAGCCCGCCCTCTGTCAGCTTAGTGGATTATGGCGAATTCTATGTTCTCGAGGTTGTGCGAAGTCAACAAGCCCGCCCTCTGTCAGTTTAGTGGATTATGGCAAGTTCTATGTTCTCGAGGTTGTGCGAAGTCAACCAGCCCGCCCTCTGTCAGTTTAGTGGATTATGGCGAGTTCTATATTCTCGAGGTTGTGCGAAGTTAACCAGCCCGCCCTCTGTCAGTTTAGTGGATTATGGCCTACTCGTATGTATTACCTAGTATATGACCGGCCTCGCAGCTCAGTTGGTACTACCAACTTGGTAGTATGGCTGCCTGCTAAGCCGTAGGTCGTGGGTTTGATCCCCACCCAGGACAAATATTTGTGTGATGAGCATGGTTGTTTGTTATGTGGCTGAGTGTCTATGTGTGAAAAATTATATATGTATGTATTCTAGCGGCCAACTAGTTTTCGTCGTACAAGCTTTGCTTAGTTTGGGCTAGATGGTATTGTGTGAAATGTCCACTAATATTTATTATTTATTTATAATTTCGTTGATTGATAAAAGCCCCAAAAGACTTATTTGGTCAGACCCGAGCTGAGCTGAGTTGTTAGTAAATTCTATTCACTGAAGTCCTAAACGAGTATTTTTTGCAGCATGCTTTATCCCAGCCAATGTCAAATGAAGTCTCCTCCCGACTACCTCGAGAGCTGATCGAATGCTGCCCCTGTACCGACTCCAGAGACGTCCAGGACTGGCTGGGTGACAGCCAGCTGGCTCGCGCAGGAGACGACTGCCCTTGCAGGACCAGGGGGGGTGACTCCGATGGCGCTTCATCACTCTTTTTCCCTGCAGCGCTCCGTCCTGATGGATCTCAAATGAGGTGAGCATATTTATTGAAATGAATAAGTTAGAATGTAGAAAATACACATATTGAATAAAAAAAAATGTACAGTGCAAATGAAGACATATAATTGAAAACTTGCAACAATTGATATTTAATAATGTAGGTTTACTATACCCACCTCCCTACCTTTGTAGGTACATAGGAGAGAGAGAGAGTTACCTATAGGTATAGGTAACTCTCTCTATTCCATTCTATATTCATCCCACATGGTGGTAGGGTCAGCCTTCCTACTTTTGCTTCTCCACTTCGTTCGATCTTCGACGTCGTCGTCTATCAGCTCACATTCACTCATCTCTTTTAGCACTACAGCTTTCCACGTGGTGTTGGGCCTGTCTCTAGATCTTCGACCGGGTATGGAAAGTTGTAGTGCTAAATTCCCTACGTAATCAGTTGGCCTCCTCTTCACATGCGCATACTACCGTAGCCTCCGCCGTGCGGTCCCGGCGTTAGAATAGGACCGCCCCCTATCTTCCCGTGGGTGACGTAGAAGTCGTCTAAGGGACACTCTCAGAGGGCACACCCCATCTCATGCCCTCTGCAATCCAACCCACTTTATTTTACCAACTAAGTACATTCCTAAGCCACAAAAATGCTTCTCACCCCTCTTTCATCTAACAACCTGCTTATTTGAATTTGACACCCCACTTGTTATTAATCAACTTTAAATTGTGTCTCACTCCGCTTTTGTTTAAATAACACAGTCGATTGCAGCGGCCACCCCCCTTATTTAAAGGTCTATTACACCACCCGATTTATCGTGCCCTGTCGGCAGGAACAGGATGGTGTAAAAAGGGACAGGGTCCCGATCTCCATACTTCACAGTCAGGAAGGGCATAAACAGGGCACGATAAATTGAGTAGTATAATAGGCCTTTTAATCAACTTACTCAAATATTTCTACACACACACTATTACAACACACCGACACCGACTTACACCGCTGAAAGTGCTTCAACTTTGCTCTGATATACTACAACCCACTTTTCCCTCACCCAAACCCCACAACAAACTTCTTCCCCCAACACATTCCCCAACCCACTCTTCCCTCACCATGGTGGGCGATATGAAGCGAGTTTGACTCACCAACCTTCATACACCACCACTTTATGGACATCAGAGGGAATGTGTATTCCATTAGCGCTGAACCTCTAATGTCCCAATGTCCTCACCATCTCCTTACAACCACCAACCCACTCCAAACAAAACAAAAAAAAAAAAACACCGCAGCCTCCGCAGCCTACTCTCCTACATCATAACGGTGATGTGGCGTACACCCAGGCTACTCATATTCATATTTTTTATTCATAACAAATAATATGTTACATGTCAAATAATAAACAAGGAAGTATCTATCTAAAAAAAAACATTATTTGCTTCATCAAGCAATGGTAAATGTGTCTCATGCAAAAAAAAAAAACATTAAACACAACAAAAAAGGAATGCAAATAATAATAATCTGGTGATTTCAATAAATAATAACATTAATTACAAAGTGTCAAGTTCAAAAATAAATTATAAATATTAGCAATAGCACACTAATAAAATATATTCAGTATAGGTGCATAATTCAATACGTCAGATAGAAAGCTGATGTTTAGTCAGATTGTTTTTTTAATATTTTCCTCCTCGCGCACGTACTCGTTTTTGTCGAGCCTGGTTACGACACACATTCACCTCAGCATTTTCATTTCGGCAACTTGGATGGTATGGGCATGTTTTTGAATCACGGGCCACGTTTCACTGTCATACATAAGGACTGGTCTCATTATGGTCTTATAAATCTTATGTACCTATAGGTAACTATTAAATTAAATTTAAATAAATGACACCATAATTATGTACTTATACATAGAGCAAGTAATATTTTTAAACTAAGATAGATAGCTGATACATAAAGTACTTATTTATTATTAGGGAATGTACCAAAAATACTTGAAATGATTATTGTGATAATATCAATAACTTCTATGATGTCAGTTTTGATGACGTGTTTATTTTCTAACAAAAAGTAAAGTATTTATAATAAGTGGTGCTTATTAGGGTTCCGTACCTCAAAAGGAAAAAAACGGAACCCTTCCGGAGACTAAGACGGACAGACGGACAACAAAGTGATCCTATGATCACTTTGTTGTCCGTCTGTCCGTCTGGCCATCCGTCCGGGTGTCAAGACCTGTATCTCGGGAACGCGTGAAGGTATCGTGTTGAAATTAAAACCATATACGCCGATCCATTGTCTCTTGCTGCAGAAAGAACAATCAAATTTCTCAGTTTTAGTAAATAAAAGTTACAGCCGAATATGTCGCCAAAAACTCATATTTCGACACTCACAAGGGAATCAAAACCTATGGGGTACTTCCCGTTGACCTAGAACTATGAAATTTGGCAAGAAGCATTGTGTTATAGAACACGTATAGGAAAAAATCCAAAAACTGGTCATTTTTTATTTAATCACAAAAAATAGTGTTTTTATGCAAGGAATGAGAGTCCAAATTTTAAGTGAATTAACCGTATCATGTGGATGATGAATGAAAGAACATCATTAGCACGAGCTAAAACAGGTTAATAATCATTTTTATAATGTGTAATTTGCGGTTTATGAAGGAAAATTTATATAAATTACTAGTTTGTACATAACCCTCGGTGCGCGAGTCTGATTCGCACTTGTCTGGTTTTTTATATAAAAAATTGTGGGGCTAACATGTTTTAAATTATACTTTTATATGTTTTCGTCTGAAGGTTGTCGTTCAAATTAGGAATGACAACCTGCCACTACGTAGGTATACAACTATTATGAATAGATGCATTCATTCTGTGATAGTTGAATCAATGGAACTTGTTATGAGGAACTATAATACATTCATAAAAACTTTTCAGGCCTTCAGATACCAAAGAAGATCCCAAAAATCTTTTAGAACCTGAGGTAGCCCTAGCCACATCAGTACTAGATACGTTGCGAGAAGTAACTGAAGAGGAATATCGGGATGCACTTGAAAGAGAAGCCGCTAGAAATGTTAATCCAGATCCAGTACCAGAAGAGACGGCAAGAAATGTGGTAATTGTTTTGAATCCTCAGAACTCCGATGATAACGAAGATTTCATCTCAGAAGCATCTCATGTCCAAGAATCTCGATGTATTCATCCATTAGAAAGTACACCTTTAAGCAAAATGAGCGCTTCGAATCAAATAACTATTTTACCCAAGTCGTTTAAACAGCTAACCCTTCCACATAGAAATTTACTGCACTTCGACAGTGATTTAGGAGCTAGTAATGTTGAAGAAAGTATAGTGGATCCGAACGAAAACATACTACAGTCTTCACTTGAAGCACCAGGACTTAGTAATACGATTCCTTTAAAAAACCTGTTAGATAATGAAAACGACGGTTTCAAATTCCGTAACCCAAATTTAAAGTTAGGGAAATTTAATGACAACGAGTCAATAGAAAGATTTAGGTTGTCATTGGAGCCCAAATACAACTTAGATATAAATAACGATGGTGATCTCCGGTCTGATTCTAGTAATATACAAAGTCAACTAGAATTAACAAATGATAAAAATATCCATTTATTCGGCAACCAAAATCTCCCCCTCACGTTAAGAAATTTGTTAAAATTAAGAGATGTTGAATTGATTCCAAAATCTATCCGTAACAAACCATGGGCTAAATCTAATGTTGATACATCAAAGTTTGCAATTCCAACTCTGTTTAATTACAATAAAAATAATGACTGTAATGGAAAAGAACAATATTTAAAAGATATTACAATGAACTCCGAAAATATAAATTCTGAACAAAGAAAAATAACTGAAACTAATATTGATACTAGTGAGATTGACGATAGAGAGGAATTTCAAAATTCTGGAATAAACTCAAGGCATGAAATAAATACACCATTTAATGAAATAATTAGAGATTCTGATTACAATGAAAATATGAATGATAGTGAGAAAGGTGATAACGTAAGAGACACAGATTTAAATTTAGATGCATATTCAAGCCCATCTCAAATACAATCAGTTTTTATGGAAACTGATAATCAAATGGATTTAGGTACTACCACACCAATAAAAAGTGATTGTACAGACAATTTCGCACAATTAAAGATATCAGATACGAATAACAAACCAATAGAAATACAAAAAATATTCCAAGAGACAGATTCCAATTCACCTGAATTAGGCAGTGTTTTATTTTTAACAGAAGATTCTAATAATTTTAACGTCAATACAAAAGCCAGTGATTTTTCACAGGAACAAGATATTAATACTAATCAAGATGATTCAGAAACCAATAGTAGTAATACATTTGCTCTAGAACCTTTACAAAATACTTTATGTGAATCAGAAGAAAGTCAAGAAAATATGGCAGTCGATTCTAAATCTATTGAAAAAGATGCAACAAGTAACAAAGTAACATCGCAAAGTTTTGTAAAAACTATGGATGATAGTAATGTAGAACCACAAATTGAAGAAGTGCCAAATTTAAGTAAAACTCTATCAAACTTAAGAGAAAACGTTGTAAAACAATTAGATAATTTAAAAAAACCATCAATAAATTCAGTCCTGTTTAATAAATTTAGTAAAAATGATAAGTTAAATGAAGACAATGAAAGAGAAGTATCTAATGATGGAAAAATAGACCAAGTAATGACAAATATGAATTTCGGGAATGATGATGTCATTGAGAATGTTTCTGATATTTCTATGAATGATTTACAAACCATGTCAAATAATTTACTGTATAACAATATAAATGACCAGAGTAAAAAACATACTATGGATACTACTGTTAGTAGCAAAACAAGTGAAACAAATTCTAAAAATGACAATGAATTATTAGAAACAAATCTCAATCCCATAGTTACCAATGAAGAATTGAACATAAAAGAAAATGCATGTCTGACAAGTTTGGAAACCAAAAATGCTGACAACACAGAGAGTAATGGTGTCAAATCTGTAATTAAAGATGTGCAAGAAACAGAAATGGACACCGGAGCTAGTAACACTGTTATAAATACTTTACCTAGTGTATTAGATATACTTAATCCAAATTTAAAATTACGCACTCCATTAGTAAGTGATATAAATTTATCACCCCCAACTGACCGATTACATCTGTTAGGGAAGCCTCTTGGAGATGTTTTGAATATAAATACTAATTTACCAACTTTAGATGGTCTTAGAGAACGAGTAGTTAATATTTTCAGCATCGATAACGGGAGCTTAGACAGTGATCCATCATCTCTAGAAGCAGATTTTACAAATGATTCTCCTCTCAAAACTATGGCTACAGAAGCTAGTAGAAGAAACTCCTATAAAGAATTGCCTTTACTGAAGCAGTTAGATGACTTTAGTCATAACATAATTCAAAACAAATTAAAGATTACTCCATTTGATTCTCTAACAAAGTCACGAACGCTTGATTTGAATTCGTACAGAGCTCATCTACCCTCTCCAAATTCTTTAGATCTAAAACCACTTAAAATTGAACCAAGGCTTAAGAACCGGACTGGAAAAAATAAACTTTTAATTGATTTAGGATCAGACAGAACAATACCTCGTAAAAGTAGCCCGAAGATATTAGTCAATAATCATTTAGATAGCTTGCCTAATTTTGAAGATCTAAGATATGCCCTTCAATCAAACGCAAGGAATTTATTGATCAATCCAACACTTCCAGATTTAAATTTACTCACAGGAAATTTTCGCTCCAATGATATAGAAGATGTTGCCAAAAATATTCGGCTAAATACTGAAAAAACTTTTAAGGGATTGCAACGAAAAATTAAATTATCATCAAAGAAGTCAAGCATCGGAGATTCATTGACAAATCCACAAGAGATATTAGATGATATGAACGATAAGTTAAAAGGTATACATTATGATTTAAATGATCGCCTTTCATCTATTCGTGAAAATGTTTTAGATTCGGCCAAGTTAAGAACTGTTGATCAACCTCGTAAAGCGGCTAATAGAAATGTAATGACAAATCTTCGAAAATCGAAGCTTAAAACAACTTCACCACGTCTTCAGACATCAGCTAGCACAACCAAAAACCAAGAGCTCCCTTCAGAACCTCGGAATTTTATTGCTCCAGATTGGATCAGGTCACGCAAAAAGCAAAATGTAGCTGAAAGTGCTCCCACTCCTAAGTCAGTAAATGCTCCATTATCTTACTCACATAGGAAATCATCGCCTTTAAAACACAACCCTTTTGAGACAGAATCTCTACCAGAAAGAAAATTGACATTATCATTAAATAGAGATGTGACAAAGGATAAGGACATGAAACGCCCTTTATTTAGAACAGCAGCAAGCCCTTTTAACAGCCAACGTAAGCAGAATAAAGTAACAATTTCTTTTGGGACAACGACTGCACCACCTCGCTTACCACCACGGCCTATTGTACCACCGCGGCCCGTAAGTAGAGTTCCAAATATGTCAAAATCACAATCCGAGGACGTTAATCCACAAAGTACTTCTTCAGGCTCCATTGATACATCTACTAAAGCAAAATCACCTATTACTTCCAAGTCATTATCAGGTAGATTCACGCCTCTGCGAACCTCAGCCCCGATACCTTCTTCTGTTGACGAAGATTATGAAGATACATTAAATAATTTTGCTGATGAGGATTTCCCTTCAATAGATACTAAATCAAAATCATCAGTATTCAGAGAAATGTCTGAACCAGACTTAAAAATAAAGACTAATTCAAATAGACGTATATCTGTAAATAGTTTTGGCGAAAATATAGAAAACCTTCCAAGTATGAGTACGAGTAAATCATTAATAAAACCAAATTGGCCAAGAGTAACTGAAAACTCATTCTTGCCCAGGGCAAGGGATGCTGTAAATTTAAAAAAGTTGAATAATGTCCCTATGTCTATTAAAGATGTAAAAAATGAGCAATCTGATATGCTAAGATCGCCGACAGAAAATACTGGTATGGTTATTGGTGAACCATTGAAAGAAAACGTATCTTATAAATGCAGAATGGTTTGTACAAAAGAAATAAAATAACAAAAATCAGTGTTGGTTGTTACACTACATCTTAAGAGACTCATCACAAAACTGTAAATATAATATAAGATCAAATGAACTTCTAGAATCGCAGTTATATCATAATTGTTAAATCGTTCATTCGAAGATACAATATTGTAAGCCAAATTCACTTGAATTTATATTATTTATTATAGTGTCTACTGCAGACAAAAATAATGATGTTAAATTATAACTGAAGAATGAACGAACACATGTAATAAACACGGTTTATTAATAAGATATACTAATGGATTTAATGTAAGACGTAATGGGTACTATGGTACTATGGTATTATGGGTACCTTGGCACCAGGAATAGTCAGTGGCGGGTTATTTGACTGAGTATTTAGTTCATTTTTAGCTCTTTTAGACGTAATGTTGTTATTATATTTTATCTACACAATTATGTAACTTCAGTAAATACTGAACTAATTCTGAATCTTTCACAGTTAGAATTGCATGTGTAACCGTCTGAAAACCTAGTTAGTTTATAAGCACATAGGAATAACTTAATTTATTAGAGATTATTTATTTATTTGACTATTTATTTGTAATAAATGGAATAACGTTACTTGATTGTTTTTTCTTTGCATTTTTTTATCTGATTACCAACTATTATTGATAATTTTTTTAATTTACCAACCAGAAAAATTGAAAAAAAAAACAGGAAAATTAAATAAAACTGGCAAAGTACGAATTTGAATAACAATCCAAGGCTTCAGTACAAGGTAAACAGGCATAAATAACAAACGTCGTGTCTAATGTGTTTGTAACTTTACGCATTCTTCGTTTGGTTGGAAGGACTCCAAAAGTGATTGTTATAGCGAAAGATTACACAATACACAAGTCAACACGAATGTTGACTTTGATATGAATTATACTAGGGAGTATGAAATTTCGATAGGTTTATCGAAAAAGTTTCTTTTGTTGGAGAACGGTTAATCAATATTTTAGCATATCCATAGTTACAATTTTTATTTATAATTAAATCCAAACTAAGTATAAAGACAAATAACAAAGATATATACCAGCATTTTTATCAACTTTTAATATTATATCTATTTAGAAAAAATATGAAAAAATATAATTAAATGAGAACACTATTACTGACTATGGATCTGCGAATATGATTTTAATTTCAACTCGATACCTTCACGCGTTCCCGAGATACAGGTCTTGACAGACGGACGGACGGACGGACGGTCAGACGGACAACAAAGTGATCCTATAAGGGTTCCGTTTTTTCCTTTTGAGGTACGGGACCCTAAAAACGGCAATTCAGAAATTAGAAATAAGGATTGTGTGTACCTTGAGGTGTTCTTGCGGCGGCGGCGTCGGCGTCGTGTGGCGGGTCGCCCTCTTCCCTAACAACGGATCGGATGCTGCTTGCGGGTCGCTGGTCTGCTCATGGCATAAACACAATATATTAATAAGATAAGTAAGTTAAAAAGAAAAATCTTGTCTTCCCGTAACAATGTATTTAACAATAGTTGGTAAAATTGACAAAGGTCACGGAACCCGGTGTCTGTGGAGCTAAAATTAAAATAAAAAAAAAACATAACAAATGATTCAAGGATGATTCCTTGTCCAATTCATAAAAAATGGGACATCCGATTTTATAGTTCATGTACCTAATGATTCTCTTAAAATGTATTCTATGTCATATACTTGACATACTTACTCGTACGTACTTCGAACAGCATTTCTGATTGATATATACCTATTTTGTGCGTGACCGAGGCAGTACGTTGATCCCATGACCTTGTTTTGCTCTGTACTTGAATAGCATAATCTAGTCTCTATATAAAATATAAAAATCAATTGCTGTTCGTTTGTCTCGCTAAAACTCGAGAACAGCTGGGCCGATTTAGCTGATTTTGGTTTTGAAGTGTTTGTCGTAGTCCAAGGAAGGTTTAAACGTTGAGAAAATATCGGGTCCACTCATTGATAGGTGATACGAAGTACGCCGGGTCATCTAGTAAATAATATTAATAATACAATTACTGTCAATGTGAATTCTGTGAGTCTTTGATTTTGCGTCAAACATTGTACGTGGACTTTTTATATAGTTCTCGATTATTTTCTCAAGAGATTCGTAGTCAAAATCAAGTAACTTGACTACTAATCTGTTGGGGGAAAAAAAACGAGAACCTTCTAAAAAGGCTACGTACAATATTTGACGCAGAGTCAAAGTTACCCACGTTGACTGTAATGCAATCATTGCACTCGGCTTTTAATTTTTTCTTTATGTAGGTAGGTACTTAAGGTTGTTAAATCATAACCTTGTATGTGGGAATGTCTTGAGTAAATGACAGGCCATATACATTCCATTGCCATTTCTCAGGTATTCTACAAGCTACAAGTATCTATTCAGCTACTTCAGCTACATCGATCGATTTAAAATAAGATTTTTGAAAATATATTAATATCCCATATTTTATTTCCCATAAGTGGGTGGACCATGGAAGGCCATGCTCCTTCGAAGGTCAATTATTAAAAAGTCGTAGTTATTGCCATGCGATGACAAATTCCTTCTACTCACACTTTCATCCATCGAACTGAAGGACACAGACGCGGCGGCGAGTCGCTCGCGCTCCTATTTTGTCTGTGCAGTCCCTTGTTTCGTTGACCTCAGTAGTCGACGTTAAAATTGTAATTTGCGCTCACAGTAAAACGTTAGTTTTTAAATAAATAACCTATTATTTTCTTTATTTTTTACTCTAAATTAATATACAAGGATTTGATATGGTTCTAAAGAAAAAAAAACTTACTTTATTTGGAATTCAGTTAAAATATCGGTAGTTTTCCTAGAAAAGTCAATGGTTCCTTGTAAGGCCGATAAAAAATTTGACGGTTGACCTTACTAGGGCACATAGCCTTACTATATACATCTAGAAATTATGAAAATATTAATATTGAGTTTGTAGTTGTAAATACGTATCGGGAAGGTAGAAAAGCATTGTTTATGTTTATAATATTATTACTTATAACGGATCATTCAACTTTCAACTTCTTAGAAACATTTAGGCCTTGCAAGGAACCGACCCATTTTAGCTCAGTTTTTTTTTTATAATTTCGTTATAAATGTTATTGGCAACTTATTTGATATCGATTTAATACTCATTAATGTTATTTTTAAAGCATTTTCACGAATACATTCTTAGATATAAGATTGTATTCAAGTAATTTTCGTTGAGGGTTTTATAAGTGAATATATTATGATGAGCATTTAATGTTTCGTTTTAATGAAATACCTTTTTATGTAGTTTAGGTATAAACAGATATTTTGATTTTCACAATGTTAGTTAAACGACTGATTTATTTTATTGGCCTTGTATGGAGCCTTGTTCCTAGCAAGGCCGTTTGGGAAAGCTTTACAAAATTGAAGTTTAGTAAATAGTGATTGAATCACTGGTTTAGTTGAAGTGTATGCGCTAACTACCCTCTGATAAATCGTAAATAATAATCACCAAATATTTAACATGCCAAATATAATTAAGTGTAATAAACTGTGATAAAAATATTACAAAGAAAATACCAGGACTGGAATGCAGGTCATGCGGCAAGGTAGTACATGCCAGCCAAGCATGTACCGGATTGACATCAAAACAAATCTCGGTGATACGGAACTCGGATAACATTGAGTGGACGTGTGAAGAGTGCCAGAGAAGTTCACCACTAAGAAAATCATCGTTTATCGTACCCGATGAAGAGGAGGAAGATGACGATGAAGAAGTAATGTCAAGCGAAAACATGGGAAATAGTTTTAACATGAACAAGTTTTTAAAAGATATCACCGCCGAAATAAAGAAAGTGATAAACAAGGAACTTCAGTTCCTGGAAGCTTCAGTTGTTGCCTGTTGCAACAAAATTGATGATCTAGCGATAACAGTTGAATCACAAAATAGAGACATCAAAGAACTAGATAACAAATATTTGCAACTAAAAAATAAATATGATAACACGGAACTCGAATTAACATCGCTTAAACAACATGTAAGAAAAATCGACCAGCATCGCTTGGACAACGTCATAGAAGTAGCAGGGATCCCTAAAGTGCAAGATGAAATCCTAGATAGCGTATTATGCCAATTAGCTAAGACTCTCAAGGTCGACAGCAAGCAGGTTCATTCTGTCAAACGTCTCCCTCTTCGAAAAGGGCGAGATGAACGTACAATCTTGGTGGAACTCCGATCAAAAGAACAAGCTGATGTGTGGGTGCGTGCTGCGAAGACAAGTCCTGTGTATATCGAGAATGTTGTCGAAGAAGTTCCCGTAGCTGCAGCCAAGTCCAAGGTGACCGTGCGCCGAGCCCTAACCAGAGCAAATAAGTTCCTGTTATGGCAGTGCAAACAAAGGCTTAGGTCGACCTACAAATACATCTGGTTCCAGGACGGGAAGGTGTTGGCACGGAAAAATGACAATGATAAACCTGTAGTGATTAAAAATAAAGATGAAATCGAAAAGTTAGCCGCATAAACCGCATACATAATAATAGTATATGTCGATATACTTATAGTTAGATGTAATTAGCTAAGTATATAGGTACCTTCAATCTATCTATTATATATTGTATTTTATTCTGTATAATCAAGTAGACAAGGTATAATAGTGTTAATTAGCGTGCTTCGTATAAGTAAATTATTATTATAGAAGTACCTGTAACTAGTGAGCAGCAGCGCATTCTAAGTAAATACGTGCCGCTTCATTTTGAAGTAAATAATATGAATCGTAAAAACTAATTTATTTATAATATTTAAACTACAGGTAGTTTATTGTTTAGTTCGCCCCTGTTTGTTATCTTACCGTAAGTATAGTTTGTTATTAGTTAAAAATTTCAAATATTTATGTTAAAGAATTGAGTCATGAGGTACCTACCTTGATAATTTCTTTTTTATATTGCTTAGAAGCATAGATGGTGAATCTGTACCACGACAAACCGAATGGTTTTTTGGTACAACTTTGATTTAAACTATGTAATGTGTAAAGATTGATGATAAATAAAAAAAAAAAAAAAAAAAAAAAAAAACTGCAATAATAAATAATATTTTCTATGTTACACAATAAAACAAAGCGTTATTTAATAGGTAATTTGTTTGTTCCATTTATCCTGTAAATAAAGGAATAATAACTGTTTATGTGTTATAGTGGCCTTCCATGGTCCACACTAACTTATTAAATGCGACAAAATAATTACACACTCTACATAAGTTATACTAAAACGAATAAATATATACAAATACAAACAAACAAATACAAATTTCAATTTACACTGTCACTTAAATGACTGTGTGACCCAAGCTGGTTAACACACGTTTCTTTACAGGTAAGACTGCTGGAATACATTTGGTGCGACAGATTTGCTACAAAGCCAATAGACAGCCAAGCCCTGGAAGTCTAGAGATGTACAAAATACTTTAAAAAAAGTATTTAAATACAAAATGCAAATACTTTTCTAATTTACTATTTCAAATACAAAATACTTTTGCTTTTAGTATTTAAATACTAAATGCAAAATAGGTAAGTATATAATAGGTATAATTTAACACGAACTTTGCAACTTTGTTTTTTTTTTCAGTGATAAAAGCTTCTAAAAAGTCTTTAGTCTGTTTTTAGCATGTTGCTAACACGTGATTTACAGTACCTATTTCAATACACTCCAAATACTATTTTTCTAACATATGTTGGTGTTAACTATTCATTTGACAATATATACATTAACGGTAGTGATTTAAATATTAAATAAGGAAGTCGACGTGTTTGGAAATTAATTCGATGGACACTCGTACATTGTTTAACGTACAAAATATGCAAAATACGTACATAAGCAAGGACACAATTGAACTGAACACCAATGGAAAATGGATGGATCAATCAACATAGGGCAACAGCTTCACGGGTTCTCGCCGGCTTAATTTATAGACACGGTCCCCGATAATTTACTTTCATTGGCATTACCTCCCTTTTTGACTATTTTATCTCTGGACAAGTTAATTTGAATCAACGGCGCGAAGAGGCTCATACTCTTTTCGGTAGATAGATACGTAATTTTCCGGGTTTTCAAATTCCAATGATTAACAAATATAAATATCTTTATTATCAAACCATTTGCGCAAATATATAAATACTGTGGCTTTGACTGGCCTTGTGGCTTAGTTGGTAGTATGTCTGTATGCTGTGCCGTAGGTCGTGGGTTCGATCCCCACACAGGGCAAACATTTGTGTGATGAGCATGGATGTTTGTTCTGTGTCTGGGTGTTTCTATGTATCATATGTATATATTTACAAAAAATAAAATAAAAAAAGTATATCTGTATTCTATCAGCCATCTAGTTCCATAGTACACAAGCATTTGCTTAGTTTGGGCTAGATGGTGTTGTGTGAAATGTCCACAAATATTTATTTATTTATTTATTTATGAACCCCGCACTAGGAGAACCAGTATCGCGAGCGGGCGGGGTAGTATCTAGAATTTTAGAATCAATGGAATTTCAAAATTTTAGATCAAGCTGCGCAAGAGTTAAGAGAACCGTTGTCGCACTCTCACATACAAATAGGAGAAAACTGTTTTCGACCTCTAAACATTAACCGATTAGTAGTAATTTCTAAAGTTTCCGGCAGCCTAGTCGGGAGACCGTCTGACTTGCGATCCTCAGGTCCTGGGTTCGAATCCCGCGGCACGCACCTCTGTCTTTTAAAAGTTATGTGCGTATTGTCAACAATAAGTTGTTGATTGCCGCCAACTTCAAACGGTGAAGGAAAACATCGCGAGGAAACCTACATGTCTGAGAGTTCTCAATAATTTACCTCTTGAACCTCTTGAACTGTTTTGCCCAGATCGGGCATACCATCTCGCCTTACGGCATTTATGCGGCAGATCCGCCTTCATCGAATTGCAGCTTTACGCCGCCCTCATAATATCCACAATAGCGTATTTATAGCTCAAATAGCATCATTGCTTCAACGAATCAAAGTCAAAGTAATTTATTGATAAATATAAATTTACAAGTCTTGTATACAATAGTATACAACTAAAACAACAACAAATACTATTTCATTGATATTCAGATATTATTAATCTTGAAAGATGTGTGCAGTCAGCCAACCCGCACTTGGCCATCGTGGTAGACTATGGCCTTACCCTTCTCACAATGAGAAGATGGCCCGCGCCCAGCAGTAGGACAGTTTGTACAAACAGAGCTGATAAAAAAAAGTAATTTCTAATCACTAACGACTTTACCGAAAAACGTTAGTTAACTTTTAAAAGCATTGCTTTACATATTTTGTCAACTTTTCGCTGATACGTAAATGACATTTGCGGAAAGAAGACAGAGAAATTAAGACGATGGTTAAAGTTAAGTAAGTTTTTCGGTAAGGCCGTAAGTAACCAAAACCAAAAAGTCGAATTGAGCACCTCCTTCTTTTTTGAAGTCGGTTGAAAAAGCTGAAAACACTACCCTCTTTCTTCTGTAGTAGAGGTAAATATAATACCTGTAGCAGTGATAATAGGTACCTATTCTAGTTGCAGAAAATCAACCTAAGGTGAATTTACCTTGCCGAATAAAACTGCGCTAATAGTGGGTACCTATACATTTCTCATGCATATATTCCTAAATTAAAAGTTATTCTAATTAACCCCAATACTGGCGTTAGGTATATAAAACATTCCGGTAAAATATAGGTGTTACTTCGCGAATGTAAGTTCGCAAAGAAGACGTTCTTCTAAAGAATTTACATTACAAGAATAACGTAAGTAATTTTTGAGTAAATATTTTTTAACCCTCAACACAAAATGAGTTGTTGAGTTGTGTGTTATAAGTTGACGTGTATCTGTGTGTCTGTCTGTGGCGTTTTGTTTGAAAGAAGAGAGACAAGAGTGTTCTTAGTTATGTTTCAACAAAATCGGTTCAGCTGTTTTTTTTGTCGGGTGTTTTTGAGTTATTTAAAGTTATACTTGCTAGATGTGTATATGTTATATTATACATACCTATATGTATATATTATTATATACATAAGAAATTTAATTGTCTATTTATCAAATTCCGTAACATAAAATTACCTATATGAAAGGAATTATGATCCATTAGAAAACCGGCCAAGTGCGTGTCGGCCCACGCGCAGTGTAGGGTTACGTAGTTGCAAACTACAATGGATTTAAAACAGGGCTTCTTGTTTGATTACTAAAACATTTTTACTTCTCTAATAGAACAATTTTTGATCGACCATTACTCGTTAAATCCTAAAACCTATTTAGCTGTAATAGTTTTTCTTTTAATTTTATCATTAATGCTACTGCCAAAGAAAAAACACATTTCCAACATCAACCATTTACATGGCGGGAGATGCAAAAATTAAAACGAGACGAGAAAAAAATCATCCCCACTTTAGTGTAGGGGAGGCATCCTAAAAATATGTTTTCAATATTATATTATTACTACTAATTAATATGTATAGATAAGATTTATAATATAGATATATAAGATTTTTGCAAATTTCAGCTTTCTAAAAGGTAAGTACTAAGTCTTTGAGGAAAGCCGCGGACGGACATACAGACGGACTTTAAAGTTTCCTTGTCGACTACTGTAACAATTTCGATATCCGTTGGGACTTATTATTCTATATTTATATTAATTTTAGAAAATGGCTCCAATACCGCAAGAGTACCAGCCAAACGTGGAATCCGAAGACCGGGAGACGGTTCTGGAGTTCAGCGGAGAAAGTATCGTGGTATCTGGCATGTCGGGCCTCTTTCCGTCCTCAGCGAGTGTCAAGGAGTTTTCAGACATTTTGTACTCTAAGGCAAGTTTACATTTCTATAGTGGTATTGATTATTGTCAATTATTGATATCGTGCCTCCTACGTTACATGGTCTAGTTTTACTTACATTACGGATACAGAGCTTTATCCTGAATTTTTGATACCAGGTTTTATCAGTAAAAAAATGGCTTAAAATTTTCATATTTGACATGTAGGGGCATAGGTAAGTGCATGTCAGCGGATTTTGAGTGCTAGAGTAAAGTATGGGGGTTTTGGCGGGAACGTCATCGAAACATGTTGTTGCTTTGTTTTATTTTTATAGACTTGTGTTATTTTGAATATTAATGATATTTGAATATTAATGATATACGATAAAAATGGTGGTGTTTTATTCATTAAGTGTTCGATCAAGTATATGAGTGTGGGCAAGTGAAATGAAGTAGTGAAACGTGTCATTTTAAGTTGTCGACAAAATTTCATAGAAGCTTCTAGTAAAGTCGCCACCACTTTACTGAATCAGGACTCGACTTATAAATTGACTGTATACTTGATTTAGATTGTGACTAGAACATTTACTACTTGTTTTATTCAAGAAACGAAAAAATCCTAATACTTGACACTGGCAAATGTTTTAATGCGGGTCCAATACAAAAAAGAAGAAGAGTGCACTGGTGATATCGAGTACTTGTGTGATTGGTAGATTTAGTTATTTTGGATTAATTATTATCGTATTAGAATAAAGTTTTGTTTCTTAAAGTTACACTTGTATATCCTTTGGCGCCAGTGCCAGTGCCAGTGACCCCAGTGCAGTTAGGAATCCCACGCTTAGGCTAGGCGCAATTAATTAATAATAAATAAGTGCAACAGGCCACTTACAGACACATCGAAACTGCAAAAATCTAAATATACCTATCGATACAGTTGCTTCGTCTATATCAAGTCTAATCTTTAATGTGTAAATGTGGAAATTTTGTCGTTTACACGTTTATTCCGGTCAAAATAACAGCTATTGTTAAGTATGTGTAAGAAAGAGTCCGTAGTTCGACCATCACACCGATATTTTTATAAGTTCATGCAGTTATTTTATACCAAACACAAAATAATCATTTAAAAAAAACAATTCATAATTGGCGGAGAAATCGCTGCACAAACTGATGCCATTGTCAGAACTGGACCATTTCAATTTGGTCCAGTCCACACGGGAAGGTGCTTCCCGTATGGACCAAGACTGGACTGTGAGCTGGTGCAACTTTCAAATAAAAAAATAATCATTAAAATCGGTTCACCCAGTCGAAAGTTATGAGGTAACATATAAAAAAAAAACAGTCGAATTGAGAACCTCCTCCTTTTTTGAAGTCGGTTGAAAAAAAACATACAGACGAATTGAGAACCCGAAATCGAAACCGGTTGGAAGACATCGTTCTCTTGACCAACTAATCGTGAGTTTTTTCCGGTAATCTTCTTCTTTTTTGTATTGGACCCGCATTAAAGCATTTGCCAGTGTCAAGTATTAGGATTTTTTCAAGTTTCTTGAATAAAACAAGTTTTAAATGTTCTAGTCACAATCTAAGTCACGTATACAGTCAATTTATAAGTCGAGTCCTGCTTCAGTAAAGTGGTGGCGACTTTACTAGAAGCTTCTATGGAGTTTTGCCGACAACGAAAAATCACACGTTTTACTGCTTTATTTCACTTGCCCACACTCACGCACCTTATCGAACACTTAATGAATAAAACACCACCATTTTTATAGCATTAATGTTCAAAATAACACAAGTTTAAGAAAATAAAACAAAGCAACAACACGTTACTTAGACGTTCCCGCCAAAACTCTTTCCGGTAATCAGTGAGTATTCATTTATAATATATAAATGAATACTCACGAAAGTTTTAGTACAAGAATTGAGAACCTCCATCTTTTTGGAAGTCGGTTAAAAAACCATTCGCCCGGTCACAGTTAAAACAGGTTACTATCTGATTAATTACAGACTAATCCTGTAAACAATGACGAAGTACGCTGGACGTTGAAACATCCCCAAGCCTCAGAGTACATAGGCAAGGTGTCGGGCTTAGATAAATTCGATGCTCAGTTCTTCATGGTGCACAAACATCTCGGGGAAGCCATGGACCCGATGGCGAGGAAAGTTCTCGAGCACTCTTATCAAGCCATATACGACGCTGGACTGAGTCCCAAGCATCTCAATGGGAAGAAAGTCGGAGTTTATATAGCAGCTGCTTTTTCTGATTCCGAAAATTATGGTTTCGTGAACTTTCATTCTAAAACAGGTTATGGTATTACAGGGTAAGTTTGCATATTTTATACACGATAGGCACGCGCTTGTCCGTCATGCCAATGCAACTGATATTAGGCATTCCGGTCTACGATGGAATACGCTTACCAGGAATAAATGTATCATTCGCGATAGCTTATGTGATGTACTTATTACTTGACTGCACAGTTAAATGCCTACTTGTTTTTTTTTTTAAATTATTATATTTAATATTATGAAAAGAAAAAGTATCGTATACTGTGAGTTAAAGTAGGTAAAGACGAATACGTGTAGGTATCTCACAAATCTATGTGTCAACCCGTTTTGACTAATGGCAGTTAAATTAAAACATGTTAACACACAATGTGTACTCGAAAACCATTATCCTTTCCACTTGCTATCTACGCACGCTTACTTGTTTTTTTTTTCTTATCGAGTAATGTCATCCTGGGCCCTGATTCCGTATATACATCGGATCGCATTACGTGAAATTGACGCGGCTGTGTGACAATGAAAATTAAACTTTAGTACTTCAAACTTAAAGTGTAATTTTCGTTGTCAACACACCTACGTCAATTTCATGTTACGCAGCTGATGGTCATAAGGAATAAGGGCCCTGAATAAATATTTCGCTTCGAGAAAAGGTAGTCCCGTTGGCGACCGATGGCCTATAAATGGCAGGGCACTTCCGTACCCCCAGATATAAGTGAATATACTGAATGGTGTTCAATAGAACAGGGGTGGAGAAACATAGCCAATAGTTAGATTAAAGAGAGATGACGTATTATTCAGGCGGCGGATTTCACAGGCTTAACCTGTTTATTTTACAGGAACAGTAAAACTATGTACGCAAACCGAGTATCCTACTGGTTGAATGCTAAGGGACCTTCAATGACGATAGACGACGCCTGCTGCGGCTCTATAGTAGCTCTGGAAGAGGCTGTCAACGCTATGAATTCAGGGATTATAGAGGCGGCTATTGTAGGGGGAACTAACATCTGTCTTTCTCCGCATTCCCTGGTACATTATAACAGGTATGAGTTAGATAAAAAAGACAACTGGCATATTTTTGGAGAATGATTCCTACACATCTATATTTAAAAATTATGTAGCCTAATCTAAATAAATCTTTTAGAAAAGAAGTGTTTAAGTAATTGACTAAAAACAGCCTCGTCTCAAAAAAAAATAGTTTAAAAAACTGAATGAAAAAACAGTATTGTTTTCGGCTGGGTTGACTACGGAAACAGTAGAAAGTGGTTGATGGAGCCCGCGGGCGTGGTCAAATAAACCCGTGGGCTAAGAGATGCGACTTATGGGTCGAGATAACCCCGAAAATAACTAAAAGTGGTCAACTGAGCCCGCGGGCTCAGTGGGCTGTGGGCTCAGTTGACCACCAAATATTCATAATAAGCAATTAGTTTACTTGGATGACATTTTTTCAGTTATCTTGTTATAAAACCAAAATACTGAACCGATTTTTATACAATTTATATAGGACAACATCGGAAAATGTATATAGGACCAATCTATCCAACGAAAAAGCATCAAAAACAATTTCATTCATTTCATAATTAAACAAAACAATTCATAATTAATTCATTAAAATACAAAAAAAAAAACAAAAACAGTCAATTTGAGAACCTCCTTCTTTTCGGATATAAATACTCGACCAAGATTTTTTTCTGCTGGATAAAATAGTTTTTTCTTTTAAATTTATTTTTTATTTTTAGGTGCATAAAAATATCACCGGATGGCAAAACGAGATCTTTCGATCAGAATGCGGACGGCTGTGCCAAGTCCGAAGCTATTAGCGTTATTTTCCTTCAAAAAGCGAAGTATGCTGTGAGGTGAGTATTGATATTGCTTTTGGTTTGGTTTTATTCGCACGTATGCTTATCCCCTAGAACACTACCTACCCGTCTTACTTATAAACGCATGTTAAATTCTTATTCACTGAATAAGGACTTGTCACTTTCTGTCAGACGGGAACTGTCACGTGCTAAAACGGAACAAAACACTATTTAACTAAATGCGCTCATTCAACATTTATAAGTAAGACGGCACATGAACAATAAAATTCTCCTAGCGAAGTTCTAAAAAGTAAGAAATTTTTGCAAATTTATTTCTTACATATAAGTTAACTCGTATGTCCATAGTATCAAACAGAAGACCCTGTTTTAAGTGTGGCACGACACATTTTTTTCAGTTATTTTGTTATAAAAACCGTAGTAATGAACTGGTTTTGACAATTTTTTTATTTATATGGGACCTATGAAGTATGATCTACCAAACAAAATTAATCATCAAATTCAATTCCCAATTCGCGGAGTAATCGGTGAACACACATAAAAAAACATAGTCGAACTGATAACTTCCTTCTTTTTGGAGGTTGGTTAATTTTTTTTATAAGTCTGGTCTCTCTAGTCTCTATTTTGGCTGCGGGGCGCAACATCTATCCCTACCTCTTAAAACCTATCATCCCTTACGGTCAAATTCAATCAGTTTTCGGAAGATTTATATTTTGTATACTTTTACGATCAGGATCTTATTATGTTCTTAATATTATTTGTAGGTTTTGTGCGTTATCATGATTGTTACCAAATAAATAAAATTAATTGCAATATTTTAGAGCTTATGCTGAGGTGATTCATGTCAAGAACGAGTTTATATCAAGACTCAGAGGAGAGACTGGCCAACTTTTTGGATTCGTCCGCAATCCTTCCGATAGCGCAGAGTTCTTGAAGAAATTTTATTCGGAAGCGCGTGTATCACCAAACGAAGTGGAATATATTGAAGCTTGTGGCTCAGGTATGGCTGTTTTATTATTATTTTAAGTTTTCACATTACATTAATTACTCTCAATTACTCTTGTGGCGTAGCTTGAATAGTTGTTCTCGAACGATCACCAGAATCAGAATCAGAATCAGAATTTTTTATTGCATAAAACTGGTACATTAAGGTGTTATAAATTAGTTTGGTATCACAGTCTACCCATGTTAAGCAACGGATGGACGGGTCAGTTTTCGGATGGGTGGCCATAAGCAGCATTTCTTTATGAGCGCTACCTTGAGTCGAATGACACGTTAAATAATAGATCCTAGTTCTTTGTTCTTAAAAACTGTAATCATCAAGCCAAGCCTTTAGGCAGCACTCTGACACTAGAGCTGGCCACTCAGACTATACGAACTTAGTTACTTACTGTATTTTTTTTTCACAGCGACACCAGAGGCTGATAAGGCTGAACTGCAATCCATTGAGAAAGTGTTCTGTGACAACAGATCTGATCCACTGTTTGTCGGTAGTGTTATATCTAACATTGGGTTTACTGATGCTGCATCTGGAGCCACAGCGATAACTAAGGTAGATATTAAACCTTAAAGAAATGAGATTTTCAATTCATTTGGCAGTTTGCACGTATGTTCGTTGATGCACCGGTTCCGAAATAATTTCTATATTTAACGCTGTATTTTATGAGCGGTAGCTGAAGACACAATAGAGCTCCAAGTCGAGCAAAAGCATAGCCCGACTAAAACCAATCACGGCAATCAACTCAAATGATATGGTTTTTTTTGTATACGATTATTGATTATGTTAATAATCTCAAATAACACAATAAAATGTACCTACTCGTACTTAACCCATGTAAATAAGATGATGAAGACGAGACGGAAGACAAATTTATCGACACGTCAAATTGTGACTGGCCTTGTGGCTCAGTTGGTAGTATGTCTACCTGCTGAACTGTAAGGTCGTGGGTTCGATCCCCACCCAGGGCAAACATTTGTATGATGAGCATGGATGTTTGTTCTGTGACTGAGTGTTTCTGTGTATCATATGTATATATTTACAAAAAAAAGTATATATGTATTCTATCAGCCATCTAGTTCCATAGTACATGCTTTGCTTAGTTTGGACTAGATGGTGTCGTGTGAAATGTCCACAAATATTTATTTTATTTATTTATTTATAATTAGATCTTTACTACAGACATGTTGTGTAGACCCGAAAACCATATACCTTACAAAAAAAAATGCAATTGGGTATATATAAACTCAAGATCAAAGAGAGCTTCTTATAGCTCATCAGTTTTATCCTCGTCGTCTACAGTCAAGCTAGTTGGTGCTCAAATAAAATACAAAATTTGACAGGTTCTGCTGGGATACCATAACGACCTGATGGCCAGTAACCTCCACTGCGAGACTCAGCGTCAGGACATCCCGGCGCTCCAGGACGGACGCATGGCTGTAGTGAGGGACCATAAGCAGTTCCAAGGAACATACGCCGCGGTCAACTGCCTGTCCTTTACTGGCGTCAACTCACACGTGTTATTCCGACGGTATTACAAACCGAAGGTACCTAAGATAATATTGTTAAGTTAATTACTCATGATGAATAAAATTACCAAAAATTCGACTGGTCCAGTTTCCAGCCATTAGTCATTGATGGTCATCGATTCCTCGTCTCATCATTGGTCGCGATTAACATATTATGAAACTAAGCTATTTATATTGGCTACGTAATAATGATTTAAATAAGTCATAGTAATAAATCCAATTCAAATTAAAATTTCGTTAATTGAAACCGATCCTACATCGACCCTGGTGGAAAGGTGCCCATAATGCATAACCTTTGCACCAGGAACAAAGCAGAATGGGAGTCACCATTGTTGTCCTTTAGTCTTCGGCCAATTTCATTGACGATACCTTTAGCATCCACTCCCCAACTGCCCAAAGTTTCAACGGCGATGGGTACAAGATAATATTGTAGCTCCATAGCCGCGTATTTCTCTCGCTTTTTGCTAGCGGCCAATTTAGGCTTCAGCGGCTTATTTTGTTGTCCGATCTCCACTCGTATATCAACTATAAACACATACTTATTACTTCTCACTTATACAAAACAAAAGCCTATGATAATTTCAAAATTTTACAACGGACAGATTGTTGAAATTCTGAATTATCTATAACATAGAATATTATACCAACTTTATTGATAAAAATAAAGCAAAAATAACAAGTTTTACTTTCTCACTAGGACTTGAACAAATATAAAACATCAATGCCTAGATTATTGACGATGTCAGGAAGGCATGAGGAACACTTAAAGGATGTATTTAATGATTTGAAATCAAGGTCTATAGATGCCGAAGAACTTGCTTTATTACGAAACATACATTCCGATAATGTTGCTGGACATTTAGGGAGAGGATACATTATTTTGGGTGAGTTAATTACAGAAATTTCGAAGTTTAATAATATAATTATATAATTTTCATTAATAAAATAGTTTTTAAACTATCACGGGTTACTAACAACAAAGCCTAGCATAGTACTAGTAGTTCTACGAACAGTAGACCTAGCGAGCACAAGCAAATCTATACCGTAATATACGCGATAAATCCACTAAATCTTGTTTAATTTCAATAAACAACAATCGCAAAAACCTATTCCGCAATCTAGCATTTCGCACAAAAAGTAGTTTTTAGAAAGCCATTTATGTCCCTAACTGTGTTCCTTTCTTTATGTTCTGGTAACAGACACAGACGAAGATCAGAAAACCGTGAGTTTGTCAAAAAACATCCAGCATTTCGACGAAATGAGCCGTCCCATGTGGTTTGTGTACAGCGGCATGGGCTCGCAGTGGGCCGGCATGGGCGCGCAACTCATGCGCATACCCATATTCGCCGCTGCTATCGAACGGTAAATAAATAAAATACGCCCATACAATTACATACAATTTTGTCCCTGGATTTAAAGTTTTCTGTAATTGAATAGTAAAAATGTAAATATAAACTTGCATTAGAATGCCAGTCGTACTATTAGGTTTACTAGCCAAATTATAGCCAGACTGTAATTCTATTGCTTTTTCATTGTAATTATATTTCTATTGCTGTATTTTTATTTTCAGCTGCCGTAAAGTTTTAGAGCCACTGGGACATGATATAGTGCATATTATTACTTCACCTGATAAAACTATATTTGACAACGTGCTATATTCTTTCATTGGAATTGCTGCTGTCCAAATTGGTATCACCGATATATTGACTGCGCTGGGATTACGTCCAGACAAGATCATAGGTAAGAATGTATTGAACAACTGACATTATTTGGATTTGGATTAGGCCTATTTGTATAAACTGTCCATTGCTGAGCGCGGGCCATCTTATCATTCTGAAAAGGGTAAAGTCATAGTCCACCATGCTAACTGACATTATTTTCTTCTGGCTTCAAATATCTTCAAGAATGTTAAGAGCTCTAAGATATGCTCAGAAAATTTATCAAATCAGGCGTTACTTTGCGGAAATGCATATTTAAAAACTTAAATCTAACTTATACGTCTAGTGTGTTTCTGCTTCGAGGTTAGGGCCTCGTGAAGATCCCTCGTGAAGAGGTGAAACACGAGTTGACAAGAGTACCAGCTTGAAGATATCGAAGCCGTCAAGAGTGCCAGCTAAAATACACAGAAGCAGAAAAGTGTAACAATAACAATTTTGAATTCTTCAAGCTGTTACAGTTTGAATTTTTGAAAATTTTGCAATGAAAATTTAATTCTTCATTCAAAATAGGCAAAGGTACTAGCTTGAAGACCTTGAAGCCTCGTATATGTATATATCTAGTGAGCTTCCGCTTCGAGGTCTTCAAGCTAGTACCTTTGCCTATTTTCAATGAAGAATTACAAATAACAATAATGATTAACAATACGCACACAATTTTCTCCTTCAACAAATTAATATGCCTTAGATCTCCTGATCATCTTAAAAAATCAGATGTCCTCTGGCAATCAGGTCACAGTGTCGGCGAGCTGGGATGTGCCTACGCTGACGGTTGTCTGACGGCAGAGGAAATGATCCTGGCAGCATACAGCCGCGGGAAAGCTTCCAATGATGCTGTCTTAATACGAGGAGCTATGGCAGCAGTTGGTTTGGGATATGAAGAGGTAAGTAAATATAATAAACTTATGTATGTGAATCACAGCTACCTAGGAGTATTAATGTAATAGCGGACTATGTCCGTAACTACGTTAATGCTTCAAATTGCATTGCACTTTTATAAAATAAGTTTTTGTGTTGTTTGTATATTTTGCAACATTTTAGATATCTATAACACGTAATTACACATATTTATAATGTAATTATAATGGAGTTATTTATCTAAAAATATATATATTTTAACTGTAAAATAATTAAGGGACCAACTTGGGAGCTTTTTCTATACGCCAATTCACGAAACACAAAAATTGGTTCACAAATGACGGAGAAAATCGTGTACGTACATAACAATATATATACGCTACGAATTGATAACCTCTTTCTTTTTTGAAGTCGGTTAATAAGAAATCAGAAATCAGAAATCAGAAATCAGAATCATTTATTGAACAACTGTCAGTGAATTATTATGCTAGGTGGTATTGCAAACAATACATAACTAGTAGTCCTACGAACAGTAGACCTCGCGAGAGAGCTTGTTTGCAGCTTACCTTGGATTACCTGTACATAATACCTACATAAAGTTGGCTTAGGAGACCGTATGTAAAATTTTGGCTGATTTCGCAATTTTAAGTGATTTTATAGACATTTATTTCACGATCAAAAAATTTTTTCCCCAAAAGTTTAACCATCTTGAAAGATCAATTTAATTTGAATACACAATTAATACAAACAATAGGATATGATGCCCTTAGTTAAAAAAACAATGTATGTTCTTATAAAAACAAATAATAATTTTATAAATGGAGAAAACGTAAAATCTAGAAAATTATTCAGCGTTAAAATGCATCAAGCACATCCACGCGCCCTCACTGTTACACGCAATCTGAAGTTGGTTGTCATATCTCGACAACCACTTGACCAATTTTGTTAATTTTTACCACAAGTTGTAATAATTGTGTACTTTACCTACCTACCAAATATCATTAAAATCGGTTGGTAATTAACGCCGCATTAAACTTCCCCCCTTTTTATGGGAATCACCCTTCTTATCGAAAATCGACGACGACAAACAAATTAAATAATCCATAGAACCTATACACCAAGTTTCATCAAAATTGGTATAAAATTACGCCCTGTACACGAGTACGAACATACAAACAAATCACAAACTCACAAACAAACAAACTGACAGACGAAAGAAAATTTGACCAGTTGATGCATAGACGCTTCGCTCGCTCGGCCAATTATTTGAAATGTATTTAGCTTATGACACTCGAAATGCGAGGAGAAATGGATTGATAAATATTGTGTAATTATAAACAAACTACTTGAGCCTTAATGTAATATGCCCATTTTATTTACAGCTTTCGAAACAATGTCCTCCGTCGATCGATATCGCGTGTCACAACAGTGCTACTTCAAGCACCATCTCCGGCCCCGAGGAGTCCGTCCGTGACTTCGTCGCTACCTTGACTGCTAAAGGCGTATTCGCTAAGGAGGTGCCCAGCGCTAATATTGCGTACCATTCGCGGTACATAGCCAATGCTGGTGAGTTGTCGATACTTTATCAAAGTAGCAAAAAGTAAGCTTTCTATAACAACTATTATTTATCACAGAACAATGTATAAGTAACAGTACTGACAAATGATATATAGATATAAAAATACATCCCAAGAGGCTTTCGCTAGATGGTTGAAAGACGAAATTAATGACAGCTTCTAGAAAAGCTGTTAAAGGAACTCTCAACTTATTGCATTTATTTTATGCCAGTAGGAAGAAACAGTGCCAGTTTTTCGGCTCCATCATCGGGCTAAATCGATGGTAAAATAATAGTTATTACATTTGTTTGACCTAATGACGTTATTTTTACATGAACACAAAATCTAAAACCAAATTCAGGGAAAAAGGGTCCTTAGTTGACTTATACTCATATGCCAACAATGAGGAACTTGATTGATTTTAACTCTTTGTCGCTGCATTAATGTTCAGAACTTTAGAGACGTTTATTATCTATTCGCTGGCGCGAAATTCTTATTAATAATAAAATATCGTTGAAGTTACTGAGTCTCACTGTGATCGGACCAGTAAAAGCTGTATTAATATAGCGTAAAAAAATATGAAGTTCACTCGTGTCATTCAAAAAGCAAGGTTTCTTTCGTACCTACAAACCTATTATATTTGTGTAAGTTTAGAAGTCGGGTAAAATTATAAAATATATCTTCTTTTCCTATTTCCAGGTCCTCTCTTGTTGAAACAGTTGTCGGGCATAATAAAGGAACCGAAAGCGCGCAGTGAACGCTGGATTTCTACTTCAGTGCCGCAAAATAAGTGGGACGAACCTGCCGCCAAGTATTGCTCGCCGGATTATCTCACCAATAATCTCTTGGTACACAAAATCATTTTTAGGGTTCCGTACCTCAAAAGGAAAAAACGGAACCCTTATAGGATCACTTTGTTGTCCGTCTGTCCGTCCGGGTGTCAAGATCTTTATCTCGGGAACACGTGAAGGTATCGAGTTGAAATTAAAACTATATACGCAGATCCATTGTATCTTGCTGCAGAAAGAAAAATAAAATTTCTGAGCTTACGTAAAAAAAAGCTACAGCTGAATATGTCGTACAAAACGCACATTTCGACACTCACAAAACATAAGGAATCAAAACCTATGGGGGTACTTCCCGTTGACCTAGAACAATGAAATTTGGCAAGAAGCATTGTGTTAGAGTACACATATAGAAAAAAATCTAAAAACTGGACATTTTTAATTTAATCACGAAAAAATTGTGTTTTTATGCAAGAAATGAGGGTCCAAATTTTAAAGTTCTGTAACCGGATCATATGGGGTATCATATGAAAGAGCTTCATTAGCATAAGCTAAAACAGGTTTTTAAATATTTTTACGATGTATATTTTTCGGCTTATGAAGGAAAATATAAAAAAATATATGACTTACCCCTTTTATCTACTAGTTTGTACGGAACCCTTAGCGGGCGAGTCTGACTCGCACTTGTCCGGTTTTTTACTTTTATTTAATACAGTAAAGATACAGTGAGGCTGGGTCGACATAATTGTCAAAACACGATCTGTTGCAACTATTAAGCGAGTGCCAAGAGGCCGAGCTGGCTAGAGTGAACGCCGCCTCTCTTCCCGAGTCCGGCGCCTGGTTGCATGCCTTATCATCTCCAACACAGGCACGCTGCTAGACGACGACTTACTGAGAGTGGCTTCGCCTCTCCGGCTCGATTGCAATGTTTGCGAATCTCATACTTCTATTTGTGGTGCGAATAGCGAAGCCAACTGCCACCACGGCTTGGCTTGCACGCGATACGCTGGTCGGACCATGAGATCATCATGATATTAACAATATAATTAGGCCAGCGTTGGTGTATGCTGATGTCCCTTGGGTTTTGGAGCCTCCTTGTTGACTAGTTCAGACGGTAAGCGAAGCGGCCTGACGGTCTCACATTGATTCCATAGCAGAGGTCGCTGCCTCCTTTGGGATACGACGTGCGTAAGTAAATTCGCTTCTTGCCATCTCGCCGCCACGCAGCAGTCAGTTGGTGCAGAAGCAGAGGCAGCGGCCTGATGTAAACACCTTAAATACGCCTGCTTAGAGTAGATGTACGATTTTGTGCCGTTAGCCGTTAAATAGTACACGTAAAGGACATATTCCGAAAAGTGTACATTTTTTTATTTAATCACATAAAATCAGCCGAATATGTCGTAAAAACGCATATTTCGACACTCGCAAGGGAATTAAAACCTATGGGGTACTTCCCGTTGACCTATAACTTTGAAATTTGGCAAGAAGCATTGTCATTATAGTACACATAAAGGAAAAAACCCGAAAACTATACATTTTTAATTCAATCACATAAAATAGGGCCTTTATGCAAGGAAGGAGGGTCCAAATTTTAAAGTGCTTTAATCGTATAATGTGGGGTATTATATGAAAGAGCTTAATTAGCACAAGCTAAAACAGGTTTTAAAATATCTTTACGATGTATATTTTTCGATTTATGAAGGAAATTATTAAAAAATATATAATTTCCCCCTTTTACTTATCTACTAGTTTGTACGGAACCCTCGGTGGGCGAGTCTGACTCGCTGTAGTCCGAATTTTTTTTTATTATAAAACTAGAGGAACCTGTTTTAGAGTTGGAAACACAATTTGTTGACGATTTCATCAACAGACATGGACGCTAGTCATGAGAGGTGAGGAAACATATGAACGGTCGTTGTGGCTCTATTTACAAAAAAATAGCCAATAAACTCTAATCAAGGTCGTGTGGTGTCGAACAACCTCAGCCTCATCTTTGATGCTCTGTCTCATCTTTGTAAGCGAAAATAGGTGGACAAATAGGGATTTTATGTATGCGTGTAATAAATGATATTGTGATCTCTCTCCACAGGGTGAAGTGGAACTTAACTGAAGTGTGATAATATCTGAACGTTCTAGCTTGGATCTAAATTAAAAGGCGTTATGGTCTCTCTCCACAGAGTGCAGTTCTTTTCGAAGAGACTTGCGGTATGATCCCAAACAACGCTGTCCTCATAGAGATCGCCCCGCACGGTCTTCTGCAGGCAATTCTGAAGCGCGCCTTGCCCGAGTCCTGCAAGAACATACCGCTCACGCAACGAGGGCATAAAGACAACGCGCACTTCCTTCTCGACGCTGTTGGCAAGTAAGTAGACTAGTAGTTACTACCACTAGCTGTAGCTTTGGGCATGGATTTTTTGTAGGAACGATCAATTAAAGTGTTCGTTGATAGCTGCTCCAATCTATTTGTGATTAACGCTGGCGTACCTTAAAAATCTAGTCTCCACAACGCTATTCTTGCTACATATTAATGTTCAGGCTACGATTTGCACATCATTAAGGCATTTCTAACATACATTTTTTAGGCATGTTTTTCGGTTTTTTAACTTCTACTCTTCAAGCTCACAGTAATAGGGCTTGTTGTGCTAGACTTTATAGACTAAGGGTCTTGGCTCTTCATAAAACCTAATAACTTTTTAAGAGTGAGAGCGTTATGAGTATGCGAATCTTAACAACCAATTTTACTGAATTTTTTTTGGTAGGATGTTCTATACACGTTCAAGTATTTCATATTTTAGAATAAAAATAAATATTATAGAACTAAATAATGTCATTGATACTATATATTTATAGATTATACCTGGAAGGCTTCAATCCTCAAGTGCAAGCGATCTACCCAAAAGTAGAGTTCCCAGTGTCGACAGGCACTCCTCATCTCGCACATTTCGTGAAATGGAACCATTCTGAATCTTGGTAAGTGGAAGAATGATTTTTGTTTGATTACTATTTTTTCCTTTCTAGTTATAAGTATCTAAAAAATGATCTTCGTTACTTTTGCGAAAAGTACAAACGAGTTCATAAGAATTTGCATATTTATGGTTGATTTGGAAAATTAAAGGGGAAAATTTATAGGGCCGTTACGAAAAGTACAAACGAGTTCATAAGAATTTGCATATTTATGGTTGATTTGGAAAATTAAAGGGGAAAATTTATAGGGCCGTTATGAGACCAGTCCTGTTATATGTATGAGAATGATGGGCCACAAAAGGGGAATAAGCAAGGAAAATGCATGCTGCGGCGAATGTTACAATGGATGTGTCAAGTGAAGAAGGTGAGAATGAGTATGTTAGAGATAGATAACTCTTTATTAAAAGACCACATTGTACAAACATATTGAAAAATTACAATATTACTATGACTAATCTTTCAATAGGCGGCCTTATCGCTTAAAGCTTAGAGGCGGTTAAGCAGCGCCAGTGACTGGGAAATTAAGAAGTGATAAGCTATGCTGGTGTGGGATTGTAATAGAGAAAAAGAGAAGATAGCCACGTATATAAGAGGACCCGAGACATGATTGTAAACGGTAGAACCAGGAGAGGACGACCGAAATGAGTGGATGAATATGCTGTGTGAAAGATGATATGCGTGCGAAAGGTGTAAATGTAGGGATGACGTCTGGCAAAATAAAGTGGCGAAAGGAAACGTGCAGTTCTGACCCTATATACCTAGATGGATATGTGTAATGCAAAGAGTCTCTAAATAAGTGATTTTCAATTATTATTCTAAGGAAATCCTTATTATAATGAAGGAATATTATGAGGCAATAAAAAATGCATTTGGTTATTTTGTATATATTTTAATATACATATATGTTACGGCTAAAAATAGGCGTAACCCCTTGGCTAAAAATTAAATAGCAAATGATAAAGGTAGGAAGTATAAAAAAATCTAATATATATATCAGTTTAACCAGTTAAAAACGAAATCATTTATCAAAAATTCACATTATGTCGAACATTAGCCTCTCCTTCAAAATAAACTCAAATTTTGCCAGCTTATCATAAATTGGTTTCTACACCTATCCTTAACCGAGACATATACTCGTTAATTATGTTTCAGGCAAGTACCTAAATGTCAAGGTAATTTGACCATCAAGGTGGCTGCATCTTGTAAGAATCTGAATAGTATTCATGACGAAGAATATTCATATCTAACTGGAAATGTCGTGCAAGGTACGATATAACTTACAAATTCATCTAATAACATATACAAGTATTAATGTTAAAATAAAAACAAAATACCCGACTGCAGAAAAGAGGTTTTTGCAGCCTAACTTATGGTTTTTTTAATTTTGATGTACCCAGTGTCACTCTCACAATTAAGACGAATCTATTGACACCATTCACATCAAAATCGGTCAAGCCGTTTAGGCTCTAGGGCGTGTCAAAGAAATACCTAGTCTTGCCATAAATATTGTCACGAAGAAAAAAAATATTTTTTTATTGCAAATAATATTTATTACTTTTACAGTGTGTTAGTTTAATACATAAATATAAAACAATTTAAAACATAAAAGCTTATTTGAAGTGGTCTCCATTGGCTGCAATACAGTCCTTTAAACGTTGAGGCCAGTTATCAATAGAAGCACGCACTCTTTCCATGGGAAAATTCTTCACAGCCAATCGTATGGATTGTTTTAGGGACTCCAAATTATCATGGCGTTTAGAGCAAGCCATACTCTCTAAAACTGACCATAAATCATAATCCAGCGGATTAAGATCAGGACTAGATGACGGCCAGTCTTCAGCTCTGATGAAGTCCGAAACGTTCACTTCCAACCAAGACTGCGTGGACCGAGCTTTATGACCTGGCGCCGAGTCTTGTTGGAAGGACCATACTTGGTTATTGAACATGGTGTTGTTAAGGGGCTTAACTACCTTCTCAAGAATGGTATTTTGATACACTTGTGCCGATGTTTTGATACCTTTTTCAGAAAAATATGGCTCAGTCACTCCTTCATAGCTAACACCCCACCAAACCATCACTGAAGTCGGATAATGCCCACGTTGCACTCTGTCGACTAATTGGGAAGCTTCCTTAGAGCTTTGAGCATAAATACGGTCATTTTGTTTGGTAAAATGTTGCTCAATTGTAAAGATTTTCTCATCCGTAAACAAAATTTTTCTGTGACCTCCCTTTGCGTACCGCTTCAGTAGTTGTTTCGATTTTACCACCCTATTCTTTTTTAAATTATCAGTTAAAAAATTACCAGTGCGTCTCTTATAGGCTGCAAGTCCTAAGTCATCTTTTAAAATACGCGACATGGTTCTGGGTGCTATCTTCATCTCCCGAGATAAAATCTTTTGCTTTCGGACAGGATTTCTTCGAATTCTTTCCCTTACTGCTTTGACCACCTTTTTCGTACGAACACTACGTGGACGGCCAGATATTTTTCTGTAACCTACTTTCTGTACCTATTAATAGCCCGGTACACAAACATTTGACTAATACCAAGCGTATGGAGAGTTTTAAAAATTGCATTTGGCTCCATACCAACTTTGTGTAATGCAATCACAGCGATTCGGTTCTCTTTATCACCCCACTCCATTTTAATATCGCAAAATATTGTACAATGTATTGGCGCCAAAATTAGAAAACTCAATGAACAATCGTATAAAAATGACAGATTTCAAATTCAAATGTAATATCTTTCTTATTTTTTACTGTAACAGTATTTATGGCCAGACTAAGTATACATACATACATACATACACTCGAAAAACATAACCCTCCTTCTTACGCAGTTGGGTAAAAAGTTATGAGATTGGTAGAAAACAAAACGCCCAGCCACAAGGTGAACAGAAGATATCATACAAGTGGCAGGAAGGTGCTGGATGCAGGCCGCTTCCAACCGGTCTTTTTGGAAATCCATGGGGGAGGCCTATGTCCAGCAGTGGACTTCTTTTGAGATAATGATGATGATGACACAAAATAACTTATTGGTAGACCAAAAATTTAAAATGAATGTAGTGTTGACCTTATTACCACAAATAAACAGCTGAGCTGTAGTATACAGTAATTGGAACTTCAGGATAATTTATATTAATCTGCAGGTAAAATATTGTACCCGTTTGCCGGTGCACTAGTGGCTGTATGGGACACCCTAGCGATGACTCTAGGACACCCTAAGAAGAGTGTGTCGGTGCAGTTCCATAATGTACATCTGTACTCACAGCCGATACTGCACGACCAGAAACAACTGAACCTCAGCGTCACCTTGCACAGAGGCAGCGGCCAGTTTGAGGTTAGAGAACGAAATTATTTTTCACTATGTATGAGTGACTTGTGTAGGTTTTATTATAATCACAAATCACTGGAACAAACTTCACGGTCAATATAATATTTATTATATTATATTTTTTAATTCACAGATACGTTTAGGCTTACTAACGTGACTAAGTAACATATTACATAGCTAACTAACATGATGTTAAGCGAATTTACGGTCGGCACTGTCCGTGGACCGTGCTTACTTAAAAGGAATACGGTTCAATTAATGACAAGTATCGGGAAAAACTAAACCGAACAATCGCGGGTCGAAGCTGGACTCGATTAGCACAAGACCGAGGAAGATGGCAAGACAAGAGAGAGGCCTATATCCAGCAGTGGGATAGAAAAGGCTGTGGATGATGATGACGATCAGGAAAAACCACATCACCAAGCCGTACTTATTGACCAAGATTTAGGATTTGTAGAATTATGCCTTATAGGCTCTTCATGAGATCTATATGTTTTCTAGGTAAATAATTCTGTATAAAATGTTCGGATCGGATATTTATTTCCGAAATAAAGATGTCTAATATAGATACATTCACTTAAAAGTTGTAGTAATTGTATAACAAATTATTAGTATATTATATCGTAGTAGAGAATGCAGTGTACATGCAAGTTATTTCAGAGAATGTATCACAAGTACTAACTGTAGTTTTTAGGTAGCTCGTAAGCAAAATTATAATATATATTTTATGTTGTAAAATAAGTGTGTGTACGCGATACGTTTTACGTGTCATTGCTGATCCTGTACCGATTCAAGCGTGACCTCGACTATGGTAAAATTTATTACGTCCTTAAGGCCTATTTCCCCAATCAATGGCAGCATAAAATCCTGTCGCCTCTAGGATTCCTTGTGTCAAAGAAGACATAGAATACATTTATAATAATAGGAATAATGGGAACATAGTATTTTTGTACTAATTTAATTACATTTGTATTTGTTTTAGGTTCTAGATGGAGACTCCGCCGTAGCTACGGGATATATTGCCGCGGCAGATGCGTTAAACCTTGGCCCTGCAGAAGAGTCAAACCACGACTTTAACATTAACTCAGATGAAGTATACAATCATCTCATTAGCCGAGGCTATTCTTACAAGTAAATGCTTATTCATATTTCCTATTTCCTTAGAATAAAGTATACTAGAATGATTTATTTTTGTGATGCCGGCAAGCGCAGTGTAGGAACCAGTCACGTGATGGACAGATGACCTCATACAAGTGGCGGGAAGACGCTGGATGCAGGCCGCTTCCAATCGGTCTTTTTGGAAATCCATGGGGGAGAACTATGTCCAGCAGTGGACTTATTATGGCTGATATGATGATGATGATAATGATTTAACTTATAAATCCTCTGATATTTTGGAAAGCCTTCAAAATCAAAACAGGTGCCAGGCAAGGTCTTGTAAGATATTATTTGCTCGAAAATATGTTTCGAGCAGATAATATCAAGAAAGGGAAGTGTAAGGTGGAATAGGACGAATTAGAACTAGATATAGATGGAAGAAAACTGCACCATCTGCAATTTGTAGACGACATTGTTTTGTTCGAAAAAAATCCTCACAACCTAAAAGTGCTGAAACATGAGCTTTGTCTAAAAGGCATGCTCTAAGATATATTATTAGCTAGAGAAAAAATTAATAAGAATGAGTAATTAGTACGAAAAAAGAGTCTCAGAATAAAAGGGCTACTGAATGCATTAAGACAAATATAAATAGCAGGCTAGGTGTGGGTCAGATACTAGTTTGACGCTGTTTAGTTTTATCCCATATTTTTTTAAATAAAAAGGTGCAGCAAAAAGGCAGACTTACCTTGCTTTGCTAGCCTGGAAAGTTGCTTGTAGATACCCTTTTTTAAACGCTCTTTGTTAATGCTCGCTCGGCGGGAATGTAGTTAAAAAACCAAGAGTTTTATCATCATATCAAAAACTACCTTATCTCACTATTTTTTTGCAGAGATGGATTCCGAAGTATAGAGAGCATAAATGAATCTATGACTGCCGCTCAGATTGTTTGGGATAATAACTGGGTTACATGTATCGACGGGTTGCTGCAACTGAATGCACTAAGATGCTCATATGAAGGAATTTCACAACCCACTCAAATCGGAGATCTTTCTATCGATGTGAAGATGCATGCGGCATGCGCTGTGCGCTCAACAACCGGTAAAACGGTCATCAAAGCCGAAGTGGATGGAATTTTTAACAGAACGAGGTAAGTTGCTTCATATAATAAATAATGTACAAACGGCGACACGGTGATGATATGTCACGGTTATCACTTATCATTAGGCAAAACTTCTGTCTGTCTGTCTTTGTCATAGACTTCTATAGATACCCCAAGTGTATTGTACTTAGCGTGTCAACAGGTATAATAAATAATCACAGTTGATGACCTAAGATTATTTAATTTTAGGTGATATATACTTCCGATTCGATATTTTGTCACCCAGTTACTAGCGTACAAGCGCTGCGAAGGCATTGGGTTGAATAGATTTCGCGCGGATGGAACATTCCATCACAAAATCATTTATGTGACGTCACAGTCGATACCAAAAATTAGGCACGCAAGGTTTTCATATAAATAAAGTTGCATGCTTCATCTACTATGTCTGTGTTCCTTGTATTAAATTTAGTTTAAATAACGACAAAAATTGATTTCAATGAACTCAGTCCTAATCTTTGTGTTTTCAGATGTGGAGGTATTTCATTACGAAATTTGAAATACCGAAATTTACCACTTTTAAATCAAAATATTTTTAAACTATGGGCTGACTCCTATGTAAGTACTAATATTTATAAATAATTACTGTATTAACTTATGTGTCTGTTTTTTTTTTCTTCTCTATATAATTTAAAACATGATGACAGGCAGGATCATCTGGATCATTGGTCTGTACAAGTTTTATGCATTTCTTTTGTTATTTTGTTCAGTCCTGACCACGGAATACTATAGTAGTATATACACTTTGAGACGTTAGTTTTCATGTATTGCCACGATGGTTTATATCTTAGGTATATAGATAAAGAGTCTGTTTAGAAAATAAACAGACTCTCATCTGTATGCCTAGGTTAGACCCTATAATCGCTTGCCATCAGGGAAGTTACTTGGGAAACGTAAATTTCTCTATAAAAAGAAAATAACTTTTAAGAAAACAATGTTCAAAAACTTAAATCTAATATATATGTCTAGTGTGTTTCCGCTTCAAGCTCATTCATTCTCGTTCGCTCGCTCATTCTCGTGCAAGAGCTCGAAGAGTCAAGACGTCCTGAGGATGCCTCGTGAAGAGGTGAAACACGTGTCGACAAGAGTACCAGCTTGAAGACATCGAAGTCGTCAAGAGTACCAGCTTAAAGACTTCTAAGTAGGCAAGAGTACCAGCTTGGAGACCTCGAAGCGGAAACACACTAGATATATAAGTTAGATTTAAGTTTTTGAATATGAATTTCCGCAAAGTAACGCCTGATTCAATAAATTATCTGAAAACAATGTTTTCAGGGCGATTTTATACTAAACGAAAAATTGTCAGCAGACAAAAACTTTGTCCTACAAATTGGTAATATCGGTGAACTGAATACGCTACACTGGGAAGAAGCGCCACCTGTTTCTGAAGATGGAATTAAAGTATTGGTAAGTTTATACAACAGTCAAAATTTTTGTAACAATTGTGTTCTGTTTGTCCATTTACTAGCATTTTTCTAGCATGGGCTACTTTGGTATCAAATGAGTGGAGCAAGTATAAATGTAGTCGGGTTTTAGTTTTCGAACCTTATCTTGTTAGTATTGTAGTCTGATCCAAATTGAGATTTCACAACCTTCTTATATCTTGACAACCTCTTGACTGTTTTTTTCTCAAAATTGACCTTTAAACGGTGTCGCAACAAACTTCTAATCTTTCTCCAATATATAAGTATATGTAAATAAAGGGGCAAGTGACTTGATTACAACAATTGACTACAACAAAACAATTTATGAACTACACATACTTAAATAACTAAAGTACTAGACAAAATGCAAATCTAAAGAAAATCCAAATGTTCGAACCCACTACCAGTTGGCAGCGTACCCAGTATGCGATGCACTTTGAATAGCAATGCATAAGAGCGTTGGGCCAGATACGCACCAGCATTTTGGTCAAGCGTTGCATTTTGATCAGGCGCTCAGATATTTTTTTGAAAATGAGATGAGCTCCCGGTTCCCACGGATAAAATAAATGTATTCTTATTTTGATACGGTACACTTTTCGTTTACGACAACACTATAACAAAAAACTTGTAATCAAAAAGAATTATACAATAATTATAGCTTTAAAACTGAAGAAAAAAAAACAACTTTAAAATACACAATTTGTTTACTTAGATGATGTTTAACCAGTTATTTTGTTATAAAAACCAAAGTACTGAACCGATTTTGATAAAATTTATAACGGACCACCTCACCTCAACCACCAAATATTTTTTTTTAATCAAAATCAATGCACAATTGACGGAGTAATCGGTGAACAAACATACAAAAAAACATACAGTCGTATTGATAACCCCCTTCTTTCCGAAAGTTGGGAAAAAATGGCATTATTAATTCTCTTGACTCAATATACAATACTATCATGGTTTGATAATCAACTGATAAAAACTATGAATACTATCAAATCATCAAGTCCATTCAAAAATACAATTAACTACATAATATAGTTGATAAGAACCATTTTAATTACAGGAACGTATTTATCTTCTTTATATAATAAAGAAAATTGTCTTTTTAAGGTTGAGTATGCTGGAATCAATATTTCAGACGTTAAAAGAGCTACTGGAATTATACCTTATGAAGAATCTGTAAAATATTATGGAATGGATTTTAGTGGATTGACAGAAAGGTAAGTGGAAATAAATTTAGAAATGTACACTCGAAAAGTCGGAACCTATTTTTTTCCACTTTATTCTAGATACTATATTATTATGTCCTTTGCAACAGTGGAAAATGGATTTCTATTTCTCAGCATCAGGATTATGCTGAGAAATAGAAATCTATTTTCGATATGATATTTTTTAAGTGATTAAAATTATAACTAATTATGGCAGATATTATTAATATGATGTGACTTGCGTATTTTCTTTTCATTTATTTTTGACGTGACAACGTCTAATAAACCGATGAACGCCGGCCGCACGCACGAAAACGTATAACTCATTGTCCCGTTACATCATCATCATTTCATCAATGTTTTGTCATGAAGTTCTCACGTTAAGCTATCTATTATTATCAAGATAAAAATCTTGTCTATTGTCTATTGTCCGTAAACCGACACGAAATGTGAAAGAACCTAATAAAAAAATTGCTTGTCTGTAACAAGCAATTTTTTTATTAGGTCCTTTCACATTTCGTTCCTTCTGCGGTATTATGATTTTAATAAGGACAAAAGGACAACCACGTCTTTTTCCAAAACCTGTTAAAAGAGCAAGTTACGTCATAATACAAGTTTAGCCATTTAAGGTTCCAATTCGGTTTTTCTATACAATAATAGGCTTACGCTTGACCGCCAAGTTATTTGATGTCAAGCGACCGTTGCAGTCCACTATGAAGCGCCTAGAAGAAACCTATTCATTTTCATCTCAATTTTTACTGTATCACCAGCATCACTAACATGTTAATGTAGTGAAGTAGGTAGGGTTCTTATTTTAAATGCGCGCCATCCTTTCTTATTCCAATCTCGCCAATATCGTCCAACGAAAGAAACGATAACTCTTCATCTTCTGTAGTCAAATTTCTATGTCACCCCTTGATCAGTTTAGCCAGTTTACTTTGGGTGGTTTTGATCTCATGGTAATATGTTGATCTTCATTTATTTGTTTTCTCAGAGGAGAGCGAGTTATGGGTCTGATCGTGAATGGTGCTGCTAGTACGGTGTTGTCAGCACGGCCTGACCTTCTGTGGCAGGTGCCGGCGCACTGGTCTTTGGAAGACGCTGCCACAGTACCTCTTGCATATGCTCAAGCCTTCTATTATCTTGTAAGTAACAAAATACTAACGTATTATTCACATGCGTCACAGGTTTGGAATCCGATGTATAACATATTGTACTCGACGCGTATTGAGCGCATCCAGAAACGGGTTTTACGTCATCTTCAATTCAAAATTAAAAATTATTTTTCTGACTACACTACACGTTGTCGCAAATTTCAAATTCTGCCCTTAACCGTGAGACGAAATATTGCCGATGTCGTTTATCTACTAAATATAGCAAATGTTTCGGTTGATTGTCCTGAGTTGTTGCAGCGTATAGGTTTGAAGGTATCAGCCGATCCAACTAGAAGACCATGCACTGTATCTGTTCCTACAGTTAATTCTAATTATAGGAAAAATAGTTATCTGCTAAGAGCGAGTCGTAGTTTTAATGCAGTGGCTGCACTGCACGATGTTGACCTGTTCAATACGTCCGTCGTGCAGTGCAAGCCGATGCTGAGTAACGCATTTTTCAATATTTAATTTTTTTACACTTATAACGTTATTTATGTAACGTCAACACATTGTTTATATTTTAGAATATCCGTGAAATTTGTAATTGGCCTTCTTTTGTTTATACTTTATAACTAAAATGTAAACCTAGCTGTAAATTTCCCCAAAAGTAATAAAAAAAAAAAAAAAAAAAAAAACAGAATTTTAATCTGTTTTTTTTTGTGTCAATCATACTAACGTGGTATTTATAGAAGAGGTAAGAGATCAAAATCTGGAGTAGATAATTGTTATATAAGACGGATTTTTTGTCGATCTCAATGATGCTTAGAGCTTAAGAGACCAATCAATAATAATAATAACTAATAGACTAATGAGAGTCATCATCATCATCATCAGCCTACTTTAGTCCAATGCTGGACATAGGCCTCTCCCATTGAACGCCATTGAGCACGATCCTCAGCCTACAATAATGAGAGTAATTCAGGTCAACCCCGTGTTCGAGACTATTCGCTATTCGACCACATGTATAGTTGCCGAACAATATTAAATAAGTAGTAAACCAACTATTTTTGAAGTCGGTGTCTGTTAGGACTTAGTTGCGATGATAGTTGAGGGCCTGACACCGACCTCAAAAAATAGTTGGTGTACGTACTTCTACCTTCGACTTCTACCTTCGACTTCTACCTACGTTACGGTCTTCACGACGTTCCTACTTAGGTAGGTAGATGCCCAGTTTTGATTTTTTCGTGTCATTTCTCCCTTTTCAATTAATTAGATTATTTCGAAGTCGGTTTATTTTTTTTTATTTACTTTTATTTTTCTTATGATTTATTATTATTATTCAGTGCATCAAGAACGAGCTTCAACGCGGTTGGAGAGTGTTGATCCACGGTGCTACCGGCGCGTTAGGACAAGCTGCGGTTTCCATCGCTCTGGCGCATGGCTGCAAGGTGTTCGCGACTGTTTCAGATGGGGCTAAGAAAAAGTTTTTGCTCAAACTTTTCCCAGAGCTGAATGGTATATTGTTATTGATGATTATTTTTTCTCCCCATTTTCGTTTCGAAACCTGGTAACAAGTTAAGGTGTAAATTGAGATGATTTCATTGCTTAGTGCGGATTTTAATATAAGTTTTATTGTTAAAGGTTAATAATATTAATTAGGAATTATTATTAGCACGTTTTACTCACGAACTCTAACTCTTAATAGGTTGCTATAGGTATAAATACGAATATGAAAGCCAATTTACTTAAACTGTAACTGTTACAGAGGATGACATAGGAAATTCTCGCGACCATACTTTTGGAGACATGGTGTTAAATGCCACCAACGGTGAAGGATGTAAAATAATAATAAGCTGCGTACAAGGCGAATTAAAAAATGTAAGATTTTTTTCAAATAACAGATCTAATGTTTTTTTGACCTTTACAATTAAATTGATGTGATCTTGACTTTGGTTTCAGATTTCTTTAAAATGCACTGCATTTTCCGGCGTGACTATTGACATGGTTCAAATACAAAACAGGGATAAATTTGAGTACGGAATGTTCAACATGACCAAGCAAAGATCATACGTTGCAGCTGATTTCTACTCTGTGTTTGACTCTGAAAAGACCGCAATATTTAAGGTTTCAAATTCTATGTTCATCTAGAATATCAGGGAACGGTGGATGGGATCAGTTCTGGAAAGAACTTAACATTAAGACTTAGGACTTAAGGATTAATTTCGGGGAATGTGCGCAAGAGCTTCACGATCTAATTCCACCCTCCCCATTTCACTACAGGACTAGCAGAAAGTTGGCGAATTACCACCCATTTCTCGTTGAAATGGGTGGTAACTCGCCAAAAATCCGTACTCAGCGATATCGATCGATCCACATTCTTGTTGCGTACTGCACAAGAATGGAATTCTTTGCCGTCATCTCTGTTTCCTGAGACCTACAATCTTGGAATTTTCAAGGCTAGAGTGAATAGATATCTTCTAGATCGACGAGTTCCATCCTCGGCCACACCGTCGCTTAACGTCAGGCGAGTTAGTGTTCAATCGTAGATCTATCTTGTATTAAAAAAAAACTAGGTTTATATATAGTCTAATTAATATAATCTAAGTTGGAGATACTCTTATACGCGATGCTTGAGCTTCGAAAATTTCAATTATCTGATGTCTCAGTTTACCATCGATGCTGACTGTTGTGTGTTGTACCAAGAAGCAGTGACCAATCAAGCAGAATATTCTACAGTTAAATGATTTGAACTTAGAATTCCAGGCAAAGAATAAGTGGTGGAATTAAGAAAGTTTTATCACATTGGAATGAGCCATACATTTTGCCTCTATTTGCTACTCAGCTGCATAAAATGTGTCCGCTTCATTCCATCTTTTTGGTCAAGACATTGCGTCAAGTTGGCGTCTCGTGAAGATAAATTCTAATGAATTATTTGCTAAAATATGTGATACTTGACTGCATTGTTTTACACCACCTAACTAGTGATGTACTTAAACGCACTTACAAGAATATGTCGTTTTTTTTAACTGCTGTCAGAAATATAGGAGACGGCTTTATATTTTTGGCAATTACAATACAAAAACACTTTATTGACACCATAATAAAATAACATACACAATAAATAGTGGATATAGTGTTAAAAAATTTTTAGTCTATGGGTGAAATGGTGACATTGTTTGTTATTATAGAGATTGCAGACGTTGATTACTGATGGCATTGCAAGGGGCTATGTGCGCCCGCTCACGCGTGTAATTTTCGCGCCAGGGGAGGCGGCGCGCGCCTTCCGGCTCTTGGCGGCGAGTCAGCATCGCGGTCGCGTGCTGCTGCGACTCAGGGACCCTTCAACACCTGTCACACCCAGGTAAAATAGTAAATGCTCTGTGTATGGTGTTTGCTTACACGGGGATCATATTCTAAAAGATACTTTGCTAACTATACGCTTCTAAGCCCAAATACTGTAAAATATATGTATAAATAAAGTCAAAGTTAATATTGTTAATATTGACTGGCCTTGTGGCTCAGTTGGTAGTGTGTTTACGTCTACCTGCTGAACTGAAAGGTCGTGGGTTCGATCCCCACCCAGGGCAAACATTTGTGTGTTGAGCATGGATGTTTGTTCTGTGTCTGGGTGTTTCTATGTATCTTAAGTATATATTTACAAAAAAAAAGTATATATGTATTCAGCCATCTAGTTCCATAGTACAAGCTTTGCTTAGTTTGGGCTAGATGGTGTTGTGTGAAATGTCTACAAATATTTATTATTATTATTATTATTTACTATTAAACATTTGTTTATTAACAAAATTTCGAATACTATCTTGTATCTGATTCAAGGTAAGATCTCTTGACTGATCCAATTACCATAAAGAAGTGATCCGTTGAAATCTAGATGATCTGACTTCTTCGCTACCTTCGCTCAAGGCGATCGATACGTCAAGCTTGCGTCTTTGATTTATTTCATTATTTTCGTTTGTTCTATCTCTCATAATTTACGCCTAATATGATTATATATATATATATATATATATATATATATATATATATATATTTGTATGATAGAATGTGTGTGAAAGATGATATGCGTGCGAAAAGTGTTAGTGTAGAAATGACATCTGTTAAAGTGTAGTGGCGAAAGGAAATATGCTATGCCGACTCCACCAAGTGGGAAGAAGGCAATGATGATCATTATATGTATATATATTTCTTTTTTTAGAGTAAATTAATTTTAATCATATTGTGTTTTTAAAAGCTTTTATTCTACTTGCCCTGTTAGTATGGGACAAATCTTGCGAGTTAAATTAGAACCACTTCCTGTCGTTGGATTAGGTTGAAATTTGGTTTACTTACATAACTTCGGTGACAATGCAATAATATGGTACCATGAAGCTGGTCTCAAGATGGCGTCGGAAGGTGGCTATCTGAACTCCTAAACTAAACAAGATAAAACCGTCGAGTTTGGACTCGTTTGAATAGTCTTGACAAGCACTCTTTTTTTAGTCTAGTAAATAAAATTATAATTAAAAAAATAAATTAAAAACAAGCTTTTATTTAAATGCTCTAAAACGAAGAAAATAAATTTTATATTGATATAAATAAAAGCTTGTCGCGAGATTTCAAACAACATCGTACCTATCTATTAAATAATATTTAATTCCAACAAAAGACTTAGACGCGTTCTTATCATTTGCTTAGAATTAAAGTTTGTATGTTCTTTTGAAAAAAAAATGAAAAATGTTTGAATTATATATTAAATTTGAGTAAATTAATTTTAATCATATTGTGTTTTTCGATTAAGTAAACATTTAAATATATACTGTTTCAGAATTGTTTGTTCATCGGACAAAACTCAACTGATATTTTGGGATGGCAGCTTATTTGGTCTGCAACTGGTCGATAGGCTGATATCACGTGGAGCTAAGAAACTGCGCATATGTTGTCTAAGCCCGACCCAACAATATCAACTAAAATTACAGTAAGTGTCCTTTAAACTCTTAACCAAAATAGCGGTGCTATGCGGGCTTAGAAATAAATTTCACTAAATATTGCTGAGGATAATTATCCACTTTTATTGCTGATCAACTGGCTAAAATCTAATACCTATAAACGAGCAATTCTTGTATATATGTATATATACTTATGATCCGAATCTCGGAAAAGGCTCCAACGATTTTAATTAAATTTGGTTTATGGTTAGATTAGGGGACGATAAATCGATCTTGCAAGGTTTCATTTTTAGTGAACCCTTGTTTGCTCGTATTTTCAGTCATAAAAAATCCGAGTGGAGCTCGGTTGCCCAGGTATGGATCCGCATGAGCACAAAATCATTCTTTAGGTGTGGGCTCTTAATGACCAACAATTTCTCACTCGGGGTTATTTGGTTTTATGAATATAAGATACTAGTTAGTTTATTAAAATTGAACGTAAAAATACAATTTATTTCATAGATTAAATGCTGGTGGATATTTTCTCTTTTTATGCAAATTTAAATAAATTCAAGATAAGACTTTTGTTAATCAAATTGAGTTTCGATACTTATCTTCAATATTTAACCAAATATTTTCAAAGCGAAATTGTGTATCTTGTTACTGAACTGTTAAGATAATTTATTTATAAAAAATATATCATTAACCAATAATGAAATAACGAAAATAAGCATAACAACAAAAATAAGCTAAAATGTTATCATCTACGGTTTCACACTAGGCTCAAAGGCCCGCAAAGCAACTTCAATAAAAAATCGCCTATGATATTTACAGTTATTTTGTTTGCAGATTATGGAAAAAAGTTGGAATTGATGTAGAAGTATTATCTAACGAAGTAAACCATAACAACGCTATATCCGAGCTGCTGGAAGAGAATATCGAAGGAATTTATGTGATAGATATAGTGCTTGATAAACAAGACGACGCACTGAAGAAACTCATTCAAGACTTGGACCTTATTTCAAGGAATAAACAACCATTTCTGAAGTAAGAATTTGTGAAGTCTATTTGCGGTAATAGGCTCGCTATTGAACCCTTTCGCTTTATAAACGATGTCATCAAATACAATTGTACGATCTCAAACGTACAGGGCACATTCCTCAGTTGCCGCTTATCTATAGATACGTGCTCCTACCGCGGAAGTGATTGTTAACCTTATAAGTTTAGTAATTGTACATTAGTTTATTGAGTAGACATTAGGGCGTACAACTAGCAACAACTTCATACAAATATACGTCTTAAAGCATCGAGCAGAATTTCCATCTTCTACTCCACAACTAACTGCAGGACTGTACATGGTCCTTCGAGCCGGATACATGTACAGTCCGCCGTATAGTGTGACGACGTACCTACCAAATAAAAAAAAATCTAAATCAATGCATAACTCTCGGAGTAATCGACAAACATACAAAAAAAACATACAGACGAATTGAAAACTTCCTTCCTTTTGGAAGTTGGTTAAAAACAAGCGCACACTGGACTTTTTTCGTAATCTTGTTACAGATATTTTGCAGTAATATCCAGCGGTGACAATGTTGGACAACAAACGTGTCTTTCTCGATCAACAGATGACCTTCCAGCCTTAGCATTGTCTTTGCCTGGTCATGTAAAGGTACAGTATAATGTCCTAGTAATCTTATAATTATAAAATTTTGCAATATTATCAGGTTCACAGTCCACAGCCCATATATGGGCTGTAGGCCACTAGCGTCATGAGTCCACAGCCCGCATATGGGCTATCCGGCTACTGAGTTTTAACTGGTCGTATTGGACTCTGAGGGAATGTCTCATATTAAACGTGGACTTGGTTGGTAGGTACTTAGCTACAAAATTTCACCGGACTTGGGTGGTGCTTTATACTCTCGATGCTGGACTGTGAACCTGTTATACATATTAAAAAAAAACATAGATAACATCTAATACCTACTTCAAAATTTCGAGTTTTTTTCATTATCATCTCAGCCACAAGAAAACCACTGCAGGATATAGATATCCAATCCAGATAGACATTGATATCCAAAAAGATCGGTTGTACACTTACAACCAAGCAGAATCTTTCTGCCACTTCTATGTCGTCTGTCCATATTTCATCGCCTCTCAGGATTTCGGACTTGGTTCTAAATTTTAGAGGACTGAACTTAAGGGCAAATACGATATCTACCATGAGACTTCGTCAGTGTCTCGATATTTTTTTTAATAATAATGTTCATAATATTATTTTTTACTTACGCCAATCTAAGTCTGGGATTGCTAACGCTACCTCATTTGTCTTTCGAATTAATATTATTGACTAATAATACTTACTTTACTACCTTTCAGGAAAACAACGATATCCTGATAGATGAGTCTGCATGGAACCGGTCTGCGATTGATATAACAGAGCTTGGCTTGCGCAGTAAACAACCTGTCTTGTTCGCTCAACTGCAAGCTATAGAAAAACCGTCACTGTTAAAAATCATTTCTGCTTTAACTGGTAAAGTTTTTTTTTAACTTTGTAATAATTTGCTCTACAAAATCATGGACCTTACCCAATCTTTTGGTGGACATCAGCGGAGCCTAAGTCAACACTGAGAGGTCATTTACATAAAACATATAAAAAATATTTAGTTTTATATATTTATTGGTAATGTGGATGGCTAGTTGAACTATAAAATGCAATTTAAAAAAATCTTGGCTGCTGTAATGAAATTGTGTGAATCAAATCAACTAAACTAAACTAAACTAGGCTAAAGCGGGCTAAGCTGCGTGAGAACATAATAGATAAGTTACATAAGTTCTATGCTCTTTATTCCTATAAGTTACATAAGTTCTTTGCTTTCGCACCAGAATAAGAAAACCTTTTTCTGAGGCCTGTTTTTTTTATTTTTTTTCCTCTTTAGTTTATACTTAAATTATTTTGGTATGAATTCAAGATTTTTGTCTTTTCGAGACTGGAAATCGTGCTACCGTGCCGCGTGCTACACTGGCCAAATATTAAAAGAGATGTTTTTAACCGACTTGCGCTTGACCGTCAACTCACCTGGTGTTAAGCGACAGTTACGGTCTACGATGGAGCGCTCTTGCCTAGAAGAAACCTATTCACTCGCGATTTGAAGACACTTAGATTATATCTATTCGGAAAGACCCCGAATTATTTATTCAGAAAGCGCATTCCACATTTTGGCGGCACTCACAATGTGGAATTACAATCACAAATTACAATAGATTCTAAATATTGAGATATTATTTCAGGGAACGGCGATGAAAATACTACTTTAAAAGATCTGGGTGTGCCTGGTGACGCTTTATCGTTGATTCAATTATTCTTAAGAGATGTATATCACGTCTCGATGGATGATAAGAAAGTGGCGATGTTGACTAAAGAACGGTAAGCACAACTTAACTATATAACAATTTTTTTTGTCAGCCCTGTTTATACAAACTGTCCCACTGCTGGGCGTGGGCCATCTTCTCATTATGAGAAGGGTTAGGCCATAATCTGCCACGCTGGCCAAGTGCGGGTTGGCTTCACACATCTTCAAGATCATTGAGAACTCTCAGACTTGTAGGTTTCCTCACGATATTCCTTCACCGTTTGAAGTTGCCGGCAATCAACAATACTCACATAACTTCGAAAAGACAGAGGTGCGGCCGTGGGATTCGAACCCAGGGCCTGCGGATCACAAGTCAGACGGTCTCCCGAGTAGGCTGCCGGAAACATCTTAACTATGACTACATCTTTCTATCCAAAAATTAATTTTGTATAAAGTAAATAAGTATTAAATTACTTTGGAATACTTTTGTAACGGGACCTTTAGCTCCGACTTTTAAATTTAGAGTTATCGTGACGATATAGACACCATTGTCAGGATCAACATGGATGGGTAAATGAAAGAAAAAAATACTTTTTAACGTGAAAAAAGTCTGTGTGTGTGTGTATGTGTGTGTGTGTGTGTGTGTATGTGTGTGTGTGTGTGTGTGTGTGTGTGTGTGTATGTGTGTGTGCGAACATGCACTTCATTAAATGCCAATGACGATAATATAATGACTCGATCACATGATGGATGAATTTATTGTGCTTGGGTTAAGAAATAACTCAATAAATTTCACAGTTATGGCTTAAGACAGCTTATGAAAATATTTTCCACAAAATTCAAGTTTTTTGTTGTGGCTTCCATTAACCCTTTCGAATTCCCTTATCATTGAGATTATCAAGCTACAAAATATAGTCAGTAGTCATCTGTAAAATGTATAAAATTAAATTTCAGAATAATGGAAATTGAAAAGAACGCAATTCAACGCAAGTTCGACGAAGTGAATGGACTTGGTACATTCTTTTCAGTCAAAGATCATGATGAACTTCGAGCAACATCTGATTTGATACCTATGAATACATCAGTTTTCAATGTTTTAATGGTGAGATACACCAATATATTCCACTATTGTAACTCTGACATTGAATGATATGAAAAAGAAAATTTGTGTGTGTAAAAATAATATCAATGACTTTCTATTACGTGGACGTAAAGTCTAAAACAAAATTCACGAATATAGTGTCCTAGGTTGACCTATACTCATATACCAACAATGACGATCTTGGAGATCCACATGCTCCAGCCTAGACCACAACGTCGCTTACCATCAAGGGAGTGGCCAATCGTAGATCTATTTATTAAAAAAAAACTTGCCAGGATTGGTATGTCAAAAGGTAATATAACTAATAACTCTTAAATTTTAATTCGATTTCAATCCACAGATGGCAGGTGCAATCGACGCAAGCAAGACAAACATTTTCATAGTGCCAGGACTAGAAGGACTCCATATTCGATTCAATGCGCTGTGCGAACGTCTCAAGCTGCCGGCTCTTGTGCTGCAGCCGGGGCTCGACCGTCCCCACGATACCACCAGGGACCTTGCCCTTAGATACTCTAAGGTAAATTGCTTGTATACTATACGCACGAAAGTCACCGACATAGCGCAGCGGTTTGGCAATTTGAAGTGGCAATGGGCAGGGTGCATAGCATATAGAATCGATGGCTGATGAGGGTGAAAAATTCTTGAGTGGACCACGTACCGGCAAGCGCAGCTTAGGGAGAACAGCCATAATAGAAGACCTCATACAAATGGCAGAAAGACTGGATGCAAGCAATGTCCAACAGTGGACTTATTGTTGCTGAGATGATGATGATAATACACGACACTCACTATAACAGCCGAAGCTCTAATGTTGTAAAATGCAGTGACAGGTGGTCCAGAATTGTGGACAGGTGGACCAGATCCACCAATCCATTGGTAGTGGACCACCAATGGATTGGTGGTAGAGGTAAGGGTAAGCAGGTCACAATAAATAATAAATTAATAAATAAAATAATAAATATTTAAGCAAAGCTTGAACTATGGAACTAGATGGCTGATAGAATACATATATACTTTTTTTTGTAAATATATACATATGATACATAGAAACACCCAGACACAGAACAAACATCCATGCTCATCACACAAATGTTTGCCCTGGGTGGGGATTGAACCCACGACCTTTAAGTTCAGCAGGCAGACGTAAACACACTACCAACTGAGCCACAAGGCCAGTCAAACACACAGAAGTACAGGTGGTCACAATACAGAAGTACAGGTGGTCCTGCTGCGGGAAGATGATAAAATTATTACTAACACAGATTAATTGGAGTCCACTAGTATACGATCAAAGCTGATGGCAATTTATAGGTTTATAAGCAGCCATAGTATAAGGAATGTTTTTGTACTTTAGAAAAATAATTAAGAAGATAGCATTGTCAAATGCGCACCCAATTAAAAAAAACCTCTTTAATGATCATTATAGTTAGATAAATTAATAGATTTTCATCCATTAGTATTCTGTATTAACATAAAATTATATCACCAACAGATTCTACTAGGGGATTTTAAACTCAAGGACAAGTTTTATCTGCTGGGATACGAGTTTGGTATCGTGGTCGCACTAGAGCTTGCTGCCATTTTAGAAGATCATGGTGAGGAATTAATTTTTCCGTCACATATTTTATTTTTTATACTTTTTTTGTGAGATAGCTATTTTATTATTAAAATAAATAATTAAAGTTTAAAAAACTGAGAAAACCAACTTCAAAATACGCAATTCGTTTACTTGAATGATATTGATTGCTTTTTTTTTGGGAAGACGGTTAAAAATACTTTTGCACTCTGAATAGCAATTGGAAAAAGGACGTCGCATCGATCAGTTGGTTAGAATTAGACCTTTTTGTAAAAATTACGTCTAATGTGTATTAATTACTAAAACAAAGATTTATGTGGTCTTTCAGGTCTCACGGGAACAATTTATTGCATTGGTGATGGTCCAGAGGAGATGAAAGCGCTATTAGAAACGGAGTTAAGCTCTTTTGGCTCAGAAAAAATACTTCAAGAGAGTATCTGTAAACATGTGTTTACAATGATGACACGTCATGCGGTGACGTCTCTGGAAGTAGCACTACGTGATTGCTCTTCTTGGAAAGAACGTGTAGATGCGACCGTGAACATATTACGAGGTCACGTGCCACAAACTACGCAATATAAACGCGCTTTACTAGAAACAGTGTACGCACGCATCAGCGCGGCACGGCGTGCCCTGCCACAGCCGCGCGTGCTGCGCTCGCGGCTCGTGCTACTGCGTGCACGTCGTGCAACTGGCACGCTGCAGGATACGTGCTCGCTGCAGCGCTACTCGCACCAAGCGCTCATCGTGAGGGAGCTCGCCGCGCCCATAGCCCACGCTGCCTTCGACCTACGAGCACCTGGTATCGTCAACCAATACCTAGATAACGACATACTTGAAAACTTTGATAAAAGCAATGTATGCGATTCTTATTTAATGTAAAAATGAAAATAAAATAAATGTGATAATGAGGTACATGATCAATTTTATTTTAGTCGTAGGAACTTGATATGAAAACGGGCTAAGTATACAATTTATATTTCGATAAATGGGCGGATCAACTGTTTTATGTAATATCGTGTCCCTGATTTTATTAAAAGTACCTGGGCGAATTTTTTTGACTGAAAATACGAGCAAATACGGGTTTACTAAAAATGAAACCTAGCAAGATCGATTTATCGTCCCCTAATCTACCTACAAACCAAATTTTATTAAAATCGTTGGAGCCGTTTCCGAGATTAGATTAAATAGATAGATGTACTACTTCAATCGGTGTTACCCAGATATCTTAGAGACACTGTATTATTATTAAAAACGTTAGTTATCTTTAACCAACGTCTTAGGCGCGTCGCCCACATGAGCTGGAGTCGAGGCGGCGTCGAGGCACGGGCGCACAAGCGGCGCGCCGCTTCTACGTTTCCTTCAGGTTCAAATGGCAGTGCGCCCACACACTAGAATCGCGTCGCAGGCGACGTGGAGTCGAGGCGCGGTCGCGGCGCCGTCGCGGCAGGGGTGCAGTGCGCGACCGCGCCGCGACTCCACCGCCATTTTGTTATTTTGTTTCGTGCATAGACGTGTTTACACTGTAATGTGTGAAGGAAGCATAGCCGCCCGTGCCTCGACTCTAAACACCACGCCTCGACTGACCGCGACGCCGCCGCGACCGCGCCTCGACTGACCGCGACGCCGCCGCGACCGCGCCTCGACTTAGCAGTGAGCGACGCGCCTTAAATTCTCTGTCTTCTTTCCGCAAGTGTCATTACGTGTCCGCGAGAAGTTAACAAAATATCTTAAGCATTATTTAAAGTTAAGTAACGTTTTTCGGTGTTTTAGGAGGAGATTATCAATTCAATTGTATTCTTAGGGTTCCGTACCTCAAAAGAAAAAAAAACGGAACCCTTATAGGATCACTTTGTTGTCCGTCTGTCTGTCTGTCCGTCTGTCCGGGTGTCAAGACCTTTATCTCGGGAACGCGTGAAAGTATCGTGTTGAAATTAAAACCATATACGCAAATCCATAGTCTCTTGCTGCAGAAAGAAAAATCAAATTTATCAGTTTTCGTAAAAAAGTAAAAAAACGCACATTTCGACACTCGCAAGGGAATCAAAACCTATGGGGTACTTCCCGTTGACCTAGAACTTTGAAATTTGGCAAGAAGCATTGTGTTATAGTACACCTACAGGAAAAAAACCAAAAACTGAACATTTTTAATTTAATCACAAAAAATAGTGTTTTTATGCAAGGAATGAGGGCCCAAATAAAGTGAATGTGGAGTATTATATGAAAGAGCTCCATTAGCATAAGCTAAAACAGGGTTTTAAATATTTTTACGATGTATATTTTTCGGCTTATGAAGGAAAATATAAAAAAAATATATGATTTCCCCTTTTTATTTAGTTGGTACGGAACCCTCGGTGGGCGAGTCTGACTCGCACTTGTCCGGTTTTTTATGTTTGTTACCTCATATCTTTTGACTGGGTGAACCGATTTAGATGATTATTTTTTTATTTGAAAGCTGGTGCTTCCCATATGGTCCCATTTCAATTTAGTCCAGTTCTAAGAATGGCATCCATGAGAAGTCGGTTGCTTCAGTTTTTTAAACTATAATTATATTTAATGAAGTGCCCAGGGTAGGAACCCTAAGAGTATGTCTATATCTCAGTGAATACAGGAGCTTTAACTAAATTTGATTGTTTTACCAGTTTGTAGACAAATTAATTTGGATTCCTGTCGAACCCACAACTCAATATGGAAAATTAACATTTGGAAAATCACATGTTATATGTACATATGTTATGTATTTGATTTAGCATCGATAAATAATTAATTACATTGACGATTATAATTTAAATTTAAAATGAGTAAGTTTGCGTGTAACTGATTTGTATACCTGGCTACAATGAAGCTAGGAGTGTATAATAATTTTAGATCGTAGGTATGTACGTATGTTCATGTTACAGAGCAGTTCTTGCCAGGGAAATAACAATTATTAAGATACAATTATTAATGCTATTAAATTATAATAATTAATAATATTTTTTGCTATTCAACGTGGCAATGCGGCTAACATGCTGGGTACGCTGTTAACTGGTAATGGGTTTGAGCATTTGGATTATCTTTATACCTTTATCGGACTGGGGTAATCGATATGCTTTTTGTGTAGTAGTATAGTTAGTTGAATCTGTATATTGTTTTGCTGTAGTTAATAATAATAATAAATAAAAAAATGCTAGAAATGATAATTTCATAATTTTCGATATAATTACAACTTAGCGTCATCCATCACTCATTTTAACAATACAATCAATTCTAAACAATTATATCAATAATTATTTATTTTAATTAAGCTATAAATTGGATGTCTTTCCGAAACTACAGAACGTCTTTAAATCTTAAATCCCGCAGAGTTTTTAGCCAATTTGTGCTGCCTTTCCTCACTTATGGCGGCGAAAAATGGCCGCATCGCGATTTTTGTATTACGACACATTTTTAGGGTTCCATAGTAAAAAAGGAACCCTTATAGTTTCACTATGCCCATCTGTCTGTTTTTCCGTCCGCGGCTTTGCTCATAAACTATAAGTACTTCAAAACTGTAATTTGGTATATACATACATACATATATGCGTATTAATAATGCCGATAAAGGCTTAAAAGAAAATTCGAGAAAAAAAAACCTACCCCAAAAAAATAAATTGGGATGAATTATCATTTTTTTTATCATCTAACCCATCGTGTCGGGTATCTTTGTAATTAAAACATTGGGGGTGTGTGAAAACCATTTTTCAATTTAGGGATTAGTTTGCGAAATATTAAGCTTTGAAGTGATAATTTTTATTAGAATCGTGTCCTCTCCCTCTTACGGCTAAGCTTCTAAAGTCAACAGACTTTCTGATATGAAAAAATCATGCTAGCACAATATATAATGAAATTAACAGGATAACTATCATGTCTAAGTAGGCTGTACAATTATTGAGTTATAGTCGATCGACTTAAAATAATTACTTAGACAACTCAAAAATTAATATTTCATTTAAATTGACACATTAAGTTAACTCTATGTTCGTAGTATCACACAAGAGACCCTTTTTTAAGGTCACATAAATTATGATATGTAACTACGGAATCCTACATTGCGCGTGACTCGACACGCACCTGGCCATTTTTAAACATTTACCACAAAAACAGCAATTCTGTCTTCACTTGTATTATCGAGTTCTAATTTATTTAAGTAGTTTATAAAGATAATAAGATTCTTATTTACTATCCTTATTATTCCTTATATTCCACCCACGAGATGGACAGATGACCTCATACAAGTGGCGGGAAGACGCTGGACGCAAGCCGCTTCCAATCGGTCTTTTTGGAAATCCATGGGGGAGGCCTATGTCCAGCAGTGGACTTCTTATGGCTGAGATGATGATGATGATGTTATTCGAAATGAGGAGCAGAGTGTTTACCTCTGACGAAATACCTATTTTAGACGTGGAGAGGTGTGCTGCGCGTTCACTAACTCTCGGCGTTATGCCCTTTAACACTTCCAACCTGGAGCTTAGGTACTTAGTTCTTGCGGTTTCCACCACACAGACGGCCGGTTAAGGCAAGCTGGAGGTCAGGGGTCTCATTTAGCCCCAGGGAAACATCGGTCGCCACTATTTACTATCTATTATTTCCGTTATTATTTACGTTTTTCTTATTTCCCTGCGACATGACCTAAACGACCACAGTAATAACAGTGCTCGTTAAGGTACAGGATACAGGCATACTAAGTAATTGATTTCAATTGCAAAATAAATTAATACCAATCTGACGGCAGTTAATTGATTCATTATCATGGTATACTAACGCGATACTACAGCAGTTTGTACTGATTTATTCGGGGTTAAACTGGGTCAAAGAATACAAAATATAACATTTGCATACCAAGAAAAATAGGCCGGTCAAATCTTATAAAAAATTGCCCTTAAAACGCAAAGTGTGGTGTAAAGCTGTATTTTTTCCCGACAGAAATGACAGAGAACAAAGCACTTCAACACCTTCTGGTAAGAGCTACCTCGTCCAATGAGTTCTTTAATACGGGATTTGCAAGAAATGATTCGAGAGTAAAGCGCGTTTTTTTTGAGTTGCCCATACAACACACATGAAATCAATTGTATTTTTAGTATTTTCAATGTTTTTTTCTTTTTATATTTAGCAAAAACGGTAATATATACAAGTTTCAAAATTGGTAATATTATAGGTCTTAAATCTGATGTAAATCAACAAATACCTACTGAAAACTGGTCAAAGTGTGAGACGAGCTTGTGTAAATAATTTTTGAAGTAATGGAAAAATCTTGTGCGAGAAGTTTAGTGCGCAATACAATTTTGTTGTTGATTCCATAAAAAATAAATCAAACATGACATGTATTATACCGAATATACGGCGACTTTAAATTATTTAAATTAGGTTCAAATAGGCATCTATTTGAACCTAATTTGAATAATTCAAATTTTTCCAAATGTACGAGTATATAAAAATCATTCCGCAAATACTAAGCGTTACTTCAGGGAAAATAAGTCCTTGAAAAGGACGTTCTTCAAAAGAATATTTATTACACAAATAACGTACCTAAGTGAGAAACACTGTTCACGCAAGTTTAATTCATTTTTATTATGTAATATATTTAAATTTTATGTTTATGAAGCTAGTAATATACTATAGTTAAGTAATCCACCGGTGAGTTATTTCACTGTTTTTAGTGCAAAGGTGTGGTACTCTTATAGCCCATACAGACTCACGCCGAGAAAGCCCGAGAACCCCCGAGAAGCGTGAATGTGAGAGGTTTCTCTACGTCTTGTTCTCGGGCTCGCCTGTTCTCCGATCGGTGTCGGTATTTTTGCCCGCTTCAAAGGGTGTCTCGGGCGAGAAAAGAGAAGACTATCACATTCTTGTTTGGTCTCAGTGCGAACTAGGAAGCGAAATCAAGTATACGTAAGTGTTTATCCGTTTATAATAGGCATATCTATTACCATCGTCTGGGTATTATTTTTTCTTTTGCTTTTTGTTTAGTTTTAACAGAGTTATAATAGGCTATTGCACAAATTAGTATTGTACAATAACACGTCCATAGCGGGTGGGAGCGAAAACATAAGTTAGTGTGAACATAGTGAGTGTGGACAGTTTATTAAGTCTCGGTAGAAGTCTCGGCGAAACTTCTCGGCGTAAGTCTGTACGGGGCTTTATAGCTGCCTGCGTTTCCGTGCTAAAAAGTACCTAACCTTTGCACTACTATTTAACCGATTTCCAAAAAGAAGGAGATTCTCAATTCAACTGTATGTTTTTTTTTTTTTTTGTATATTTATTCAGCGATTACTCCGCCACTAATGAATTGTTTTTGATGATTATTTTTTGTTTGGTAGGTGGTCATAATTATTCAGTTTCTTGAACTATAATTACATTTTACCATGAATTAATCTGTTCACCTTGTGGCTTGTCGTCATACACTGCCCTTTCCGATGCATGGTCTCTACTACAAACTACAACAAAAAAAGCTATGATCCCTCCCCACTGTCACTTCATGTATGATTGTTTTAGAACCATTACAGACCAAGTCAGAGCTGTTCGAATAAATTCGAAATTCGTTGAGACCTTTATTTATTATTAATTGACCGAGCGAGCGAAGCGTCTCTGCATCAACTGGCCAAATTTTCTTTCATCTGTCAGTTTGTTTGTATGTATGTACGCGAGTACGAGCGTACAGGGCGTAATTTTGAACCAATTTTGATGAAACTTGGTATATAGGTTCTATGAATTTTTTTTTTGTCGTCGGCGATTTTTGATAAGAGGGGTGGTTCCCATAAAAAGGGGGGAAGTTTATTGTGGCGTTAATTACCAACCGATTTTAATGATATTTGATAGGTAGGTAAAGTACACAATTATTACAACTTGTGGTAAAAATGAACAAAATTGGTCAAGTGGTTGTCGAGATATATGACAACCAACTTCAGATTGCGTGTAACAGTGAGGGCGCGTGGATGTGCTTGATGCATTTTAACGCTGAATAATTTTCTAGATTTTAAGTTTTCTCCATTTATAAAATTATTATTTGTTTTTATAAGAACATACATTGTTTTTTTTTAACTAAGGGCATCTAAACATATTCTATTGTTTGTATTAATTGTGTATTCAAATTAAATTGATCTTTCAAGGTAGTTAAACTTTTGGAAAAAAAAAATTGTTGACTGTGAAATAAATGTGTAAAATCACTTAAAATTGCGAAATCAGCCAAAATTTTACATACGGTCTCCTAAGCCAACTTTATGTAGGTACAGATAATCCAAGGTGAGCTGCAAATAAGCTCTCTCGCGAGGTCTACTGTACGTAGAACTACTAGTAATATAGGTATGTATCTCTTTAAGAAAATGGCTCCGACACCGCAAGAATATCAACCTAGCGTGGAGCGCGAAGGCCAAGCAGGTCTAGAGTTTAGCGGAGAAAGTATCGTAGTCTCCGGCATGTCAGGTGTATTCCCGTCCTCGGAGAGCGTTAAGGAATTTTCAGACATATTGTACTCCAAAGTAAGTGTTTATCAAGATTAAAGATTTATTTGGTATCGAGTCTTTGGGTCCGTGGGGCCTGGTGATCGTCTCGTATTTAAATTTTATTTGCTAACTCTGTTTTCTCAGAACTACTAGCTGGGGATTGTTTTCTACGCAAATGCAAGGGTGAATAGATATTATCTGGATCAACGAGCTCCATCGACGGCCACGCCATCGCTTAACATCAGGAGTTGGTCGCCAATCGTAGATTATGTCTGATTTTTTTAACACAAATAAGTCCGCGTTTGATCACCAACTCGCCTGCTGGAAAGCGATGATGTGGTCGGAGAAGAAGCACGCAGCTTAGAAAATACCTATTCACTCTAACCTTGAAAAGACCAACGTTGTAACTGTTAGGGAACAAAGAAGGAAAATAAAAATATATACAACTATTGAAAGTATGAGGGGCGATCAAAGCAGTATCAAAGAATTGTATTTTGGTTTGAAAACTTTGTTGCCTGTATTGGTTTTTAATTACACTGATTTGAACCTGTCACACATAACACGTGACTTTTTAACTAATTGCAGACAAATCCTGTGACCAGCGGCCAAGTACGCTGGACATTAAAACATCCCCAAGCCTCAGAATACATGGGCAAGGTGCCAGGGTTAGAACGGTTCGATGCTCAGTTCTTCATGGTGCACAAACATCTCGGGGAAGCCATGGACCCAATGGCGAGGAAAGTTCTCGAGCACTCGTACCAAGCTATTTACGACGCTGGACTGAGTCCCAAGCATCTCAACGGGAAGAATGTTGGAATTTACATTGCAGCTGCTGCAATGATTCAGAACATTTTGGGTTTTCCAACCTTCACTCTAAGACGGGTTATGGTATGGCCGGGTACGTTTGCTTGTATTTTTTACTAGATTAGACATATTCTCTTCTAGTATGATCCAAAATACAGGTAGTTATTGGTGAATACATTGAGTGGCGTCCAGTGTGAAAGACTTTATCCAGTAGAAGCAAATTGGGTAGATAATGAATTTCAGGCAGCGGATTTCACAAATTTAACATGTTTATATTACAGAAACAGTAAAACAATGTACGCAAACCGCGTATCCTACTGGTTGAATTCTAAGGGACCTTCAATGACGATAGACGGCGCCTGCTGCGGCTCTATAGTAGCTCTTGAAGAGGCTGTCCACGCTATGAATTCAGGGATTATAGAGGCAGCCATTGTAGGAGGCACAAACGTCTTCCTCACTCCACACTGCATGGTGCACTTTAACAGGTATCTACAAATATATTAAGAAAAATAACAGACTTAATTTTGAAGAATATAAATACAAATCTATATCTAAATTTTAAATAAACTTTTTGTAACCAAGTATATTATGTTCATGATGAATAAATAACAATAAGTCAAAATGAATCCAAATTTGACGGTGCCATTAATTGCCATATGATAGTCCAACTCTATGGTAATATAATATTGCATTGTCATCGAAGTTAGGTGTTAAACGTATTAAACTCTTAAATTTAAGTAATTAATGAAACACAATATTTGTTCGCCATCTACCGTCAAGCGTTGCTTGAGCGGAAAAATAATGGGCATACATCGAGGACCTCAAATCATTGTTCGTAACACTTTCGATTAGCCGCTTTAAGCCGCTCTTTTAGGGAATCTTTGAGGGAGATCTAGGTCCAACAGTGCATTTCTTGTGGCTGATATGATGATGATAATTGTGCTAGGCACACCGATACACTTATTATATAGTTACATCAACAGCATCCGTGTCCGTGAGTCTAACTTTAATATTTGTTGTTACTAAAGTATATCAAATTGACAAATACACAAAATGCGATTATAAAAATGTTTGGTTATATTTTTAGATGCACAAAAATATCACCGGATGGGATAACGAGATCCTTCGATCAGAATGCGGACGGCTGTGCCAAGTCAGAAGCTATAAGCGTTATATTCCTTCAGAAAGCGAAGCATGCTGTGAGGTGAGCATCCATTTCCTTGTAGTTTGGTTTTAAATATTTTTAGATGTATACTTTATTGTGACAAAAATCCTATACAAAAACACGTCCTAGGTCATTACATGTAGAATTATGTCAATGTTTATATAACTTGTACAATGAACATATTACTTGATAAATATTTAATTACCATCAATTATATATGACTACAAGTACATACAACAACTTCCAATCGGTCTTTTTGGAAATCCATGGGAGAGGCCTACGTCCAACAGTGGACTTCTTATGGCTGAGATGATGATGATGATATATGACTAAGTCATATCATAGTCATAATATGATAAATAAATATCGATGGACATTTCACACAACACCATGTGCCTAGCCGTAATAATGTTCCGAGGTATGTATATTTAGAGAACCGTAATCAACGAGCCACACAGTTTCGAGATGTTCATCTGTCCGTCCGCGGCTTAGATCAACTCTTAATACTAGAAAGCTCTAGTTTGATATGGGTCTATTTATTAAACTGAGTATTAGGACATTGCATTGAACCCCTCGCCATTGTTTCACGGTTGCCTGGAAGAGATCGCTTTTAGCGATAAGGCCGCCTGTTGTCACACTAGTTTTACAAGTTCTCTGTAAAATTGTATTTGTTTAATGGTGTACAATAAAGAGTTTATCTATCTAACCCCATAATATCACTGCGGACTTGTATGTGGACGCGACATTAAACTTTTATATGCTTGTAATGATGATGATCTGGAGTATGGAGATCGCTGATGATGATCATCATCATCAGAGGAAGAAGATGAAGAGGAAGATGAAGAGAAAGAGGTGCAGGAAGAAAAAGAACGTCGTCTAACGACTTTAATAACAAACTTTTGTAAATGGTTTGCTCTCGTTTGTTAGTTTTGTTATTTTTCTCAATACTGCAAAATCTTTGATGTGTCAGTCATTATTTTGTATTCTTTGATATTTTTCATCATAGGACGTTTAATTTTATTTTTTTGGATTTTAGGGCTTACGCTGAGGTAGTGCATGTCAAGAACGAGTTTATATCAAAGCTTAAAGGAGAGACTGGTCAAATTTTTGGATTCGTTCGTAATCCAGCTGCTACCGCAGGGTTCTTGAAGAAATTTTATTCGCAAGCGCGTGTTTCACCAGAAGAAGTGGAATATATCGAAGCTTGTGGTTCAGGTAATTATAATCATTATATTGGATAAGGAAAGGAAGACTATCTTCACGATGAAGCGGCATTCTTCTATGATTGATATTCCAAAAATCCGCACGAAACGCTTTAGTTTTAATTTTATTGTGCGTATCACAAATTGTGGAATAAGCTTCCTGAATGATTCTTTCTCAATGGCTATAGACTAAAAGTCTTTAAATTGCGATTAGATTGGTTTTTTTAGGCATGGAGCTCCATTGTAGACTGGAACGGTCGCTTAACATCAAGAGAATTAGCGGTCAAGCGAAAACCAAGTTTTGGATAAAAAAGAACTAAGACGACCGCAATAGAACTATATATCTTCTAGATCGAAGATCGATGTGCTCCACACTCTGCCACATCGTCGCGTAGTTTACCATCAGGCGAGTTGGTGGTCGTAAATTTTACTGTTTTGTATGGAAAAATCGGATTATTGTATAAAAATACTTTTTTTTATAGCAACACCAGAGGCTGATAAAAGTGAACTACAATCCATTGAGAAAGTGTTCTGCGACAACAGATCTGATCCACTGTTTGTCGGTAGTGTTATATCTAACATTGGGTTTACTGATGCTGCATCTGGAGTCACGGCTATTACTAAGGTTTGTATTAGACCTTTAAAATTTTCTTTCAGACGTCTTTCATGAAGGGGTTCTCAATTCAACTTAAAGCTTTTGTGTTTTTACTGTTGTGAACTCACTTCTTTCGTAGATATTGATATTTATTAAAAGTCTTGTATCCAATCAGTTTTTCAACCAATTCTATTTATAAGTTTTTTTTATATGTATGTCTGTTGGTGCGCTACCAATTCATCATAAATTTATTATGACGTCATTTCATTTCATTTCATTTCATTTCATTTCATTTCATAAAGAAAAAAATCCTCAAAATGTAAAATTTTACAGGTTCTGCTGGGATACCATAACGGCCTGATGGCCAGCAACCTCCACTGCGAGACTCCGCGGCAGGACATCCCGGCGCTCCAGGACGGACGCATGGCTGTAGTGAGGGACCACCAGCACTTCCGAGGAACATACGCCGCGGTCAACTGCCTGTCCTTTACTGGCGTCAACTCACACGTCTTGTTCCGAGGGTATTCCAAGCCCAAGGTATGTTTTTTGAAGTGAAACTTCTTTAGCGGCGTTTGGCATTTTTGGGATGGGTAAAAAAAACTGTTAAGCTCGCGCCAGGTGTCACGTGACCTGATCGAAAATTCGTAGTCCTAAGACGGCGCGGGGCGCATGCGCGAGTGTGCGTGTGTGTTTGTGGCTCGACCGTCTGTATACTTTCTTACGTTCTGCATTAAGTAAAGTTAGTTCCAGACCAACGTACTAGATGGCGCTGTATAGTCTAGTTCGAGATCAACGTACTAGATGGCGCTGTACAGTGTTAAAACACGCTAAAGCTTCACGTACAGCGATGATTAGGGGTTGTTTGTAAAACACAATATCTTTGGTCAAATCCTTCACGAGTCAGTCTTTTTGCTATTTTATTTTTTAGTTTTCACTTCTGCCGGAACTCCCGGAGTGCAACCCGTTGTTTTTAGGGTTCCGTACCCAAAGGGAAAAACGGGACCCTATTACTGAGACTCCGCTGTCTGTCAGTCCGTCCGTCCGTCCGTCCGTCTGTCACCAGGCTGTATCTCACGAACCGTGATAGTTATATAGTTGAAATTTTCACAGATGATGTATTTCTGTTGCCGCTATAACAACAAATACTAAAAAACAGAATACAATAAATGTTTAAGGGGGCTCCCATACAACAAACGTGATTTTTTTGCCGTTTTTATAATGGTAATGGTACGGAACACTTCGCGCGCGAGTCCAACTCACACTTGGCCGGTATTATTTTTCTAAGGAAGAAGCGATCACGATGAATTACTTGTGTCTCTGATGAAGTATCAACGGGATATAGCGTTAGTCCTCAAAAATGTCTGGGCTCAATGTGATCTAATTAGACCCCTTACACAATTAAAATAATTTCGATTTTCAAAATAATTCGAAGCGGCAAAATAGACATCTTCAGACTTCTCAATCTAAATTAGGTTTTAGGGTGGCGACATAGTCTTTATGGGCCTTACCGAAAAACGTTACTTAACTTTAACCAACGTCTTAAATTCTCTATCTTTTTTCCGCAAATGTCATTACATGTTAGCGAGAAGTTGACAAAATATGTTAAGCATTGCATAAAGTTACGTAACGTTTTTCGGTAAGGCCCTACGTCTTTATATCAAAATCTTTAAGTTCGTCATTGTCGGTATATGAGTATCGGTCAATCCAGGACACAATATTCGTGAATTTTGTTTTAGACTTCACGTCCACGTGACGGGAAGTCATTAACTTTCGTAGAGCGAAGGTTTCGTGTTTTAGACTTCACGTCCACGTGACGGGAAGTCATAAAATTTCGTAGAGCGAAGGTTTCGTGTTTTAGACTTCACGTCCACGTGACGGGAAGTCATTAACTTTCGTAGAGCGAAGGTTTCGTGTTTTAGACTTCACGTCCACGTGACGGGAAGTCATTAACTTTCGTAGAGCGAAGGTTTCGTACCAAGTTCCCAATATGTTGTTCCCAATATATGTCCATAAAAATATCACGTAAACGTAGATAAAAGTGTATAGTAATTCAGAGACAACCGGCAAATATACTTACACAATTGTTATCCATTGACTAACCTGCATCACAGGATTTGAATCCTTCTGGTGACCAAGTGTTTGAATTGTCTATAAATAACATTTTTGGGATGATATCGTACAAATAGTGTTTGGTCTTATAAAAGCACTTAACCGTAGTAATATTTTCTTCGTTAGGACTTGAACAAGTACAAAACATCAATGCCTAGATTATTGACGGTATCTGCAAGGCGAGACGAATACTTAAAGAGTATATTTAATGACTTGAAATCAAGACCTATGGATGCCGAAGAACTTGCTCTATTGCAAAATATACATTCTGCTGATGTTTCTGGATATTTAGGAAGAGGATATATTATTTTGGGTAAGTTATCAAAGACAGAGTACAGTTAATAATACTATTAGTAAATAATAAATTATGAGTAAATTTATATTAGTATCTCATTTAAAATAATAAACAAAAACACACATATAATATATCATGTTTTTTATACATAAACAAATATAAACATAAATAATTATAGTATAAAAACCCGAAAAAACTTACTTGAAAACATGCAATACAATACGCGTATGCGACTTGCTGTTCACTTTTTACAGGCGTTTGAATGATATTTTACTAGTTATTTTGTAATAAAAACCAAAGTACTGCATTTATTTTGATAAAATTTAAATGGGACCACCTCTGAAATATGAACTACCAAATACAAAGAGAATAAAATCAATATTAATGCACAATTGCCTATGTAATCGGTGAACAAACATACAAAAAAAAACATACAGACCGAATTGATAACCTCCTTCTTTTTGGAAGTCTTATTAGGATATCTATATGAAGTTTTATTCTGTATGGAAATTACAGAGATGGAGATATAGTTTCCTATCAGATTTCGAATCCGACAAGTTGTGAATAGCCCTACACATCATTTGCACAATAAAATAAATTTGTAGGCAAAAAGGAGATAGAGTGGAAGTTTAAAACATCACTATAACTCATAACCATAACTATGTTCTTTCCATATGTTCTGGTAACAGACACAGACGCAGAACAGAACACCGTGAGTTTATCAGAAAACATCCAGCATTTCGACGAAATGAGCCGTCCGATGTGGTTCGTGTACAGCGGCATGGGCTAGCAGTGGGCCGGCATGGGCGCGCAACTTATGCGCATACCCATCTTCGCCGCTGCTATCGAACGGTAAATAAATACGCTCATTTACGATTTTATCCTTGAATTTTAAGGTTTTAACTGAAACGTGAAAATTTAAATGTAAACAGTCATTAATAATGATAAAAGGTAGTTAAAGTTATGACTTTTCAATCTTCGACTAAAGAAAGACACAAAACAAACAAAAAAAAGATGTTAATATATATAGATATATTAATATAGATTGCTCACGTTTATATAATTGTTTTGGATTATTAATAGATTATATTTTCACTTTTATTTGCAGCTGCCATAAAGTTTTAGAGCCAATAGGAATTGATATAGTGCACATTATTACTTCGCCGGACAAAACTATATTTGATAATGTGCTTAACTCCTTTGTTGGAATCGCTGCTGTCCAAATAGGCATCACCGATATATTGACAGCCCTGGGATTATGTCCGGACAAGATCCTAGGTAAGATTAAAGTAATAAAAATAAGAATCGTCTTAAAAACAATCCATTTAACTAAAAAGGGAGAAATAACAACTGTTACGTAATACCGATTTTTTTAATCAAAACTGGGCGTCTACCTAAGCAGGTATGTACGTACACCAATTTTTTTTGTGCGCGTACATACGCGTACCTATTTATTCAAATCAAAATACTTACATATTTTCCGATAATCAGGTCACAGTGTCGGCGAGCTGGGATGTGCCTACGCTGACGGTTGTCTGACGGCAGAGGAAATGATCCTGGCAGCATACAGCCGCGGGAAAGCTTCCAATGATGCTGTCTTAATACGAGGAGCTATGGCGGCAGTTGGCTTAGGATGTAAAGAGGTATTATTAAACTTATCCTTAAGAATGATATGAGCTATTCAGCAAAACTGAACTATGCCTTAGTTCAAACTCAAATTCGTTTATTATCAAAATCGTAATTCAAAATCTACTTAGCCTAAAATTAAATTAAAAACTATATTAATTATTAGAATTCTATTCGAATATATTTTCGACGCTTCGTGCACACGATTTCAAACCTTTTAACAGTCTATTTTTTGGTCATCGTCTGCACAAGATGTCTGACTGATGGCGAGAACTGTTCCTCAGCCATAGTTTTTAGGATGATGTTGTCACAACGTCGCATGATGCATTGTTCTTTATTTCCAAAATTATTTTAAATGTTAACTGTCTTTTGTTATATATATACATTTTAGATATTTATTATACTAAACATATAAATTTAGAATATTCTCGAGAAGTTCGTTAAAAAAACACATCGCTCTTATCCCAAAAATATCCAGTGAAATTAGAGCATCAACAATGTAATATGCATGAATATTATTACTTAATAAATTTAATAATAAAGTGTGTGTCGTGTGTCTATAGAGGTTTTATTGGTGGCATATCATGACCATATGTCATCTTTGCTTAGCTATGGCTTTATAACGTGGGGAAGCTCAGTCGACATAATATTAAGACAGAGTGTTCAAGACGAAAAAGTTTTATGTAAGTAAGAGTTATGAACAAAGATTGATTTTTAACCGACTTCCAAAAAGCGCGATTACTCCTCCAAATATGAATTGTTTTTAATGATTTTTTTGTTTGGTAGGTAATAGCTATACAAATCAATAGCAGATCAATATGTATGTAGGTATTTCTTTGAATCACCCCATTTTAATATTTCAGTTGTCGAAACTATGTCCTCCGTCGATCGACATCGCGTGTCATAACAGTGCTACTTCAAGCACCATCTCCGGCCCCGAGGAGTCCGTCCGTGAGTTCGTCGCTACCTTGACAGCTAAAGGAGTATTCGCTAAGGTGGTGCCCAGCGCTAATATTGCGTACCATTCCCGGTACATAGCCAATGCTGGTGAGTTTACTAAAGCTTGAATATAATTTAGAAACTAATTAACCATAGTAAAAATAATAAGTAACATAATTACAAAGCGTCAAAAGTTATCCATATCACATGCCACTGCAAAACGTCAAAAGTTACCCTCATCACATGCCACTGCAAAGCGTAAAAAGTTACCCACATCACATGCCACTGCAAAACGTCAAAAGTTACCTCATCACATGCCACTGCAAAGCGTCAGAAGTTACCCTCATCACATACCACTTCAAAGTGTCAAAAGTTACCCTCATCACATACAACTGCAAAGCGTCAAAGTTACCGTCATCACTTACCACTTCAAAGCGTCAAAAGTTACCCTCATCAATTGCCACTGCAAAGATGAAACTAATGACATATTGTTGAAAAGCTGTTAACTTAGGTCTAAAGCGCACTAGCGGCTGGCCGCGATGCGGCGTGCCGTTGCGTCAGGCCGCAGTATATACGGTCTGCCGTAACGGCACGCCGTATTCCGGCTAACCGTATCGTCTTGGTTCTATTGCGGTCTGCCGCAATAGTGCTTCTAGAAATATAGCACATGATGGACGTCGACGAAGTTGCGGCAGCTATTTATTTATATTATCGTAGAATCATATATACGTATATATTTATATAATTATATATCATCATCATCAATATATTTTATCGAAGACTGAGGTGGGACGCAGCGTTGCGGCTAACCGCACCGAGTGCGTGGAGGGGATGCGGCTCGCCGCATCATTTAACCGGTGCGGCTCCCGCAGCCCCTGAACAACCGGAGCGGTTGACGGCTGGCCGCAAATCAGTGCGTCGTTGTCATGCGGTTTCATGTGAAAATCGATCACGGCCAGCCGCTAGTGCGTTTTAGGCCTTAACTCGACGAATTTACTAATTCTATTGGTAGCACATACTTACCTACATACATACATATATTACATATCCACATAAATACATAGGTACCTACTCGGTGAATAAGGGTGTATGTATGTACCTATGTGAGTATTACTCATACTACATTCAAAAAACAACCCTCCTTTTTGTGCTGTCGGGTAAACGCTGAAACAACCGACTTTAAATTATATTACGCTTTTATTTGTTGTGTCGATTTCAAGCGAGCACACAACCGAAACTAGAATGGTTCGCCATTAATCGATATATCAAGGAGGACATCATCATCATCATCATCAAATGTTAAATACCGATAACAATACAATAATTTGGCCCCAACGAGCTGATCCGACAATGGAACCAGAAAGAAGATATTAGAACACCTAAACCTTTCGAATTTGGGTTCATTTAGCATATTATAATGACTTATGACGCCTTACCTACTCGTATAGTGTGTTTAGTTGGTATTCATAAGTATACTTTTTTTTACTTCCAGGTCCTCTTCTATTGCAACTCCTGTCCGATATATTAAAGGAACCGAAAGCTCGCAGTGACCGCTGGCTTTCTTCCTCAGTGCCGCAAAATAAGTGGGACGAACCTGCCGCCAAGTATTGCTCGCCGGATTATCTCACTAATAATCTCCTGGTAACAATTTTGAATTTTACTAACACATCACTTGCTGCAAAGGCAAGCAATTTGATACCTTTTTTTACGTGAGGAAACGAGATAAACGTAGCGTAGGAACACCATCAAGGTGGACAGAAGATATCATACAAGTGGCAGGAAGACGCTGGATGCAAGCCGCTTCCGACCGGTCTTTCTGAAAATCCATGTGTTCGGAAAATCCCAAAAAGGGAGGTCTATGTCCAGCAGTGGACTTCCTGTGGCTGAGATGATGAGGAAATGCATTTACGCAACCCATCCACCCCGGGGGGAGCGGCGGATTAAGTCGGACTCGACACCAGAGTGGTGCTTCTACAGACAGTCGGCACTCTCTCAGACTCTTCTGCCGTCTCGTCAAAAGCAATTTGCTACCTATCTTGTAAATATGACCTTAAGCTTAGCAAAACTTACATAGGTAAGTCCTCAAATGCCAAGTTGCTGCCAGTATTTGCATTTGGAAATAAAAATAAAATTAGTCACGTGAAGTGTGAAAATATCTGAACGTTCTGACTTGGGTCTAAATTAAATGGCGTTATGGTCTCTCTCCACAGAATGCAGTTCTTTTCGAAGAAACTTGCGGTATGATCCCAAACAACGCCGTCCTCATAGAGATTGCTCCGCACGGTCTTCTGCAGGCAATTCTGAAGCGCGCCTTGCCCGAGTCCTGCAAGAACATACCGCTCACGCAACGAGGGCATAAAGACAACGCGCACTTCCTTCTCGACGCTATTGGCAAGTACGTAGACCAGTACCTACTACTTTTTAGCTTGTGACAATAGCAATGCTCGGTTGGTTTTAGCAAGAAGACTTCAAGTGTTTCCACAACCACGTAACTTGCATCCATACCTTAATTTCAGAAATTTTAAACAGTTTTTTTGTCCTAGACCTCAGCCCCTAGCCACTTCTGATAGCTATTGTATGTAATCATAAAGTTTGTGACAATCTAAGATCTATCTAACAGTCTATTTGCTAATTCAAGCAAAGTTTGTATCGCGTTTTACGCGCGTTCGAATCTATAAAAACTCAAAAATCTACGGCGCAGAAATCTACGGCGCAGAAAACGCGCGTTTTAGGAACGCCATGCGTGCTAGGGGCCTTGCTGACAGGGTAATTACTAATTCGAGCTCCGTAGGATGTGGAACATTATCTACTAAGATTTGATACTTTAAAGTAAAAATAAATATTACAGAACTAAATCTAATTACATTTTTATAGATTATACCTGGAAGGCTTCAATCCTCAAGTGCAAGCGATCTACCCAAAAGTAGAATTCCCGGTGTCGACAGGTACTCCTCATCTTGCTCATTTGGTGAAATGGAACCATTCTGAATCTTGGTAAGTAGAAATACAATGAGCTATTAAGTGACTATATACTATATAACGGCAATATAACTTAAATAAGAAATCGAGTTTGGTTCCCGCGACCAGGCCTAACCTAGTGTAGGAATCAAAGTTTTAATTTGTTTTGTTTGTTTGTGTTGTTCTTCCATAGACATGACATTTAACATTTAGTTCTCCCTTAGTTACTGATGTTTTACTGTTGTAATGTTTGTGTTTATGTAAATAAAAATCCTTTTCCTTTTTTTTTTCTTTTTTTTTAATGAAAATTAAATATATAAAACGGGTCCCAAAGTGTGTCAGTGTAACTTTTTCTTTAAGCCACACTGCATATTTTCTTGCTAAGTTATTTTTAATAATTATTGCATTTATTGTACTTATTAGTTGATAGCAAATAAGCTGTGTATGTCTGTGAATTTATCCTTCCTTAGCTAAGCTAAAAGGAAAACTACAACGAATTTAAAAAAGACCAGCAACCCTCCGTTGAACAATAAAATTTGATGCTGGGGTATAAGTTAACTATAATCAACAAATAAAATAGAACATTATATTACACCCAAAGAGGTATCGTGAAATGAAATGAAACAGAAAATTATACTACCCTGAAAACATTGTACCAAACATTTTAAAAAATCCAACGAAAAAAAACCTCCCTTTTGGAAATTGGTTAAAAAAGGCGCCACACAGATAATATTTGTGAGTTTTTAAAGTAATTTATCACAAACGCTGGGAGAGGAGCCACACTATCAAATTCTGGCCAGGGTTCGAAAAAATCGTAGATCAGTTGACAGCCCCGATCTACGATTTTTTCGAATTTTTTTTTACAAACTGTCCCACTGCTGGGAACGGGCCATCTTCCCATTGTGAGAAGGGTTTTTCGAAATAAATATAAATAAAACATTTCGAATCAAAACTTGAATTCCAAATATCAGCACAGAAAACAGTCACGTGATTCAATTCATTAAGATTTAATATCGTCACGTGACTGTTTTCTGTGCTGATATTTGGAATTCAATTGAATGTCGTCACGTGACTGTTTTCTGTGCTGATATTTGGAATTCAAGTTTTGATTCGAAATGTTTTATTTATTTTAAATATATTCATTCTTTGTATTTTGTTCGTGTGTTCTTTTTCTTGATTACCTATTCAGAATCTATGCAGGTCCCCCATCGCTGTTAGGTTTATTACTGATATAGTATTTTCAATTGTGTTTCAGGCTAGTACCAAAATGTCAAGGTAATTTAACAACTAAGTTTGCTTCATCTCGTAAGATTTTGATTAGTATCCATGACGAGGAATACTCATATCTAAAAGGGAATGTTGTGCACGGTAAGTTATAAATAACGAATTCAATATGTTATTGGATTTTTCTAATGGCAAAGTGTAATTACAGACGCTGCATATAACTTGAAATTAAATAAATAAATATTGGTGGACATTTCACACAACATAGATGGTGTTGTAAACTGCCCAAACTAAGCAAAGCTTGTAATATAGAAACTAGATGGTTGATAGACTACATAATTATATACCTACTTTTTTTTGTAAATACTTTTAATACATAGAAACACCCAGACAAAGAACATTCATCATTACATTCATGCTCATCACACAAATGTTTGCCGTGGGTGGGGATCGATCCCACGACCTACAGCTCAGGAGGCAGTCATAATACCACTGAGCCATGAGGCCTGTCAAATACCTATTGTATAGATTTGTAATCTGCAGCAGATGAATCTACGTGTAATATAGGTATCGAGCACAATCCAGACAATGAAACACCGTTCCTTGATAATAAATTGATAAATTTAATAAATAAATAAATAAGATAATTGATTGTATATATTTTCACAATATGCACAACTAATTGTTCCAAAGTCCTCATATAAATATGATGTCAATAAATGTACTAAAACAATATTAAAATAATTATAGAGTAATCTTATCGAAAATGTCGAGTATCACGGAGGAAAGTCCAAGTCGGAGAGAGTTCAATTTTACACCAGAGAGGTGACGTTTAAGTTTTTAACTTTTTCTTTTTTTAAATGTGTTCATGACCATGGAAGTCCTTTAGTAGCCCAAGTAGCAATCAAGGATAGTAGTCAAATCTAATTTGTCTAAACTATGTCTATAAGTTGAGTTTACAAAAATAAAAATGAATTAAATATTATTTCACTGAATCTATTTTATCTTCAAGGTAAAACACTTTTTTTGTAGGGCTATTTTAGTAAATATTGAATATTTTAATACAACGTTAAGTAATTATAAAACCATTTTGTCTGAAGTGTATCTTATAATAGATACGAAAATACATATTTTACTCTACTTTGATTATTTTAAGATCGACTTAACACTTACTTAAATATTATTTCACTGAATCTTTTTTATCTTCAAAGTAAAATACTTTTTTTGTAGGGCTATTTTAGTAAATTTTGAATATTTTAATACAAAGTTAAGTATTTACAAAACCATTTTGTCTGAAGTGTTTCTTATAATAGATACGAAAATACATATTTTACTCTACTTTGATTATTTTAAGATCGACTTAACACTTTATTGATTAATAAAGAATAGCCTGAGTCTTTATTAAGTAAACATGCTTTTGTAGATGCCAACTTCAGATTGAATTTAGTCACAACAACCAAATTGTCTCGGTCAATGTAAAATTACGAATACTTAATTCAATTATTTCTACGCTAAATAAATTTTAAGTAAGAAAAGGTTAGAAGGACGATATATACGCAAAAGAACAATCAAATAAAAAACATAAGGTTTTATAGTGTTCCACAATTTACAAATTTTAATAATGAATGGAAGTCGTAAAATACGCAAAATTAAAAGATCTGGAGGATTTCGTAGGCGCGTCCAAAAATATATAACTTTTGATTATGTTCCCGATAGTGTTGAAATTAGTGATAAAAAATTACAATTACACGAACCAAATAGTGTTTCTAATCCCAGTTTATCAAATATAAATGATGAAATAAAAGACAATAGTTTTCGGAATTCAACGGTTGTATCGAGCGATGACATCACATCGATTTTTAATAACTCCGAGTCAGTTAACAATTTGGATATATCGAGTAACTCAGATTCTGATAAATCAAAAGATGATTACGAGTTTAGAAAAGAGTTAAGAGAGTGGGCGATTCTCCGTAATACCACATACCACATACGACAATTAACGCCCTATTGAAGATTTTAAACAAATACAAGTCAAATCTTGTACCTAAAGATGCGAGAACGCTCCTTAAGACATTGAAATTTGTGGAGATTACATTGTGTGGCAATGGAGAATATTGGCATAGTGGTCTAAAAGCCAGTATAGTACAATATTTTGCAAATTTGGAAAATGATATTAATATAAATATCAATATAAATATAGATAAATAAGATGAGTAATTAAATTGATTGATGAATGCGTGAGTTGTAGTCGCTAAACATTATAAATGTTAATTTATGCATAAATTTGACAAATGTGATGGAAGTTTTAAAAGTTTTCCACCATTTTCTAAACACAATAATTTGTGACTAAAAAATGTATGTCCAAGATTTCGGATTTAGTTTTATTTAATATCGATAAAACCTTGACCTATCTTACCGTTTTAAACAATATTTCTTGGTCTTATTTAGTTTTACTACGTAAAAAGGTTGTAAACAAAAAAGTCAACGTATTTTGTTTAATTGTGGGTAACATTGACAATGGAGTTTCAGTTAATTATACACCTAATAATGCAATAATAATGTGAATTATTTCGAAGTTCGCTTCTTCCCCTGCTGAATAAATTACCCCAGACCAGTGAAGAGCATATAAATTGTATTTTAAAATGTAATTTAAATGATAATATGAAAAGGTACGGAACACTAACTGCTATTTATTGCTAAGCAATTTAGGTGCTTAGACAGTTTGGCTACATTATAAGATAGAATAAAATAAAGAATAAGAATACATAGTTCCTTTTTCATCAATTTCTTATTAAAATTTTCGAGTGAAACAACGCTTCATACATCCGTACATTCAATAAATCCGCCGAAGAAAGACGGCGATGCGCTTACGACCCCGTCTGCCGGCTGTCCCGCGGCAATTTTACCGTGGAATAGGGGCGCATAGGCGATAGTGGCCGTTTTTGACGGGAAAAATCGGCCACGGTGGCGTTAGTGGCTCTTTTCGTCGTACAATATTTTAATGTGGCTCTTTGAAAAAAAATTAATTAGTATTTTTTTAATCAAATAAAGGAAATTTTCAATTTCTGTGAATGTGAATAGATGCATATGCATTGTAAGATCCTAAAAATGCAATAAAAACAAAAAACCCTAACGGCCACTGTGGCTCTTTTCCACGGATAGGGCGATATACTTTTAAGCTATTGCATAGCTTCTATCGCGGGCCTTGAGCGTGGAGACCGAATCCAGAAATTCCGTAACGAAAATAAACTAACACACCGCGCGTAAAGCTATTATGTAATAGCTTTACCGCGGCAGTCTCCGAGTGCCACACGTCTTTTTTTTTTGCTTCACTTTAGCACTTTCTACATTTCTATGGCCTCGTTATCAAGTGCTAAAATAAATTTTACTACTTTATCGGCGTAATTAAAATGTATCTTGAAAACACTTTCTATGGGAATAGAGTAATTACAAGGGAGGTACCCTTGTAATTCCTTTACACGTAAAGTAGGGATGTTTTTTTCTCGTTTACCCCTTGATGTTGGCTGTAATTGGATAGGTAATTCAAAAATATATTAAAATTCAATTTAGTATTCCATATTTGTCTTCGTCTCTTTTGCAAAATATTAGGCTTTAAAATGAAAATTTTTGTTAGGGTCAAGTATCTCTCCCCCTCTACCAGCTAAATGGTTTTTGTCGAATAGGTATGATGAAAAAATCCAGCAATTAATTTCCCTAACGAAATTGTAAGGAAAATATCACAAGTAAGTAGGTTTTACAAGTTAACGAGTATAGAGTAATAACGAGTCTATCAACTTAGCTTAACTAGAATATTCTTAGTAAGTATCAAATAACCCTATTTTAAGTTCGCATAATATTGACATAGACGTAAATTGTGATATGGAACTACCGAAACCGTACATTGCGCTAGGCCCGACATGCACTTGACCGATTTTTAAAATTGATTTTAGTTAGTACATACCCGAAAACTAGTCTTCTAAAAACCAATCAAAAGAGAACTCAAGAAACATAAAGAAAACAATAGGTAAGTATATATGCAGTTCATAGAATGGGGTGAATCTATTTTAAATTTGATATTACTCACTATTTATCTTAGAACTTATATTTGATAATGAGGTCATTTAACACTCAAATGAATGTAGAATTTTTTGGCTTTATTTGATTTTTAAGAAATTATTTTATTAGTAAAAAAATGCAATTAAACTATTTTATTTTTTCCGTTCGCTTGTAGCTCAAAGTTTTTAAAAGGCATTTCCCATAAAATGAACATGAGTAAAATAAATCCAACCTAAATTACGTAAATGACCGTTTATGAAGATTTTCCGCTATCGAAATGAACGGAAGTCAATTTTACCCACATTCGGGTTTAACTTTGACAAGCCATTTAAACGCGATTTTCTTAAATATTTTCTATACTATTGGACTTGTTACTTCTTTACTTTAAAATTGACTACGAAAGAACGCGTTTAAATAAGTAAACTATTATTAGACTCATACATTAATACTCTAATATCGTAAAAAATATGAAAAAGTGTGTGTAAAGTTACCCACGCTGACAGTAACTCTCTCACATTAAAATTTGCAACCCTCAGAAACTAGCGTCATTGCGGATTATCAATGCAAACAACATATTTTATCAATATAGCGAGAAAATTTATTGTATTTTTGTTTCAAATGTAATTGATTATTACTGTTCGAGAAATCTATACCGAAGTTTTATGTACGTTATATTATATCTTACACATATATTACGTTTGTTAGAAGTTACGAAAATAACATTTTTTTATGACTGACAGTTTTTTCACTTTTATAATGATAAACGGCATGTTAGGCATAGGTACTATTTCACTCAAAACGTAAAATTTTATTTCCATGTGGAGCTCAGTTATTTCCAAAAAAAAAAATCTTTTTTATTGTTAAAATCACGCAGTGTTTACACACATATTAACGGGCTAGTTACAATCCTTAAAAAAAAAAAAAATGCGCAAATTAATTTTTGAGAATAGGGAATATGCGTGATTTATTTTTATTTAGTCATAAATAATCGGCCAAGTGCGAGTCGGACTCGCGCACGAAGGGTTCCGTAATACCATCATTAATAGAAAATCGTATAAAATAACGAGAAATCAACGAAATTTCAAGTAGTAAATTGCAAACTTATAGGTAGGTTTTCGATACACATCCGTGCAGCATGACGACGCTCGCGCGAATACGCGCGACTATGGCTCGCTCCGTGATGTTACCTCCCCCGCTACTCGCGCGGCCGTTGCTTAGCAACCGCCTCGCGCTCGCGCCACCACCACACCGCGGCGCGGCCCTCGCACCGCGTTTAGATGCACGGATTATTTTCATTTTTGTGAGTTTTTATGTATTAGATTAGGTATTTATTTTTATAGTTAATATATTTCTAAATATTTACTTACAAATATTCAAGTTTCTACCTGTTAATTAAGATCGAGTAAAAATTGCTTTAAAATTACGTTTGTTGTATGGGAGCGTTTGTTGTTTAATATTTACTTTATTGTTATTTAATTATTTATTTTGAAAGGTAATATACAAGTAAATATTCTGTGAAAATTTGATCTACCTGTTACCGTTTTTAATATTGAGCAAAAAAATACGAGAAAAACACATTTATTGTATGGGGACCCTTAATATTTTTATTTTTTTTATTTTTAGTATTTGTTGTTATAGCGGCAACGGAAATACATCATTTGTGAAAATTTCAGCTTTCTAGCTATCACGGTTTATGAGATACAGCCTGGAGACAGACAGACAGACAGACAAACAGACAGACAGCGAAGTCTTAGTAATAGGGTCCCGTTTTTACCCTTTGGGTACAGAACCCTAAAAAGGTAACCACAAATAGATCACTTCCATAAAAACAAAATTAAAATATCTTAAAAAATAAGAAAGTTACAAGCATTTTAATTTCATGTTAGACAGAGAGCACGTCGTCATCGCTAAACGATGATGTCATGGTTCAAGTTTACCGTACAAATTAAATACAAAACTGTTGTTTCGCGAGAGAGGGACAGAGCATCCCTCCCTTAAAACTATAAGTTTATAGATATCTCGGAAGTTTACTGACCGATTTAAATATTTTTGACGTAATAACGTCTAATAAATCGATGAACGCCGGCTGCACGCACGAAAAAGACTGATATGACTATGACTTATTGTCCCGTTACATCATCATCATCATCATAATTTCATCAATGTTTTGTTATGACGTTGTCACGTTAAGCTATCGTCCGTAAACCAACTTTACAGACAACCAATTTTTTTTTAGTTTATATAAAATTTATGCATATTATCTATTGTACTCACGGTAAAGATCCCGTAAACAGTGATATAATAAAAAATTATAGACAGTTCAAAAATTACACACATCCGACGGAACATGAGGGACGGGATGTAGGATGGATGTAGTAGTGTTATACTAGTAGGGAATAGCTGTGATGGAAGGAACGTGTGATGAGTTTTTAATAAAAGAAATTGATTTTTTAGGTCTTACGGGAACAGTGTATTGTATTGGAGATGGACCAGACGAGTTGAAGGCGCTATTAGAAACAGAATTGAGCTCTTTTGACTCAGAAAGGGCACTGCAAGAGGGTGTCTGTAAACATATATTTACAATGATGACACGTGATACGATGACGTCTCTGGAAGTTGCACTATGTGATTGCTCTTCTTGGAAAGAACGTGTGGACGCGACTGTGGACTTGCTGCGAGGTGACGTGCCACAAACTGCACAATATATACGCGCTTTACTGGAAACGGTGTACGCACGCATCAGCGCGCCGCATCGTGCCCTGCCACAGCCGCGCGTGCTGCGCTCGCGGCTCGTGCTACTGCGTGCACGTCGTGCAACTAGCACACTGCTGGACACGTGCTCACTGCAGCGCTACTCGCACCAAGCGCTCATCGTAAGGGAGCTCGCCGCGCCCATGGCGTTCGCTGCCTTCGACCTACGAGCACCTGCTATCGTCAATGAATATCTTGATAATGATATTCTCGAAAACTTTGATAACAGCAATGTATGTGATACTTATTTTATTTAAAAGTGACAATGGAAGACAAGCGATAATAAAATCACCTTCGTTATTAGCCTGTAACAGTGGTTTGTTTTTACCCTCTTCCTAATATTATAATCAGAGAGAAAAAAAACTTAGATGGAAAATATATACACAGTATTACAGTCATGCATTGACGTTTTCAGTAATAAGTACCACTTTCTGAACTGTAAGTCTTCATAGAAAATATTATTTTCTCGTTATAATATGGTAATTATGAAGAAAAACATCCAAATAATTTAAATATGACTTTATTTTATATTTAAGTATCTTTAGTGAACATAAATTTTGTGTAGATAACATAATCTGTAAAATATGGTGTTATGTAACTCAATTAATTTATAATAAAAAATTTGGATTAATCAACATTATAATTTATTAGCAAGTCCATTAATAAAATAAACCAAATAGTAATAATAACGTAATCAAATAAGCGACTGTTCTACTAATTATTTATTAATTGTTTGTTTTTATTTATTATATTAGTATTAATATACTTTTTCTATTGCAACATTGCTTTGAATTTTTTCAGATAGATAAACTGTATCTATTGCGCCTCATCAACAAAAAAACGCGCTAAATGTCTAACAATTATGCACAATTGAATTATTAAATTATAAATAATTAAATTAATTAATAATGATTAATTTAATTATTTATTTAATTATATATAATTAAATAATGTTATGGTTCAATTGTAGAAATAGACGTATCATCATCAGATAAGTGAGAGTCACAAGATTTCAATAAAGTATAACAATTATAATCTTTCATTCTCGTTTAATATCTTCCAGCCGTACCATATTTGATCATGTGTAAAACCACATTATATAATCCTATTTCAATCAGTCTGAAAGAATTTTTTAATGATGTAACTCACAATAAACAGAATAACTATGTAGATGATTGTATCAAATTTAGTTTATTTTAGGTCATAAGCATTCGACAGGCTTGTTAACTAAATCTATTACGTCGTAGGTAAATTTATGTTAGTAAAATAGGGTAATAACTTCTTCTATAAATTACTGTGGCAAATCAAAGGCTTACTCTTATAATTAAATACGATATTTTGTAAATATAATATTTTGTTATCTGATAATTAAATATTTAATTTATTTAACAACAAAATAAATTAACCTATAATAGTAAAGATTATTTCGAAGAAGTCATAAAAGCGTCAGCATTCATAAGATACGTATCGCACAGGTTTTTCTCCTTGAAAGCCTGCAATATCTCGTCGTCCAGATACGAGTTGATGATGGCGGGCGCTCTCGGGTCTGCGGCGGCGTGCGCCATGGGCGCGGCGAGCTCCCTCACGTGGAGTGCTTGGAGCGAGTAGCGCTGCAACGAGCACGTGTCCTGCAGCGTGCCAGTTGCACGACGTGCACGCAGCAGCACGAGCTGTGAGCGCAGCATGCGAGGCTGTGGGTGTGCGCGCCGTGCTGCGACGATGCGTGCGTACCCTGCTTCCAACAACGCACGCGCGTACTGCGCCGAGTGCGGCACGTGACCCAGCAGCGAGCGAACGCACAAGTCCATGCGTGTGCTCCATGATGAACTTTTGCGCAGTGCGCCTTCCACGTCCGCACCCGAGCCTCGCGCCATCAGTGCAAACATGTGTCGGAGCACCGCTTCTTGCAGCGCCTCCTCGTCAGCGAACATGGTTAGCTCACGCTCCAGTAGTTCTATTGTTTCATTTGGACCATCACCCAAACAAAACACCGTGCCTGTTAGACCTGAAAACAATAATATTTTTACGGTTTCAGATATTTTTATTTCATTCGAATATAGAAAAAAAAAAAAAATATTTTTTTTTTTATTTTTTGTTTTAATATTTTTTGTTTTTTTTTATTCACTTAACATGAAATAAGCTAGTTTTAATAATATTGTAACACAATAGCGAAATGCAAGCAGGCAGATAGGTATGGAAAATAGCAAGCTTAACAGATAACTTGACACACATTACATATCGCGTACGTTGCAAGTTGATAGCTATAGTTGAGTATTTAAGCGAAGATTTCTTTTTCAATTTATTTTTGTGAATAAAATTAGAGCAATTTTTGCATAAAATGTCTGTAGAATCAGTGTATAATTAAGTAGGTATCTAATAAGGAAAGTTGTTTATTTACTTAACACAATTAATTAAATAGATCTATTCTACAAATACTTTAAAACGAAACAGATGAACGCAACGGCATCCAACCAAATGTTGCTTTTAACAAGTATCTATATCAAAGGAAAAACAAAATACCCGGCTGCAGAAAAGCGGTTTTTGCAGTCAACTTATGATTTCGTCACGCTGTTGAGTATACGGTTTTTGAGAGAAAGTATGCATAAAATGATTGTAAAAGTTATAAATGCGTATTAATTAGAATAATTCTAGAAAATTACTTATTTATTACGAAAAAAATAATCGTCGGAGGCTAAGAAAAAAAAATGTTAAATCATTTCGTGGGTACTAAATACCCTAATGCATTTAGAGATTACAGTATTATGTAAAAGCAAATTGACCATATACAATTAATGAATGCATATTGTATTTGAATAATTATTTTTGTGTTACTTATTGTATTGTTTTTTTTAATAGCTTACCATGGTCTTCTAATATCGCCGCTAATTCGAGAGCAACAATCACTCCTGTCTCATAGCCTATTAAGTAAAATCTTTTCTTTGTAGCAGTTTTTTTCAGTAAAACCTGTAAAGAGTTATAAGTATATTATTGACAGACTCAGGTTATTCAGTAAATGAGATTTTTAATTTAAAAGCTGACATCATATTAAGCAAGGGCGTCGCCAGCCCATGGCCCAGGGGGGGCAAGTTAATATTATGGAGGATGAGAAAAATATGAATTGTAGGTACAGGTGCAATTGCACGGCCTTAGGACTTTGATTGATTTGCAGTTGGCTACATTTTTTTAATCTCTAGGGGGGGGGGGGGCAGCTGCCCCCCCCCCCTTGGCGACGCCCTTGATATTAAGAACGTTTTGAAATCATTTCGATTTACCATGAGCGCGAATTCTGCTGGAGTCTCGTCCGGATGGTTGCACAGCGCACGGAACTGTGCGTGATGACGCGGCTCCGTGCGCTGTGCGAGTCTCTTTTTTTTGTGAGATGAGTAGAGCTCGAACTCTAACGTAGAACTCTAACGGCCTCTACAGCATATCGGACTTTGGCGAGCGCAGAAGGCGCTGGACCGCTAACAAACTAAAGGTTACGAGTGACTAGCTCAAGGGCACCTGGAGGGAGGTCGGACCTCGGCTTGGGCCGTCGCCTGGGAGGGGAGAACGTCGAATTGCCGTGTGGCAACCCAATGGGGAATCTCTCGGCTCTATGAACAGTTATATCTCGTTTACCATGGAGTATCTGAGCGCAAGTTCCGCCGGCGTCTCGTCCGGGTGGTCGAGCCCCGGCTGCAGCACAAAGGCAGGTAGCTTGAGACGCTCGCACAGCGCACGGAACCGCGCGTGGTGTCCTTCCAGACCCGGCACTATGCACATGTACGTCTCATTTATGCTGAACTCATCTTCTCTCTGAAACGATGATCAGTAAGGTAACACGCAGTTAAGTTTATTTCAATTCAATTTTTCAATTTCAAAATATTATCTAGAGACATCTATTCTTACAGCAGTTTGTACTGGCTAGTATAAGTGTGTCCTAGTTGTATTGTCTTAGAAATAAGCTTATTTACCAAGTTCGAAATTTAAGGCATGAATTATTATGTGACGCAACTTCTATTTACCAATTAATTATTCTCAATAATTATGTATGTATGCTTTAGTGATAGCATAGCATATATAACAGAAGTTTAGATTAATAACAGAATAAACTAACCAGTAATTGAGGGTATTTTAAGAAGAATGCAGAATGGCGCTCGAGCGCGGTAGACTAAAAAACTAAAAACAGTAATCATATTGATCCTAGAGATCCTAGAGATCCTGATACGTGAAATCAGAGAATGCTACTTTTCTTGTGTAGTCTTCACAAGATACAGTTTGTGGCATATTTATGAGAAGGTCAAAATGCTGGTAAAAAGTATCGTGTTAGGAAGTTCCACAGGACAGACTCTGACTGAAAATTTAATGATTAATGACGTACCACGTTGTAGTTATTGGTGAGTGTCGGCAGCAGCACCATCTCAGTTGTAGCTAGTAGTTCATCTGGATCTACGTACGAATAGAACATTCCTAATCCTTTCACTTCTTCTAAACGTCTCGTCGTATTCTTTTCTTCTATTTCATTTAATCTTAAACATAAATGTGAAATTTAGAAATCACATTCAATATTATAACTTCAAGAAACTAGCACAAGATTTTTTTGTCTACACTACCTCTCAATCGTCAACTCAGGAATAGCTTCTTCGTCAACTGAGAAATGATATACATCCCTAAGGAATGCACACAGTTTTGATGATGTTTCCGATGGCATCCCCAAATCTTTGAGCGATGAATTGCTTGCTACTTCATCGGAAATATTTAATCCTGAAAATTTTATAAGCTGTTATTTAAGTTTATATATTTAACATTAAGTAAATATTTGAAAACAATATTAGGACAATATTTCCACAGATCTGATCACACGCACTTGGTTTATGTATGGAACCTCGATGACAATGCAACAATAAGTAAGTAATAATACTATGGAGCTGGTTTGATAATATGTGAAGAGCTGGAAAGCCAAAAGTTGGCACGGGAATTTTCTGAATAGTAAATGGGTTAGGTTTCATCAAAAATAGTTGTAAAATGTGAGGAAAATAAACAGATATAACACACAGAATATATCCAGTAATTATACAACCCATTGGAATCGAATTCGATTTGGAATATTCCTACATATTCCTTGTTGTCATTTACTTATATTCAGAATGACGAATATGTAAAAAGAAATCCACCATCTTAGTTCGAATCGTAATCCAAATCCGAATCGTGATTATTAATAGTAATACTAGACTTCTTTAAAAATATCAACTGCCAACTATCATCTCTATTGAAGTGCTATTGAATACTCTTATTTATTTTTTATTTCGATGGCCTCCTATAATATTATTTGTAACCTATCTTGTACCTACCACCCAAAGCAGCAATCTGTTGTACTAAAGTTTTGCGCAGAACCGGTTCAGGTAGAGCGATTATTGCTAGCTCCGTACTTTGAAACGCTTTCTCTACAGCGATAGTGGCACCGCGGTACCAGCTGCCGCTGTCTGCTTCATATAACTATAAAATAAATTATTTTAAAATGAGCTCACACTTTAAATCAATTCAAACTGCTATATTTTGTCAAATATGCATATTCTTTCGTATACCTTCTACTAGATAATCATGTAACATGTCGTAACCGATAAGTTAAACAATTTACACTAATAAAACAAAATATTTAACAGTACTCTAAAATACCAATTTCAATTAAAATTTCAATATCTAGTCGGAAGACAAATTTCATCACCATCATCACCATTTTAGCCATAAGAAGTCCACTGCTGGACATAGGCCGGGAGGCCTATCTTCTTCTTCTAGGATCGGTCTTTTTGGATATCCATAAGGGATCATGGATTTCCAAAAAGACCGATTGGAAGCGGTTTGCATCTCGTGCCTTTTTGACAAATTTTGCCGAAGACAAATTTTCTATTACGTATTCTCATAGGAATACGGCAACAGATTTGTCGGAACAAAGAACATATTATAGTGAAACAACACAATTATAAGATACCAAATGACTTAAGAAATTACTCACAGTTTTCAGCATAGACAAATCCAAAAGAGTTGCAGGTAATCCACTTTTAGCTCTTTGGACACCAGTGTGATGCACATAGTTAATATCTTCGCTCACAACCAAAAAGCGCCTATAATAATAAAATAAAGTAGATAAACTCACAAAAACTTTTTACAAATAATGATATCATAAAATAAGATAAATGATTTCGCAGTATTTTGAAAGCATATGAAAATCAATGTGTACGCATATAGAAGTAATAGTAAAAAAAATACATTAATTAAAATAAGAAAAGAGAAAACAGTAAAAAACCAGAGTCGGTAAATATATCGCACCATGGCATAGTAGAATCTGTTCGGATAGAGAACTAATGTGGTCTTGAGGGCTTGAGTCTTTATTTCATTGTTCAAACGAGATGCCAGTTCCAATTTTTTGCTTCGATATTTCTCTATACGCAAAACATCGACATTGACAGTAATATAGTAGAACTGATGGCCGATAAATTAAAAAGTTGTCAAGCCGGGTCACGCACCGTTAAACTCAGCGTAGAAAGACAAGCCACAAGATGAACAATTGACCTCATACAAGTAGCAGGAACTACAATCTTGGAATTTTCAAGGCTAGAGTGAATAGATATCTTCTAGATCGACGAGCTCTATCCTCGGACACACCCTCGCTTAACATCAGGCGAGTTGGTGGCCAAACGTAGATCTTTGTTGCGTAAAAAAAGATGCTAGATGAGATATGATCAACAGTAAACTTTTTGTACCTAAGATGATGATGATTGATACTGAATGAAAAGAAAAAGCTAAAAATTATTACTCCTTCGCAGAGACTATATAAATAACAGGATAAAGATAAGTTTTAAAAAATATGTCAAATATAATTATTGATTGCAAGCAAACGCAGATGTAGCTAATTGTTGTTTGTTGTAATATACTTACTTCAAAGCAGGACAATCAGTCCTTGTAACCAAATCTAATTTGTTGGTAACATTTTCTAGTGATGGATTGTCTAAAATTATGAGTAGACTTTCGACCGGTCCCAAATTCATAGCATTTTGTAACAAAACAGATATGTTATTCATTACGGCTAAGTTTCCATGAGTTACCGTTACTTCGATTTTTTGTTTCTTCCAAACACTAAAAGGAATTGTCAAAAATATTAGTAGTTTCTCTTAGAATTCGGAAAGAGAAGATTTCTCAGATTTCTATTTATATATTAGACATAGACATAGACATAAATTTATTTGTGGAAGACACAACACCAAAAATACATACAATATAACAAAAATAACAATATAAGAAAAACTGTGTCCGCCACAAATCGGTTCCAGCTCAGCATACTGCTGGCTGCGAACAGCCGGCGCTGGTCTTCCGCTGGAACCGACGGTGACGTCACCCACGGCTAACGCACAAAATATATAATTAAAAAGAAATACAAACTAACTATAACACAAATAAGAAGACTAATACAAATAATATATACTAAAAGGCAAATTAATTAAAAAAACATAGAAAGTAACAAGTAACAACACACTAAGTAATTTAGAATTAAGTATGGCAACAGAATAATACATAAAATATTCGGTATATATAAAAAATAATTTAATTATATTGCGCTGGTGTCCTCAACTAAAAACTCCTCGTTCATTTGATGATAAAATATAAACTCTTTTAACTTATATCTAAAATTATGCAAGGTTTGCAGGTTCCTATTTGCTATTTGTTTGGTTGGCAGGTTTGTATTTGTATTAGGCAACTAATACAAATACAAATAGTTTATTATTAACCAAAAGATACAAAAAAACAGTACAAGTACTTAGTAATTTTGTGAAGAATTGGGACCAGGTTCTCACAGAGATGTTACATTACACTATTATTATTTTCTTTTTAATTACATTAATGGTATAGGTACAGTAGTATGTCTGGTAAAATTCAAGTGTATCACAATAATATTTGCATAAATAACTTAATAATAGAATAAAATTAGAACATTTAATATACTTATTTTATTTTTTTGAACTATTATAGTATATTACAATTGCTTATAGTAACCACTAAAAACATTAAAAGGTACCCATAATACATAATAATACCCATATACTTCAATTCAATAAATATTTAACTAGATATAATATTAATTATATTATTTAACAATAAATAAAGAAAAAATAATAATAATCATATTAAGATTAATGTAACTAACAATTTTAAAAGCATGTAAAAAAGTAATCAAATAAATTAAAATTTCGTCAATTGAAACCCATCCTGCATCGACCTTGGTGGAAAGGTGCCCACAACGCAAGCAGCATTGCCACGCTGTATGGCAATAGCCAACCTTTGCACCAGGAACGAAGCAGAACGGGAGTCACCACTATTGTCCTTCAGTCTTCGGCCAATTTCACTGACGAGGCCTTTGGCATCCGCTCCCCAACTGCCCATGGTTTCAACAGCGATGGGTACAAAATAATATTGTAGCTCCATTGCCGCGTATTTCTCCCGCTTTTTGCTAGCGGCATCCTCTGCCGCCGCTGCCGGTGAGTGGACGGTACGACACAGGTGTGAGGCCGCGACAGTGTTGACGCAAGTAGCGTGAATATTATTGAATTGAAGTATATGGGTATTATTATGTATTATAACTTAATTCAATAGTAGGTACCATTGAAATACACCGTAGTTGAATCTGATTTTACGTCAAAAAAACCGGACAAGGCGAGTCAGACTTGCCCATCGAGGGTTCCGTACAAACTAGTAGATAAAAGAGAGAATTTTTTTTTTTTTATTTTCCTTCATAAATAAAAAAATATACATCATAAAAATATTTAAAAACTGTTTTAGCTTGTGCCAATTAAGCTCTTTCATATGATACCCCACATGATACGGTTAAAGTACTTTAAAATTTGGACCCTCTTTCCTTGCTTAAAGACCCTATATTTTGTGATTAAATTAAAAATGTCCAGTTTTCGGATTTCTTCCTATATGTGTACTATAACACAATGCTTCTTGCAAAATTTCATAGTTCTAGATCAACGGGAAGTACCCCATAGGTTTTTATTCCCTTCTGAGTGTCGAAATATGCGTTTTTTTCGACTTATTCAGCTGTAACTTTTTTTTATGAAAACTGAGAAGTTTGATTATTCCTCTGCAGCAAGATACTATGGATCTACGTATATGGTTTTCAATTTCAACTCGATACATTCACGCATTCCCGAGATAAAGGTCTTGACACCCGGACAGACGGACAACAAAGTGATCCTCTATGGGTTCCGTTTTTTTCTTTTGAGGTACGGAACCCTAAAAATATTAATAGTATTAAATAATAATATTTACCGTAGTTTATAATTTAGATGCGCGTCAGTAGGAGCATCAGAATTATTACAATGGAGGTGCATTTTATTTATTCCATTACCAATCATTTTTTCTGCAACTTGAAGACCAAGAGAGTTTGTGTCATAGATAATAATGTGACATGGAGTCGATTCAGATGATACTCTGCAAATAAAAATAAAATATATGTCAGTGGTGTAGTTGTAGATGTAGTTGGTTTTATTTAAGGGCAATTCTGTGAATAAAATACGTACAGTGATATTATCACAAAAATCAGGATACGAACATGAAAGGACATAATATAAGACAGGTGTTGTAGTTGGCAGTTGACGTATTGGCAAAAGAAATGTCATCTGCACAGCAGCTTATTAGAGCGACTATCCTGAAGGTCTGTACATGTAATAAAGACCTTCAGGCTTAAACCTGGCCAGCATTAGCGCAAACGCATGCTGCAATAATACCCGAAATATAGGTTGTAAAATTATGATGAAATACAGATGAAGTTATGGTTTTACGTTAGACATAGAGCTTACTCATTGTTAGTACATGAGGCAAAGATACATTTTGGATTCCTGCGCCAACACTTAGATGTTTTATACATTCTCACATACTATATCACAATATAAAATGTAGTCGAAAGTTCAAATTGGGGTTACCTCACTTATCCTCTTCTATAAGGTTGTGATAGCGTATCACCACATTTGAAAGTAGCAGAAGAAGATAAAGAAAAAAAAAATGCCAGCGATATCTACTCCCTGCATTTCCTTGGTATTTCAACGTCATAAATGTGTTCGTTTTATTTCTATCCATCACTGAAAAGACTTAAACTCACAAGTTGTACGATACAAATTTGTTACCTGTGTAGTGGCGGAGCTCGTTCGTCTGCTAGACGAAGCAAGGCGCGGCCGCGGTGGCGGCTCGACTCCAGCAGCCGGAAGGCTCGCGCCGCCTCGTCCGGTGCAAACGTGATGCGTGACAGCGGACGCACCTCCCCACGCGCGATACCTTCGCTCACCAGCGAGTGTAAGTTCTACAAAACAACTCTCATATTTATATCCCTTCTTCTTGACCGCCTGGACTGCTATTATTAAATCAAGTCATCTTTACATTATAAATAAATAAATATTTGGGGACATTTCACACAACACCATTTAGCCCAAACTAAGCAAAGCTTGTATGTACTATGGAACTAGATGGCTGATAGAATACATATATACATTATTTTGCATCTGAACTTTTTTATTTGACGTGACCAAAATGTCGGTGCGTATCTGGCCCACAACGTGGCAATGCGATGAGCAGACTGGGTACGCTGCCAAGTGGTAGTGGGTTTGAGCATTTGGATTGTCTTTAAACCTTTATTAGTCTGGGCTAATCAATTTGCTTTTTGTATAGTAGTTAGTTGAATTTGTGTTGATTGTATATTGTTTTGTTGTAGTTAATAAAGGCACTTAAGTACCCGTTTAAAAAAAAATTAAAATGTTTTGTAAAATCTCTCTGTATTTTGTGAATTTAAATTAACCGTTACTAATACTAGCGTGGGCTTATTACTACATGAAAATAAGAAGATAATTCAATAAACATTTAACTCACTTGCATTTCTGTTGATTTAAGATCGCTGAAAATGCCTGTAATATCAACTGCTATGTAGGACCTTTCATTTGTCAAATTATACATCCCCAACGTATAGTTTTCGTTGTTAAGTATTTGTGCTGTATCGAGTACTGTGCTAGAATCTGCACAACATCTAAGAGAGGCCTGTGAACCACACATAAGTTAAAGTATGATAAAATTCATTTGTAGATAAGATTGTAGCTTGAGATAAAGAACAAATTAGGAGAAACGTTTACTTTGCAGCACCACACAAAAGGACAAACCTTATTTCTAAATCTCTAAACACTAAGTGATTTCGACAACTCTTTTTCATTTATTTAAAACTTTTTTGCATTCAAGTACTATAACGAGCTGTACTCGTATAGTGAGAGGCCTTAATTTGTTTTTGCCTCATCTTTCCTATCATCCTCGTCGTGGAAGAGAATAAAATGTAGGTGTGCATCAAGTGAGAGCTCTATGTTGCATACCGGAATCAGATTTGTTTTCAATTAGTTTAAAATTATAAATGGCTAGGCTTGTATGTTGCTTTTATTAAATTTTGTAGTAATATCCAGAATAAAAACTTTAAGGTTTAAAATTAAAAAAAAAAAAAAAAAAAACGTTTGTCTGTAAAGTCGGTTTACGGACGATAATTTTACGTGATAACGATGCGTCACAAGCCGAACGCTTAGGCCGATCGTGCGTCTCTATCACTTGTTCCGCGCTCTCGCTTGCACGCTCGGCTCAGACGGAACGTGACAATGAGTCATGCTTTTTCGTGTGTGCAGCCGGCGCACATCGATTTGTAAGACGTTATCACGTCAAAAAGATACACGCTACATCTGGTTGCGAACAGTTGGTACTTTCAAAAAGAGCACGAAATTATTTAGGGTTAAAGCACAGTATTTTTCTATTGTACGGAAAAAAATGTGAAATGTACTGGTGAAAACTGCGATCGGTTCTCCTAAGATAAATCAAATCCAGACTAATTACATCTTTCAGTTCCCCTTTGAGGCAGCATATTATCACATTGCACCCGATTCCGTTTGTAGCACCTAATACCATGTCTCCAAAACTCGTGTCTCGTGAGTTGCCGATATCGCTCTCTGAAATGGTAATTTGGTAATTATATGAAATGCATTTTGTACGAGTAATTGCAGATGTAAGATTTATTGCGTTTAAGTATTTCAACATAATCATCAAACTCATTTGAACCACAAGATATCCACGGCTGGTCATAGGTCGACCATAGATGTCTAAAAAGACCGGGTGGAAGCAGCTTGAAATCTATTAAGCGGATATTTTAACAAGTTTTGTTAAAATATCGGCTTAATTGTGGAAATTAAACCATTTATTAGGAATATGAAGATGAAAAATGCATCAAGACATTGCTTAATTACGCTAAGCATTTGTTACATACCGTTGAGTTGAGGGAATAGCCTCATGAGGAAGCGCTTCTTTTGTGAGTCGCCGACGGTGGTAAACACGCGCCAGCCGCGTGCGAGCGCGATACTTATGGCTGCCTGCCCCAGTGCGCCTGCGCCACCATGCACCAAGACGTTGTACTCTTTCACGCCCTTTGTCAACACTCTAATAGCCTGAAATTACGTTTATATTCAATAACAATAAAATAGTACAGGGAAAGAAATCTGGTTGAAATGAAAAAGTGATAGGTACTTAGTCAAAACGTGAGAGCTTTTGTTTATTTAGACAGAAGAAATATTTAAAAACAAGTTATTCTTCGATATCTTTTAAATGGCACTGATTTAAAGAGGCAGTTGTAAATAGCAGTTTTGGTAAGTTAAAAATTATAAATGGCACGTTTAATAACTAGTTCAGCAGTTAAAACTAAGCAGTAAAGTAAACAAAAATGAGTAATAAAAAATAATTAAATGGATCAGTGAATATATAATTGAGCAGGAAAATAATTAAATGGGCGGTAAAAATTATTGAACGAGCGGTTACGTGTGGGCAGTAATAAATCGGAATTTGTCGGTAAGAAATCTCATTCTAAGCAATTCTATAAACAATGAGGTGGTAAAATAAAATAAAAAAACAGTACTTAAATAGTAACATTATAAAATTGTATTTAAAAAAAACATAACCTAATCTCTGAAGAAATTATTGCTTATACCTATATACATAGATAACTTTCCATCATTTTTACCGCTCATTCAGTTATTGGACTGCTCAATTATTTTTAGAATTGACATTGTATGATAAAATAACCGACTAATTGATTTTTTATTACTGTCCATGTTTTACTGTCGCAATAATTAATCAACCGCCATTAAATTAAATAACTGCTCAATATGTTTTTGAACTGATCATAATAACATCTTGAATATTTATATAACGATCTTGATAATATAAAGAGATAATATAATATAAATTATCAAGATAAATCTTGATAATTTATATAAGCTCAAAAAATTTGTTCCCCTTTTAAATTATCTGAGGAATAAGAAAATATTTTTTTTTCTAATTCCGTCGCAAGTATAAAAGATATCAGAATAAAACTTTTTTTTTTAATTCTCCTCTCTAAATAAACAAATTTAGCTCTAACTTTAACCTTAGATCCCTACTCAATGATTTAAAATACGTTTAAAAATGTTGTGATGCGCGAGAGAGATAGCCGCGATAAATGTATTACTTACTGGTTTCATGATTAAACAATAGTATGCGTATATGTAGGCAAACGGTACTGTCGCCGCATCTTCTAGACTCCAATGCGCAGGCACGGGCCACATTAACTCCGGTTGAGCCATTAAGTAACTTTTGGCTGCCCCGCTCGGTGCTAAGCCCATCACTCTCTCACCTCTAAAAATTATAACAAGTATTAAGAGAACATGTATGTATGTATGTAAGAATCTAATGATACCTTGCACATCAAACTCGGTCAAGCCGTTTAGGCTATAGGCTGTCATATAGAAAAGTACATACACACTAGAGATTGCAAACCGGGCCCGGCCGGGTTGAGCCCAGCCGGCCCCGGCCCGGTAGGTATGAAAACCGCGGCGCAGGGGGGAGCGCGAAATCATAGAAAATTCGCATGACAACCGCTGCGAGCTGCCACGTTGCCATTCTGACGCGCCAATAAGAATTTGTTTTGTTTATACCAAATATTACCAAATACCAAAGCTACCAAAGTTTGTCTATCTATCTAATCTAAGTTGTTATGACAAGTTTAGTGCTTTAAGCTTTATTAGTTTCTTATTCTAATATTATGTTTCAAATGGACACTATAACGAGTAAAGAGAAAGACCTGCTTGCTTAAACTTATAAAAAATTATAATTACTAATACTAATGTTACTATTCCGTCCATAAGTAAAAGTAATCAATTCTGTATTAAATCAGAGATTTTGAGACTTTGAGTGAGACTGATTATTGTTGATTTGCTAGTTTGAAATAAATATTAATTCGTAACCTTGAATCATTGTCCTTTTCCATTCTTATATAGCAAATTTTCATAAAATACTTTAACGGTTACATCGCTAACACATCAACCCGCCAACCCGGCCGGGCCCGGCCGGGTTGAGAAACATACCGGGTTGCAATCTCTAATACACACATACCTGTATACAAACTTACATACATACGACACTCGAAAACATCACCTTCCTTCTTACACAGTCGGGTAAAAAAGCAGTTTGGATGTAGAAAGGCAATATCAAGAGAAATTTTATATAAAATGCATAGTACTTACCTTTCTGTTATTCCGCTGAAATCTAGTCCATATCCTCTAGTCGCAGATTCGAAGTTTTTGTCAAAAGATAACCCAAGGGCCCGTTTTACGTCACTGATGTTTATACCTGTATAGTGAACCTGAATTTCAAGAAATGAATACATGATTACGATAACAAAATATATTATTGATTGATTGATTAAAAACAATAATAGCAAAATGGTAGTCGAACCGTCACTAAAGTGCCAGGTCCCGTTGGCTGCGGCATTTGCACCCACTTCAAAGACTGAACATCACCAATTGTTTCACTCCGCAAAATAGCATTATCCTTAACTGATGAAGTTTCTTCCAAAGGCGAATAATATTCACCACCCCATAATCCCTGTAAAAGTTTTTATTAATTTGTAAGTACAGTTACACAGTTACATTAATTTTATTTGTAGGTTTATTATGAATGTATTAAATCACACTTACGTCATTAAATACACTATACGTTAGAAGAACACCGGGAATCTCATCCAATTCATTATTTTCTTTTGATTTTTCATCCACCATAATAGCATAGACACGATTGCGTGCCTCTTCTTTACTCCACGACTTGACTAGCTTGATAAGTCCAGCTACAGGTGGATAGGATGTAAGAATCAAGAGGCCACTCTCAGATGGTAAGTTGTCTCGAGCATACACTAAAACGGGTAGATCTGAATCTGTGCGAACAGTAAACGTAGATAGTCTGGACATTGGAAGGGTTGGTTTCCAATAAGCTAGCTCTAGATATGTATTTGAGTTCTTTAAAACTGACACAACGCTGTATGATTCAGTTGACGAATTTTGATTCTGAGTAATGTCTTCTTCATTCACTATAAATGTTTTAGGTTTCAACATGTGGTGGAAACTTTGACTTATCTGTGGAAAAAAGGTATTTAAATAAATCATGTTCGAATGTTTCTCTTGATATGCGGACATTAGTATTGAAAATACTTACTCTTTCATTTTTAGATAGATTTTGTACTAATGTAATGTCAACGTTCAGATATTCATTTTCATTGCTTTTAACATTATCAATGGATGTCTCTCGATATTGAAGTTTAATTTTAGGAATGCCTATTTCAAGGATCTTTTTCATGTTTTCGAATAATTTACTCTTGTACTGATTATGAGTTAATCCTAAGATGATTATGGTACTTTTATTTATATTTTCTGCTGCGATTTGAAGTAAAACATAAAGAGACGTGAAAGCCTGTAAAGATAAGATTAGTTATGCAATTAATCAGCTTTTACCTTTAAAATATAGTAACTTAACAATATTTTATAAATTCATCTCAATGATTATCTTTAGTAGAAAAATAAAAACTTACATCCATGTTTGAACTGAATCTAGGAACAAATTTCAAGGCTTGTAAAGTAACTCCGACATCATTCATACGAAGAACATTATGAAAACTCAAGTTTTCAATTGTCAGGCCACCACTCCTAAAAACAATTGATTTGATTTTATTATTTTTAGTGAAGAAAGCAATTTAAGGCTATTTGAAAAGATTGTGTGTGATTGGCATAATAATATAAGGTGAAATATGAGCTTCTACGATTAATGAATTATTAGATAACTAAAGACCAATCTCCAGTTTAAGCATGATCACGGAAATTTATAGCAAATCATTGTAATTACCTCGTCCGACTTTGCACTTCAAATAACTCAGCGTCAACCAACGGTGATATTATATTATTTTCGGAATCCCTATTTATAGGTATGGTGTTAAGGTGACTTTTGACGTCGATCACTAATCTTCCAATGCGATCGGGCTGCGAAACCCCATTGTGCGTATACTTCAATGTATTCAATTGTATCAGGCTATCGATAAACGTCACCCAGTTATCATTCCACGATATTTTAGCTTCTGACATAGATTCATTTAAACTGTGAATGCTGCGGAACGCTCCACTGAAAATATAATATCATGTCTTTAAAAATGTAGTATAGTAAAGTGTAGTATAGTGTAGTATAGTATAGTCTTTATAGATAGTAAATACTCTTCAGTAGTTGTATCTGTTACAAAATATTGAAATTGATTGTTCCAAGATAACAAGTATTATTGGTGAAAAAAGTACAATATGCAAAGTAAAGATTGTACATATATCAAGATACGACACGAGATTGCACTTCAAAACTAGATCCCACTTCAAAATTAGCACAACAGTTTTTACTACAGCAGTATGTGTTTTTACTTTATCAAAGGCTGCAGTTAATATTTCATATACAATATTAATAATATAGAAGTAGACACATAATTCACACATATTTACCTACCAAAAATTATACAACAGAAATTAGAGAAATGGTCTTATTTTCAACCTCGTGATGTTGAAATTTATAATTACCTATAAGCATATCCTCTTTCAGATAAAATTTGGTACACTTCTTGAGCCTTGATTTCATTGTCTTTTAACAAGTTGGAATTCAAATCAGTCTCTATTTTTGAAGTATCTTTAGTGACAATAAATCCCGTAGCAACTTGCGAGTTTTCATCCATAACCTGAAACAGAAGCTTACCGGTTTTATTTGGAACCCCACTTTTTTCCGAAGCGCAATCTGTTTAACCGCGTTACAAAATAAATATTTGTGTAAATACTAATCGCAATTATGCTCACTGACGCAAATCAAACAATCAGGGGAGAATGGCGTTCTTGCACTGAACTGAACTAACACTGAACGGTGCTAGGTTTGTTTTGATTGCACCTAAGATAATAAATTAAATGATACATGTCTTGCACTTAAGAGTGTATATGAACAACGACAAACAACTACACATACTTGTTAGTGAGTGAGTGAATGACAAAGCAAACTATCCTACATTTTACTATCTTAGCACTTTAGTCCCAGTGGCAATATTGACTCAAATTTGACTCAATCTTCAGACCCACGCTTTGATATATATTATAGAAGATATCCATGGTAACTAATCTTAAGATCACTCAGAACTTTCCATCGGGTGAATCCAGTCCCTACATCGTGGTCCCATTATCAAATCTAGTTCATGTTATAAATTTATATTGCAATATCATCCGATTCGCTTAAGCACGAAAATTTTCAACTCAATCAGAAATCGGGAAGTGGGTGAAAATTTGATTACAGACAGATACTTACTAAGGTGAAACTAAATGAAATCTTCGAAATATGATCATAATTATTAGCTTACATTTGTCAGTTACTATTCTGATGTTGTAATCAATATCAAGTACAATAAGTAAAGCTTGTACTATGGAAACTAGATATGTGATAGAATGCCTACCTACATATTCAATCAAAATAACAAATATTATATTACATTTTCGATATATAAATTGATCAAATAGTGTTTCACCTTACGGAAGTGTATAGTACAATAAAATACTTAAGTCGCGTCTGCTACTAATACAAACAAGTAATTTGACGCAGCGTTACTCAAGGCGTCTTCGCTAACAAAAGGTATGTTATGTACCTCAAACCGTCCACTCCCTCTATGCAGTGAGACGCTGAGCTTGACAGTTCTCTGCTCGTGCAGTATCGGTTGTGTGTACAGCTTCACGTCCCTGAACTCGACGCTGACCGACTTCCGCGGGACGTCCAGCGACATGGCGAGCGTGTCCCACGCGGACACCAGGGCGAACGAAAACGGCAGTAACATTTTATCTGTAAATATATATATTAATTCGTTACAAGTCTTATAAAGGATCAAAACGTTTATTTTGATTTTTCATTTAAGCACCCTGCACTCGCTTCGCTTCTGTCCCGTTTTCGTCTTGCGTTCCCGCCACCCCCAAATTCGTAAAATTTTTGGTGATTTGCTTCTTAAAATCAGGAATTCCGGTGTTCTTTTTTAGCTTCCGAACTAAGTGTGTGGGTGAGCCTATTCATGAGGCTACGGTATGTCTGTCTGTCCTACACTTATTCGGCTGTATTTTTTGAACAGTAATAGATACAAGTCTCAAAATTGGTAATTGCAGGGTTTATTTTGATGGAAATCTACAAATTACAAAACTACTAAACTACAAAAGAGTAAAAACTGGTTAAGAGTGATATAAGCTTGCGTAAATAATATTTGAGAAAATTGGAAATTATTGTGCAAGATAAAACCTTCTTGTCGATTCCACAAAAAAAGAAACAAAAAAATGAGAAATGAACGTTTGTTGACAGTTAGTGTCGTATGAAATAAAAATAAACTTAAAACAAAGTAAGTGTTAAATTAAAATAGTTTAATTTATCCAAAGAGATATTAACACTAGCCATGTATAAGCCAAGTTCAAATAAGTTTTATAGACCTATGTCTATAAAACTTATTGGAACTTGGTATGTAAATGGCTAGCAATTCAGGCTATTCCCACTGTATAGAAAATATGCGATATTAGTTACAAATACTGACATAATACTGGCGTCAGTGTTCATGTTCATGTTTTGTGTCACACATAGGAGTACGGAAGGCTAGAACTAAGGAAGGTGCGAGCGAAACTCTTACTTTGCCGGATTTCTCTTCATTTGAACTCGTTAACCTTAGTCATTTGACTGTTTGGAGACATTGATATGGTTTTATTACTGAAAAGAAATATATAATTCTCACCATTCATCACGTGTCCTTCCAAATAGCTGTACTCATCGTCATGAATGGACACCACGAACGTGCAAGACGCAGCCCGGGTTCTGCTGGCTGACTGGTAGAGCGGCAAAGTCCTTCAAAATAAAAGTAATTTTACCTTTACCAATTTTTATTATTCATCTATTATATTCAGTTTTAATGAATCTAAATTACACTATATTTTTGTTACAAGTTGGTGTTAAAATAATTTACCATTTCTCTTGATGAGCCCACTCCACATAGTGAGACAGAAGCGGTGTGCCAGTTGACACAGGGAATTCCACCTTCGGATACAAAACTCGTACTTTGAGGTTATATCCATGTAAATACAACCTGAAAAAATATTAATATTGATGTGAATATGGCGCAAAATAGCACGAACGAGTTCGATGTTCAATATTTTGTTATAGACAATAGACAATGTTTTTATTGTGACAAAAACTTAAATATTTATATAATTTAAATCTAAAGACTAAAACTAAGTTTTTGCCACAAGCCGGCTCCAGCTCAGCATGGTGCCGGTTATTGCCAACCGACGCTGGTCTTCCGCTGGATCCGGCAGGTGACGTCACGCACTGCACAGTGCGCGTGCATGTATTTTCATATCTTTTTAGGTTTTAATTACTATATATATCCACTTTAAAGAGCAACAAAAAACTATAAATATTGTTAAAATATGGAAATATTAATATTAATAGTGCTGTACAGGTATATACTCGTATTTTATGCTTTACTTTTACTGTGTCCGGCTTTAGAGAAAGCTTGTGTCATTTCTTAGAATTTCTTCGCCCTTTTGATGAGAATAAACAAACTTTTCAAGTGAATTCTGAAGGAATGTAAACTTTGCAGGTCCCTTATTGGCGGAGGAATATTGTTCCAGCACTTTGATGCAGCATATCAGAAACTGCCTCTAAATGAGGCTGAACTGTGACGTTCCGTGGAAAGCTGCGTCGTGCACTGGCGAGGAATTCTGCTACTCGACTTCCATGACAAGTAAGCGCAACTTGCGCTTGTTTAATGTTTGGCGTCGTAAAGTATAAAACTCCGGGTTATCTATATGACAAGTTGTCATGGAAGTTATAAAAGGAGTTTATAAGCTTTCTTTTAAAACTATAAAAATCATGATGATTCTATACCCATTCCAAATACTTACTTGCCAATGGCGTCGAGAAACATCACCACATTATCTGCATGTCCACGTCTTGTGAGTGGTATATTTATGGCGGAGTCAGGCAGCGCGCGCTTGAGGATGGCCTGCAGCAGGCCGTGTGGCGCCACCTCCACCAGCACCGCGTCTGCGGGGATCAGCGCACTCGTCTCCTCGAACAGTACTGGGCTCTGCGGACGGAGACACGTTACTGCACGACATGTACACACAAACAACGAGACACCGCGCCTTCAACACACCACTTACCAGGAGATTGTTGGTGTGGTACTCCGCTGAGGAGTACTTGGCAGACGGCTCCTCCCATCTCTCATAAGGCACCGACGAAGACACCCAGCGCGAGCTCCTGGCTCGCGGTGTTTTAATAACTTCCTTCAGATACTTCAGTAGACCAGGGCCTGAGGATATATATTATTTTGTGTAATACAAATTATTAAACAATCTTCAATCAGTTTTAGACATTAAAATATTATACATACCAGCTTCCGCGATATATCGCGAGTGGTACGCGATGTTCGAGCACGGCACTTCCTTGGCAAAGATGCCTCGCGCGGTGAGGTCGGCGACGAAGGAACGCATCGCTTCCGCGGGGCCCGAGATAGTGCACGACTCGGCGCTGTTGTGACAAGCGATCTCGATCTCGGGAGGACACATCGAAGACATCTGGAGAAAGCGTACAGTATCTTATATTGTAAAGGGTTCAAAGTAAATTAAAATGAGCTGAATATTTCCTGCATGTTACTTTGGAGACCGTCTGACTTGTGATCCATAGGTCCTACATTTAATACCCAAGGCACGCACCTCTGTGTATTCGAAATTATGTCCATAATTATTTTCGTTTTAATTTTCGCGAACTTTGAGTGGAATATCATGAGTTAAATTTTTATGTTTGTTCTCGAAAATATGTGACTGTGAAGTCTGCCGATCCGCGCTTGATCAATGTGGTGTATGGATTTACCTTTCATACAAAGAGAAAATGGTTCGCACTCAGTAATGGATGGGACAGTTTACACAAATAGAGCTGATCCGTATGAGTTGAATGTTTGCTATATTTACCTGTTTTGCTCCGATGCCGACGGCGGCCATAGAGCCACGGATGAAGGGTGTCTCGAGTGACACGCGGCCGCGGCTGTACGCAGCCAGAATCATCTCCTCCGCCGTGAGGCAGCCGTCTGCGTACGCACACCCGAGCTCGCCCACGCTGTGACCTACACATTATAATTAGTTAGATAAATTAGAACTGAAAGTTTTATTAACAAATTATGTATTTAAGTGATGGTAAATAAACACTGCCTACCTATGATCTTGTCAGGCACTAGGCCCAGCTCTCGTAAGATGTCGGTGAGACCGATCTGCACTGCAGCGATGCCGACGAACGAATGCAAGATGTTGTTGAATATTGTCTTGTCTGGAGATGTTATGATATGAACTATGTCGAGTCCTTTTGGCTCCAACGCTTTGTGGCAGCTAGAAATAATATGCATTAATATTATGATCATAATCCCATTTGAATTTAGTAGGATAATAAATTGATTGTAGTTTACCGTTGTATAGCGGCTGCGAAGATGGGTATGCGCATGAGTTGCGCGCCCATGCCGGCCCACTGCGAGCCCATGCCGCTGTACACAAACCAGAGTGGTCGCTGTACGCCGTCGCTGTACTCCACGCGCTGGGACAGACTTATTGTCTTCCCATCAGAATTAGTATCTGTAAGAGAAGAGAGTGATCAGACTTATCAACGACTCCAACTACTCCAAGTTGGAATACTTTACGTTTATCGTTACCATTCAATATCGCCATCAACCACCTTGGAATTTGATTACCCGTTGAGATTTAGCAGTGAATTAAAGTCGTAAAATACAATCTCATAAAGACCACCGAGAACTCGAGTGCCCGTTTCTATAACTTATTCATTTTCCTTAGTTGACTTACCTAGAATAATGTAACCTTTGCCCAAATGGCCCGCTATACTAGTTTCGTGTATATTGTACAATAACGCCAGTTCCTCTGGATCGATGGGTTGAGACTTCAACAAGTCGAGGACCCTTGTCACCGCAGAGTCCTGTCTGCCGGATATGGTCACGAGCCGCGGAATGTTAGCTTTGTACCGTTCTAGATTCTGAAAAGTATCAAGATTTTCCAAGTTTTATATACTCAATTGTGTGTATGTTTAGTACAAATCTTGAAAGACAATTTTTTTCTCAAATATGGCGGAATATTGCGCGCACCTTCTCTTTGTAGTGTCCGTGCAGCAGTACATGTGCGTTGACGCCGGTGACAGACATGCTGTTGACGGCGGCGTAGGTTCGCCGGAAGTGCTGGTGGGCCGTGAGCACGCGCATGCGTCCCTCGCGCAGCGCCGCCACATCGCGCCGCGGGACCTCATAGTGCAGGTTCCCCGCCAGCGAGCCGCTGTGGAACCCTAGCAGCACCTATACGATCACAAATATACATCTTATTATATCTACTCCTTCTCATAAGCAACTACATAATATTTCACAAAATGTACCTTTGTCACAGCCGATACACCCGAAGCAGCTTCCCCATACCCGATGTTAGACATGACACTACCCACAAGCAGCGGATCAGCTCTATCGCTGCAGAAAATTGTATCAATGGCTTCTAATTCAGATTTGTCCACTTCTGGTACCGCTACAATAAAATTATTTTTATATTAGTAAGATAATATATGATCCATAAAGTTTGTGATCAATTTTAGTTGATTTAGGTAGTATTTATATGGCTCGTGCACTATACAACCTATTCAGGAACCTGGCCATGTCAGCAGGCTTGCGGTAGAACTCGTACCGCGGACCGGTTTCTCCCTTCATTACAGGTACATATTTATATTTGTACTATTATGGGTTGTATGTACCTGATCCCATTGCCTCGACATACTCGACCAGTGTCGGCGGCACGCCAGAATCTTCGTAGAACCTCTTCAGGAACTTAGCTGTGTCGGCGGGCTCGCGGTAAAAGCCGTACCGCGGACCGGTTTCTCCTTTCAGTATTGATATATATTCACATTTGACATTCACTACATCTGCATAAATTCTGAAAAGACGCATTCGTTTTCATGATTTAATCGAAAGAAATTACGTGGATAGCGACCTCGTGGAGTCGATTTTAATTACAAATGTAGGTACAACTGTACATTTGTAATTTAAATGTACTTAGAGTCGTGTTTCTATAAATATATTTTAAATTTAAAGGCAAACATGCGACCAATGCAAGTAATTCCTAGAATAAATTATTGGTTGCCTTTTTGCTATTGTTCTTTATATTACAAGAAATGTAGAAAAACACTATACAGGTATCCAAGTTGACTTACCGTTTGGCATCTTTTGCTTTCTGTAAAAACAGAATATTTATTGCTTCGGATTTAGCACAACCTGCGGCGTCTTCAGAGAATGATTTCGTTTTACCGTCCATACTTATGTTCATTATTCTGCAAGTAATAAATTACACACGAGAGATATGATTATTTTATTATGTAACTATCACGATGCACTCATACTCACACAGTACTTGCAGAAAAAGATTAGGCACATATTGGAAAAAACAAAATAAACCGTTTTAATGCGAGATTTCCACTCTCCTACAAAAAGATTGTTTAGTCAATTTGGTTGGCGCATCTCTATATTTATTAGATTAGTCTCACTCCCTTCCAATAATTTTCAACAATACGAAGTTAGCCGTTGACCAATATTTTTCTGAAGCTACTGTACGTTTGACGGCAGGAGAGGTGGATTATCTGAGGTATACGAGCTTAAAAAATACTTTGGAACGTAAAGTATTTTGGAACTTCAACCAAGTTAAAATATATCGAATTAAAACTTCTTAAAACACTTTTCCTATCTAAATAAATAAAACTGTGTCAAATTTTACTTGGCGATTATATAAGTATGTTTAAAATGTTTCGAAGCACGAGGGAGATAGCCGAGTACTTTGAGCGCAGTCTCAACTGTCAATACAAGCAATCTTACACAGGATAAAGAATCTAACCTTCCATAATGTACTGAAGATTGTGGATGTAGACACAGGTTGGCTCCACTGACGACGGCTGCTCCACACTCCCCAGAAGTGATAGCTTTATAAGCGGACTTTATTTTATAAAGGATAAAGAATCTAGCCTTCGATAATGTACTGAAGATTGTGGATGTAGACACAGGTTGGCTCCACCGTCGACGGCTGCTCCACACTCCCCGGAAGTGATAGCTTTATCAGCGGACTTTATTTTATAAAGGATAAATAATCTAACCTTCCAGAATGTACTGAAGATTATGGATGTAGACACAGGTTGGCTCCACCGACGACGGCTGCTCCACACTCCCCAGAAGTGATAGCTTTATAAGCGGACTTTATTTTATAAAGGATAAAGAATCTAACCTTTCATAAGGTACTGAAGATTGTGGATGTCGACACAGGTTGGCTCCACCGACGACGGCTGCTCCACACTTCCCAGAAGTGATAGCTTTATAAGCGGACTTTATTTTATAAAGGATAAAGAATCTAACCTTCCATAATGTACTGAAGATTGTGGATGTAGACACAGGTTGGCTCCACCGACGACGGCTGCTTCGCACTCTCCAGAAGTAATAGCTTTGTACGCGGCCTCGAGTGCTGCCATTGAGCTGCAGCATGCGTCGTCAATGTTCATGGAGGGGCCCTTGGCGTTCAGCCAGTACGAGATGCGGTTTGCGAACATTGCCTTGTTACACCTAAAGATAAGTCGAACACACAGTATCAGATCCAAGTTAGCCGTTGGTCCACGAGCCAGGTAATACAAATTTTGTTGTCATTTCATCCCGGACGATACCTCGTATGATGCTTAAGAGAGTTGTATCATGGAATCTCGTGAATGTCAACTGTGGCTCCGTGTGTGCGTCAGCAGCCTCCCAAACACGTAGAAAAAAATATATTCAGTCATTTCCTCCAGATTGAAAGTTGTATCAGTGAAAGTTGAACAATAATATCTTAATAGTACATTATGATACAAGTGTGTTAGTTGGTCATTACAGTCGAGGTGGAATTGCAGCCCGAGCCGAAGGCGAGGGCGTAATAGAGCCGAGAGTGTAATGACCATGATGCACACGCGTTTCATACGACGTTTTTCAACACACTTGCGAGGAAAAAAACACCCGTTTATAACTGAAATATTTAATTTAAGTAAAAACTCTTTGTTGAAATTAAAAAAAAAACTGTAAAGTAAAGACACTAGTGCGTAATAGAAAAGTCAAAAGCACGCGTGTTTTATAGGACACTTTTTGGCCATAAAAACGGTTGAATAAGGGCCACTTTACGAGCAAGTTTGTTGAAAAGAAAACAAAACCGACTTTCTCTGACGAGCCTGCCTCTACAGCACTATAGAGAATTAAACGTCAGCTGGTCACACAAACATGTAAAATTTTTGGTTTTCAGTGATTGAAAGTTTGTGTGATGATATGATTAACTGATCTGACTGATGCGTTTATTCCCTGTTCGAAGAGCATTATCGCTTTAGATAATGCACGCTACGGTCTTAGTTGGTGTCGGAACGGTCTAATGGGCACTGTCTCATACTAATTCATACAGACTATATTTTTTGTATATATTGGCACGGTGACAGTATATTATATGCGTCAGTACAGTGGGCAGTGACCTTTATACTTAAAAAACTTAAAATCACGCTTTATGTTAGCGCTATAAAATCAGGATGCATCAACAGTTCCCTGTCATCAAGGGTAATATGTATTGGCAATGTTATCATAAGGCAAATCAAATGCGGCCAACTAGATACAACTTACAAATAAATAGGTAATAAATATTGGTGGACATTTCACACAATACCATCTAGCCCGAACTAAACAAAACTTGTACTATGGAACTAGATGGCTGATAGAATACAAGGAATACATAGGTATGTATGTATACGTATACTCTTTTGTAAACACATAAGTACTTATATAAACACCCAGAACATAGAAACATAGAAACACCCAGACACAGAACAAACATTCATGCTCATCACACAAATGTTTGCCCTGGGTGGGGATCGAACCAACGACCTACGGCTTAGCAGGCAGACATAGACTAAGCTGCGAGCCCAAATGGACCTAAATACGTTTTAAAATCAAAATGGTCTACGCAATACCACCACCAAGAAAAAACCAGCGCTAAAAAACCACTTGGTGGAAGACCAGCGCTAGTTGCTTACAACTAGCATTATGCTGAGCTGGGACCGGATTGTGACAAAAACATGTTATATAAGTATTTTGTGTATGATTTATATTTTTTTAAATGATATTTATTTTGTGTTGTATGTTTTTTGTCACAATAAATATCTGTCTATGTCTATGTCAATTTCAGCTTGAATAAATAAATGACTTTCAAACGACTAAAGATGCTTACCCAGAAATTCCAAAGCCTGTTCTGCTTGTAGCGACGTAGAAACATGCTTTCTCTGTCTCAGAAAAACAGGAGCCAATGTAGACGCCAACTTTCTTTCCGGAGAAGTGTTCAGGATTAATTCCTAGAAAAAGAAATTGTAATTTTTACCTAAGTAGTATGGGATGCGGTGTCAACTGGCAATGCCGCTTACGTTTCTTCATATAAGACCACAAAAAATGCGGATGACATCTTTGATAGGTACATAATCAACGGAATGTAGCGTCAACCCTCAAAAATGTCTGAGCTCAATGAGATCTATTTAGACCCCTTACACGATTAAAATAATTTCGATTTTCAAAATAATTCGAAGCGGCAAAATAGACAGTCTCTTGACTTCCCAATCGAAATTACACTATTATAATTTAAATAATAATTGTGACGTGCAACTATTGGTTATTAATAAATGAGTATATATGATGATCGACAGAAGTCCAATTCGATAGACTTTGCCAGCGTCCAAAAAGCTTTGCTACCCGTTGGGTACGAAGCTAATTTAGCCCCAATCTGGCTTATAAGCGCATAAGATAAGCTCAGCTTATAAGATCAAATTCAGCGTGTTGCTTTTCTGCTGGACTTGGTGGCTTTGTTAATAAAGGCTGTCTTCTTTTCACTTGCATCTACGGACTTGCGCATTCGAGCATCAACCCATAGTCGTCAATAAACGTCATGCTTACGCGTTACAGCACTGGAACATTACTAAAAAAGATTTTCTGAAATTGAGAATTTTGCGATGTAAGCTATGAACGCGTAGTAAGTATGTACTATTACGAAATTAAACTAATGGTGACGTTTACCATCTTCATAAACTTTACGCTTATCAGCATCATAAATGTAACGCTAACAAGCATCATAAATGTAACGTTTCCCATCATCATAAATTTATCGATGATCAGCATCATAAATGTAATGCTAACCACCAGCATCATAAATGTAACGTTTACCAGTATCATAAATTTAACGTTTTCCAGAATAAGCAACATAAATGTAATGTTAACCAGCATCATATATGTAAAGTTTACTTGCATAACGCTTACCAGCATCATAAATGGCTTCATATGTTTGTTCTAAGACTTTGCGCGACATAGAATCCATGCTGTTTGCTTGTCTGTAATGTACTTTGAAGAATTGCGCGTCGAATCTGTCCAAGTCAGGCACTTTGCCGGTATACTGCGCCACCTCAGGATGGTCATACTTCCAGCGCAAATCCTCGGAAGATACGGGGTTCAGCTGCCAAATATCATAATAAGTTATATTTATATAAAAAAGATTGTTATCTAAGTTCTTTGGCACTTTTGATACAATAAATATTTTACTAACTAGATACTTAACAAACAACAATTAACCTCATACAAGTGGCGGAAAGACGCTGGATACAAGCCGCTTCCAATCGGTCTTTTTGGAAATCCATGGGGGAGGCCTATGTCCAGCAGTGGACTTCTTATGGCTGAGATGATGATGATGATGATGACTTAACAAACATGCGAGTTAATTTATGTTAATATAAATTACACTTTCGTTTCTTATTTTTCTAACTACTGTTTTATAAAGTTTCCTAATGTTACATTGAAAAAAATAATGTAGATCGACTATTACTTGTTAACTTATAAAATCTACAAATTAAAAACATAACTATCACAGGATAGTTTTCTTTTAAATTTCATCTTAAATGTTATTTTATTTATTTTTATTTTTACAATTTTGGAAAAATTAACGGCCTTAACTGACAGAGTTATAATTTATTACTTAAACACAAATAAGCCATTTACACATTTCTACTATTAGATTTAATATATAATTTTGAACGCTTTCGTAATAGTAGGTATTTATTTAAAAACGAAAAGAAAATACGTAGTTAAATAAACCATAAGTACCGGAGATACCGCATCTTGTAAGGTAGGTATATACTTATTTATCTAGTATTACACTATGATAATAACTAGTAAATATATCTATTGAAAAAGTTGTCACCGAGTCTCTTCTTTATAGAAGCGACTCGGTGACAACTCGGTCTTCTTAGTATTCCTATACTTGAGTGGAAGAGGTCTATATCAGGATTAGACTTAAGAAACTTATTACAAGACCCACATGCGCGTATAATAAAACTATTTAGTCGATAGTTAGAAAATGTTACAGGAGGTCGGAATAAAGGACTACTACGGAATGTTGCGGTTGGGGCATAAAAGTTAATTTTGCCTAGAAGATCAGGGCAGTCTATGCCAGATGAGATAATTTTTTTAAGGAAAATAATATCAGAAAGTTCACGGCGATATAGTAACGGTACTATCCACTTGTTGTTGTTTATTCCACGACTTTTTCAGCGTAATTACGCTGATAAATTAATAATTAATATGTATGTTCATGCCGCATGCATATGTTCATGCATATGAGCATAGCTGCGGACTGACAGATATAACGGTTCCTTGTTTACTACAGAACGGAATGTATTTAATAAGTAAAATAAACAAAATTTGTTTACAAAATATTATATACTTATATCTGTATCTATAAAATTAAATGACAGGAACTGGTCTTGAGACATATTATGGTAATAAAATCCAAATGCTGGAAGCATTTTTAACCAGAAAGCAATAACATAAAGAAATTTCTAGACAAACACCTACATTACATAGATATCTTCTAGATCGACGAGCTCCATCCTCGACCACACCGTCGCTAAACATCAGGCGAGTTGGTGGTCAATCGTAGATCTATCTTGTATAAATAAAAAAACAAAAAGATATTGAAATGAATGCCAACATATTTGATATTTTGCATACACGGGCTGTATTGAGCTGCGTCACACATTAGTTATACTTTTGGTTACCTTATTGTAAAGAATGTTCTGGAGATCCTTGACGTAGCGCGCCTGCGGGTACAGGCCGGCCATACCGGAGATGACCACCCTGTCTCCGTCCGTAGCAACACGCGTCTCCTCGCCCGCATCGGTTCTCTGCTCTTGCGGTCTCGGAGCCATTTTCGTACTATAAAAAATGGTTAAATTATATTTTATAGATGTTTTGGCTGTGTATATAAATCTTCAAAATTTTTTCTTTAAATAAATATTGGTGGAAATTTCACACAACACCATCTATCTAGCCCAAACTAGGCAATGCTTGTGTTTTTTTTATTCATCATCAAACTCTATACAATAACTTAAAACTAAGTTGTACCAAAATACCACTCGGTTTGTCAGTATAGATTCACTATCTGTGGTTAAATTAATATACAAGATAAATTATCAAAGTAGCATATAGTTAAATTCCATAACATAATTATTTGATGTTCTAATAGGCAAGTAACTACAAGCAACTACAAGTAATCGTTAAAAAAACTAAAACAATCGACTTCAAAATACGCAATTCGTTTACTTGGATAACTTATTTTTTCCAGTTATTTTATTATAAAAACCAAAATACTGAACTGATTTTCATAAAATTTCTTTACGATAACTTGGAAAGACCCTTTCAAACAAAAATGTAATTTTTCAAATCGGCCCAGAGGTCTTCGAGTAATTGGGGAATATACATAAAAAAAGTTAAAAAAGATTCCGACGAATCGAGAACCCTTCTTTTTGGAAGTCGGTTAAAAAACAAACTATATCTTTTACAAAATAAAAATGCAATACAAATAGACGCGATCCAAACAACAAACTAGTACTAACTATCAGGAGTTTCAATATTGTAAATTATTTAGTTTTCACGATTTACAAATATTTACTTCAAAATTGAGCGACAACAATTATATTGATGATACGCTGAAAGCTCGTCGCTGTCTGACACGTACCGTACCTTGTTTTATGATTCGCTGTTATACAAGTTACCTATTCAATGCCGAAGCCAGGAATTTAAACGAAGGGGGGGGGGGGGGGGGGCAGTAATAGACCATTGTCTCCGGCCCAGAGCTGTGATCCGACCGGTATGGCGGACCGTGGTCCTGTGCTACTTTGGAGAATGTGTTCTTTTGTTACAGTAGGGGACATACGACCACGGTTATTCTATGAACACCAATTTTCTTGTTCAAATGCCAGGATATTACGGAATATTTGAAGCTCCATCACCCCCCCTCCTACGGCCTTGTACATAATTTTATATTTACCTACACGAAGAATGCTAAATCACACTATTAAAATACTGTGATAACCTTGTCTACTAGATTATACACAATAAAATACAAATAGATTGAAGCTACCTATTTACTTAATTAAGTATTTTTACGATAAACGATATGGTGTATAATAATTGTATACGGTTTATGCGGCAAACTTTTCGATTTATTTTTCTTTTTAATCGCTAGTTTTTTCTGTGCCCAACACCTTCCCGACCTAAGCCTTTGTTTGCAGTTTTGCACTGTCCTAACAGGATCTTATTTGCGCTGGTGAGTGCTCAGCGCACGGTCACCTTGGAATTGGCTGCGGCTAGGGGAACTTCTTCGTTAAAACAACAAAGTTTTCGATAAACACAAGACTTTTCTGCGCAACTCGCATCCACACATCAGCTTGTTCTTTTGACCGGAGTTCCACCGAGATTGTACTTTCATCTCGCCCTTTTAGCAGAGGGAGACATTTAACAAAATGTACCTGCTTGCTGTCGACCTTGGGAGTTTTAGTTAATTTGATTTATGCTACCTATTACGTACACCAACTATTTTTTTGAGGTTTTCACTGGGTAAGTTCGTTTAATTTTCAAACACACTTCACTACTATTGAAACACCTAAATTTTGTGTTATTAAGTATACCAGATCCTTTTACATACCTAGTATGAGTAGGTATGTAAAAAACCACCAAATGTACCAACTTACCAAATTTCATTATAATCTGCCCGGTAGGTTGGATAGCGTTATCGGAGCGTTTATGTCTTGAAATTATAAAAGTCATATCTTGAAAACTATACTGTACCGGTTTTGATTATATTTACACTGTTCCCTAATCTGGGAGATACTGTATCCAATAAAAAAAGATTTTTGCAATACGACTTCTAAAAACGCATTTTTTAATATTAGCAAAAGATGTATTATTAATTATTATTTCGAAAAAATATAGCCGGACGCACTCAGGAAGTGAAGACGAAATTAACAACACTTCGCATATCAAAATCGGTCAAGCCGTTTAGGCTGTAGACTGTCATATAGATATATAATTATATGCACTCGAAAAACATAACCCTCCTTCTTACGCAGTCGGGTAAAAATGCAAATGGCCTTCATGTAAATATAGATAGATAGATAAACTCTATACGGTTCACACCTTAACTAAAAATCAAATTACATGGCGAAGGGCGAATTAGTTGAATCAATTTTGAGGTACGGGATTATTTTTTGGGGAAATTCAACAGATAAAATTATTATTTTTAAAAGGCAGAAACGCTGTATTCGTTCAATGTTTAAACTCAAAAAAAGAGATAGTTGTAAGCCCTATTTTTTTAAGTATAAAATTCTTACACTTCCGTGTTTATACATTTTAGAAACGGCCCTTTTTGTAAAAACAAACCGGGAGCGATTCCCCACACTATCTGATACTACTGTAAGAAATAGGCGCGACCAAGACAAACGGCGCGTACATGAAGGAAAGACAGCACTGATGCAAAATAGCATCGTATGTATGGGTCCTAAAATCTACAATAAGATTCCTAAGTCAATAAGAGACCAGAATAGTAATTTATTTAGAAAAAAGTTGAAGGCATTGTTATTGCAAAAGTGTTATTATTGTATCAATGATTTTTTAAATGACAAATTTTAATTTTATTTGACATTGTGTGTATCTTTTATTGCTTCTGCTTTGTCATATTATAGATATTTTTGGTTTGTGTATTAATCTAATAACAAATAATAATAATTATTATTTTTTAAATTTTCGCATGTGCATGATGCTGTCTACCTGACATTTGTACGCCTATAATCGGCACAACATGATTTTAAGCGACTAAATTTAGTGTAACATCTTTTATGCACTTGTTGTATAAAATTCTCGTGTTGTATGCAAATAAATTATCTTTATCTTTATCTTTATCTTTATCATTTATCACTAATAGCGATCTCTTCCAGGCAACCTTGGGATGGAGAAATAATATTAAGAAATATCTGCACATTCGAGAATCCAATCCGAGACCTTTTGAATACAACACTTCTACTTACGTGTGTACTATTCTAGGCAGGCCAGGTGGAACGTAAGCACGACCGCCTCCGTGAGTGTAATTTACGTTTATTGATTTTTTAACTTACCATAATTGATTTAAATACATAAAGAAAAAGTCTATTGGTTATGTAAATTGAGAGTCATAGGTGGTAATTATTATTAAAACATTCTTGTTTGTTAATCTATTGTTAACAGTTTAGCTACATACAGGATGTGAAATAATTGAATATTCTATTGTTAAATTTAACATTTTTTGGAAGTGAAAACTTCTTTACGTTCGCTGTCGACTTTATTCTGTGGGTATTGAATGATATTATGCCGTCACGCTCGGCTAAGTAACGCTCCTTCGTATAAGGTCAGCTCGATCGAGCTAAATCGAATGAAGACAGAGATATAGTCAACGCGTCACGATGAAGTTTTCACATCAGATGTGAAAACTCCGCGCACAGCCGTAAGGAAAAAAATGTGTATGAAACTTGATATTAAAAAAATAATCTGCTGCTTATTATATCACTTATATATAGTACTTATATATAGTAGTTTGTAACACAAAAAAAACCGGACAAGTGCGAGTCAGACTCGGCCACCGAGGGTTCCGTACAAACTAGTAAATGAAAGGGAAAATCATATATATTTTTTTTATTTTCCTTGTTATAACGAAAAATATTTAAAAACCTGTTTAACTAATGCTAATTAAGCTCTTTCATATGATACCCCACATGATACGGTTAATTCAAATGTGCGTTTTTTACGACATATTTGGCTGTAACTTTTTTTTACGAAACGTACCGATTTCTCGTTGAAATGCCGAAAATCCGTACTCAGCGATATCGATCCACATTCTTGTTGCGTAGTGCTCAAGAATGGAATTCTTTGCCGCCATCTCTATTTCCTGAGACCTACAATCTTGGAATTTTCAAGGCTAGAGTGAATAGATATCTTCTAGATCGACGAGCTCCATCGTCGGCCACACCGTCGCTTAACATCAGGCGAGTTGGTGGTCAATCGTAGATCTATCTTCTATAAAAAAAACTGAGAAATTTGATTTTTCTTTCTGCAGCAAGAGACTATGTATCTGCGTATATGGTTTTAATTTCAACTCTATACCTTCACGCATTCCCGAGATAAAGGGACAGACGGACAACAAAGTGATCCAATAAGGGTTCCGTTTTTTTCTATTGAGGTACGGAACCCTAATAAAACATACGTTGTCTAAGAAGTTTTAGAGATGATCAGAAATCTGAGATCAGATAATCTGAGAAGATAAACTGATTACCAAGAAGCTACTTAGTCTCGAGCACCGCAATAAAGTAGCTTGTCTGTCTATATTGTACAGGATTCGTTTCGGGGAATGTACGCAAGAGCTTCACGACCTAATTCCTCTCTCCCCATTTCACTACAGGAGTAGCAAAAAGTCGACGCATTACCATCCATTTCTCGTTGAAATGCCAAAGATCCGTACTCAGCGATATCTGTCCACGTTCTCGATACGTTTACATACCGTAGGTATACTGTACCAGGAATCTTTGTTTCCTGGATGTAGATCGCCGAGCTCCATCCACATCGTCGATTAACATCAAGCGAGTTGGTGGATCTATCCATTTAAAAAAAAGTACAAATTGTTAAATCACTAGGTACATTAATTCTCAATAAGAACTATTGCATTACTGTTATGTACCTACGAGTATATGTAATTTTAAATATTGTCTTGCATTCATATCTAAAGAGAGAATTATTGTTGAAAATTCTTGTATTTCGAAAAGTATGAGTAACATAAATTAACATACTTACAGCATTTTAAAGGGTATTCTGTTGAAAATTCTACTATGTTATGTATATTTACCACAAGATGTTCAACATTTACGATTTTAATTAATTTTTAGTTGGCGCCGGTCTCGTAAAACTTTATTCGCGATTTTCCAAAAAAAAAACAACAGAAATGTTCAAATAGTGCACTTTATTATTAAAGGTGCGAGTTGCGTAACCGACGGTACTCAAGATAAATAAGCAAAGACTCCAAACTTTTCTATCGTAGCACTTTCCAGTATAGTCACAGTCACAGTCCTCCAACGAAGACGACGATTTCCATCCTCGGCCACACCGTCGCTTAGTTAATGGTCAATCGTCAATCTAGCTTGTGTAAAAAATTATCTATATATATAAGATATATATATATATATATATTCCCAGCGGCAATCTTACTTACCATCTTACTTATAAACGTGTTTTAACGTTATATTCAGATCTCCCGCGTGACATTTCCCGTTTGACTTCCCGTTTTGTAGTAGATTATGCACCAAGGGGATAAAATAGTGTTTTATGTCACGGGCGACATTTTGAATCCCGAATGTAACGTAGGATTCTAGGGTTAACACCCGAGCGTAGCGAGAATGTTAAAGAGTTAAGCTAGAATCCGAAGTGTAACGAGGGATTCAAGGTCGTCCAAGACAAAAACACCTTTATCCCCGTGGTACATACTCTATTTTTCACACCTACTGCGTGATAATAGAAAGAAATTGTTTTGAATCTACATTATTTAACAAAACAGAGCGCTTTGTTATTTTTAACGTACGAACTTCAAAACTTGCTGCATACGCTACCTGAATGGATTTTCTTTGATTGACATTATTAAACCTGCATTATATATCAGGAGGTCACAATCGCAAGTAAAATAGAGTTTTTCTAGACAAGCGCGTTCCAACGTAGACCGTATATAAACGTCGTTCAAAACAAGCGGGATCGGTGGTCAAGCTAAAGTTTCCCATAATAAAAATATAAAAAACAACCGTACTAAAATATCAAAAAATCAAGAGATGTTTCAGTTGTAGCATATTTCGTTCTCTTTGGTTACAGTATTCGTGCCTGTTTTATTTCTTTTTTATGTTATATTCTCGGTTGCCAGTTCGATTTTCAAGTGAATTCTTTTTGTTAGGGAGCGGTATGGTGGAAGTATTCATCTCTGATTGGACTCTGACAATCTAGTAGGCTTAGATTCTAAATTCAATTCACATTAAATCACAGTGTGATATAATGAAATCCCATACAACATTACAGCCCTAGGGCGTAAATGTAGTACTTTGGACCCTCTATACATGTTGTAATAATTATAGTTTGAAAACTGAAGCAACCGACTTCTCATGGATTCCATAGTCAGAACTGGACCAAATTGAAATGGGACCATAAGGGAAGCACCAGCTTTCAAATAAAAAAAGAATCATCAAAATCGGTTCTCCCAGTCGAAAGTTATGAGGTAACAAACATTAAAAAAAACAATACAGTCGAATTGATAACCTCCTCCTTTTTGGAAGTCGGTTGAAAAGGAACATTATTGGGCAGATGGTGTGAAAAAATTGTAACATGCGCTTATAAGCTTAACTGTAAATCTACCCTGTATATATATTATGTTTCTAGATTACCATTTGTTATGGATGGAAGATATCCGAGACAACAACCTAACTAACCAATACTTGACTATTTTAGCAGATTCCAAAGAAGTTTTAATTCCAACATCCCGGTGACATGATTAGATTAGCTCCATTTTTTTTTTTATATTTTTTTTTTATCAGCCCTGTTTGTACAAACTGTCCCACTGCTGGGAACGGGCCATCTTCTCACTGTGAGAAGGGTTAGGCCATAGTCTGCCACGCTGGCCAAGTGCGAGTTGGTAGACTTCACGCATCTTCAAGATCATTGAGAACTCTCAGACATGTAGGTTTCCTCACGATGTTTTCCTTCACCGTTTGAAGTTGGCGGCAATCAAGAATACGCACACAACTTCGAAAAGACAGAGGTGCGTGCAGTGGGATTCGAACCCAGGACCTGCGGATCGCAAGTCAGACGGTCTCACCACTAGGCTGCCGGAAACTTAACCATATTTTAATAATAATACATTTTCATCTGATTTACATGTTACATATTCGAATTATAAATTTCAGCTCTATCGGAAACCGCGAAGTGGTTCAAATTTTTAAGATTTGATTACGGACTGACATCAGGACAGATGAAAATAAAAAGCCGGTAAAAACCAGCCAAGTGCGAGTCGGACTCGCGCACGATGGGTTAAGTACTATTATCTATAAAAACGACAAAAAAAATCATGTCTGTTGTATGGGAGCCCCACTTAAAAAAACTGTGTACTGTGTTTTAGTATTTGTTGTAATAGCGGCAACAGAAATACACCTGTGGAAATTTCAACTGTCTAGCTATCACGGTTCATGAGATACAGCCTGGTGACAGACGGACAGACAGACAGACAGACAGCGGAGTCTTAGTAATAGGGTCCCGTTTTAACCTTTGGGTACGGAACCCTAAAAATGAAATCTGTATGACTACATAGATTATTTGTACACGACTTATTGCAAAGAAATATATAATTCTTTTACCGCATTAAACAAAGTAATTCTACCATCGCAACTAGTTACGAAATTTGGTGGCGATGGCGGCCGGAAAGTAGATTTTTACTCGACTGTGCAAGGAGGGTTATGTTTTTGGAGTGTATTTGTTTGTTTGTAAGTATATATATATATATATATATATATATATATATTACGTATGCATGTGGGTATCCAGTTTTAGCTTGTGCTGATAAAGTTCTTTCATATGATAACCTCACATGATACGGCTATCCTCTCACTCCTTGCATAGAGACACAATTTTTTTGTCATCATCATCATCATCATCTCAGCCATAAGAAGTCCACTGCTGGACATAGGCCTCCCCCATGGATTTCCAAAAAGACCGATTGGAACCGGCTTGCATCCAGCGTCTTCCCGCCACTTGTATGAGGTCATCTGTCCATCTCGTGGCTGGTCTTCCTACGCTGCGCTTGCCGGTACGTGGTCTCCACTCGAGAACCTTTCGGCCCCATCGGCCATCAGTTCTACGTGCTATGTGCCCTGCCCACTGCCACTTCAACTTGCTAATCCGCTGTGCTATATCGGTGACTCCTGTACGTCTACGTATCTCTTCATTATGTGATTAATTAAAAATAAACAGTTTTCGAAATTTTTCCTTTATGACTATAAGATTTATTCTATAAAACAATGGTTCTTGCCATATTTCATAGTTCTAGGTCAACGGGAAGTACCCTTGTTTTACGTGAGGAAATGCATTTACGCATACCCGCCCAGGGGGAGCGGCGGATTAAGTAGGGCTTGACACCAGAGTGGTGCCCCTACTGACTACCCGGGGGCTGCCTCGCGGTGTTCCACCTTGGCGCCTAAATATCACAGCTGCGGGATCGCTTCCGAACTCCACCGCAGCAACGTGAAGTACCCTATAGGTTTGATTCCTTTGTGAGAGTCGAAATATGAGGTTTTTTGCGGTGGTAACTTTTTTTGTGATAACCGGGAAATTTGTTTTTTTTTTCAGCTACAAGGTTTCTAATACAGATCTGCGTGGATGTTTATAATTCGATATCTCTCGCGTTCCCGAGATAGAAAGTCTTGACAGACGGGCAACGAAGATTTTCCTTTCCGTTTTTCCTTTTGAGGTACGGAACCTTAAAACTCGCTCACCTGCAGTTGGATATTTTATTTTTATTTTAATATAGATACTTATAGATGGAGAGACGAAGTAGAGAAAGATTTGAGGGAGCTGGATGTTCATGCTTGGCACGAACGTGCACAAATTAGAGAAGAGTGGCGTCTTCTAGTATCAGAGGCCAAGAAACATTTTGGGTCGCTGCGCCAATAAATAATAATAATAATAACTTGTTTATTATTGTCGTAGTCAAAAAAAATCCGGAGGACACCACCTGTAGAATGCTATATAGACGTAAACACCGACTATGCGGAGGTTTATGACTTTCACAGTCTACCTACATCTGTATTTAATATGTATGTAGGTAAACCCGTTATATTGTTCATGGTTTCCCTCAAAGTCTCTAAATTATTTATAGAAGAAACCGTTAATTTACCAAACAATTCTGTAGCCATTGTTTTCTACGACCAATCCATTTCTGTAGGTTAATTTGTCAAGCGCTTGTTTTGTTAAAGTGATTATTTTTTTGGTTAAGGTGCGTACAAACTATGTAAAATAACATATGTTGTACATTGATATATAACATGTTTCAGATAATGTGGACACTTAATGTTATATTTCATATTAGCCACGTGTACTCGATCGCGCCAATGTTATACAACAAGCTTATGACGCAGGAGAAAGCCTTATTAAACTTGTCCTATATTGTGAATTTGTGATAGACTGAATGTAGACACTAAGCAGCCTACGCCGCCTACGCATCGCACTGCCTTTTCCGGAGCACACAGCCACATGCAGATTTAATGGATTTATCGCGTATATTTTACATAATTTTATGTAATGGAACTTTCTTTATGCATTAGGATTTAACTTTTTTTTATTGGATAATATTATTAGTCTATAGTCTTGCGCTTGACCGTCAACTCACCTGGTGTTAAGATAATGTGAATATAATAAAATTCACATTAACCTCACCTGTTAGGATAATGTGAATTTAAATATCAAAATAAATAAATAAATGAATACATTTTTGACGTAATAGACTAAAAACTGTTAGAGATGTAACAGGTGATGTCCTAATTGGTAATTATCTCAAAGTTTTCCTAAATATTTATCCTGCAGAAATTCCACTATCGTGGAATAACCGCCAAGCTACCTCATATAAATAGACGAGGTTCAGGTATGGCGGATGAACCGAAGGTACGATTTAAGGCATTTATTTTTAACCGACTGTGCAAGGAGCAGGCTAATGTTTTTCGAGTGCATGTACCAATGTTATAGGTATAGAATAGAATATAATATAAATTTATTGTATCCATTTATTGTATTATCCTTTATCCATTCAGTAAAAACTTAAAATAAACAATAAACTTAAACGGCAGTACAAAAGCGGCCTTATCGCATAGACCGATATAGCTTATTTTTACTTTTCGAGTAATATGGGCCCATTTTTTTGTAATAATAATTTATTTGGATCAGGGATCTAAATTTTGCTTATTTTTATTTCCAATTTGTATCAAATACGTAAAGAATGAGGGAGTAAAGTAAAATAGTAATATAAAAAAGAAAGGGAAAGACATTAGAATCGAAAGAGCACAAGGGTAGAAATCAGCCTTCTCTCTTTGTACGTACAATTAAGTAAGTAAGTTCGTATAGACTGAGTGGCCAGCCCTATTGTCAGAGTTATTAAGCCGCCGAAAGGCCTCTGACTTGGCTTGACGATTGCTGAACAACCGGGACCTACAATTTAACGTGTCATCCGACCCACAGTAGCGCTCAGAAAGAAATGCCACTCACGGTCACCCATCCGAAGACTGACCGGTCCGTCCGTTGCTTAGCATTGGTGATCGTTCAGGAACACCTAGTCAAGCTACGCCACGAGCGCTACGTGCAAGTGCGTCTTTCACATAATTACAAATTTAAGAGAGGCAAGCAAAAGAAAACATTTTCGAGCCATTTGGGTCAAACGAAAGGCCACAAACATGTTTAAAGACATATGTAAATAGCATACCTATTGCCTTTATATACCGTTGTAAAGGAAGCAAAGGGAATTGTTTGACGCGCATTTTATTTTTACTTTTAATAGAGTCAAGGTCAAAGTCAAAGTGTTAGTTCCCGTCATGTAAAAAAGTAATTTAAAACATTAAACCGACTTCAAAACAATCTAATTAACTGATAAGCGAGAAATAAAACGAAAAAATAAAAACTGGGCGTCTACCTAAGTAGATACGTACGTACAGCAACTATTTTTTGAGGTCGGTGTCTGTGGTGATAGACTTAGAGCGGGCCCTATGTTTACCCACCTCATCGGGTAACAAGATGTGAGCTATCTAGGATGATGCACATTGTAAAGTGTCTCTAAATGTACAGGGTTGCCTAGGCTAAACCTGGAGCGTTTTGTACAGTTAGCAAAAATGTAACAATTTTTTGACTGTCCACCACCTTATCGGGTAACAAAGTAGTACCTACATTCGAAAGTGGCTATCTAGAAGTTCCAAAATCAATATGGTTGCGTAACACATTCTTATTCATTTTCTTCATAATAGTATATAAATTTTTATTTTCTTAAACAATTTTTTATTTAAATGCTCTAAAACGAAGAAAATAAATTTTGAATGCAATCAAACCCACCATTTTATTATATTATAAAATTTATATTGATATAAATAAAAGCTTGTCGCGAGAACACAAACATTTTTTTTTTTTTTTTCAAAAGAACAAACTAACTTTTATTATAAGCTAATTATAAGAACGCGTCTAAGTCTTTTGTTGGAATTAAATATTACTTAGTAGCAAGGGCGTCGCCAGCCCATGGCCTAGGGGGAGGGCAAGTTAATATTATGGAGGATGAGAAAAATACGAATTGTAGGTACAGGTACAATTGCACGGCCTTAGGACTTTGGTTGCTTTGCAGTTGGCTACATTTTTTAAATCTCTAGGGGGGGGGGGGGGGGGGCAGCTGCCCCTCCTGCCCCCCTTTGGCGACGCCCTTGCTTAGTAGATAGGTACGATGTTGTTTGAAATCTCGCGACAAGTTTTTATTTATATCAATATAAATTTCATAATTTAAAAAAATGGTGGGTTTCATTGCATTCAAAATTAATTTTCTTCGTTTTAGATCATTTAAATAAAAAACCTGTTTAAAAAATTTTACCTAATTAATATTTTATTTAAAAAAAAATTAGTTATGTCTCGATCTCAGCATTTCTAACATTGCATCATTGTTACACGGTATTGTACCGTTTAGTTTTATACTTTAGTTCTTCAATCAAAAGCCCCTCCAAAGACTTTATACGACTGAGGGCAACATACGCTTGCCCGGCGGCGAAAAGTTTAGAGCCCAAATACAAGACGTTTTTTTTAAATCTCTACTAAACTCCGTAACTCCAAGAGAGTTCTTGAGACTTCATCTTTAGATCCTGGATATCAAGACAAGACAAGACAAGGACAAGAGTGCTTGTCAAGAATATTCAAACGAGTCCAAACTCGACGGATTTATCTCGTTTAGTTTAGGAGTTCCTATGGCCACCTTCCGACGCCATCTTGAGACCCTGGCTGTCATGTAGCACAAGAGTGCTTGTCAATAAGACTATTCAAACGAGTCCAAACTCGACGGTTTTATCTCGTTTAGTTTAAGAGTTCCTATGGCCACCTTCCGACGCCATCTTGAGACCCTGGTTGTCATGTAGCACAAGAGTGCTTGTCAAGACTATTCAAACGTCAGATTCAGAACAGAGTCAGAGTCAGATTTCATTCAAACTTTGTAGACTTATCGAAGACCGATGACAATACAATAATTTGATAAGATTAAGCGTGTTTTTTTAGTTTTTTAAACTATTATATTATTACTCCATAAATGAATTTATGACACTGACTAAAGTGACTAATGGAATGTTAATTCTCGTACAAATAGCTGACGCTTACAAAAATAAAGTATTTTGGAATGCTCGACTTATAAATTAACATACATTATATTTATATAGTGTTGACATAGTTTTATTATTTGACATTTTTATTTTAACCAATTCAATTAATTTATTAATTTACAATTAATGTAATATTACATAAATAGATTAGTCGTCTGCTATTTCTTGCAATTGTTAATAAATTTTTTTTTCTTCATTATATATTTATTCTTGACATATTTATCTATTCTGACTTAAAACTTATTAATAAAAAATATATAGACTTTGACACTCTGGAAGCGAAGACGAATCAAATGACACCTCGCACATCAAAATCGGTCAAGCCGTTTAGGCTGTAGGCTGTCATATAGAAAAATACATAGGTACATACAAACATACATTCACTCGAAAAACATTACCCTCCTTCTTACGCAGTCGGGTAAAAAATAAGTTTACTCCCCACATGTAGAGATAGACATGTATAGTTCCCGTCACGTAAAAAGAACGCTGGTTTGTTCGTAAACGCGAACAATTCAGCGTTCTTTTTACGTGACGGGAACTATAATCTCGTGCTCGACATCTTATCAAAAAAGGGGACCATATTTTCTTGTCACCATAGTTTATTTATGTCATCAACTTGTATCATCTAATCAATAGATCTATCGCCACGAAATATTTTTGTGCTCAGATAAACAAATACGGTCTTACCGAAAAACGTTACTTAACTTTAATCAACGTCTTAAATTCTCTCTCTTCTTTCCGCAAGTGTCATTACGTGTCAGCGAGAAGTTGACAAAATATGTTAAGCATTGCATAGAGTTGAGTAACGTTTTTCGGCAAGGCCGAAAGTGTCTCCTGGTATGAATTATCAAATTAATGTCAATATGTATTTAAAACAAGAGAACGGTTACCAATAAAACGTAGTTCATTAGGTATATATAAACTTCGTTCTTAAATAGTTTTATTCCTTAAATAATAGCTTCGTGCTCAGAATGGTAGATCAAGGCCCTTATTCCGTATGACCATCGGCCGTATAACGTGAATTTGACGTTGTGCGTCTACAATGAAAATTAGACTTTGAGATTTTTTAACTTAAAGGCTAATTTTCATTGTCAATGCACGCACGTCACGTACGTCAACGGGCCGATGGTCATACGGAATAAGGGCCCTGTCACCAAAAGTTTAAAGAGCTTTAGGTTAGGTTAGGGGTTTTTTTAAGGAAAAGTTTGTTGAAAAGATGATTTACAATGATCTCTTTGAATTAGTTTGACTATAAGTACAGTTATTAGGACAAACCTGTTATAATAAATACAAAAACATTTATTTGCCACTAGATCATATATCTCAATGATTTTAAGTGATTTATTGTGGAATTGACATTATACTTAGTCTGGCCATAAATACTGTTACAGTTAAAAATAAGATATTAAGATATTATTAAGATATAATAAGATATTACATTTGAATTTGGAATCTGTCATTTTTATACGATTGTTCATTGTGTTTTCTAATTTTGGCGCCAATACATTGTACAATATTTTGCGATATTAAAATGGAGTGGGGTGATAAAGAGAACCGAATCACTGTGATTGCATTACACAAAGTTAGTATGGAGCCAAATGCAATTTTTAAAACTCTCCATACGCTTGGTATTAGTCAAATGTTTGTGTACCGGGCTATTAATAGGTACAATGAGACCTCCTCTGTTTGTGACAGAAAAAGATCTGGCCGTCCACGTAGTGTTCGTACGAAAAAGGTGGTCAAAGCAGTAAGGGAAAGAATTCGAAGAAATCCTGTCCGAAAGCAAAAGATTTTATCTCGGGAGATGAAGATAGCACCCAGAACCATGTCGCGTATTTTAAAAGATGACTTAGGACTTGCAGCCTATAAGAGACGCACTGGTCATTTTTTAACTGATAATTTAAAAAAGAATAGGGTGGTAAAATCGAAACAACTACTGAAGCGGTACGCAAAGGGAGGTCACAGAAAAATTTTGTTTACGGATGAGAAAATCTTTACAATTGAGCAACATTTTAACAAACAGAATGACCGTATTTATGCTCAAAGCTTTAAGGAAGCTTCCCAATTAGTCGACAGAGTGCAACGTGGGCATTATCCGACTTCAGTGATGGTTTGGTGGGGTGTTAGCTATGAAGGAGTGACTGAGCCATATTTTTGTGAAAAAGGTATCAAAACATCGGCACAAGTGTATCAAAATACCATTCTTGAGAAGGTAGTTAAGCCCCTTAACAACACCGTGTTCAATAACCAAGTATGGTCCTTCCAACAAGACTCGGCGCCAGGTCATAAAGCTCGGTCCACGCAGTCTTGGTTGGAAGTGAACGTTTCGGACTTCATCAGAGCTGAAGACTGGCCGTCGTCTAGTCCTGATCTTAATCCACTGGATTATGATTTATGGTCAGTTTTAGAGAGTATGGCTTGCTCTAAACGCCATGATAATTTGGAGTCCCTAAAACAATCCATACGATTGGCAGTGAAGAATTTTCCCATGGAAAGAGTGCGTGCTTCTATTGATAACTGGCCTCAACGCTTAAAGGACTGTATTGCAGCCAATGGAGACCACTTCGAATAAGCTTTTATATTTTAAATTGTTTTATATTTATGTATTAAACTAACACACTGTAAAAGTAATAAATATTATTTGCAATAAAAAAATAATTTTTTTCTTCGTGACAATATTTATGGCAAGACTAGGTATTGTTTGGCGATACATTTACTATTTTGCGACAAAACCCTATTATCTATATATAACTCTATTATTTATGCTCCGAGCTATGCTCGGAGTCTCTCTACGAGATCGAATCAGAAATGAAGAGATACGTAGACGTACAAAAGTTACCGATATAGCACAGCGGATTAGTAAGTTGAAGTGGCAGTGGGCAGGGCACATAGCACGTAGAACTGATGGCCGATGGGCCCGAAAGGTTCTCGAGTGGAGACCACGTACCGGCAAGCGCAGCGTAGGAAGACCAGCCACGAGATGGACAGATGACCTCATACAAGTGGCGGGAAGACGCTGGATGCAAGCCGCTTCCAATCGGTCTTTTTGGAAATCCATGGGGGAGGCCTATGTCCAGCAGTGGACTTCTTATGGCTGAGATGATGATGATGAACTCTATTATTTAATACATTCCTTGCATGAAGACACAATATTTATGTGATTAAATAAAAAAATGTCCAGTTTTCTGATTTTTTTGTACTCTAACCCAATGCTACTTGCCAAATTTCATAGTTCTAGGTCAACGGGAAGTACCCCATAGGTTTTGATTCCCTTAGGAGTGTCGAAATGTGCGTTTTTTACGACGTTACGGCTGTAACTTTTTTTTACGAAAACAGAAATTTTATTTTTCTGTCAAAGTGATCCTATAAGGGTTCCGGTTTTTTCTTTTGAGGTACGGAACCCTAAAAATTAGTGTAAAATTATATTGTAAATTTTGTGTTTTTATATTCTTATCGAAAAAAACATGAAATAAATAAAGAGCCATAATAATCTGTTTTGATATTTTATGCATCTATTGGCCTTACCTACGTTTTTGGCCTTATGCGTCGATCTCGTTTTAATTTTTATAGAATGCCTAGAGAAGATTCTGTTTAAAATAGAGTTGACGGTCAAGCGCAAGCCTATCGTCGAGTAAAAAAAAACTAATGTAATTGTGTTTAAATATAAATGTATTATGGTAAAACACGGGACCTAACGCGTATGGTAGGATATACTAATATGGTATTCTGTGGACTCGGCTGAACTGTGCATAGAACTGATTTATATACGTACGACATACCCATACAACCTCTAACAAGCTTGGCATGTTTTGCAGATGACACTGCAACTTACACGACCGCTGATGATGTCGATTTGATAGTAAGCAGGCTTCAATTATCCATTGAAAGGCCTATCCTATCCTATCTTCCTTTTAAACGTAGAAACTAAACTTAAACGCTTCCAAAACAAAATCGATCCTTTTTAGTTGACAGCGTGCTCCTCCAGATCGCAAATAGTTCTAGAGGGAGTGTAATTACTGTGAAGAAATTCTTCGATTCCAGAACATACCTTCTTTATGTTTCGTTTAAAAGTAAATACGAAAATAGCAATAAATTAGCGCGAGGCGTCGACCTCTTTTGGTCAGTGGTCAATATTCTGGTGGCATTGAACTGTCATGCAAAGACTTAGGGCATTGAATTCTGTATAGTCATGGATAATCGAACCGCTTTACTATCCAGCAGTTTAACATCTTGCTCATTTAGTTATTGTGTTATCTATGAATACCTAGCTAGATTCTATTGTAGTTAGTTTAGGAAAGGAATAATTTATTCTAGTAAAAGAGTCAAGTGCCTTTATCGGCCTCCGCCTGATAAACGCATTACCTACTATTTTAACTTTGTTAGATTTTAATAATGCTCTCAAAGCCGTTGACTTTGACATCTTACTGGCGCTTTTACGATGCATTAACGTATCACCTTGTATTTGCCTTGAAGCATGACCCACTTAGGTAAAGTAAGGTAACATAAGGTAAGGTAAGGTAAGGTAAGGTAAGGTAAGGTAAGGTAAGGTAAGGTAAGGTAAGGTAAGGTAAGGTAAGGTAAGGTAAGGTATATTTTTTTTTTTTTTTTTCCGTCCTCCTCCACCCATAAACCCCCAACGAAAGTCGTCAGGGCTCTTGTTTATTTTGTTTTTGTTTTTACATCGTCCAGATTATACAATAAAAATAAATTAAAAATAAATAAATAAATTTAAGTTAATGTTGATTTAAGAATAATAATAATAATAAGATTTAGCAGGTTGTTTATGATATAACTTTGTCGTTGTTATGTTTCGTCAATTTATTTTAAAATGTATATATAGTAATGTAAATATATATTTATAGTTTGTATACGTAGTTAAATAAAGCTTTATTATTATTATTATATGTAGCTTCAATGGTACACAAGTACAGTGTCATTGCTATAAAAACTATGTTATAGTTTATTTATTATTCTTTTGTTCCGTGCCTGTTTTATGTAAATATTTGTTTATTTATTAGTTGCGTATTTATATCTTATGTATTGTTGTATATCTCCCGAAAATTTCCTATTGATATATCTACCTAGTCTTGCCATAAATATTGTCACGAAGAAAAAAAATATTTTTTTATTGCAAATAATATTTATTACTTTTACAGTGTGTTAGTTTAATACATAAATATAAAACAATTTAAAATATAAAAGCTTATTCGAAGTGGTCTCCATTGGCTGCAATACAGTCCTTTAAACGTTGAGGCCAGTTATCAATAGAAGCACGCACTCTTTCCATGGGAAAATTCTTCACTGCCAATCGTATGGATTGTTTTAGGGACTCCAAATTATCATGGCGTTTAGAGCAAGCCATACTCTCTAAAACTGACCATAAATCATAATCCAGCGGATTAAGATCAGGACTAGACGACGGCCAGTCTTCAGCTCTGATGAAGTCCGAAACGTTCACTTCCAACCAAGACTGCGTGGACCGAGCTTTATGACCTGGCGCCGAGTCTTGTTGGAAGGACCATACTTGGTTATTGAACATGGTGTTGTTAAGGGGCTTAACTACCTTCTCAATGGTATTTTGATACACTTGTGCCGATGTTTTGATACCTTTTTCACAAAAATATGGCTCAGTCACTCCTTCATAGCTAACACCCCACCAAACCATCACTGAAGTCGGATAATGCCCACGTTGAACTCTGTCGACTAATTGGGAAGCTTTCTTAGAGCTTTGAGCATAAATACGGTCATTTTGTTTGTTAAAATGTTGCTCAATTGTAAAGATTTTCTCATCCGTAAACAAAATTTTTCTGTGACCTCCCTTTGCGTACCGCTTCAGTAGTTGTTTCGATTTTACCACCCTATTCTTTTTTAAATTATCAGTTAAAAAATGACCAGTGCGTCTCTTATAGGCTGCAAGTCCTAAGTCATCTTTTAAAATACGCGACATGGTTCTGGGTGCTATTTTCATCTCCCGAGATAAAATCTTTTGCTTTCGGACAGGATTTCTTCGAATTCTTTCCCTTACTGCTTTGACCACCTTTTTCGTACGAACACTACGTGGACGGCCAGATCTTTTTCTGTCACAAACAGAGGAGATCTCATTGTACCTATTAATAGCCCGGTACACAAACATTTGACTAATACCAAGCGTATGGAGAGTTTTAAAAATTGCATTTGGCTCCATACCAACTTTGTGTAATGCAATCACAGCGATTCGGTTCTCTTTATCACCCCACTCCATTTTAATATCGCAAAATATTGTACAATGTATTGGCGCCAAAATTAGAAAACTCAATGAACAATCGTATAAAAATGACAGATTCCAAATTCAAATGTAATATCTTTCTTATTTTTAACTGTAACAGTATTTATGGCCAGACTAAGTATATTATCAAATATAGTATTCAATATTTTTTATGTATCTATTTGTTCCTCTTTATTACCTTTGATGCTAAACTTATACAGTACTTCAAAAATATTTCTCGTATATTTTTATCTGCTATAGAATATATTTTATATTCTCTATCGTGATCCTTTCTCCTATTTCCTGTTCTATATTATATCTTTCTAGGGAGTAGGCCGGGCATTCCGTCAATATGTGTATAATGGTATCATCCTTGTCAGATTCACAGATACACGATGGATTCTCCTTACACTTGAAGCGATACAAGTATTCGGAGAATCCACCGTGTCCCGTCATCACTTGTGTTAATACGCCTGTTGGTGATATACTTCTGATGGTGGTATAGGATGAGACTACATCCGGCAAAAATACCTTTGTAGTGGCTGCCGTACTTCCAGTCTGGTATCTCCGATTCCATTTGTCAAGCGACTCCATTCGTATTTGTCGCTTGACAAATGATACCGGACATAGATCGTAATGTGGCTTCGTTTTTATTTTTTTGGGCCGCGTCCTTGGCCAGTTGATCCGCTCTCTCATTGCCCTCAAGGCCCGCATGCGCTTTAATCCAATAGAGTTCAACTCGCTTATTTAGTTTTTTGCACTCTATTAGATTATTGCGAGCTTTGATCGCGAGGGCATGTAGAGAGCGGTAATTGACCACCGTTTCCAAGGACGACCTGGAGTCGCTATAAATACCGAAACTCGTTTCGGGTCGCTTTTTAGCCTCTTCCGTCGCTTTCCATATGGCCAGTAATTCGGCCTGAAAAACGGTGCAGTAGGACGGCAGCAATAATTTCAGGCATTTGGTTTCGGCAGCATCATTCCAAAGAGATAATGCTGCCCCAACCCTGCCTTCCATTTTACTGCCGTCCGTGAATATGCGTACTGCTTGAGTGTTGTGTGTGTTTACATCTTTTGCGTTTTCCAGGCGTAAAAATTCCAGACGTATATGCTGCTCAGTATGTGGCGTATCCTTAAACACTGTCGGTGTCTCAATTTCCCCTCGCGGCGTTGGCTCAGTCACTCCCCTCTTTGCTTTATAGAGTGCTGTAGCTTCTTGAATTCGGAGATCGAGGGGAAGCAGCCCAGTCAACGCCAGTGCCGAGTTCAGAGAAACCGTTCTGTAGGCTTTACACAATTTCTGCGCAAAGCCTCTTTGAACAGCGTTTAATTGTCTTTGGATCCCGAGTTTTTCGGTAGCTTCCGCCCATGCACCCGCCGTGCCGCATACATTACCACCGGCTCTATTACTGCGATATAGATGGTTCGGATAATTTCCGGGTGGAGGCCCCAGCTCACTCTTGCGGCTCTGGATAGCTGTTTATATATACCCAACGCTTTTCTGCACACATTTGCAACGTGGGTATTGAAAGTCAACTTATCGTCTATCCAAAGCCCCAAGAGCTTTATTTCCTTCGACATGGCAATGTCTATCCCGCCCATGCGGAGCAGTGGGGTATCAAACTTAAGTTTTCGCGTCAACAGCATTGCATTTGTTTTATGCGGAGCGAATTTCCTATTCCAATTTATTTCCAATTTAACCTTACCCGTCTATGCTCTAAGTAGCTGTCGATCACCCTTCGCAGGTTGATGGGGCACTCTTCCTCGGCTAGTCTCAGCCTTATAGCCGGCCACCACGCACTATCAAACGCGCCCTCTATGTCTAGCGATATGATAGCGGTAAGGTAAGGTAAGGTAAGGTAAGGTAAGGTAAGGTAAGGTAAGGTAAGGTAAGGTAAGGTAAGGTAAGGTAAGGTAAGGTAAGGTAAAGTAAAGAGGCATGCCTTGAATATATTTTGTCTTCCTCGTGTAATACAAGTACTGGTGTACCACAAGATGGCGTACTATCTCTCCTCTCCTTTTCGCGATAGACACAGCCATCGCTTCCACTAACTCTGATTTACGACAAATCAACGAGTGGAGCAAGAATTTTAGACAGCAAAGACGCAGACCTTTTGAGCAGGGCAGCCGCGCAAAAGGTTCGCGTGTCGCTGAAGATGGACAAACGCCTCCAGGTAGACAAAGCACATCGGCATCGAAATAAAACAAGAAATATAACTTTCTCGAATAACTTTCGCACTATTTATTGTATCATTCTCATAATGCAATGTAAATAGGGCGAATTCTGTGTCATAATGATCGAAACAAATATTGTAATCAACTTTTATAGGATGTATCACGATTGTAAATATATCATAGGACAGAACAAAAACATTTAAACAACAGGCAGTCAAGTGTTGTCATACTAGTTTTGTAAGTTGTTCTGAAATATACAATGGTGTACACTTAGGGTGTACAATAAAGAGTTTATCTACGTCTACGAGTATCTATCTATAAACGGTTGGCTTTGGAGATGTAAAAAAATTGCTAGTAGCATAATAATATAAACGATCACAGCTAAGTTGGCTTTAAAAGTTAACGGGCTAGACAACCAATCATAAAATTTAGTTGGAGAGTCAAATTTAATTTAAATCGCAAAATCAATTAATATGTTCGTAGTATCAAATAAGTAGCTCCAAAATAGTAGATTCTAAGTCCACATAGTGAAGAGCAACTACGGAACCCTAATCTGTGCCTGGCTTGACACGCATTTGGCCAATTATTCATATTGATAGTTCTTTATCCAAACAGACTAAGTTTTCAACAAAGAAAACAGTAGAATATGTATGTATTTTACGTGATTCTTGGTAACCAATTAGATTTATTTTATCTTTAATGATTTGAATGTTAATTCCTTATTATTTTAATTTTATTAGATATAATGATAAAATTAGTGTATATTATTTAATTTAATTAATTTTAAATTAATATTAATTTAATTTAAATAATTAAAAGGAATTCGATGTTTCAGGTGGGATTATTACCAGGACAAAGGATAAAAATAACACCACAATATTATGTATATATTACCAAGTTTTTTTTTCACGTTACAGTATAAAACAAAATCGTTACTTATCGGTTAACGTGATAAATGCATCTGCGTTAGTAAGATAAGTATCACATAGATTTTTCTTTTCGAAAGCCTGCAATATGTCATCGTCAAGGTGGCTGTTGATAATTGCAGAAGCTGTCAAATCGGTCGTGGCGTGTTCCATGGGCGCAATGAGTTCCCTTACGAGGAGCTCTCGACGCGAGTAGCGCTGCAGCGAGCACGCGTCCTTCGGCAGGCGCGAGTCAAGGTGCGCACGCAGCAGCACGAGCTGCGAGCGCAGCACGCGTGGTTGTGGGTGTGCGTGCCGTGCTGCGACGATGCGTGCGTATGCTGCTTCCAACAGCGCACGCGCGTACTGCGCCGAGTGCGGCACGTGGCTGAGCAGTGAGCGGACGCACGCGTCTACTCGCGCGTTCCATGAAGAACAGCCAAGCAGCGCGCGGTCCACATTCGCATCCGAGCCTTGCGCCAGCAGTGTGAATATGTGCCGCAACACGGCTTCTTGCAGCGCCTCCTCATCAGTGAAAGGGTTCAGTACGCGCTCCAGCAACGCTTTTGTTTCGTCAGGACCATCACCCAAGCAAAAGACTTTGCCTGTTAGACCTGTAAGAAATATTATTTCGTGTACATAAATATTGCTTATAAATCTTATAACAATATGAATTTATTTATTTTCAGCCGTGAATGTCCTACTGCAGGGTAATAAATCAGAATTTTGGTGCGTATCTGGCTCGACACATTGCCATTTCCACAAAGCAATGTTAGAAGTATGCTGGCTACGTTGCCAACCGATACTTGGTTTTAGACCTTCATTTTTGTGGTGATTAATAAAGATGCTCGCCCAGTAAATATATTGGAGGACATTTCACACAATACCATCTAGCCCCAAACTAAGCAAAGGTTGACTATGGGAACCAGATGGCTGATAGAATACATATTACTTTTTGTGTAAATACATACCTACATATGATATATAAACACCCAGACACAGAACAAACATCAATGTGCAGCAGAAATGTTTGCCCTAGGTGGGGATCGAACCCACGACCTACAACTCAAAAGACAGACATACTACCACTGAGCCATGAGGCTGTCTAACAGAAGCAACTTTACCTCGTTCTTCTAATGTTGCTGCCAACTCTAAAGCAACTGCTACTCCAGTCTCATAACCCAAAATGTAGAACTTGTTCTTCAAACACGTCTTCTGTAGTAAAAACTGTAATTTAAAAAAAAAGATGTCATTATATTATTAGTTGACTAAGCATATACCTACAACCGACTTGAACCGACCGCAGAGATAATCTTGCGTGAATCTTTGAGATGTAATGAGAGAGCAAAATTACTTGCGCAGATGTCGAGCCGAATAACAAGGATCAAAGCTATAAGGCGTTATTCGTAAGTAAATCTCGTTTACCTTGGAGAATCTGAGCGCGAGTTCCGCCGGCGTCTCGTTCAGGTGGTCGAGCCCCGGCTGCAGCACGAAGGCAGGCAGCTTGAGACGCTCGCACAGCGTACGGAACCGTGCGTGATGCCCTTCCAGCCCCGGCACTATACACAAGTACGTCTCGTTTACATCAAACTCGTCGTATCTCTGTAACGAAAGCCAGTCTATAATATTACAGTTACTGCAACGCCACCTAATGCTTCAATCAATACGATGATGTACGCACCATTGTTGAGTTGTTAGCAAGGGTCGGCAAAACCACAAGCTCTGTTGTTGCAAGGAGTTCGTCTCTATCCACGTACGTGTAGAACTTTTCCAGACCCTTTAATTCTTTAAATTGGACATCGCAAGCCCTTTCTTCTATTTCGTTTATTCTTTAAATGAAAATACATATAATAGCAATAAGATGACATTATGCCCTAAAACTAATTGTATACATTTTTTCAGTAGGTACATGAAATGTTAAGCTACCTTTCGATTGTTAATAGGGGGATATGCTCTTCATCAAGACATGTGTTGTAGACGTCTCTGAGGAAAGCACAAACTGCTGATGATATTTCTTTTACCATCCCTAATTGCTCCAGTGTAGCAGTGCACGAGGAATCCTCATATTTATTCAAGTCTGCAATTATAGAAAATGCATTTATGTAATAGATTACTAAGCTATATCTGGTCTATCAATCTAATCTAATTAAGTATAATTGCTAAAATTGCTAAATGCTCTATCTAAACATATTAGCATTTTACTATTCGTTTTGTAAAACTTATTTACTAGAATTAGGATTTAGGACCGAACGCCGAGAAGAATATTTAGAGATCAAATAAAAGAAAAGGCAAATGTCATTTCGTACAGGGAGGTGAAAGTCTTGGCAGAGGACCGGCATACAAGTGAAATACTCCACAGACAAGATGTTTTTAAATGGTAAATGAAAGAATCAAAGATATATAATGACCTTACCAGTCAAAGTAGCAATCTGTTGAAGTAAAGACCTGCATGGAGCGGGTTCCGATAGAGCGAGCAGTACCAGCTCCGTTCTCTGAAGCGCTCGCTCCACGGCGACAGTGGCGCTGCGGTACCAGCTATCGTCATCCGTTTTACAGAACTTGACAAATTGGAAAAAAATATATAAAAATAATCAGTTCAAAAAATATTTGCAGACAAATATTTCTGAGAAATAAAACCGGACAAGTGCGAGTCAGACTCGCCCACCGAGGGTTCCGTACAAACTAGTAGATAAAAGGAGGACATCGTACTTTTTTATATTTTTCTTCTTATGCCGAAAAATAGACATCGTAAAAATATTTAAAAAGTTTTTTTATCTTATATGCTATGTTACAATATTTTTTTATGAAAACTGAGAAATTTGATTTTTCTTTCTGCAGCAAGATACTATGGATTTGCGTATATGGTTTTAATTTCAACGCGATACCTTCACGCGTTCCCGAGATAAAGGTCTTGACACCCGGACAGACGGACAGACATACGGACAACAAAGTGATGATCCTATAAGGGTTTCCGTCTTTTTCTTTTGAGGTGCGGAACCCTAAAAAGACTACAAACTTTCTGAAGCAAAGACAAATCCAGTAGAGTCGCTGGCAGCCCACTCTTAGCTCTCTGAATACATGTGCTGTATCCACTGCAGCCATCATGACTTAGCACCATGAAGTGCCTGTAACCATTATTATTTAAGTTATTTTCTTTTTAAGTATTCTCGTCAAACAACCTTCCAACCAAAATACTACACAAATATAAAAAAAAAATGACACTTGATGTAACTTACGTTAAAAACGGACATGCAGTTCTTGTAGCCAAATCAATTTTACTAATAACGTTTTCTCGAATAGCAGTATCCGCAATTATATGTACACCTTCTACACATCCTAATTTCAAAGTATCTTGCAGTATATCAGACATACAATTGATCTCATTAAAACCTCTGAAAGTCGTTGATACTTGGATGTTTCTTTTTTCCCATACCCTGAAATGTACAAACAGATGATACTTACTCGAGATAGCATATAAAGCAGAAATAAGATTAGTTCAAAATCAAATATAATCATATCTAGGTAGTGGCTTTAATATGTTAGGCAAATTGTGTATGTGTGTGTGTGTGTGTGTTATTGACTTTTTGACTCTTTGTTTTTACAATTTTATTTCCTGTAAATGATGATTATTTATGTGACATTATTGATTAAGCTACATCATATCCGAGGTTATTGTTATTGTTAGAGGTTCGCAATTGTTATTTATTCAAATTAAACAAATTTTAACGGATTTATCGCATGTTTTAGTTAATTTTAAGAGAAGACGTGTATCCTGTGACCTATCCTCAGACTAGGACTTATTTTACCTGTGACGACGGAGGATGCTGCAAATTGCAGACGCATGTTCGAAACGTCAAGTCTTAAACAATCTAAAAAATCGTATAAATCTGTAAAATACGTGTGTGCTGCTCCTTTGAAAAAGACCGCCGAATGCGGTTGAAACTATAGTCGGATATTTCGGCTCAAAACAGACGTGAGTGACCCGTAGTTTTTATTTAAAAATGTGTGAAAACCACATTAATTTCCATAGTAAAATTATTGCATCATCTTGCGATTGACACAGTTTTGCTTTATGGCTATGCTCGATATGCTCGTCAGGGGTAAAAAAATACGTTAAAAATAGTTTATTTTCAATTAGGTCTAATATTAGAAGAAATTACCTCAGTTTATATTGCAGATGTCCAGATGATGCGTCGAAGTACAGATGTAGATTTTTTACCCCATTCGATATTAATTTATCAGCTACTTGCGCTCCAAGACGGCTTGAGCCACAAACAATGTGTAAGGGAGATGCTGATCCTGATACATCCCTGTAATCACAGTAAAAATTTTATAACGTCGTGCAAAAAACTTACCAAAAAATAATCGTTCACAATAATCTCACCGGTACCAGAATAGACACTAATCTCAATCTATCTAGGTACTATCTTTAGATAAGATTTGACGCGTGACGCGTGACAGCGGACGCGCCTCCCCGCACGCAATACCCTCGCTCTCCAACGACAGTAACTATACCTGCGTGGTAGCAGCGCTCGCTCGTCCGCGAGTCGCAGCAGCACGCGGCCGCGGTGGCGACTCGCCGCCAGCAGCCGGAAGGCGCGCGCCGCCTCGTCCGGCGCGTACGTGACGCGTGACAGCGGACGCACCTCCCCGCACGCAATACCCTCGCTCACCAACGAGTGTAAGTTCTACAACACAATTTAAGTCGTATGTCAATTATTAATTAACAAAATGTTAAAGGTCTACAAATAAAAAGAAGAAAATAACAGTAACAAATTTAACAACGTTCTTTTGACAGAAACAAAATGTTAGAGGTCTCTAAACAAATAAAAAGAACAAAAAAAAAGACGTGTGGCACTCGGAGACTGCCGCGGTAAAGCTATTGCATAATAGCTTTACGCGCGGTGTGTTAGGTTATTTTCGTTACGGATATGCAATAGCTTAATAACAGAAACAAATTTAACAACGTTCTATTGACAGAAACATGGGTAAACGATCTGGTATTTGAATGTGAATTTTTTTTTATTTTTTTTATCAGCCCTGTTTGTACAAACTGTCCCACTGCTGGGAACGGGCCATCTTCTCATTGTGAGAAGGGCTAGGCCATAGTCTGCCACGCTGGCCAAGTGCGGGTTGGCAGACTTCACACATCTTCAAGATCATTGAAAACTCTCAGACATGTAGGTTTCCTCACGATGTTTTCCTTCACCGTTTGAAGTTGGCGGCAATCAACAATACGCACATAACTTCGAAAAGACAGAGGTGCGCGCCGCGGGATTCGAACCCAGGACCTGCGGATCGCAAGTCAGACGGTCTCACCACTAGGCTGCCGGAACATGACATTATCAATATTTATTTCTTTTGTCGCGGTATATTCTATATATACCTACTTGTAGAATTATATACCCAACTTTGACTGTAACTTTGACTCTGCGTCAAACATTGTATGTAGCCTTTTTAGAAGGTTTTCGTTTTTTTTTTTCCTACAGAGTAGTATTCAAATTACTTGTTTAATTAACTTGCAGTCGTTTTGATAACTAATCTCTTGAGAAAATAATCGAGAACCTTCTAAACAGGCCACGTACAATGTTTGACACAGAGTCAAAGTACCCACGTTGACAGTATATGAACTAATTATATAGTTATTTAATGTAAGTACTTAACTAATTATAAGCTTTAATTTAAGTAATTAATGTAAGAAGTCAGTTATAACCTACTTGCATTTCTTTCGATTTTGGATCACCGAAAAGGCCTGATAAATCTACTGCTACGTAGGATCTTTCGTTTGTCAAATTGTACATTCCAAGCATGTAGTTTTCATTTCTAAGTATCTGTGCTACATCAAGCATGGTACTAGAAGGTCCACAACACTTAAATGATACCTGTGAAAGACAAAAAAAATGGTTGTGTGTAAAGTCGGTTTACAGACGATAATAATTATTTTACGTGATAATGATGCGTCACAAGCCGAACGCTTAGGCCGATCGTGTCTCTCTATCGCTTGTTCCGCGCTCTCGCTTGCACGCTCAGCTCAGGCGGAACGTGACAATGAGTCATGCTATTTCGTGCGTGCAGCCGGCGTTCATCGATTTATATGAATCACGTCAAAAATAGTTTGACACGAAAAATGTTTTGATGAATTATAATGAAATAGTTCATACACATTACTTACGTTTTTCAGTTCTCCTTGGAGGCAGCACATCACCACATTGCACCCAATTCCATTCGTTTCGTTCAAGACCATGTCCGCAAAAGTCGTGTCTCGTGAATTCGCTATATCGTTCTCTAAAATGATTAACTATTATTAATATCACATTTATTAGGAGTAGCAGAAAGTTGCCTCATTACTACCCATTTCTTATTAAAATTCCAAAAATCCGAACTAAACGATATCGGTCCACGTTCTTGATGCGTAATGCACAGGAATGGAATTATTTGCCACCATCTCAAGGCTAGATTGAATAGATATATCTTCTAGATCAACGAGTTCCATTCCCAACCACGAGTTGATAGTCAATCGTAGATCTAACATTAAAAAATCTACGGATTTTAATAACGGTAACAAAATAAAATAGTAAAAAGATTTTATAATGTACTATGTACTTTAGATATTTAACGTGATGTATTTTTCTCCAACTAGCCGTCATTCCCTAATTTGTCTTTAAACACGGTACACGTAACTACCCCAGAATATAAAGAGATTAATTTCAAAACAAATCACAGTGTATATTAGATAATTATTTAGATCCAGAAATTCAAATATAGGCGCTTAGAAATATCTAAGCGCCTGACAGAAAGAACAAACGACCAAAGGGCTGGCGATTACCTCAGTCAACAGATCAGCATAGCATTGATAACCAACTAGGTAATGCCGCTAGCTATTCGGAAACTTTATCCGCGGACTATTTACTTCGTATTTTTATGTCTTTGTATCTTATGAAATAAATTGTGTATACGCGCAGTGTATGGTTTAAAACAGACTTAAAGAAATGGTATATCCTAGCCGTACGCGGGCTTGTTGTCTGCGCCTGACCTGACTATCGTTTAACGTCAGTTAATTATTATAAGCATACCGTTGAGTTGAGGGAACAGCCTCATCAGGAAGCGCTTCTTTTGTGAGTCGCCGACGGTGGTGAACACGCGCCAGCCGCGTGCGAGCGCGATGCTGATCGCTGCCTGCCCCAGTGCGCCTGCGCCACCGTGCACCAATACAGAAAACCTCCTTACATCCTTTGTTAAGATTCTGTTGGTCTGAAAACATAAGTAAATGCAGTTAAATGATTTAAGACGCAATATTATAATGAATAATGAGTCAATTATTGAAGTTTTCAAAATTGCTAGACTTAAATCAGTTTAAAGCACTATTATTATTAACGGGATATTTACCGTGGTGCGCGTAAACGTGTCCAAAAGAAAATTTGCAATGATATTGAGAGTGTGTTTTGTCGGGACTATCAATCGACTTCGCGTGCCAGTGATAACTCTCTTTGCAGTAAAAGACAAAGAAAAAGGATAGACAGATATATTTGCTCTTAACCGTATTATCCACCCGCGTTCTTCAGTCGCCCGTGAACATGGTGCATGTAACTGTGCCGAAATATCGGGAGCTCTATTCTAACTAGTTTACTCTGTACATATTCAATCTTTCGATCAAGAAATTAAAGGGAGATCTCGACGAGAATGTAGCTGACAGAGCTCGGTGTCTATTTAATTGCTTACGTATCTAAAATGGATTTCATACCACATAGTACAAGCACGTTTCTTATTTACACGATTGTGTAAATATTTTTATTTTTTTTTAATTGCAGATCTAATAAGTGGACTACCATTTTTATGCTCCATAGTGGGAGTGGAACTGAAAATGGCGACTACAATGAACGAAGATTACTCACAGTTTTCATGACTAAGCAATAATATGCATATACGTAGGCAAAAGGCACCGTCACCGCATCTTCTAAGCTCCAAAACGCAGGCACGGGCCATAATAACTCTGGCTGTGCATGTACATAGGTGCTGGCAGAACCACTTGGTACCAGGCCCATTACTTTCTCTCCTCTGCGAAACAAAAAAAAAGTGACCAAATAAAATATTCCGCGACATCTAAATAATATCCAGTAAAATATTTCATGTGCATGTTGATCTTCTTGTTTGTACCTTTCTGTTATTCCGCTGAAATCTATTCCAAATCCAGAATTTTTCTTACTGTTATGTAAATTTAGCCCAAGGGCCTGATTCACATCACCTAAATTTATAGATGTGTAGTGAACCTGAAAATCAATTTAACTAGCTCTATTAACCTTGTCTGGTGCTTGTTTAATCAAAATGACTAAAATACATTTAAAATGTTCAAAAAAGTGAACTTCAAAAAAATCCAAACACAAATGAAAATTAAAAAATTATATCTTTTCTTTTAAAATCCATAATCAATTGTCATCACACAAATGTTTGTCCTAGAAAAGCTACAGCTACACATTAGAAGGCAGACCTGTTACCAACTGAGCTATGAACCCAGTCAAACTGTCACAGATTAAGCCTAGACTAAGAGCCAAAGCTAACATTAAAAATAACATATAAAATTACACTGATATGAAAAGCTGATGGAACTAATGTACAACAAGTATTATAAGTATATATTCACAGATTTGCTAGCGGTTATCACTAGTAGATACCTAAAGTATACTCGTATACTTAAAGAGTCAAATTTACATACCGCCACTAAAACACCCGGCCGTGTTTGTTTGGGAGCCTGCAGCCATTGCAAAGAATTCAGATCACCGATAAGTTCACTCCGTAATATCAATTTATCTTTCGATACCGAAGGTGCTTCCAAAGGTAAGTAATATTCGCCGCCCCATACCCCCTGGACATGAAAGACATCAATATTTATGTCGATATATTTATAGCACTGTACTCTCAAATTGTGTACCTAAAGTTTACTTACATTTTCAAACATATTACATACTAAATTAAGATCCAGAGACTCGTCGGAGTAAATATCGTTTTTGTAGTTTTCATCTACCTTAATAACATAGATCTTATTGCACGCAGAGTCTCTTCGCCATTCCTTGACAAGGTCGATAAGACCGGGAACTGGTTGATGTGATGTTATGATTAGAAAACTGTTTTGGGCAGAACTTGCGTTGCGAGCGTGTGTTAACATGGCTAAATCCGATTCGGTGCGAACTGTGAATGCAGACGCCATGGGTTTTGGTGTAGTAGATCTCCAACGTGCTAATTCAAGGAAACTCTCTGTGTTTTTCAATACCGATACTACGTTGTAAAAGCTTAAAGGGAAAACTTGAATATCTTCATCGGATATATTTTCTTCATTCACAATAAAAGTGTCGCGTGGCAAAATGTGCTGGAATCTTTCACTGATCTGGAAATCATTAAAAAGTTTATTTGTTACCATAATATTTAAATAATTAAAAGGAAATATTTTATTTACGTAAATAAAGCTATTTTATATAATTATTTATAAATTATAATTTATAAAGAGTTACTCACATTTTCATATCTAGATAGTTTGTGTACTAAAATAATATCTGCGTCTTCATACAAATGCTTATTTCCGTAGATTGCGGTATCAATATGCATGTGCTGGTATTGTATCTTAGTCCCAGGAATTCCTTTTGCGGATATCTTTTCCATTTCTTTAAATAGTTGAATATGATGATTATTGCTTAGTGCAATAATTTTTATATTATCTTTATTTACATTTTCTGCTACTACTTGAAGTAGAACGTACAGAGATGTAGAGACCTAGTAAAACAAAGTAGAGGATATTTAAAAGAAGATCGTGATTTAAATAGAATGAGTGAATTGGTAGTTATTCTATCAGTTAGTAGTATATACATATAATACTTACATCATATTCTGAATGAAATCTCGGAACAAATTTAAGTGTTTGTAGATTAATATGTTCTTGATTAGCTTGAAGCATATCACGAAAATGTATATTTTCTATAAGCACACCACCACAACTGAAAGTATATAATATTAATTTTGTATAACCTGTGCACAAATTGCGCAAGCAAGTATGTAAAATCTTTGGTAATCAGTGTCAAAACTTCAGGTACGTACCTAGTCCGTTTATATACATCAGATAATGTAACGTTTAGTAAAGATTCCGTACACTTTTTGTTTCTCTTATTCGTTTGTATGATATCGATGTGCTTGTTATGGTCGATCACTATTCTTCCAATACGATCTGGCTGACAGATATCACTGTGTGCATACTTTAGAGTATTTAGTTGGAACATAGCATCGATGAACGTCACCCAGTTGTCATTCCATGAAATTTCAGCCCTCGTTACAGAACTGTCCATTTTGCGGATACTACGAAATACTCCACTGGAACAAATTGGTTTTGTGTACTTAGTTTTTTTCTAATAAATATTTTTAAAAAGTTACCGCGTTGGTAACTAAAAATATCTACCATTTTAGCTTCTTTTTCATCACGAAATGCAATACACAATTTAACAACAACGAATACATAATTTAACGCTTCTTGTTCTAAAGTTTTTGTTGTAGGGCAGAGTGCAATATATCTTTACTAATAATATTTTATTTTACCTGTAATTATAACCTTTCTCATACAAAGCTTGATACACATCTTGAACATTTAGTTCATTGTTTTCAATGTTTTTGGTATTTACTGAAGCATTTTTAGAATCAGAAATGGCTTCAGTCGGTTCAGTCTCAATAACAATTATAAAACCCGCGACAACTTTGGAATCTTCATTCATAATCTGAAATATATAAAAAAGCCAAATGTAAGCACTATAATCAAATTGCATAAAAGTAGTGACATCACAAACTTTAACTTTATTGCCCAAGCGAGCGAAATGTCGATTTTGCTTCCACCCGTTTGTTCTCATCAATATGTTGTATTTTCCAACCAATGTTTAATTAAACTTAGTAACCTGTTTTAGCTTTCAAATCACCTGCAAATTTATTTAAATTAAAATAGTGTAAATCTGCCTCATCATCAGATCCTAGTCGGAATTTGATGATGAAGTAGGAAACAATATCTCGATACCTTCTATCCTTAAGGTTTTATCTTCATTGACTGACTGACAGACAGACAGAGTACAGCTTAAAAATTCGGTCTTAGAGACTTCAAATTTGCAAGAGGATTCCTGCGAAGAGCGGCGAAGCCAGTTGTACAGCAGCAGAGTTTGCATGGAACGTTGATTAATAGTCTTTCCGTTTTATCCACCTTTCAGAGGAAATAAAGTATGCACTGACAGTGACAACTGACATAACAATGTGGATAAAAACGATTTATCTACCTTCCATGCTAGACCAGCAAGAGTCTTTGGATACAAAGCCCAAAAACCATACAAGTACCTACCTCGAACTGTCCACTCCCTCTATGCAGTGAGACGTCGAGCTTAACAGTTCTCTGATCGTGCAATATCGGCTGCGTGTATAACTTCACGTCCCTGAACTCGACGCTGATTGACTTCCGCGGGACGTCCAGCGACATGGCGAGCGTGTCCCACGCGGACACCAGGGCGAATGAAAACGGCAGTAAGATTTTTTCTGTAAGTAAATTAATATATAATGTTACCCTGTAGTCGTTTTTTTTATTATTATAAAAAACATATATACGCGATCTAAAGTATAATGTTATAATACATTAGTCGGATGACATTGAAAATGCAGTAGGAAGACACTGTCTGGCACAGGACTTTAAAGGGTGGCCCGCTAAGGAGTCTCCTCTCAGCAGTAGAATTTATATATTACTTGTTATTGTATCTAACTTACTTTGGATCACGTGACCATGTAGATAGGTATTGTCTTCTTGAAGAGATACAACAAATGTACAAGAAGCCGTTCTTGTTCTGTGTGCAGTCTGATATAGCGGCAAAACCCTATAAATAACAATAGCAAATTCAAAATCACATCGACATATATACCAATGTAACAAAACATATTATATATAATGCAATGAAAAGTACACATGATGACCAAAAATTTAGTCCAAAATCATGGTGGAAACGAAACAAGTCCTATAAAATTGAAATGAACTAAAACGAAACATTGAATGAAGTTCTATAAAATTTGTAAATTCGAGCTCCACAACGTCATTATCGTCATTGGTATTACGCCAGCCACCAACCACCAGCACCAGACTTACCACTTGTCTTGATGAACCCATTTCACATAATTAGATAGGAACGGCGTGCCTGTCGATACTGGGAATTCCACTTTTGGGTAAAGGACTTGCAATTTGGGATTGTAACCGACTATATACAAGCTGAAAATGAAATCAAGATCAACAAATTAAAAAAGGATAAAAAAGTTACATACACATTTTTTTAAATAAAGCTAATTGTATAAGAATATGAGATGCCATAACTTCGAACAAATATCTTTAAGTACTTACTAGCCAATTGCATTTAGCAGCATAACTACATTGTCTGCATGTCCGCGTCTTGTGAGCGGTACATTTATGGCGGAGTCTGGCAGCGCGCGCTTGAGGATGGCCTGCAGCAGGCCGTGTGGCGCCACCTCCACCAGCACCGCGTCTGCGGGGATCAGCGCACTCGTCTCCTCGAACAGTACTGGGCTCTGCGGACGGAGACACGTTACTGCACGACATGTACACACAAACAACGAAACACCGCGCCTTCAACACACCACTTACCAGGAGATTGTTGGTGTGGTACTCCGCTGAGGAGTACTTGGCAGACGGCTCCTCCCATCTCTCATAAGGCACCGACGAAGACACCCAGCGCGAGCTCCTGGCTCGCGGTGTTTTAATAACTTCCTTCAGATACTTCAGTAGACCAGGGCCTGAGGTGATATATTATTTTAGATAAAACTAGTAATTGGATATTCTGACGTTAATATTATATATAATTATTAAGAACTACACGCACCAGCTTCCGCGATATATCGCGAGTGGTACGCGATGTTCGAGCATGGCACTTCCTTGGCGAAGATGCCGCGATTTGTGAGTTCGGCGACGAAGGAACCCATCGCCTCCGCGGGGCCCGAGATAGTGCACGACTCGGCGCTGTTGTGGCACGCGATCTCGATCTCGGGAGGACACATTGAAGACATCTGGAGAATATTTAATATAAAAAAATCTAAATGAAATCAATGTGTGAAGCATATCATCATCAGAATTGGAAAACATGTAAAGATAATGTAACCATAAAATAAGTAAAGGTCATTGGGCCTCAACCTGCACATACCTACCATCTATCTATACATTTCTGCTAATAGTCCTGCCGATTGCAGTTAGATATATAAATAACAAAAAAAAAACATGTCATCATGATCAGCCCACTTGAGTCCACCGCTGGGCATAGGTCTCTCCCACTATACCCCAATCAGCCCATCTTCAGCTTTCCGTTTCCAGGCACTGCCAACTCCCATAGGTATATCGATCATAGCCGTGTCTCATAGCTTCAGTCAATTGATAGAGAAACGATTGCCAAATAACAGTGTCGTAGCAGCAGCATTGTTAGTAGGCTATGTGCCAGTGCACAGATATCTATTTTTGAACTGAATAATCGCTGCAGTAGACGTCTTCTCGAGTAGAGATCGTGTAAGATTAAATGTAGTTTATGACGTCTGACACGATATTACCAAACACCTAATTCTAAATCTGACCACTTAGTAACATTTTATCATTATTTACTTGTTTTGCTCCAATCCCGACGGCGGCCATAGAGCCACGGATGAAGGGAGTCTCGAGCGATACGCGGCCGCGGCTGTACGCAGCCAGAATCATCTCCTCCGCCGTAAGGCAGCCGTCCGCGTACGCGCATCCAAGCTCGCCCACGCTGTGACCTGTACACCATATTGTATATTTAGCATTTACCCAGATCAAAAATAAAGGAATCAGACAGAATTATAAAATTATAACAAGTAATTTGTGTACAATTTTAAAAGACTGTTGTATGTTTTTTATTTAAATTATTTTTATACAGTGGCTAAGTTTATTTTATATTATTTACACAACAATAAATAATAATTAACCATGCTATGTTTAAAACTAGAAAGTCGTATGGATTTTTAGTATTTTCCAATTTAATAATATTATTATCTTAAGTATGTCTTTACAAAAAAAAGTGTATAATATTTTTCCATCATTCAGCCATTTAGTTCCCGTAGTACAAGCTCTGCTTAGTTTGGGCTAGATGGTGTTGTGTGAAATGTGCACAAATTTTTATTATTATTTAAATTTCTATTGTACATGTCCAATTTGTAAAAAAAAAAACAAGAGATGGGCTGAAATTAAAGTTTGATCAAGCATTTACCTACCAATGATCTTATCAGGCACTAGCCCCAGTTGCATCAGGATGTCGGTGAGCCCAATCTGCACAGCAGCGATGCCGACGAACGAATGCAGGATGTTGTCGAATATTGACTTGTTGGGAGACGTTATTATGTGAACTATATCGAGTCCCTTCGGTTCCAATGCTTTTTGACAGCTGAAAATAATATTTAGATTAGAGAAATCACACGATTAGAATTTAGCTGGACTAGTGTTGGTTAAATCTTCGATTATAGTTCACCGTTGTATAGCGGCTGCGAAGATGGGTATGCACATGAGTTGCATACCCATGCCGGCCCACTGCGAGCCCATTCCGCTGTACACGAACCATAGCGGTCGCTGCGTTCCACTGTCGCTGTACTCCGCGCGCTCTGACAGGCTGTATGTCTTGCCGTCAGGGTTCGTATCTGAATAAAGTACAATTATTGTTTAGTTATGAACGACTGAGAACGACAAGCATTAGTAACACAAGATTTATTATTTGGCTCACCGATGATAATGTACCCTTTTCCTAAGTGACCCGGTATGTTAGTCTCGTGAATATTGTGCAGCAAGGCCAGCTCTTCAGGGTCGATGGGTTGAGACCTTAAATTCTCTAGGATTGCTTCCACAGCCGAGTCCTGTCTACCGGACACAGTTACCAATCGCGGTAAACTTGTCTTGTAACGATCTAGATTCTGTAAATAAATATATTTTTAAATAACAAAATGAATGTAGTATGTACACGAAATCAAACAATCAAATAACCAAAATAGAAAAATTCACCAAAAAGTCACCAACTGTAAAATTGTTTTGCGTATTCCTATTGAATTTCTCTGGCTATCTTTTATGTGCGATGTTGACAGTCAATCAGACGCGCGTGGAATTTTATTTAGAATCTATCACTGGTAGAACCAAACAACATTGCTTTTTGATTTTAAATTACTTGCGCCAAACGTTTTGTGTAAATTGATCTAATGCAGTTATAGTAAAATAGATGCTCCAGAGCTGAGCGATGAGCTGTGCAGGTTGAACGTGCCGGATAACTACGTGAGAGGTCGAAAACACAAATTTTTTGCCGAAGTTAGCCATCGCACCGTGGCGCATGCTAACTCGCCTCTCCCTCGTATTAGTTAGTACACTCAATGCGCTCTTGGATTCAAACCGGCACTGTGACTTGTTTGCGGATGGATGGAAGGAAATACTGTCAGTGTGTTTGAGTTTCTGTGAGTCTGTGTGAATGAATGTACCTAATTAAAGTTAAATGTATTTTATTTTCTTTTATGTTTTTGACTAAATAATTTGTTTTATTTTTAAAATTATTTATTTGATGTTTTTTTTTTAAGTTTGACGTAAATGTGATTCATTTAATGTAATTGGTCTTCAACCGTATTAATTGAATTAAATAAATAAATAAATAAATAGTGAATATACGTAAACATACCTAAATACTTAATATTTAGGTATGTTTACGTATATTCTACCATACGTATACGTTTTACGTTTACGTATATTTATATACTTACCTTTTGTTTATAGTGTCCGTGCAGCAATACATGTGCGTTGACGCCGGTGACAGACATACTGTTGACGGCGGCGTAGGTTCGCCGGAAGTGCTGGTGGTCCGTAAGCACGCGCATGCGTCCCTCGCGCAGCGCCGCCACGTCGCGCCGCGGGACATCACAGTGCAGGTTCCCCGCCAGCGAGCCGCTGTGGAACCCTAGCAGTACCTGCGTCATGATTTATCACCATTTAATCTTAATATATCTAACTCCTTCTATTATAGAGACGATGCTTATAATTATAAACCTATTTTAGTCCTACCAGCCTTGTTATTTTTTTTAAACAATAAATAAAAAACATGTCATATATAGTCCAAGAAAATTTGTCAAACTCTCAATATGGGTTTAAGCCAAAAATGCAGCCACATGAACATGCAGCCTCAGATTTAACAAACTGCATAATACAAAAATTAGATAGGAGAAAAAATGTACAGGTATATACCTAGTCATGGCTAAAGCATTTGACACCGTCTCTACTCCGCTTTTACTAAAGAAACTTGAACGAATATGTACGCGGTATTGTGCTTAAGTTATTCCAAGACTACCTAACGAACAGAACACAACGCGTTAGCATTAGAGACTTTATTAGTAATGATGAATTTGTTACCTATGGCGTCCCGCAAGGATCTATCCTCGGACCTAATTCATGGATAAGATCTTTACTTCTGGTTATGATACAGGGGGGCAATTCAGTTATTCAAAACCGATCCGTAACTGTACCTTTTGCGAAGCATTTCCTGTCGGCTGCTATCATTTTTTGATTTAGTAACGAGCGAAGGACGTGTTACGTTTCATCTAATGTGTCAATTGTATGACATAAATGTGACTGAATCAAAAAAACTATGGCGGCCGACGGGAAACGCTCCACATATGGTTCGGCTATGGAGCGGTCTTGAATAACTGAATTGGGCCCCTGCTCTTGTTTTCGTGGGAAAAACTTGGCAACAGGTACGCCAATTTTCAGAAAAAAGTTTTTTGGTTACAACTTGCTGGTTCTAACTTGCTCACTTTGAACTTTACTACGACAAAATTCATGTCTTACAGCATGTTGAAAAGGAATTCTCCTACAGACGCCTTTCAAATTCATGAGTATTCAACTCATTCTGTACAATTACACTCTGTCAAATCAAATCCTGGACATAAATAAATATTTTCGGAATAAAAAAAATATTACTTTAGGCGTTACATCTCACAGGTTTTCCTAGTTTGGGTACTAATACACTTCTATTAGAATTATGTATTTTTAACGGATTTATCGCGTAAATTTTACATAATTTTATGTATGACCTGACGTTTCGAACACTTTGCAGCGTCTGTAGTTAGAGGTGACACTAGATAATTTTCTTTTTTGGAATGGGAATTTTAATTACTACCGCCTATTATTTTTATGCAAAACATTCGCTATGCACGCAGAAGTACGATGTCAGCAGGTTTCGCAGATTTGTGTTGAAACTGAGATTTTGGTAGTACTTGCCAACCATCTTCTCCGTTAATGTTTTAAATTACCATCGTCTTATGTGCTGATTATTTATGTGAAGTTTGTTATCAAATAAAAAAAAAATTATGCAACTGCCTTCTCTTTTACAACGTGTACCTTTGTCACAGCAGATACACCCGAAGCCGCTTCTCCGTACCCGATGTTAGACATGACACTACCCACAAGCAGCGGATCAGCTCTATCACTGCAGAATACTTGGTCAATGGTTTCAAGCTCTGCCTTGTCTGCTTCAGGTACAGCTAAAATATTTCAAAATTGTAAAGGAAGGTAGATAACACATATTTATAAATCATTTAATTTTGTTAATATTAGTATACCTGATCCAAACGCTTCGACATACTCGACTAGTGTCGGCGGCACGCCCGCCTCCTCGTAGAATGTGTTCAGGAACTTGGCTACGTTGGCGGGCTCGCGGTAGAATCCGTATCGCGGACCGGTTTCGTCGTTTATAATTGTCAAAAATTCATTTTTAACGTGTACTATGTCTGCGTAAATACTGAAATTATACATATATTGTTTAATTATTTATGTTTTCATCAAAATTACTATTTAGTATATATAGATTTGTTCAAATAAATAGGTAAGCGCGCTCCATCGTAGACCGCAGCGTCGATTAACATCAGGCGAGTTGGGGGTCAAGCGCAAACTTATTCCTACATTAAAAAAAAAACTATTGATGATTGAGGTGATATAATAAAGTAAGTGACTAAAGTCAAAGCCTCTAAAAAAGCCTATAAAAGTATGTACTCGTATATAGATAGGCAATGTAAGTAAAAAGTATGTAAATCAATTATTTAGCTAATTTATTTCTTATTTTTTTGCAACTTTGAACTAATTTTTTACCGACTTGAAAAAGCAGGAGTCTAACAATTCAGATCCGTAGGCATTTATTAGGCTTTAGACGTAGACCTTTTTTTTCTGTGGTTGTTACCGCATAGCTCCGTCATCCGTCATGAAAGGATATACTTTCAGATTGCTCTCATAGAAGTTTCATCAAATCAGTCCAGTAGCACAGAAGACCAGTAGTTTGGTTTTGAAAACAAAAACGGTTTCAGTTTTTTTATTACTGAAACTATAGCTAATTTATTTCTTATTTTTTTGCAACTTTGAAGTAATAATTTACAGACTTGAAAAAGCATTAGTCTAACAATTCAGATCCGTAGGCATTTATTAGGCTTTAGACGTAAGCTTTTTTTTCTGTGGTTGTTACCGCATAGCTCCGTCATCCGTCATGAAAGGATATACTTTCAGATTGCTCATAGAAGTTTCATCAAATCAGTCCAGTAGCACAGAAGACCAGTAGTTTGATTTTGAAAACAAAACGGTTTCAGTTTTTTTATTACTGAATCTATAATAATTACATTTTAATGGTGTACCTATCTATATCCATTAATCAGCCCCCGTATTCTGAACCCATTCGGTTTCGGAATCGATTCGATTTGAATATCTCTGTCTCTGTCATTTCCATAGAGATTGACAGAGACGGAGATATACAAATCGAATCGATTCCGAAACCGAATGGGTTCAGAATACGGGGGCAGTACCCATCCAATCAAACAAACACTAATTGAAATCTGTGAATATCTCTCATCACTATTATTTTATTAATAACGAGTTTTAGCCAAATAATAATATACTTAGTATCATCTATATATATTAGTATTCTCATACATGTAGCGGGAAAACGCTGGATGCAAGCCGCTTCCAATCGGTCTTTTTAGAAATCCATGGGGGAAGCCTATGTCCAGCAGTGAACTTCTTATGGCTGAGATGATAGCATCTATATAAAAGTAGATTCTGGTCATTGACATTTGGAATACCTCTAAAGAAAGTTGGTGCTATCTTACCGTTTTGCATTTTTAGCCCTCTGTAGAAATAGGCAATTGACTGCTTCCGATTTGACACAGCCTTCAGCATCCTCACAGAACGACTTCGTCTTTCCGTCCTTACTGATCTCCATTATTCTGTATTCAGAAAAAGCCGTTAGATGTCATTATTAAGAGAAGCGGATCCGGCCCTCAACTACACGGTGGTGGACACCGTCAAACTACGGTGTCCACCATGCCTACAATACTAGATCCGCGCCTGATGCCTAAAGTATAGGTGCATAGCTTTGTCAAACATAAACACAAAACAATAATTACCTACCAAAATTTGAGAATTTATTTTAGATGGATAGATCTGTTACAGGTCTATTCCAATTCTTGGTGCATGCTAATTCACCTTTCCCTTGTATTTTTAGTACACTCAATGCGCCTATTGGATTCAAATCCACACTGTGACTTGTTCGCGGATGGATGGAACGAGATACTGTCAGTGTGTATGTGTGAGCTTTCCGTAGTATATAATGTAATAGAATCTCTATGGTTCGAGTTACTGCGAGTCTGTGTGAATGAATGAATGTACCTTTCCTGAAGGCCGTTTATGTAATATAATAGCATAAGTACCTACCTACCTGTGTAAAGTAATTCTTTATTGTATTATTTTATCCTTTCATTGAAAATTTTAAACTAATGTTTCAATGTTATTGCGCCTGATGTAGTTTATTTTTTAGGCTACCATAAGGTGTTGGAAGCCTATTCATTAGGCAACGGTGTCTGTCTATCTGTCTATCTGTCCTACACTTAAACGGCTGTATCTTATGAACGGTAATAGATACAAGTCTCAGAATTGGCATGATTGTAGGGTTTACTTTGATGTATTGTCATTCAAAGGAGTAGGGAAGCTTCGGTGTGCGAGTGAAACTCATACTTTGCCGAATTTATTTTATAGATGTAGGTAAATAAACTATATTTTACCGTCCATAGTGCACAGATGATTGCGGATGCAAGCACAAGTTGGCGCCACCGACCACTGCAGCCTCGCACTCCCCGCGAGAGATGGCGTCATAAGCCGCCTGGAGCGCGGCGATCGAGCTGCAGCAAGCCTGGTCGATGGACATAGAAGGTCCCTTGGCGTTCAGCCAGTACGAAATACGGTTCGCGAACATTGACTTGTTGCATCTACAAATTGGAAATATATATTTAAATATACTTACGTACTTACTTACGTATACTTAACACAATTTTACTATGGAAGCTAACGTGGTTTTCACATATCTCTATTTATCTCTATATATATAAAAATCAATTGCTGTTAGTTTGTCTCGCTAAAACTCGAGAATGACTGGGCCGATTTTGCTGATTTTGGTTTTGAAATGTTTGTCGTAGTCCAGGGAAGGTTTAAACGTTGAGAAAATATCGGACCCACTCATTGATAGGTGATACGAAGTTTTAAATAAAAACTACGGGTCTTTCACGTCTGTTTTGAGCCGAAAAATCCGACCATAGTTTCAACCGCAGAGTTTATTTAAAATATATAACACAATATTGGTGCCCTTTCCCATCGAGTTAAAGTGTAGTAAACAGTGACGTATTTAGATCTGGCTACATCTGTGGCTGGGGTAAGTAAAAAATATATTATACTGAAAATAATATACTGAAAAACTTTACTCAAATTTGAGCTAAGCTCAATATATTTTGTCAACTTCTTACTGACAGGTAAGAAGACACACTTGCGGAAAGAAGACAGAGAATTTGAGACGCTGATCAAAGTTAAAGAGCGTTTTTCGGTAAGGCCGTATATTTCAAAAGTTAACCTTAGAAATACAATAATTTGCTATTATTACATTTTTTATCATTTTACCAGGTAAGTATAAGGTAAGCATTTAAAATTCAATTGCATTGAGACAGCACACATTGGTAGAAAATTAGGTTCCCACTTTTCCATCTAACATAATTTTCTTAGCAATTGTGCCCATTTCTGGCAAGAGTCATTTGTGGTGGTCCCTAGGCCTATAGCCTGTGTAACCTATACTTAAATGCGGCGCTGTGTAATAAGTACAATTTGCTTACCCGGCAATTCCAAAACCTGATTGATTTAAAGAGTTATAGAAACAACACTTCTCTGCCTCGGAAAAGCAAGTCCCAATATAAACCCCAATGCTCTTTCCTGACAAGGACATTGGATTCACACCTAAAATGTAATACAATATTAATTCGAAGAATTTCGTCAATTTACTTTGTGTTACGTACGCATAAAACCTAGCTTTAATAGAATAAGAGCGGGCCGTATGTTTACCCACCTAATCGGGTAACAAGATGTAAGCTATCTAGAATGACGGAAATTAGTAAGGTGTCTCTAAATGTACAGGGTTGCCTAGGCTAAACTTGGAGCGTTTTGTACAATTAGCAAAAATCTGACTCTTTTTTGGGGTGTCCACCACCACGAGTAACAAGTAGTACATTCAAAAGTGCCAAAATCAATATGTTTGCCTCGCCTAACCCTGCAGCTTTCATGACTCTGCCTCATTTTAGGGTGCCAAAAATAATACCAATGACATTATCAAGTAACAAGATGAGGTTTATACAACCATATTGATTTTGACACTTCTAGATAGGCACTTTCGAATGTATTACTTGCAACCCAATAAGGTGGTGGACACAAAAAATGGTCACATTTTTCCTTACTGTACAAAATGCTCCAGGTTTAGCTTATGCAACCCTGTACATTTAGAGACACTTTACTAATGTTCGTTATCCTAGATAGATCAAATCTTGTTACCCGATGAGGTGGGTAAACATACGGCCTGCTATTAGTCTATAATAATAGCTAAAGTCCGCGCCCCCACTGAAGTCCTACAGTCGCGGCAATTCATTCGCATTCCGGCAGACAGTGTCAAATTTAGTTCCATAATTTTATCGCCAAAATTATGAAAACAAAATTATGAAATCACATCTGCGATTTTTTAATCAGTCGCAAAATATTTACACGTGAATTTGCCGACTTACGAACAATATCAACAAAATTGTGATAATTTTTTTTGTCGCAGATTTTAAATTCGAAAAGTTGAACGCTCTTGTTGCATTAGCGAATGTTGTAAAGAAAGTCATAATCAACTTTAGAACGACTCAAAAATTGAGCTCCAGTGGTGGTGCGGTCTCTACTGGTTACGATTCTCAGCTATGAGCATTAGTCTATCGTAATATACCGGCGTCGTAGATAGCCTCGTATGCTAGCTCTAATAATTTGCGTGCCATGGAGTCCATAGAATTTCCAAGCTTATAGTGCACTTTGAAAAACTGGGCATCAAAGAGAGTTAGCCCGGGAACGCTGCCCGTGTACTGAGCCGCCTCGGGATGGTTGTACTTCCAACGAAGGTCGTCTGCACACACAGGGTTCACCTGCAATGAAATTATAGGTTCAAATAATAGCAAATGTGTTATAACCCCTGCATTATATTCCCAAACGCGCACAGTTTGGGAATATAATGCAGAGAGTGACAAGGTACGCCGTGAGACATTTCTGTTTATTCTCCTCCGGAAACGAAGTCCACGTGTGGATTCAAGCTCTTTTCCAGACACAAGCTTCAAAATTCACTTCACAAGAAGAGAGTCTCATTGAACTCTATCTACTTAAAGTTCAAAAGCTCTATGAATTTTCATTCCATTTTTAACATCTATTTTTGTGACCCTGGATTTTTGGGCTAGTTGTTCTCGTCATTTCGTCTAATAATCTAGCTTCGTTAAATGATCAGCTAATCCGTAATTTCGCTAAATGATCCGTATTCTTTTTTAGGGTTCCGTACCCAAAAGGTAAAAACGGGACCCTATTACTGAGACTCCGCTGTCTGTCCGTCCGTCCGTCTGTCACCAGGCTGTATCTCATGAACCGTGATAGTTAGACAGTTGAAATTTTCACAGATGATGTATTTATGTTTCCGCTATAACAATAAATACTAAAAAACAGAATAAAATAAATATTTAAAGGGGCTCCCATACAATAAACGTGATTTTATTGCTTGTTTTTGCTCGATATTGATAACGACAATAGGTAGACGCTTGAAATATTCACTAAATATTGAGTTATATTATTCAATTTAAAGGGCTGGCGCTGCGGCTAATTCGGCGGAGCAGCACAAGCGGCGTATATTATGTTAATCTCGGTAGAGGTTACATATTTGAGCCGTTTCGTGTCGAGACTTTGGGTCCGTGGGGACCGGGAGCTCATCTCATTTTAAAAAAAATTTCTGAGCGCCTGGTCGATGCGACGCGTGACCAAAATGCTGGTGCGTATCTGGCCCAACGCGAACGCATAAGCATTGCCATTCAACGTGGCAATGCGGGCCGCATGCTGGGTACGCTGCCAACTGGTAGTGTGTTTGAGCATTTGAATTATCTTTAGACCTTTATCGGTCTGGGGTAATCGATATGCTTTTTGTGTAGTAGTTTAGTTAGTTGAGTCTGTATATTGTTGTGTTGTAATTAATAAAGGCACTAGCCCAATTTTTTTAAAATAAATAATAAAATTTAAATTAAATTAATATTTAAGGGAGCCTCCCTTAAATTTTAATTTAATATACAACAACAAACGTAATTTTTTTGCCGTTTTTGTAAGGAATGGTACGGAACCCTTCGTGTGCGAGTCCGACTCGCACTTCACCGGTTTTATTTTAATTCGTCATTATCATAGAAATATTTAAGTAAATAGGCAATAGTAGTAAGGCATAGCTGTTACTGTCAAAAATTAATGTGGAGCCAAAAGTTAGATTAGCAGGCTTTGATAAAGTATCAACGGGATGTTTGATAAAGTCTTCAAAAACGTCCGAGCTCAATGAGGTCTAATTAGACTCCTTACACGATTAAAATAATTTCGTTTTTCAAAATAATTCGAAGGGGCAAAACAGACGTCTCCAGACTTTTCAATTACAAAGTTTTCAAAAATTAGGCTTTAGCGCGGCGACATAGAGTATTTATACCAAAATCTTTGAATTCGTCATTGTTGGTATTTATGAATATCGGTCAACTTAGTACACTTTGTCCATCCAATTCCAGTTTCCATCACGTAGACGTAAACGTCCTGACGAGTTGATGGTCAATCGTAGATCCAGTTAATGTAAAATAAAAGATCATAAAGCTCACACACATCATAATTGTGGGGCTGATACATATTAGAATCATAACTACTATTATAAAAGCGAAAGTAACTCTGTATGTCTTTCTGTTTGTTACATTTTCACGGTTGAACAGCTGAACCGATTGCAGAAATTTGATACAGAAATAACTGAGGACTTAGAGATGGACCATCACCAGTTTTCATCCCTAAACGGGGGAAACCGGGCACAGGTATAAAAAAAAGCGAAATACCCCACACTGACTCATTGCGAAATGTCTAAAACCACTTGCACTATGAAGTTGGAATTTGACAAGTGGATTTGTCATTGGGCACACAAATCAGTTAAATAGTACATATTTACAATACTCGGCAAGTATCCCCAATTTATCTTATAGCATTAGCTACGGAACCCTACCATATGCGTGTGTAGACATGGTCATGACCGCTTATATGATGTGGACTAGAAAAATAAATTAAAAGCGTGTTTATTATCAAAGCCAATGAAGCTTGCATGAGATGAGTCAGATATTTTTATTTATTCGGAAATTGGCTTACCTTCGACTGCCAACTGCACCTGTTGCAGTCTACGATGGAGCACGCTTGCCTAGAAGGGATCACTCACGATTCGAAGACACCCAGACCCATCAGGAAATACCCATTCAGGAACCATTCCACATTTTTGCAGTACGTTCAATACCTAAAAGTGGAGCTAAACCGTTTCATTCGAGTCTTTGGAATATCCACCCTAACCACCCTAAAACGATGTTACTTGTTCGTGCTTATGAAGTAAGAATTTACCTTATTATACAGTATGTTCTGTAGATCCTTGACGTAGCGCGCCTGCGGGTACAGGCCGGCCATACCGGAGATGACCACCCTATCTCCGTCCGTAGCAGCACGCGTCTCCTCGCCTGCATCAGCTCTCTGCTCTTGCGGTCTCGGAGCCATTTTCCTACTAAAAGAAATAATTAGATAAGACTGTGATAAATATATAATATAATATATATAATTGTAATAAAAATCTTGCTTAGTGCACGTCGTTTCGCACTGTGCGATGCGAAACAAGTATACTTATTTAGATTTTGTATTAGATTTTATACTTAAATAATGTGTGTCATTACACACGTTATTTAAGTATAAAATCTAACAGTACATTATGCACCAAGTAGTGTTTATGTCGTAGGCCTAAAAGGCTACTAAAAAAGTATTTTATGTCACAGGCGACATATTTTAACGTAGGATTCTAAAGTTAAAGTCAGAGCGAAGCGAGGGTTTTAAGACTATTATAGAATCCGAAGTGTAACGAGGGATTCAAGCTCGCCCAAGACAAAAACTCCTTTATTACCGAGGTGCATACTCTACTTTTTACTCCTACTGCGAGATAATATAAAAAATTGGTTGTCTGTAAAGTCGGCGTACGGACGATAGTTTAACGTGACAACGTCATAACAAAACATTGATGAAATGATGATGATGATGATGTAACGGGATAATGAGTCATACTTTTTCGTGCGTGCAGCCGGCGTTCATCGATTTATTAAACGTTGTCACGTCAAAAATAGTTTTGAATCTTCATTTTTAGGGTTCCGTACCTCAATAGGAAAAAACGGAACCCTTAAAGGATCACTTTGTTGTCCGTCTGTCCGTCCGTCGGGTGTCAAGACCTTTATCTTGGGAACGCGTGAAGGTATCGAGTTGAAATTAAAACCATATACGCAGATCCATAGTATCTTGCTTCAGAAAGAAAAATAAAGTTTCTAAGTTTTCATATAAAAAAGTTACAGCCGAATATATCGTAAAAAATGCACAATTCGACACTCACAAGGGAATCAAAATCTATGGGTACTTCCCGTTGACCTTGAACAATGAAATTTGACAAGAAGCATTGTGAGTACACATATAGAAAAAGAAAACATTTTTAATTTAATCACAAATAATAGTGTCTTTATACAAGGAATGAAGGTTCAAATTTTAGAGTGAATTAACCGTATCATGCCCCACATGATACGGTGAAATATATCATATGAAAGAGCTTCAGTAGCATAAGATAAAACAGGTTTTTAAATATTTTTACGATGTATATTTTTCGGTTTATGAAGGAAAATATAAAAAAATATATGATTTCCCCCTTTTATCTACTTACTAGTTTGTACGGAACCGAGGGCGGTGGGCGAGTCTGACTCGCACTTGTCCGGTTTTTTTTCCAACCAAACTTTCGCTTTGTTGTCATTTTTATTGTAAGTACGAACTTCATAAGTTACAGGATGAATGGGTCTTCTCTGATAAATATACCTACATTATGTTTATGTACGTCTTTAATTTCAAGTAAAATTGGGTTCTTCTAGGCAAGCGCGCTTCATCGTAGATAGTATATACCTAGTCTTGCCATAAATATTGTCACGAAGAAAAAAAATATTTTTTATTGCAAATAATATTTATTACTTTTACAGTGTGTTAGTTTAATACATAAATATAAAACAATTTAAAATATAAAAGCTTATTCGAAGTGGTCTCCATTGGCTGCAATACAGTCCTTTAAGCGTTGAGGCCAGTTATCAATAGAAGCACGCACTCTTTCCATGGGAAAATTCTTCACTGCCAATCGTATGGATTGTTTTAGGGACTCCAAATTATCATGGCGTTTAGAGCAAGCCATACTCTCTAAAACTGACCATAAATCATAATCCAGCGGATTAAGATCAGGACTAGACGACGGCCAGTCTTCAGCTCTGATGAAGTCCGAAACGTTCACTTCCAACCAAGACTGCGTGGACCGAGCTTTATGACCTGGCGCCGAGTCTTGTTGGAAGGACCATACTTGGTTATTGAACATGGTGTTGTTAAGGGGCTTAACTACCTTCTCAAGAATGGTATTTTGATACACTTGTGCCGATGTTTTGATACCTTTTTCACAAAAATATGGCTTAGTCACTCCTTCATAGCTAACACCCCACCAAACCATCACTGAAGTCGGATAATGCCCACGTTGCACTCTGTCGACTAATTGGGAAGCTTCCTTAGAGCTTTGAGCATAAATACGGTCATTTTGTTTGTTAAAATGTTGCTCAATTGTAAAGATTTTCTCATCCGTAAACAAAATTTTTCTGTGACCTCCCTTTGCGTACCGCTTCAGTACCTAGTTGTTTCGATTTTACCACCCTATTCTTTTTTAAATTATCAGTTAAAAAATGACCAGTGCATTTCTTATAGGCTGCAAGTCCTAAGTCATCTTTTAAAATACGCGACATGGTTATGGGTGCTATCTTCATCTCCCGAGATAAAATCTTTTGCTTTCGGACAGGATTTCTTCGAATTCTTTCCCTTACTGCTTTGACCACCTTTTTCGTACGAACACTACGTGGACGGCCAGATCTTTTTCTGTCACAAACAGAGGAGGTCTCATTGTACCTAGTAATAGCCCGGTACACAAACATTTGACTAATACCAAGCGTATGGAGAGTTTTAAAAATTGCATTTGGCTCCATACCAACTTTGTGTAATGCAATCACAGCGATTCGGTTCTCTTTATCACCCCACTCCATTTTAATATCGCAAAATATTGTACAATGTATTGGCGCCAAAATTAGAAAACTCAATGAACAATCGTATAAAAATGACAGATTCCAAATTCAAATATAATATCTTTCTTATTTTTAACTGTAACAGTATTTATGGCCAGACTAAGTATAAATTATATAACATTTATCAAAATCGGTACTTTTGTATTTTTAACAAAATAACTAAAACAAGTAGGTACTTACTTAAAAAACTTTTTAAGTTAAATGGTTTTATTGAAAAGAAAGATAATGATGTAGGTAATGTATTTACTGTATTTTACTAGAAAAGCCCTTTCATTTGATACCCATAGTGTGGAGTTGTGTTAAAATATGAAATCCGCCATTTTGTGGAGGCGCCCATCTCGGATTTACAATAATACAGAATATACTAAATTGTTCCGTCGACTGCAAGGGGGTAAAATTACAATTACTAAATTTGACCCAAACAAACAAATAAATAAACAAACAGGTCAAGCTAAGGAAACCCGTTTAAAAATGTTATCCAAGTAAACGAATTGCGTATTTTAAAGTAGTTTTTTTCAGTTTATTAAACTTATAAAATAACGTAGTTTGTACTTCAACCACCGCCGAGTTGAACTGCTGCCGACGCCGACACCGTCACCGCCAAAAAGCTCACCCCCACATTTTTCATAACGGGAAATTACATTCAGTCAGATTCTCCCGCGACTCACTGATGATTCTTCAGCGATGTCAATGTTGCAGTTCTCCATAGACGACGGTTATCGCTTATCATCAAGCAAGTCGTCTGCCTTTTTGCTGCTCGTTTTATTAAAAAAAAAAAAACTTTTTTGTCACCAGTTACCTGCTAAAGTCACGGTGATAAATTCTACTCGAATTACGAATGTTTGGTACACACGGACCCTTATACGTATATTATTTAATAAATACAAATTTTACTTACGTCTGTTAGTCTACACTGGCAGTGCACATCTAACAAGGATTTCAAATGCATTTATTTTTTATTTTACTGATTTAATTAAAAAATTCAATTAAGTCTGAGGCATAGGTCAAAATAAATTATTTTTTGTTAATGTATGGAATTTAAATACTTATAGCACGTTTGTATTAGGTACCTACTAAAAACACGTTGTTAATTCAGTTGTTTTATAAACTACTGACTTTTCGAGCGGTTTCACCCGTGTAGAGATGACGATTATAACAAAAAAAAAGCCTATATCTGGAGGGAGACAAACTGACAGGTTCGTATGGTACGGGACCGCACTGTACAAGCTTCAGTGGCAGTGGCTGGTATGCTCGTTCTGGACAAAACAGTTCAAGAGGTTCAAAGTATAAGTTAAATCCATTTTTTTTTAACTGAATGAAAACAAAGATAGGCTCCCGCACACTTATTATGTTAGCCTAATGAATTTATTGTAGGTTGTTTATTGTTTATTTTAGTATAGGTTTGAACAAAGCCGCGACAGACAAACATATGGCGAAACTATAAAAGTTATTTGTTTATTTTGTAACCCCAAAAAGGAGTAGGTAGGTGTCGATAAAATTTACCCATGCAATTTAATCAAGCAAGTGATTCTCAAACAAATTTAAATAATACTTATACATACTAATGTCACAAACAAAGCAATACGTTCAAAATGTGTTTATAAATCGTTATATTATGCACACCGTACTCCATTGATGTCCTAATTTATAAAAGTGAAAGTAAATCTGTCTGTCGTCTGTCTGTTTGTTTCTTACCTCTTTACGGCTAAACGGCTGTACCAATCAAATTAAAACAAATTTGGCACAGATTTTTTTAGGACCTGGAGAAAACATAGGCTTTATTTTATAATCATCATCATCGTCGTTTTTCATTAATACGCTATATGTATGGGTTAAACCGCGGGAAGCAGCGTCACTAAATAAAACAAGTCCATGATTAATATCCTTCCTTCTTAGTCCTTATTTCTTAGTGAATGTATCTATATTATATATCTTGTGGATGTGGCGATACTTGATTCTGACAAAAATCATCACTTTAAAGCTAAATTGTATAAGGTCCGGGGAGGTAATTGCAACTATCGGGTAAATGCAACTAATTTAAATAATTTCGCGCCATTTGATTATTACGAATAATGCCAACTAAGAAACAAAGCAGGTGGTCCCTGCTTTGTTTCTTGGCATAAAGCATAAATGGCATAGAGGTTAAACATGTGGACCATCTCTCGCAAAAATTAAAAAAATGCGTTTTTTATAACCTTAAATGAACTTGTAATTAACAAGTGTTTTACTAGAATTTTATTGTGAATGCGTACCTATTTATAATCTTTACGCATACTTTAATCTCTATCTCTAGGTATAATATATATATACAAATCAATTGCTGTTAGTTTGTCTCGCTAAAACTCGAGAACGGCTGGATCGATTTACCTAGCTGATTTTGGCTTTGAAATGTTTGTCGTAGTCTAGGGAAGGTTTAAATTTTACGAAGATTTAATGTATTTTAATGATACGAAGTACATTAAACTTCATTTATGTATGTATGGTCATTTAGTAATAGAATAAAAATACTTTAATTTAAATAAATGTTTAGCTATTATTTAAATTAAAGCATTTATATACTTTTATTTTTATTTTTAACTAAATCAAAGATACGATCAAAGATAAGAATAATGAAACTAAAATTCACTAACTTTTTTTTTATTATTAGAGGTTGAGTTTACGATCGGAAACCACATAAATCGTCCCAAAAGAAACTGTGTTTTGAGATAATCGCATTTGTAAATTTAAAACAAAATCCTTTCTTTCAGCAGATGACAGAAATTTTTAAAATTCTTAGGTAGGTATGTTGTTTTGAAGGAAATAAATAGTAAAGTTTTCGATTAATAATAATTAGAACACCTATACCAGACCTTTTAAGATTCTGTAGTAGGTACCCTTATTCACAATTTGAATCGAATCGAGTCGGAAACTATATTTCCATCTTTGTCATTCTTTATCGAAATGTTAGAGATGGATGGATCGTTTCCAACCCGATTCCGAATTCGACAAGTTGTGAATAGCTCTACTGGTATGGGTATTCTAAGTCCAAGAATGGAATCGCTCCCGATTTAAATTAATAAATAGGTACCTAGGTAGGTACCCATATTGATGGCCGATGGGGCCGAAAAGTTTTCAACTGGAGACAACGCACCGGTAAGCACAGCGTAATAAGACCAGCCACTAGGTGGATAAAGACACCTCACATAAATGGGAGGAAGATACTAAAAACAACTCACCTCTGTCTTTTTAGAAATTCATAGAAAAGGTCTATTCATTCGTCCAGCATTGGACTTTTTGTGGTTGAAATGATGACAATGAAGTAATCCAAAATAGGTATAATGTCTATAAATGCACCACATACAGTAACAGCTAAGCCTAAGTTCGTATTGTTGATTTTACTATTATTTTTACTATTTGAATATGAAAAGACACTGTTTCGCTTAGAAACACTCGTAAATGGGATGAATAGACTGAACTTGGAGGCAACACGATTGTTATATTACTTACACATTCTTGTCAAAAAATACCGAGAGTAATCTTTTTTAATTAAGATTACCATAGTAGAGGTTAAATAATTAACGCATGGAGTTAATACTAGAGGAAAAAAAGTAAATGTCACTCCACTGCGCTCTCACTGTCACAGAAGAGATGATCTATCTGTCAGAATTAGTATTGCCATCTAAGTAGTTTGATGTCTAGACATGGGACTTTAAATCTTAAAGTAGTAAAAAATATATATTATTATAATTAATTTTGTGTCATAATTTAATTACTAGATCGATTTAAAACGTTGGCATCAACAACAAATGAGACGTCAATATGGCGAATTGTTGACATATTCGAAGATAAAGCGCTGCGTACAGCGTTCGATGGGTCGGTCGGTGGCGCAACAGCTGAGCAACTTTATTCTTTAGTCACTTTGTAATTGGCGTACGGTTTGGCCACTTAATACTGACCAGCTGTTGTGCACGTGCTTTTAGACATGTTCCAAAAAGTCTTTGAAAGTTAGGTGTCTGATTTCAAATTTAACGTTAAAAACCTTATTTTTATATGATTATTCTGCAGTCATTTTATATCTTCAGAAATGTGGATATGCGCGAGCGAGACGAACGATGGTCGAACTACGGACTCATAATTTTGAAATCATAATTCAGGTTCCACTGTAATTTCTAATTTAACACATTTCAATCGATTTTTACTTACTACCTACATATATAAGATAATTATGAAAAATGCTAGGTAGATTTTTTTTTGAAAGATGATAGCAACATCATTAAAATCGGCAAAGCATGGTATTAATTTTTTTTAATTTATTCATGACCATGGAATCTCAAATAATCATGGTGTGACCTGATTTAGCAGAATTCTGCGATTCTAGCAGAGTTAGACCCCCATTTTACGGTTTAACAGATTGTGTCGCAGAATCTAAAAGATAGTTTTTGGCAGAATTTTATAAAATCTTCGCAGAAAATTATCAAAATTAGACACTGACTAATTATCTGTATTTCTTATGGGTAATGCGCTAGAAATGTTGAAAAAAAAAAAAATAATATATAATGTCGGTATTATTAAATAAACTTACTGTATTTGCAACCCTTAAGCCCTTACTGCTATTTATTTAGTCTGAAAGACATGGATACAAGTAAAAAAGGCCACGAATAAATTAAGGAAAAAAAACTTTTGCGGAATTCCCTATCTAGTCTACCTAAACTTTATTTAATCAACGTTCTGATTGTAGGTTCAAACATTCTTTGCGAAAACGTCTATAACAGAAAAAGCAAAGAAGGCTGAGATCAAGCTGCCTTACCGAAAAACATTACTTTTTTTTTTATAGAAGATAGATCTACAATTGACCACTAACTCGCCTGATGTTAAGCGACGGTGTGGCCGAGCATGGAGCTCGTCGATCTAGAAGATATCTATTCACTCTAGCCTTGAAAATTCCAAGATTGTAAGTCTCAGGAAACAGAGATATCGGCAACGAATTCCATTCTTGTGCAGTACGCAACAGGAATGTGGATCGATATCGCTGAGTACGGATTTTTGGCATTTCAACGAGAAATGGGTGGTAATTCACTGACTTTCTGCTAGTTATGTAGTGAAAATGGGGAGGGCGGAATTAGGTTGTGAAGCTCTTGCGCACATTCCCCGAAATGAATCCTGTAGAAAATAGACAGACATGCTACTTTACGGCGGTGCTCGAGACTAAGTAGCTTCTTAACTTTACGCAATGCTTAACATATTTCGTCAACTTCTGGCTGACACGTAATGACACTTGCGGAAAGAAGACAGATAACTTAATATGTTCGTTAAAGTTAAGTAACGTTTTTCGGTAAGGCCCAAGATGTATCATATGCATTTCTGGCAGAACATAATTTACCATTTCGAGTGATGGGTCATTTAGCGATTTACTCGAAAAATGTTTTCATGATTTATAAATCGCTAAATAAAGTCGTTCTCATGCAAACGAACAAAAGCCGCCGCGTTAACATACAATGTTTTAAAACCAGCAGGCCCAGCAGCTGAAAGAGTAATTCATTGCTGAATTTTTATTTAACATTCATTTTCTTAATGAATTTTTATTTGTACTAATTATGAATTATGTAATTAGCAGAATTTTGGCATATATAAATTTCTTTAGCAGATCTTAGCAGAATTTATGTGAGCAGACTGAGCTCCTCCCTCACCTAAGCTGCGGCAGCTGGCATAATGTTCAATTTAAAATATTTAAATCTGGTCACACTGTGGATAATATTCTTTTAATCAATTTTAAATCAATGCGAGCGAGTTTGATGCAGCGCGGCTATTTATTTTAATAGTAATTTTGGGTACTTGCATTATCTTGTAAACAATTAGAGTAAAAGTATTTCTATTAGTTATTGAATATCGCCATGGAAAACTTATCTATCGGTAAGTAATAATCCTAACCTCACATTTACACGTATGCAGTGGAATAAACATATTGACATAATTTTAGCTGAAATATACACGTCCGATAAACGTGGAAACGATGAAACTGGTGACGGAACAGAAGGGAAACCTTTCAAGACTATTTTGCGAGCCATGCGACATGCAGGAAAAGAGCCATTTCCAACAATTTATGTAGACGCTAAAGAAGAAGGAAAAATATACGATGTAGCCGCAAAGTCTCAGCTCAAGAAAATCCAGAAGCTCTGGGTAAGAGAACAACACAAAGTCGCTGATAAAACTAAGGCAGAAGAAGAGTCCAACGAAAAACGACAACAGAACTTGGAAGAAGCCAAAAAGATTGTGATTGTGGAAGATTCCAGTCTACCAAAGGCAAAAATAATCAAGATATGTGAAAGTAAGTAGGATTCATGTTACTATTTAAAGCCTCATCTATACTTTTATGATAAATCTTACATCAGACCAATGAGAATATTTTTTTAAACTATCATGGAATTTTCAAGGTTTTAATAAATAGATATCTTCTAGATCGACAAGAACTCCTCGGTCGCAACGTCGCTATATGTCAGGCGAGTTGGTGGTCAACCGTAAATCTATCTTTTGTAAAAAAAAAAAAAAACATTAAATTTGATACAAATAAAGTAGCCATTGCTCAAAATGCTCAAATCCACAGCCAACATAAGATACATGAGATTAACTGTGTCAATGCTCAAAATATAATTAAATAAATAAACATTAATACAATAATTCTAATATACTATTATAAAAGCTCTGCCAACCCGCACTTGGCCAGCGTGGTAGACTATGGTCTAACCCTTCTCTCAATGAGAAGATGGTCCACGCCCAACAGTGGGGCAGTTTGTACAAATAGGGCTAATAAAAAGAATTATAAAAGCTAAAGTAACTCAGAGTTACATCTGTCAACTCTCTCTGTCTGTTTGTTACTTCTTCCTGGCTAAACGACTGAACCAATCATTATGAAATTTAACACAAAAAAAATTATCTGGAGAAGGACATAAGCTATATTTTATCATCATCATTACCATTGTTTTTCATCACTATGCGGTTACATCTCGGGATGCAATTAGTATAATAAAATTATATTCTAATTCGTTACCCAACATTCTTAAAATTATAATTATGTATGTGATGAGTCAGCGAGTTTCCTATGAATATAACATGCAATGTTGAGGAAACACTTGGATGATGCAATATCTGCATGTTGTATGTTTTTCACACAGCCGTTTAACTGTTGGATGGATGTGGATGTGATTTATTTGTGTATTTTATGTTTAGTTTGTTACAACTGTATTGCAATATTTTTTCTACCAGTCTGCACAATGAAAGTAGAATTCAAGCGTTTTGATCGTGTTTTTGGAATTCCCACCGTAAAACGGTGACGCTATTTTGTGTTCGGGACTGTCCAATAGTAAAAAGGGCAAGGGAGAATTAGATGATGCAGACCAGATGCACACTCACCGAAATGAATCTGATAAAAACCGTATTATTATTATATTAACCATATATTGTTATTATTCATGTCACAGCGGAAGCGCATCGTGGAGAGAGGATATCTGTGAGAGGCTGGGTCCACCGGCTGCGGAGACAGGGCCGCGCTCTGGCGTTCATCACCCTACGAGATGGCACGGGCTTCCTGCAGTGTGTCCTGCACGGAGTTCTGTGTCAGACATACAATGCACTTGTGCTGTCCACAGAGTCTTCTGTTGTCTTGTATGGAAAACTTGAGATTGTGCCAGAAGGAAAAACTGTAAGTAACCTTAATAATTTATACCTAACTGCCATATTTATCTATATTTTTACACAATTGAATAAAAACTCTGAGGATAATCATCCCATTCTCATGTCCAGACTACCAAACGAACAAGGCATCATCAAAAACAATGCATTGTTGGCTGAGTAATTGCTGAACAAAAATAAAGAGAAAACATACGGTTGAATTGAGAACTTCCTTCTTTTTGGAAGTATGTTAAAAAACGTAGAGTCGAATTGAGAACCTCCTTTGTTTTGGGAGTCAAATAAAAATACTTTTGTATGGAAATCATACCACCTTAAAATGAATCTTCCATTATTTTGTTTTTGTTCCGTTTTATTTGGTGTATAATGTGATTGTACGCTAACACCCAGGCTCCAGGCGGGCATGAGCTGACTGCAGACTACTGGGAGCTGGTGGGTCTCGCTCCCCCCGGCGGAGCTGACGCCATCCTCAACGAGGAGGCTCTGCCGGATGTGCAGCTTGACAACAGGTCAGCACTCATAGCGGGGTTACTCTTATAGCTATACAAAGTTCGCTAAGCGCACTTTTTTATCTTCATCATCATCTCAGCCATAAGAAGTCCACTGCTGGACATAGGCCTTGCTTGCAGCCAGCGTCTTCCCGCCACTTGTTTATGGTCATCCTGTCCATCTCGTGGCTGGTCTTCCTACTCTGCGCTTGCCGGCTCAGTCTCATTCCCACAACCACATCAATACCCACAAAATAAAGTACTCAGCGTGCCTAAAGAAGTCTTGACTTAAAAAATGTGTAGCTCCGCAGACACCAGGGTCCGTGACCTTTGTCAGAATTACAAACTATTGTAACTACATATCGTTACGGGAAGATTATTTTATTATATTATTCTTTTTTTCAAAAAAATATTCCAGGCACATTATGATCCGCGGCGAGAACACGTCGAAAGTCCTGCGCATGCGCGCCGTGGTGACGCGCGCCTTCCGCGAACACTTCTCCTCGCGCCGCTACACCGAGGTGGCGCCACCGACGCTTGTGCAGACGATGTGCGAGGGCGGCTCCACGCTCTTCAAGTTCAACTACTTCGGGTCAGTATTGTATTTTATCATACATTTCTAATTTGACAGGCCTGATGAATCAGTGGTAAGTACGTCTACCTTCTGAGCTATCGTCGTGTCGGTCGTGGGTTCGATCCCCACCCATGGCAAACATTTCTGCTAAGCATGGATGTTTGTTCTGTGTCTAGGTGTTTATATGTATCATGTGTGTGTATTTTATTAGCCATCTGGTTTCCATAGTATAATAAGCTTTGCTTAGTTTGGGGCTAGATGACGTGTGAAAATGTGCTCCATTGTCGTCCAATATTCCTCCAATATTGTATTTAATTTAAAGTATTTTTTATATTTATAATATTTATTAGTATATTTATAGTATTTAGATCGTAAGTATTAGTGTGTAGCATAAATATTTACTATAAGGAAAAAGACATATTCGCATTTATCAAATGCTAAATTTTTGCATGCCGTTAGGCGTATGGCGTTCTCACTTATTATTTTTGTGAAGTTATACGACCTTCATTTACATTTCTTTTATAAAGAATTAACTTTGTGACATGTTTCATCTGTCACATGGAAAATACTCACGTCAACTAAAACTTATTTAACATTTTAAATATGTAACAATTAATTAATAAACCGTATTCGTGCGTATATTACTTTCATACAGCAGTTTTCTTAATAATTTTAACCAACTACTGTACACCCATATTGGCAATAAAGTTATTATGGATTGGAAAAATATAATGTAAGTCTACTCTATAAATGTGTAGAAGATTATTATACTTTTTTATATTTTTTTCTCTCCCCTCTCTATTACTGCACACCCCGTCATTTTACTTTCTTTTCGTTTCTATCCAGCCTAAGGTTGCCTGGAAGAAATCGCTAATAGCGATAAGGTCGCCAGTTATTACACTAGTTCTTAAGTAATTTATCTTGATGTAAATTTTTATATGTGTGTACACATATAAAGAGTTTATCTATCTGTTTAAATGACCAAAATCCGAATGCAGTGATTTGCGTCCACATGTTTGATGGGTATTGCACAGGAGTGGATCTCTGCCGCCTTTCTGTTTCCTGAGAACTAAAGTTTTGGAATTTCGGGACTAAAGTGAATGAGATATCTTCTAGATTTACGTGCTCCGTCCTCAGCCACACCATTGCTTAACATCAGGCGCGTTGGTGGTCATACGTGAATCTATTTACTACAAAAAAGCCTACGTAATATACTTCTCTTCCATGCTAGACTGGGAGAAAAAGAAAAACAGAATGTACCAGCTGCTTTTCTTCCTAGGCATACTGTTATAGTTAGTTAAGGGACTTAAGAGAAATTGGCGTTTATTGGTGATAGGTTGACCCCTTGTCACTGCAAACCAAATATTACATTTTTCCCTCTAATCTTCTCTCCCTTCCATATAACCCTTTAACCGCGGTCAAATGTCGCGTCAAACGAACTCATTGTCTTTGACGCTCTGCCTACCCCGTAAGGGATAATAGCGTGATTGTATGTATCGGAAACGACCATTTGCCATTTAACTTTTTTTTTTACATTTTAACAGGATTCAGTGATTTTACTTTGCCAAGAAGCTACTCAGTCACGAGCATCGCTGTAAAGTAGCAAAGTCTGAATATATAGTCTGAGAGAATTAGCAGAAAATAGTTCATAAAAACAATAAAGTTAAAGTTGAATTTTGGTTGCAGCGAAGAGGCGTACCTGACGCAAAGCTCCCAGTTATACCTGGAGACGTGCTTGGCTGCACTCGGGGACGTGTACTGCATCGCGCAGTCGTATCGCGCCGAACAGTCGCGCACGCGCCGCCATCTCGCGGAGTAAGTACAGTGACACCGCGCTTAACACGACCCCGTTATACGTGTACTGCATCTCGCAGCCGTACACGTCTAACGTGATTATGATGATGATTATTTGAAATTGAAGCATTATTAATTATGTATACTGTATTATTGTGTTTTATTTTATTATTTTTTATCTTGGTTTTATAATTAATATTGTAGACTTTTGTAATTTTCCAATTATGTAATTGTATGGTTGATAATGTTTGTTGACATACTTATTAGATATATATACCTATGACGTGTAACTAGAGAGTTACCAATAAACTGATTTGATTTGTACCGCGCACGCGCAGACATCTCGTGGCGTGAGTACATTAACCTCACTTTACACGGCTCCTTTAAGCGCATATAAAGCTATACGTATACAGTAACACCTCGGTTTACACGAATATTGAATGTTCAATCCAAGCACTTCAATTTTGGTATATTCATTATGAAACAATCTAAAAAATAAATTCAACAATTACCCGACTGCAGAAAAGCAGTTTTTGTAGTCCAACTTATGATTTCGTTACGCTTTATACGCTATTGAAAGTACTTTTTTGTGAGAAAATATGCGTTAAATCGCTGTAAAATATAAATGCGCATTTTTAGAATAATTCTAGTAAAATCACTAAACATGTATATTACAAAAAAGTTCGTTGGAGGTTACGAAAAAATGCATTATTTTTTTTATTTTTGCGAGATATGTATTAGTATTATTACAAAAAAAATATAGCCTATGACACTCACGGAGTAAAGACGAATCTAACTCGCACGTTTAAATCGGTCAAGCCCGTTATGCTGTAGGCGATCATATAGAATCATACATACACTCGAAAACATAGCCCTCCTTACGCAGTCGGGTAAAAATAATATTGTCTTCCTCGGTAAATGTATTGTATGTTTTAATCCCAGGTACAGCCACGTGGAGCTGGAGTGTCCCTTCATAACGTTCGATGAGCTCCTCGACCGGATAGAGGACCTCGTGGTGGACGTGGTCGACCGGGTGCTGGCCGCGCCCGAGGGGCATCTCGTCTACGAGCTCAACCCCAACTTTAAGGTACAAACCGGCTGGATTTAAGAGCACAGTTGTCGTGGCAACTTCCGCCAGTAAATTGCGCGATTTTCAGATTAAATAGCATAGTTCACGCGGCAACTTTCGACAATAAATAACGTGATTTTCAAACAACAGGATAATACTGTTCTCTACCCCTAAATATTATCTGATTCCCATTTTTTTTTATATAACCTAACTTCATAGTAATTAAAATTGAACTTCATCGTTAATTTCATTAACATCAACACTTGAACCTAACTTTATGGTTCGAATGAAAAACTAACTTCATGGTTCCAATCCAAACCTAACTTTATGGTTCGAATTCAAACCTAACTTCATGGTACCAATTCAAAACGTAACTTCATGGTACCAATTCAAATCGTAACTTCATGGTACCAATTCAATACGTAACTTCATGGTACCAATTCAAATCGTAACTTCATGGTACCAATTCAAAACGTAACTTCATGGTACCATTTCAAATCGTAACTTCTTGGTACCAATTCAAATCGAAACTTCATGGTTCCAGCTTAAACCAAACTATGTATATGTTTTGGATGGAAACCGAACTCCATAAACCAAACTATGTATATGTTTTGGATGGAAACCGAACTCCATGGTGTGAGTTCAAACCTAACTTCAAAAATGTCGCGGACTTTTTTATAGCTCTACTCTAAAACTAAGTTTTTACGTACCTTATATTAACTTAAATCCAAACCGATGAACGTAACCTGGGGCCCAATTCAGTTATTCAAGACCGCTACATAGCCGAACCATATGTGGAGCGTTTCCCGTCGGCCGCCATATTTTGTTTGAATCCGTCACTTTTTGTCATACAATTGACACGTTTGATGAAACGTAACACGTTCTTCGCTCGTTACTAAATCAAAAAAAGATAGCAGCCGACAGGAAATGCTTCGCACAAGGTTCAGTTACGGATCAGTTTTGAATAACTGAATTGCCCCCCTGATTAGGCAATCAATCAGCTCATTTTTATTAATTAGTTTAAAAGTGAAAATATTTCACTGAAAACTAACGTAATCCAAATAAAGCAAACCGTAGAAAGAATGTTGACGGTCAAGCGCAAGCCTATCGACGAATTAAAAAAAACCGTATGACACTCAGGAATCACGTAGATTCCTATGACGAAAAGAAGTTTTGAATTAGATACAATAGTTTCAGAGATTACCCTGTACATACATTTCTACAAACATGCAACATTATAAAAGTATTAGCCAAAACTGTTTTTGTATTCATTGCAGAGACCTCAAAAGCCTTTCAAGCGGATGAAGTACTCTGAAGCTATAGAATACTTGAAGGAACACAACATAACCAAGGAGGATGGTTCTTTCTACGAATTTGGAGAGGTAAGGTATATCTTCGTATTAAAATAAACAGTTTATATATAGAAGATAGATCTACGATTGACCACCAACTCCAAGTTAAGTTATATTCGACTACCAACTAGCCTAATGGTCGCCTAAAGCGACACGGTGTCAAGCCAAATGCCAAGGATGGAGGTCCTTGGTCAAGCAGATATCTCTTTACTATATCCTTGAAAATTCCAAGATTAGTTCTCGGGAAACAAAGAAGATGGCAGGGAGTTTCACTCCTGTCCAGTACGCATATTGTCAACACTTGATATTCTCCAGTCGACACTGTCCTTAGTAGCGCTCGTAGCGTAGCTTAACTACGTGTTCTCAAACAATCACCAATGTTAAGCAACGGACGGACCGGCCAGTCTTCGGAGGTGGCCGTGAGTGGCATTTCTTTGTGAGCGCTACCGTGGGTCGGATGACACGATGAACATTGATGAACCATCAAATTTTTCGGCATGAAATGTATGCCATATCCTTCTACATAATTTAAGTAGTAATCCTGCCAAATTTCGTCTCAATTCGTCCAGAAGTTTCGGCGTCCATAGGACACACCGTACAGACAGACAGACAGAAAAAAATTGAAAATTGCTGTTTTGGCTTCTGTATCGAGTAATGCATCCTCCAATAAAAAATATTCAATAATATTTAATGTACAGATTTTGACCCGTTGCAGTCTTATTATATGTGTAAATTACATACTTATTTGTCCCAGGACATTCCCGAGATGCCCGAGCGCAAGATGACAGACGCCATCGGAACGCCGATCCTGCTGACCAACTTCCCGGTGGAGATCAAGGCGTTCTACATGCAGCGGTCCGCGGCCGACCGCCGGCTCACGGACTCCTTCGACCTGCTGATGCCGGGCGTCGGCGAGATCATTGGAGGCTCCATGAGGATCTGGGACTACGACGAGCTCATGGAAGGTACAACGCATGAATGTAGCTCGCCGGGAAGACTGACGGGGTAGAACATTTTTAAGGTTCCATTGTAACTACGAACCCTTATAATTTAGCCATGTCCGTCTGTCTGTTTGTCCGTATGTCAAAGCCATTTTACTCAGAGACTATAAGCCCTACATAAACGAAATTTGGCATGTAGATGTGTTCTCTAAACCGTTACAAAATGAAAAAAAAAAATAGGAGATGATAAAGAAGGGATGATTTTTTTTCAACCCCACTCCATTGTGTAGAGTAAAAAAAAAAAGGGGTGGCACTATACTGATAAAGAAGGGATTTTTTTTTTCAACCCCACTCCATTGTGTAGAGTATCTTTGAATAGGTCTTTTAAAATAAGACTAAGGTTCCATATATGTTTTTTTCTGAGATGCGATGTGTGCAAGATATAGCCCGCCAAAGGTGAATAAATTGTGTAAAAAAAAAAACGACAAATATTTTAACTTTGATTCAAGTAAATTTTCATTAATATAAAAATATAATTATATTGTTTTTAGTTATTAATTTTCAAACATACATAAAATTATTTTTACATAAAAATCTTTTTTATGCATGTTTGAAAATTTACTTGAGTCAAAAGGCAACTTTAATGGTATGTTGCTAGTGATTGGTGTGACGAATATTTTTTTTTTAGCTTTCGGTAATTTAAACCTTTTTTTATTTCGAGTCTTTTTTTAAACTCAAAACTTGTATAATATTAATAATGCGTACGCGTGTTGTGTCTCAGGTTACGCTCGTGAGGGCATCGACCCCAGCCCCTACTACTGGTACACGGACCAGCGTAAGTTCGGCGCGGTGCCGCACGGCGGCTGCGGGCTCGGCCTCGAGCGCTTCCTGTGCTGGCTGCTCGACCGGTACCACATCCGCGACGTCTGCCTCTACCCGCGCTTCCTCGAACGGTGCAAGCCCTAGGCCCTAGATACGGTTGCGGCTGTTTCTTCGAGCTTCAGAGTCCGTAGTCCGACCATCGCTCGTCTCGCTCCCACATTTTTGAACATGACTGCATGAACTTATAAAAAATTGTCGTTTGTAAAACTAGAAAACAATATCATAAATATTAGAAAAAAAAAACAATTTGATCCAAGTAAATTTTTATGCGTAAAAATATTTTTTTCTAAAAATAATTTGTATGAAAATTAGCTCAGATCAAATTGAAATTCTTGTCAGATATTTGTGATGTTGTTTTCTAGTTTTACAAATGATGTTTTTTTTTCTGTAATTTAATGCACTATTTTATATCTTTAAAAATGTGGGTATGCGCGAGCGAGACTGACGATAGTCGGACTACCGATTCTTCAATAACCTTCTGACTCATCTGGCAGTCATTGAAATCAAACAATTTGTTAATGGATTTATCGCGTATATTTTACATAACTGGGAACTGGCGTTTAGTTTATAAAAGGCATGGACCCTGGAGTCTGAGGTGCTCGAATTTTTTCAAAAAAAAAAAACTGGCGTTTCGATAGTTTTGTAAAGTAAACGCGTTAAATCCGTTAACAAATTGTTTAGTTTCAATTCAATGTAACAATCGCGAAAACCTTAGAAAACATCATCTGGCTGTGTTGGTTGTATCATAATAAATGAGAATATATGCTTAAAGAAACCGTACCTGACAAGAGGAATCCAAAAAAACACTAATTCTTGTGGTAGGTTTCTTAAATCATATTATTTCGCAGATTTCCTTCCATCATAATATATGTTTAAAGGAAAACGTACCAGAGGAATCAGAACGCACTGATTCCTAAGGTTTCTTAAATCATATTATTTTTAGTGAGATGGAAGAAAACCTGCCAGATGCATCAGAAGGAAACTCGAAGAAATATTATTACACACCACTGATGATCTCTGATGATCACCTACCTATTAGAGAGCGCCATTTTTTAATTTTTTATTTATTTAATGCTAAGAATTTGCCTGTTACGCTTTGACTATTGAAAATGAAATCGCTATGTTAAATCTCACTTTACATATTGCGCTAAATCGTGCGATGTGTGTCATATTTTTATTTACCGCCAGCAGCCTAGAAACTTTTCAAGCAATATTTATTGCATCAGCCAATGTGTTAGAAATGAATAAAAAAATAATATACTTATTCCGAAAAACAAAAACTTTTTTTATTTGACGTCTTTAAAAATGTAATAAAAAAGTTTTATTTTATTATATCACATGAGTGCTACGCTTCAGTATTCGGTGTAAAACTATTAGAAGGTAAATTATTAAAATTCTCAAAGTAAATTAAAAAAATCTAAATGTCTATTCTAAAATTATGTATAGAATCTGTTAAGATAAAAACTATCGCGGCAAAAATTGGAACTAACGTTTCGATATAACAAAATAAGGACATCAGCGCCCTCACCGCATTATATACTACCTAATATGAATAGGTACATACAGTACGATTGTTTTTAAATATACTGTGTCATAACTATTAGACTTGTAAGGAGCTTATTACAGGAAATCTCGGAAAACATTGTTTTTACCTGACTACTTAAGAAAGACGTTTTTTTCCGGGCGTATGTGTTTTTGTATCTTTTTGTGGCCTAAATGGCTTTACAGATTTTCATGCGCGAGGTGTTTTTAGATATATGTTAAGGTATCTTCTGAATGACAACTACGTTTCTCGGTCGAATATTTTGTTTTCATTTAATAATATTACTGAATTTTGTGTTTGCATTTCGAATAAATCTCTAAAAAGAATTTTATACAATTCTTAAAAATAAGTAGTTAGTGCTTATTTTTAAGAACTGACTTGTTGAAAGTGTTAACAGTTATTTATTTATTAGATCGCATTTAAATACAATGATCAGAATGTTGACATTCCAATGGTCTACAGTTCAGTGAATAAATAAATAATTCTAATTAACTGTTGATTTTCATTTAGGTAAATACCCTATTTCCATAGTATTTTAATAAACATCGGTTCGTCACATTGTTCACGAGGAAGTGTATGAAATAGTTTAATAGTCCAACAGTGGTGGATTCGGGATTTTGGTTCGGGAGGGGCTTGACCCTGGGTAGGTTTTATCCATCCAAAATCAAATAGTCCCAATCGTGTACACTTATCGGGATTCTACTGTAGTATATAAAACATCCCGAAGTTTCCGGCAGCCTAGTGGTGAGACCGTCTGACTTGCGATCCGCAGGTCCTGGGTTCGAATCCCACGGCACGCACCTCTGTCTTTTCGAAGTTATGTGCGTATTGTTGATTGCTGCAAACTTCAAACGGTGAAGGAAAACATCGTGAGGAAACCTACATGTCTGAGAGTTCTCAATGATCTTGAAGATGTGTGAAGTCTGCCAACCCGCACTTGGCCAGCGTGGCAGACTATGGCCTAACCCTTCTCACAATAAGAAGATGGCCCGTTTCCAGCAGTGGGACAGTTTGTACAAACAGGGCTGAAAAAAAAATATATATATATAAAACATGTTAAAAAAATAATTAAAATACTTATTATCAAATTTAAGATTTGTCACCTTGTCGGATTCGGAATCGGGTTGGAAAATATATTAGTCTAGTAAAAATAAATCCGTTTGTATGGAGCACATCACAGTATTTGCAACTGGGATTCTTTGAAATTATGATAGGAAAATAACTAAAAATCATAGATCAACAAAAATCCCGATTTATAGACTTTTTTTTAATACATTATAGATCTACGATTGACCACCAACTCGCCTGATGTTAAGCGACGGTGTGGTCGAGGATGGAGCTCGTCGATCTAGAAGATATATTCACTCTAGCCTTGAAAATTCCAAGATTGTAGGTCTCAGGAAACAGAGATGGCGGCAACGAATTCCATTCTTGTGCAGTACGCAACAGGAATGTGGATCGATATCGCTGAGTACGGATTTTTGGCATTTCAACGAGACTAGCTGCGTTCCGCGGTTTCATTCGCGTAGTTGTGAAAAACGGTGATGATTATGATAAGTAGAGTATGTCTGTCTCCAGGTCCAAAGCTATCTCTATACTAATTTTCATAACGATTGGTTCAGCTGTTTGAGCGTGTAAAGGTAACAAAATTAGCTTTTATAATATAATTATGAAATTGTGTCAAATGTATTTCAAAACACCAGTACATTCATATGAATAACAATATACTTAGTTATCTTTTATGTTGTCACAAATCTTATTTTTAGACTATATCTTCATTCCTGTCATTCTGTATCGAAATGACAGAGATAGAGATATAGTTTTCTACCTGAAACCGACAAGTTGTGAATGGCCCTACAGGCAAGTACGAGAAAGTTCTCCGAAAACATGCAATCGGAACAATAAGCTGAAATTAGTAGAAATGAAGAATCAGCCGTATAGGTAATAACGAGTTTTTGGCATAGGTAGCGACTGAGGAGTGTTCGATTAGATTTTTTTAGCTCATCATAATCATCTCAGCCACAAGAAGTTCACTCCAAATTCTTGGCACTTTTATGAAGTCGCCTGTCCACCTTGCCATCACGTGAAAACATGTGCCACGAAATGTGCCTTCATAATATAAACTGCATAAAAAATCGATACGGATTTCTGAACACGAATTTTAAATATGAACAGTAGACCTCGCGACCACAGTCATTTTTGCAACAAGTATTGCAAAAAAATGTGCTTGCGAGATCTACTGTAAAACTACTAATCTAGAAAAATATAGGTACCAAGCTACTTATATATTATGTAAAATAAAACAAAACGTTACAAAATGCATCTGTCATGACTAGAAGTCAGCAGAGATGTTTATTTCTTGAGTATTTTTATTATTAAATGCTACTTTATAAAAATAATAAATGACAGGGCTTTGGCGAACATTTCATTATTATTAAAGTTTAAACGTCTTGTATCTCGAGGGGAAACTGATGAAGACTGTGATGTGCCAATTTATCGGTACAATGGGGGAAACTGATTTCTACCCTAAACGTTTTCAGATTCTGAGTTTTTTTTGTGTTTAGAACTATGCATGATAATACTATCGTAGGTAAATAAAACAAAATCCTACCTATGATTGTAGTTTTTCTATTTTCGAATTTTAATGTAAATTCAGTTTAAAATTTTAAAAAATAAAAACAAATGGCTATACTGGGAATCATGATGAATCTTCAATCTGAAAATTCATGATTTTAATACAAAATAAATCTTTTACTTGTTAGTTCCCATTCCAGGCTAGGTATGTTCACCAACTTGAACACAGCAGGCATAATTAGGCGAGCTTTAGTCAACTGTCTAGCCTGGCCAGCCATAAGAATGAATCATAAAACGTATAAGGTAGGGAATCAGTTTTCCCATATTGTATGACAAAAATACGTTGAACCGCCTATTTACAGCATAGTTACATTTTAATTTTATTTGCGCAGAACTTGGGTGGAATTGTTTTTTTTTGTGTGCTGTGTTGATGTATTCTAGGCTCATACAAAAATGCGTTTGAACTCTAAATTATAATATTTTCACATGGATGTTGAGAATTGACTAGACTGCAGCTTCAAGGCAGCCACTCTGCATCGGCGTCCAAGGAGCGCGCTGAGTTAGCTGGGGGCTCCGTTAGCTCTTCCTTGCTGCTCGCTACCTTGTGGTATACCTTTTTGCCAGTTTCCACCACGTATTCTACTCCGTCAGCTGGAAAATTTAATTTAAGATTTTCATGGAAGAACTCAGATGATTGGGGCAAAGGACCTCAAGTCCCTTAGGCCTTCTCCCCCTGGATCCTCTACTGCTAGGTCTATAATTATGTACAATAACAAAAAAAAAAACTACTAACTCAAAGGTTTTTGAAATCTACAGGTTTGCAATTAATGACTGTAAAAAATCTTGTTTTATCGTGTACTTTAAAAGTTGTCACTGGCTATTAATATACATAAACCCAAACACGACGGGTCCATGATTTATCAATTTCCTTGTCATCTCAAGACTTATCTATAGAAAAAAGCATTTGAATTATAGTTCCGTGACACCTACTCATAAAAAAGCATATTCAATTTATTAAAGTTTATTTTTATTTTTTTATGTCTATAAAGGTTTGCGCTAATATCTGCCAAATCTCATTGTGATCGGACAAGTGATGTACAAGACGCTGGCTTGCAGTGACATGGGGTCAGCCCATATCGCCTACATAAACGCCCAATTTCCCTCAACCCCCGTAACTGACTTTTACAGTATGCCCGGGAAGAGAGCAGTTCTCTCCCTCCAGCATGGGTAGTCCCTTGTAAATGTCTCCAAGAAGGACTTATGTGTAAGTAAACTGAGTGTAAACAATTTTTTTTTTCAGCCCTGTTTGTACAAACTGTCCCACTGCTGGGAACGGGCCATCTTCTCAGTGTGAGAAGGGTTAGGCCATAGTCTGCCACGCTGGCCAAGTGCGGATTGGCAGACTTCACACATCTTCAAGATCATTGAGAACTCTCAGACATGTAGGTTTCCTCACAATGTTTTCCTTCACCGTTTGAAGTTGGCGGCAATCAACAATACGCACATAACTTCGAAAAGACAGAGGTGCGTGCCGTGGGATTCGAACCCAGGACCTGCGGATCGCAAGTCAGACGGTCTCACCACTAGGCTGCCGGAAAACTAACTTTAACTTATTAACCCAGTATCTAAAGTAACTACTAGCGTGTCTTAGGTACCTAGGTCTACCTAGTTACGAGTATGTGTGCGGTAGGATGTAAGCATTCCTTCGCTCTTTCCTATCAATCAATGATAAGAAGGAATGAAGTAACCACGGCTGACAAATGACAAATTTTTGACAATCTGTTAAGTTTAATGTTCAGAATTCTTGTAACAGTCGTTTTTGCTATATACAACCACTCACCAGTAAAAAACTCATAAAATGTAGATAGTCATGTCCTCACCGATAACTCCGCCGGTCTTGCGCACCGCCTCCCCGATGTTATGGGAGGAGAAGGTCTCTGGGTCGATGTTGATGTTAACTCCGTCCGCTTTTTCGTGGGCAGGACACTCCTTCTGCGAGATGATGGACAGGTCGTACGGGTCCACGCCGAATGATGACAGCTTCGTGCGCATCTGGGTGACGAGCAAAATTGTGCATTAGTGCGTGCCTTAAAGCTCGTTTTATTGAAGTGGAAATTTTTATAGGCGCGTTGAGCATTATTTTTGGGTATTGAATGAGACTAAGCCATCACGCTCCGCTCGTTCAGGTAAAGTCGGCTCGAGACGCGTCACATTGCTCATGATTACTCGTTGTGTGAATTTGAGTTTCCTTAGAAGGCCGTTAGTGAGTGACCACGTTTTAGTGCCATATGTCATCACTGGTAACACACACACGTCGTAAAGTTTCGACTTGAGGCACTGAGAACTGTACGAAAAAACGCTTGTGAGTTTTCCGAACGCATTTCCAGCCGAGTCTGGTCTATAATAGCATATATCTATAAAAAATATCCTTACCTTGTCTACATAGATTTTGTCCAAGTCCTTGGAACGGGAGAGGATGGTCGCGGACCGTCGGTGCGCGAACGCGAGCTTCTGGCAGGTGAAGATAGCAGCGTACGAGGTGTAGTCAGTCGCCAGAACGGTGTAGCTAGCCGAGCCTGCCACGCCTGTAATATGGAACACATGCCTTACAGTAGAGATCAACGCGCGCAGATATCTCTCTCGCGCATCATAACATTTTTAAACTTATAAAATTATTGGTTAGGGATATTAGAAAAGTGAGAAACGGATTTGTTTATTTTGATAGGAGAAATATAAAAAAAGTTTTAAATGTATACCTAAGGGTTCCTTGTTTATTACAAAACCTTAAAAACTAAATCAAAATCGGTCCATCCGTTTGAGAGCTACGATGCCACAGACAGACACAAGTACACAGATACACACGACAAACTTATAACACCCCTCTTTTTTTGGTCAGGGGTTAATGAGTAGGTACTTACTAAGCGGGAAGTTAACGCGCATCATGGCTTGGACGGACCAGTCCGGGATGGTGAGTATCCCTGTGTACCTGAAAGGAAAAAACATATGTACCTATAATAAATCTACGTGCTGTAGTTTAACAAGATTTATATATTATATACATAATGTTTATCATCTCGTAATAACAAGTTATAGGGCATAAAGAACATCGATTTCGGTCCACGTTCTTGATGCATACTGCACTGGAATGGCATTCATTGCCGCTTTCTCTGTTTCATGAAGTACAATCTTGGAATATTCAAGGCTAGAGTGATTAGATATCTTCTAGATCGACATGATCCATCCTCGGCCATACCGTGCTTAACATTAGGGGAGTTGGTGATCAAAAATATACCGAGCGACTGATCAAGAAATATACCGCGTCACCAAACTCCAGCAAACGACAGGGCGAGCGCGGGGAGCTGGCGATTTGAGGAACCCGAGATTAGCGGGAGGGGGAGAATGTCCGTTCTGTGTTTGGTACTATTAAAGTATTTTGTGATATTGGTTGAAAATGAGTGTATACTTACTTGTACTCATGTTTAAGTGGCGTGAGCCCCAGTATGAAGTGCTGCGAGACCTGCTCGAGCTGGTACTTGCCCGGCTCCATGGTCTTCGTGAAGTTGTAGGTGATACAGTGCGACGCTGTCGACGTCTTCTGGATCACGTACCACACGCCCAGCATCTGGAATGCGGAGACAAATTAATGTAAAGATCCATCCTGTAGGTATTATGTAAACCAGATTTCTGCTGGGCGTGAGTCATCTACGCCCACATTGAAGTGAGAAGGGTTAGGCCAAAATTCACCATGTCGAGTAAGGCCGGGGTAGACTTCACACAACCTCAGAACATCTCGATGTTTTCCTCCGCCATTTATAGTTCATCATCATCTCAGCCACCAAGAAGTCCACTGCTGGACATAGACCTCTTCCTTGGATTTCCGAAAAGACCGGTTGGAAGCGACTTCCATACAGCATCCTTCCTGCCACTTGCAGCTCGTCTTCCTACGCTGCGCTAGGAAGCGCAAGAAGGAAGTAGGCTTGTCGATGAGTATTCTCCACTCGAGAACTAGTTGACCCCATGGGCCATCAGTTGCTTTAGTTAGCGGCAATCTATATCCATATTAGAGATTGCAAACCGGGCCCGGTGCCTTTTAAGACACCGGGCCCGGCCGGGCTGGGACCAGCCGGGCCCGGCCCGGCCATTCTTACCGGGCCCGGTTAGAAATCTTAGAAAATTCGCATGACAACCGCTGCGAGCTGCCACGTTGCCATTCTGACGCACCAATAAGAATTTGTTTTGTTTATACCAAATACCAAAGTTTATCCGTCTATCTAATCTAAGTTGTTATGACAAGTTTAGTGCTTTAAGCTTTATTAGTTATTCTAATACTATGTTTCAAACGGACACTATAACAAGTAAAGAGAAAGACCTGCTTGCTTAAACTTATAAAAATTAATAATTACTAATACTAATGTTACTATTCCGTTCATAAGTAAAAGTAATCAATTCTGTATTAAAACAGAGATTTTGAGACTTTGAGTGAGACTGATAGTTTGAAATAAATATTAATTCGTAATCTTGAATCATTGTCCTTTTCCATTCTTATATAGCAAATTTTTATAAAATACTTTAACGGTTTCATCGCTAACACATCAACCCGCCAACCCGGCCGGGTCACAATCTCTAATCTAATCTAAGGGTTGCAATCTCTAATCCAGACATCCAAGCTTTGCTTAGTTTGGGCTAGGTGTTGGGTGAAATGTCCACAAATATTTATTTATACTCATGTTCTTACTTTGAGTGACGGATTAAAAGGAAATGTTACTACAAACAGACTACGCTGTTACTTCTGTATAATTATATAGAATTTGGAGGATTTCCTTATGAAAAGTTTCTTTATAGCGGGATATATCGCGGGATGCAGAAGCATACGGCTAATACCATTTATAATAACCATAATTTAGCGTATCAAACTTTTATTTTTGAAGGTACAATCGGATTCAAAAGCCCATTAGCAGTTCCAAATAGTGATATTATTGGATATTAATTAATTTATTATGTGTGACTCGATTCGTACGTACAAACTGTCATAATATGACTGGATGTGTTGTGACTTGAGTTGTGCAGCAACACATACACACATAATTATGATAATATATAGAAGTAACGCCTTTTAATTTAATTTAGCTGATAAATAAATGATGATTTTTTACGGATTTTTTGGTGATGATTATTTAAAGAAAGACAGAGGTCTTGAGAGTGTCCCTTAGGTGTGAATGTTATACAAGACCTGCGATTGGTTAGTATGCTTTCTCTTACTAAGCCGCCGGAAACTATGACAAAAGCTATGAAATGTATGAGACGCGTCACAAGTGATGTGGGTAGACGGTAATTGATGTAGGAGCCGTGGTCTTGGAACACATATTGAATACTCTTTGACAGTCACAGCACTTCCTGTCTATTAGTGTCGATTAGGGAGACTTTGTACCTATTTGTTGTTGGTTCTCTAATTAGGATTAGAGATTTGAATAATTCTTAAAAATAATCGATTTATTTTATGGATCAGTAAGTATGTAGGTATGCATTATTTTAATAGAAAAACTTATTACCTAGCTACCTAATTTTGAGGTAGTCTGTTAATATTCTGATTTAGATCAAAATCTATCGATGTTTGTAACTAACTTATCAAATAATTCTCCTCTGTCAAGATTATGTCGTACATACAATGAAATTAATGTTTTGCTAAACGATCTCGATATATTTCACGACAAATTTAGCGCATTCAAGTTTAAGTTAAGTATTACTTTTTTTTACTGAACGCAATAGATTATAATATCACTGTTATATTATCTTATAGGTTATCGTTTTAAATTAATATAGTTTTTAAAGAATGATGTAGACGCCAGTTAAAGGTATGCATATCAGAACTTATAATAATTTAGAGATTACCTATTAAGTCTCATGTAATATGTATAATATATAGGTAGGAGTTGGTGTTTCTAAAATAAATAAATAAATATTTGAAAGCGATCCTTTTTATTTTTGGAGTTTGTGTGTTATGTTTTTGATATTGTTGTTTTCTGCTAAGAATATTATTCGTAAGCGTTCGTGGTTTCAGTAAGCCGTTTCCCGTCTGCTTGTCCAACAATTTTAAGTACTGATTGAATTTCAAGTTGCAGTGGAATGTTTTAGATGTCATTCAACCTGTAAGTACCTACGTACTCGATACTGTAATTGATCTGAAAGTCCACTTTTACGTCATTAAAAATGAAACAATAGCCTTTGTTGGCTCACAATGTTTGGGTCCCGTTACTGTTTAATAACGGTGGAATGAATATGATACGGAATCAATAAATTGTCTTATTTTTGTAATTCTTGTAACCTGTGTTTTTATTTTCGCCAGGTTTGACAGTTGACCACAGCTAATCCGGAGCTTCGTTTTTGAATCGAATGCTATAGCACAGATCTATGATTTTTCAAACGATATTCAAAAAGTTACTCGTTCACAATAACTGCAATATATATATATATATATATATATGTTCGTATATAGCGTAATCTCAACCATTCGAATTTTAATTCTGCCAATAAAACCTTTTTTAAATATTTTTTTTATTGATACTGTTTGAAAGTCAGCCAAATTTTTAAAGACCGGGAGATGGTGACACAAAACTTCTTCTACTACTTACTTCTTACTACCTACTTCTTTTTTTATCGACTATCGGAAAATTTAAGCATTTTTGTGGAACAAAATTAAATCGTTCAACACTCATTATGGGCGCGTTTGGGCCGCCGGTACCAGCGCTATGACCATAATTTTCATTTTTGTCTTTACGTAATTTAGACCCCTGAAGAACCGCCATACTGGTACAAATGACCTAATATTTTGTGTCACCATCTCCCGGTCTATTATGAGTATTTTGCGTGCGGCTTAAAAATTGAACACCTGATGTTATCTAAAGGCTTAATCTATAATAAGCATACATTTATAGCCTGTAGAATGGGAACTGGCTTTTAAAAAAAGCTGTCGGAACACCCGGTTCGGTTAGGAGCTTGGTTATAAGTAGAAAAAAAACAATAAGTAGGTACCTAAATTCCACATACAAAAGATTTTCTTCTGATCTGTGCTAAATAAAAAAAAAAAAAAAAATGAATAATAAATAAAATTTTGAATTTTGAATTTTGAAATAGGAATTAATTAAATATACGAAAAGAAAATACGAAATTTTTCCATGATCCCTTTAATCGTTTCATCGTGCAATATTAACTTAAAGGTTGACTAGGTGTTCCCGAACGATCACCAAAGTTAAGCAACGGACGGACCGGTCAGTCTTCGGATGGGTGACCGTGAGTGGCATTTCTTTCTGAGCGCTACCGTGGGTCGGATGACACGTTAAATTGTAGGTCCCGGTTGTTCAGCAATCGTCAAGCCAAGTCAGAGGCCTTTCGGCGGCTTAATAACTCTGACAATAGGGCTGGCCACTCAGTCTATACGAACTCACTCACTCAACTTAAAGGTTTATAGTTATTTTTGAATTTTGTAACATTCCTATGTAATCAGAATTAAGAAATAATATCAGAATTTCAGAAGATAAAATAATAATGAAAAACCCGAAACCTATCGTCCAACTAAATTTGAAATCGTAAAAAAAACAATGATTGTTGCTATAGTTGACTATCGGTATGTCGAAGTGCTGAAGTGTTTGTACAACAACGCCACCATGTCAGTCCGAGTACAAGACCAGAACTCAGAGGCAATTCCATTGAAGAGAGGCGTGAGGCAGGGAGACGTTGTCTCTCCGAAACTGTTTACCGCCGGTTTGGAAGATGCCTATAAGCTTCTGGAATGGAAAGGGCTCGGCATCAATATTAACGGCGAGTACATCACTCACCTTCGGTTCGCCGACGATATAGTAGTCATGGCAAAGTCGATGGAAGAGCTCAGTACGATGCTCGAAGACCTCAATAGAGTTTCCCAACGGGTGGGCCTCAAAATGAACATGGACAAAACGAAGGTTATGTCGAACGCCCATGTAGTGCCCACCCCAATATCTGTGGGGAACTTCACTCTTGAAGTTGTTGACGAATACGTCTACCTAGGACAGACGGTCCGATTAGGCAGGTCCAACTTTACGAGGGAGGTCAATCGTCGTATCCAACTCGGCTGGGCAGCGTTCGGGAAACTTAAAAGCGTCTTCTCGTCCAATATTCCCCAGTCCCTCAAGTCGAAAGTTTACAACCAGTGTGTGTTACCAGTGATGACATACGGCACTGAAACGTGGTCCCTAACTATGGGCCTTATAAGGAAACTCAAGGTCACGCAACGAGCTATGGAGAGGGCTATGCTCGGAGTCTCTCTACGAGATCGAATCAGAAATGAAGAGATACGTAGACGTACAAAAGTCACCGATATAGCACAGCGGATTAGCAAGTTGAAGTGGCAGTGGGCAGGACACATAGCACGTAGAACTGATGGCCGATGGGGCCGAAAGTTTCTCGAGTGGAGACCACGTACCGGCAAGCGCAGCGTAGGAAGACCAGCCACGAGATGGACAGATGATCTCATACAAGTGGCGGGAAGACGCTGGATGCAAGCCGCTTCCAATCGGTCTTTTTGGAAATCCATGGAGGAGGCCTATGTCCAGCAGTGGACTTCTTGTGGCTGAGATGATGATGATAGTTGCTATAGAGAAAAAAATATGTTTTTTTAAATTCCGGGGATGACTTGATAGTACCTAAGTTGCTGTAACCATTTGAGTACAATCAATGACATTTCCATTATCAAAGAGTACAATAAACTTTTTGTTTAGTACAGCCTCTCTGTGTAACTGTGTACCTAACTATAAATAAGAACAAGAGAAGCAAACAATAATGTGGGTTTTATTGAATAGGTATTCAGAGTAAAGATAAAGAGTTACTTGTTATAATTTTGTTGTTTTTATGTTATGTATAAAGGTAGGTAAGGGTGGCACAGAAAAAGACGAGTACCTTTACTTGCAAAAATCAACTTCAACTCGATACAAAAAAATCACTCCCTTTGAAAGATGGCGACGGCAATTTGCCAAGGCTTAACTTATAGTACCTTAGTACCTTAGTAGCCTTGGGAAATTGGAACGATCAATATGACGATAGATAAAAAAAATTATGAATGATGTTTTAGAATTTGTATAAAAATGTACCTACCTGCACTACTATATGCCCTTTCTTATTAATTTGTCATTTTGTTAAATTGTTTTCTACCTCTCGTAAAGTGAATATATTACATGTTAAAATCAGTCAAGCCATTTAGGTACATATTTAGTATAGTATATTTACATACATTTGAGAAATATAGGTTAAGGATTTGTTTAATCGGCGCAGCTATCTCTCTCACGCATCACAACCTTTTTAAACTGACTTCAAATAAGGAGCAGGTTATCAATTCGTAGCGTATATTTTTAACATATAAGGATTATCATTGAGTAGGGATATTAAAAAAATAAGAGGCCGATTTGTTAATTTAGATAGGATAAATATTAAAAAAAAAACGATATCTTTTAAATTGGCTGAGAAATTGGAAAATATAAGATTTAGCCTGAAATTCAGCTGACAGTCAAACTCTCATAATTTTTAAATATTCAGAACTTATACCAGCCAGTTCAATACTATAAAGCAGCGTTTCTGCCTTTCTAAGCCTCATACATAATGTCGAGTTTATTGAGCTCCATTCGACTGGAACATACTTTATGTATAACCTAGTACAGTTGCCTCATTAACTGCGTAATATTTATATTGGAAGCTGATAAGCAATGCCTTATCAACGGAGTCTGGGGTCGAGCCATTTTGCTTTGTTTGTGTTGACTCACAGTAGATAGTTCTTCTTTTATTAGGTATCAATACTTAGGGGCACCGGTGCGGTCCCAATTCCATTTGATACCCGGTACCTTCAGTATGTCAAGACGTAGACCGAGAGGATTTTAGGTTCAATCTCACCTAACCTAATTGCTACTCAATGTAGTTAAGTCGGGAATCTTTCAGAATTTGAAATATCCGCATGTGCATCATAATCCGCCCATTTTGGTCTACCATTTGTATACCAAAACTTCTGCCTGAAAATGGGACAGCTGTCTTCTGGTTACTAGTAGTTACTAAGAGGTATGTCACATGCTCTTCCATAAAGACAGAAGTGGTCCCATATACATTTTATCAAAATCGGTTCAGTATTTTGGTTTTTATTAGGGTAACAATACCCTTATAGTTTCGCCATGTCCGTCCGTCCGCGGCTTAGAGCAAAAACTATAAATACTAGAAAGTTGTAATTTCGTATGATTATACATAATTATAACGCCAACAAAACGGTAGAATAAAATAATAAAATAATATTTTTTTTTAAGTTTTTTTACTCGTAATGTGGGGATGTTTTTTTTTTGTCTCATCTAACCCATTGAGTGGGGATTCGTTGAATAGATAATCAAAAAACATTAGGGTGTGCAAAACCCATTTTTCAATTTAGGGATTCGTTTGCGAAATATTAAGCTTTAAAGTGATATTGTTTTTAGAGTCAAGTGTCCCTCACCCTCTACGGGCTATAGTAGAATATCTTTATGATGAAATTAAAAGGAAAACTATCATGTCTAAGTAGGCTTTACAAGTTATCGAGTTTTAGTTAATCAACTTAAAATAATTACTTAGACACGTCAAAAACGAATATTTCATTTCAATTAACTTAAGTTAACTCATACATATGTTCATAGTATCAAACAAGAGACCCTGTACTAAGATCACATAAATTATAATATGTAACTACGGAACCGTGCATTGCGCGTGGCACGACACGCACTTGGTCATTTATATTAAAATAACTGAAAAAAAATAGTCCAAGTAGACGAATTGCGTACATTGAAGTCGGATTATTCAGTTTTTTAAACTATAATTTTATGTATCAGATAGTAAATAAAGGCTTTTAATTTGGCGGGAAAAAGTTTAGTATAGATCTAAGACATTTATTTCTTTATTTGTTATATTGTGTATTGCCAACTGTTGAGATAGATTAAATTCTGATTGTCATAGATAAGTGGACATGTTCCCATAATAAAGAAAGCCTTGAACCAAGTTCATTCATAAATAGAACCACATTGGAAACCGGTCTCTATTGTATGGAACAATTTCACATGACGGCTAAAACGACGTACTTACCTTGTTCATTTCGAACCCTGGCATGGGCTCGACCACCGGACAAGCTCCCAGGTGGTACGTATGGCTGAGCACACCACCACAAACCCCCAATAACACCCCCAGTACTACCGTCTTGTACATCTTGCGCGTGCGTTCACTTCGAGACACAAAAGTAAACTGAACGGATTCTGTTGTCGGACTGGTCTGGTTAGAAGAGATACCTATATTTTATTTCTTAAAGAGCCTGATGAGCTGTCCGCTTCTAAGAATTTATTGTTGTTACCGTACTGTTAAACTTAATTCAGATAATGCGGGCTACCGGAAAAGACTTATTTTTTACCCGACTGCGTAAGAAGGAGGGTTATATTTTTCGAGTGTATTTATGTGAGTAAATATGCATGTTTTTATATGACACCCTACAGCCTAAACGGTTTGACCGATTTTTATGTGCGATGTGTCATTAAATTCGTCTTCACTTCCAGAGTGTCGTACTTTTACTTAGATATTTTTTTGTAATAATTATAATACATCTCTTGAAAATATAAAAAAAATACGTTTTTTTATAACATCCAACAAACTATTTCGTAATAAACAAGTGATTATACTAGAATTATTCTAAAGAATGCGCATTTATAATATTTTACAGCGGTTTTACGAATACTTTCTCACAAAAATCGTACAATCAACAGCGTATCAAGCGTAACGAAATCGTAAGTTAGACTGCAAAAACTGCATTTTTGCAGTCGGCTATTTTGTTTTATACATAGGTACTTTACAATCAATCAATGTGTGCATAATACCAGCTACAAGATAATAAACATTTATAATTATATTATGTACTTACATATAAGATATAAGGATACCATAATATATTTACTTACTTGATTTCCTTAGGGATACAAAATAAGACAAATAGGTAATATTCGACGTACTAAATTACTGGATTCTTTATTTCCTTAGAATACAAATTACTCAGAGCAGCAATACAATAACAATTGAAGCATTGAATCATTACTTAATTTAGATTGTTATTAAAAGATTTTAATGAATACTTTAACGAGGTAATTGTATAATTCCACGAAATAGGGAAAATCAAATTCAAAATTCATTTATTTCGGGCTAATTGCACCCATAGAAACTACACAAAAAGAGAATTAAAAACACAATAATACAAGTCATAATACAATAAATCATAATTAGACAATTAAAAATAATTAAAATATAAAATTCATAATGTCAATATACATAGTCAATAATAATCACCAACTTATTTCGCCAAAAATAAAATTAAGTACTTAATAAACTGCGTAGGTATTTTTTTTCTGTGAAAACTCATACACTATGAACAAATGAACTAACCGTTGCTTGAATTAAAATATTATTAAAGATAAATTTAATTTTAAGTTAAAAACAATTATCATCGTCACTATTATTATCTTAACCACAAGAAGTCCACTGCTGGGCATAGGCCTTCACATGAATTTCTTCAGTTGAGTTCTTGATAGACCGCTTGGAAGCGGCTTGTATGCATGCATGACCAGCCACAGCGATTTTCACGCTGGTGGCAAATCGCTGTGCCTGGTCTTCCAACGTTGCACTTGCCAGCAATAATAATTATTTTTACACTATAATTAAAAACAATGTTTTGGATCGACATTCTAACTGTAGGTACGAATAAGTTTTTTTATTAGAGTTCCGTACCCAAAGAATAAAACGGGACCCTATTACTAAGACTCCGCTGTCTGTTTGTGTCTGCCCGTCCGTCTGTCACCAGGCTGTATCCCATGAACCGTGATAGTTAGACAGTTGAAATTTTCTATTCCGCTATAACTACAAATACTGAAAAAACAGAATAAAATAAATATTTAAGGGGACTCCCATACAACAAACGTGATTTTTTGCCGTTTATATAGCTAATGGTACGGAACCCTTCGTGCGCGAGTCCGACTCGCACTTGGCCGGTTTTATTCTTGTAAAGTTACTAATAAGGATAAATTATTTGCATCATTTGCAGATTTTTTGCTTTGTTTTTATCGTGCGACCTTATTTCTTGTTTCTTTATTCAAGTCAAATAATATTGTACTATATAGATTCAAGTCAATGACAAATACCCCCCTTAAGCTATCGATTTACTTTGGAGTATCAAAATATAATCCTAATTCTAACTTAACTTATAAAAGCGAAAGTAATTCCGTCTGATTGTCTGTTTGTTACATTTTCACGTCTGAACCAATATTGATGAAATTTTATATTGTGGCACAAATTTGGTTATTTCAGTTTTTTTAACTATAATTATTTCAAACCTACTTATAGTGGATCTGTCGTGTTTACTTCCTTGAACTGTCCGTATTATTCCGAGATAAGCCTATTACAGCGTGAGTCATGAACAAGAAGCCGTATACTTCTGTATGGTTAGTAGGGCAGCCAATCATACAAGATGTCGCTTGGACAGAAAAACTCGGTGAATCATATTTGCGCAGTCTTCTGCTAAATGATTGTACAAAGTTCATTTAACCATTTTAAGTAGGTAGGTATAATAGCGCACAATGCAGTTACAGAAACATTGTGCGTGACACACCTTTTTGCGACAATTCTTGTTGTCGATAATTATAGTTTAAAAACTGGAACAAAACGACTTTAAAATACGGAATTCGTTTATTTGGATGAGATTTTTCCAGTTATTTTGTTATAAAAACCAAAGTACTGGACCTATTTCCATAAATATTATAAATTTTATTACCTACCAAACAAAAAAAAGAATCATCAAAATCAATTCACAATTGGCGCAGTAATCGGTGAACAAACATAAAACATAAAACCGAACAAGTGCGAGTCAGACTCGCCCACCAAGGGTTCCGTACAAACTAGTAGATAAAAGGGGGAAATCATATAATTTTTTATCTTTTCCTTCTTATACCGAAAAATATACATCGTAAAAATATTTAAAAACCTGTTTTAACTTATGCTAATTAAGCACTTTCATATGATATGTCTAATTCACTTTAAAATTTGGACCCTCATTCCTTGCATAAAGACACTATTTTTTGTAAATAAATTAAAAATGTCCGGTTTTCGGTTTTTTTTCTCTATGTGTACTATAACACAAAGCTTTTTGCCAAATTACATAGTTCTAGGTCAACGGGAAGTACCCCATAGGTTTTGATTCCTTTGTGAGTGTCGAAATGTGAATTTTTACGACATATTCGGCTGTAACTTTTTTTTACGAAAACTGAGAAATTAGATTTCTCTTTCTGCAGCAAGAGACTATGTATTAAAATCATATCTGCGTATATGATTTTAATTTCAACACAATAACTTCACGCGTTCCCGAGATAAAGTTCTTGACACCCGGATGGACGGAGAGACGGACAGACAGACGGACAAAAAAGTGATCCTATAAGGGTTCCGTTTTTTCCTATTGAGGTACGGAACCCTAAAAACATAGGTACACATCAAACACACATACACATATATCAATCCAAAAATTTCTGGTCATGAATAGGTGACCCTCTTCACCCTACAATCTATTAATTAGGGTAGCCATTGAAAAAAATTATTACTGCTTCCTTGTTAAGTGAATATAGGAAATAACTAGACAATAAACGTCTTTAATTATGTACTTATCCAATCTGATATTATACCTGTAGTAACCATTAATGTTAAGGTTATAAAAAAAATAGATGATTATCTTTTTGTTTTAGTACTTATAGCGTAGAGTTGTTATGCATTTTTATTTTGAACAAACGGGTTACAGCTCACGTCTATTTTTGAGCCGAATTCTCCGACTATAGTTTCAACCGCATATGGCGGTATTTTTCAAAAGGAGCAGCGCATACGTCACTCCCGAAGGACGTCTCGTTTGGTGCACGTAGACGTGAGTAACAACGTTTGTTCAAAATAAAAATGTGTAACAACCACGTTAGTTTTCATAGTAAAATAGACTTGTTCTGGTTAGTACCTAGTTAAAATACAAAATGCGTAAATTTTATATACAATTTTTGCTTATGGGCTGACGATTATGATCACTAACTAACTTAAGCGAGACGAACTTGACACCTTTGATAAAAACTGGCACATCAATACACAAAACCGTCAAGATTGGAAATGTCGAGGGGAGGCCTTTGCCCAGCAGTGGGACACTACAGGCTAACAACAACAACAACTAACTTAAACATAACTGTTGGTCCGACATTTCAACTCGCGTGATGTCAAACGACGTTATAGCTGGGGATGGAGCTCGTCGATCAAGGGAAAAAACTTTTTGTGTTTCTATGTATCTTAAGTATGTATTTATGAAAAAAAAAAAGTATTTATGTATTCTATCAACCATCTAGTTTCCATAGTACAAGCTTTGCTTAGTTTGGGCTAGATGGCGTTGTGTGAAATGTCCTCCAATATTTATTTATTTATATTGGTAGAAAAATGCCAGGAATGCGGACCATTGATCCGCATACTTATTACTTAATCGCACACTTGTTATGATGAATGAAAGCTTTGCTTAGTTTAGGCTAGATAGTGTTGTATGAAAATGTCCTCCAAAATTAAAAAAAAAAAATACGGTGGCGCCTGGTCAAAAATTGTCTGCACTCCATTCGACACACCTGTCGCCGAATTGGTAAAGGCGCCCAAGTAGTGATTACAAGTTATGAACTGTCTACCTACAACATGAATAGATTTCTTAGAGAACGACGTGCTTCATCCACACGCACATTAAAAATTATCAAGCGAGTTGGTAGTCAAATGTAAATCCATTTCAAACACAAAAACACTGACAAACACGTACGAAACGCTTTGACTCCACTTTCATTGTGCGTACCGCCAAAATGTGGAATGCGCTTCCTGAATGGGTCTTTCCGAATAGATATAATCTAGGTGTCTTCAAATCGCGAGTGAATAGGTTTCTTCTAGGCAAGCGCGCTCCATCGTAGACCGTAACTGTCGCTTAACACCAGGTGAGTTGACGGTCATACGCAAGCCTATCGACGAATAAAAAAAAATTAAAAAAAACACTGGAAAAACAGTCCTTAGTGTCAAATAATCTAGTCACCCCACAGAGATATCGTGACAAGACTATGAGTGTCAGTGACGCACATGAGCTAACAACAGCTTCCTGCATTTAGATAATGTACTTGGTGCCTTAGATAACACAAGACTCTAACGCACTTTACGGGGTGTATATAGAGAACTATGAATATCTTACTCTATAATTTAGAACTGATGGCCGATGGGGCCGAAAGGTTTTCGAGTGGAGACCACGTACCGGCAAGCGCAGCGTAGGAAGACCAGCCACGAGATGGACAGATGACCTCAACAAGTGGCGGGAAGACGCTGGATGCAAGCCGCTTCCAATCGGTCTTTTTGGAAATCCATGGGGGAGGCCTATGTCCAGCAGTGGACTTCTTATGGCTGAGATGATGATGATGATGATGATCATTTTTAACCCCCGACTCAAAAAGAGGAGTGTTATAAGTTTGACGTGTGTATCTGTACATCTGTGTATCTGTGTACCTGCTGTGGCATAGTAGCTCTCAAACGAATAGAACGATCTTAGGGAACGATTTTACCTAAAAATATTTATGTATGCTAAGGTTTTTACTATAGTATTTATACAAACACCACCGCCCAATCACTATATAATCTCTTACATCCTAAGGTTGTCTGGAAGAGATCGTTGTTAGCGATAAGACCGCCCTTTGTGCCATTGTTTATAAGTGTTTTTTTGTTATTTTTATTCTTTTTGTAGTGTTATTGGTTGATTGAAATAATAAAAAACCAACTGTCAATGTTATTATTTCATCATCATTATCATCTTAGTAGGCCGCACTACGGTTTTTTCCCCGCGAGCGGTAACCGCTAACCGCGAAACCGCTCGAGACGGTACTAAATCAGTCGCGGGGAAAAACCGCAAGTGCGGCGGCTTGTATTCGTTTTCCTTTTTCATAAACTCACGCGGTTAAAAACCGCTGCGGCTTAATCGTAGTGCGGCCTTAGCCTTCGTAACAGGAAATTCCCTGCTGGGCATAGGTCTCCCCATAGATTTAAAAACAAAACTGTTTGTAAGCTGCTTGCATCCAGCATCTTCCTGTCACGTTGGTCTACCTTGTTTTATATTATTTCATCGAAAGAGCTGGTATTTTTCCGAATTCGTTACATGGGTTGGTTCAATAGCAAAAGTTACAATGAATCATAATAATGTCTAACTTTGCTATTACATATTATTGTAGGTATAGTTTTGCTGAAAAAGCAAAAGATTTTAAATTATGTTGAGACTTTTTGGCACGATATTTCTTTATTCAAACATATTTCCAGGCGTTCAATTTTGGCAATACATTTAAAAGGGCGTCTTTTCGTCTAATATACCTCAGTGCCACAAGTCGAAAGTTTATGACCAGTGTGTGCTACCAGTGATGACTTACAAGTAACAGGAAGACGCTGGACGCAGGCCGCATCCAACCGGTCTTTTCGGAAATTCATGGGGGAGGTCTATGACCAGCAGTAGACTTCATATGGTTGAGATGATGATCATGAAGTTGAGTTGAAAAAAAGTTGATTTAATTAGTAACTATTTATTTTCCAATGGCACATGGTATCGGCAGAGACGTGGTACTATTTCGCTTCAAAATATCTACGTTCCTGTCCATGGTATTTCAATCGTGGTCACGGCATTGGCTTCAGATTTGACTGCAGCTAACTTGTCTCCTAGTTTTATATTGACTGTTCTTGAAGCTCCTCTGAAAAATTAACCATATTCATATTCATATTCATATCCATACAATGTTATGTGTGTTATTAATGTTATATAATGTTATGTGTGTTATTAATGTTATATGTATCTATACCTACGCCATAAATCAGTAAAAAATTGTTTCATTTCAATAAATAAAGCATACGTTTTAAAGAACAGTATTTTTTTTTAAACTTAAATTTTTACGTTAAAAAAATTGATAGTCAATAATATGAATAATGCTCACGATAATTGATTAAGTGGTTAAGACCGTGTCGAGACACGTAAATTGTAGGGTACCGTAGCTAATGCTAGCATCTAAAAGAGATCATATAACGTGTATTGTCTGTTAGGACTACTTTCTTGGTACTCTAATGTTTTACATTATTTATGCTATATTATAAATAATATATTAGGAATGGTTGAGTTCAGTATAAAATTTAACTAAAACTTTTCATATAGTCGAATTACTATACTTGGTTTTAATACATTTTTACTTATAATACCTAGTTTAGAAAATGCCAGGGGACTTGAGGGGAGACGCGATTCTTTAACTTTTGACGGGCTATATCTCGCACATATCTGAGAAGAAAATGACCTATTCAATTATACAAGAGGGCAAAGTAAATGAAACAATCCTATAAATCCAATCAGAAAATTTCTTATGTATAGCTGAGTAGAATGGCTGTGATATACGGACAGACAGCACGGACAGACATGGCGAATTTATAATAAGAGCTCCTTGTATTTTAGGGGCTTTTTTAGTCCAAAATAAATTACTTACTTGTTATAATACACGACTACGATTGTAGATCTTGGTGTTAGGAACGCGACATAGTCGAGGGCTGATGAGAAGATGGACTTGTGCACGCGTATGCGCTCCGACCCGCGCGGGATAAACTTGGAGAAGTGACCCAGAGCGTAGAACATCGGTTGCTGTGGGAAGAATAGGTAAGTAGAATTAGATATTTCATAATTATCATACATATGGACCAATATATTTGGAAATCCATGAGAGATCCATAGGATCTCCTGTGGATTTCTGAAAATATTGGTTAGAAGCCGTGTGCAGCTGTTGCAGGTCGTTGTCCACTTTGTGGTTGGTCTTCCTGCGCTGCGTTTGCGGGTGTGTGGTCTCCACTCGAGAACTTTTAAGCCCATCGACCATCAGTTCTGCGTGTTATGAATCTTGCTCATTTCCTACCTAATAACCGAATAATCCGTTATTTACTAAGTAGTTTTTATTATGAATGTTTTGTTTAGGCGCTTGGTGATATATACAAACTTTTATTTGAGTGCAGCGAAAAAAATGCATGTCTTAGTTCTAAGCCTATATTTACCTGTAATGAACGTTGATATATCGTAAGACTTCATTCATGATTATTTTGTCTTTGACGTGACATTTCTCATCTTATTTTTGTAAAGCTTAAACTTGTCTTCGGCATTTAGGTCAGGCGGTCTGTAGAATAATCTCATCTACAAGCCGCGCGGCTTAAAAAGACGATACCTTATGAGACCGGTAAAAAGGAAATGTATGTACCTAAGTCGCAAACCATCGTATATGGTTCAAACTAGAACTCTCGGAATATGTACTATTAGTCATAGTCAACGCTGGACAAATAATAGGGCCTCGAATTTTGTGGCGATAGATATTTTCGGATAGGATGCTAAAGGACATTGGATATTTTAGCACACTAGACATTTTGAAACACTAGACGTTGTGAGCCTGAACAAGTGTATCGAAATGAAAACATAAGCACACTAGTTGCGCTAAATTACTCAACACTATCTTACTCAGATGGCCAAACAATATCCGATGTTATATGCTTAACGTATAAGGTTGAGTTTTACCTTTATAAAGAGGTTTTTTTCAGGCACCACAATAATGGGCGAGTCCACAAAGTTGCGCACCCAGTTGGGGCCACCCGTGGTACTCAGGCACAGGTTCCAGTCCAGCCAACCCACTGCGTTATAGTTTAAATCCTGCAGTCATACATATATCATAAGTTATCATCAGCGTGAGATTTAAATGAATACAATATGATCTTCTGTTTTATATAATCTCTACATCAGGATCTAGTTTCAGGATATCCTATAGATTAACTTTATAAATAAAGTTTATAAAAACAAACACTTAAGCTTAGAAAACTTAAAACCACCGAAGTAAAAAAGTTAAAACCGATATTAATAATACATAACCAAAGTTACCAATAACTAAGAGAAACAAAGTAATAAGTAACTAAGAGAAACAAAGTAATAACTAAGAAACTTTCGATCAAATATTCTTTCCAACAAATAAACAACTTAGTCAAAATCTGTTTATTCGTTTGAGAGCTACGATGCTACAGACACAGATGTACAATTGTACATGCCAAACTTATATTACCCCTCTTTTCAACCGACTTCAAAAAAGGAGGAGGTTCTCAATTCGATTGTATTTTGTATGTTTGTTACAGCAAAACTTTCGACTGGTTTTTTTTATTTGAAAGCTGGTGCTTCCCGTGTGGTCCCATTTCAATTTGGTTCAGTTCTGACAATGGCATCCAAGAGAAGTCGGTTACTTCAGTTTTTTAAACTATGATTATTGGGCTGACAAATTCAAGCTGGCCGAACAATTTAATCCAAAAATAATTGTGTTCGAATCTTGTATTGAAACCCTTGTTTTTTGCAGGTGCTTTAAGAATTAGATATAAGTATATGAAAGACAGCAGACCAGTCCATCGACTATTGTTTACTTTAGTTAAGTTAGAGTTTACGTTAATGTAACAAAGGTACATTTACCTTTGTCATCATAATCAACAAATCAGAAAAAAAAAACAGTACAGTCAACGTAACTTTGACTCTGCGTCAAACATTGTACGTAGCCTTTTTAGATGGTTCTCAATTTTTTTTCCACAACAGTTTAGTAGTCTAATTACTTGATTAATTACTTTACAGTCGGTTTGACTACTAATCTCTTGAGAAAATAATCGAGAACCTTCTAAAAAGGTCATGTACAATGTTTGACGCAGAGCCAAAGTTACCCACGTTAGCAGTAAGACAACCAGAATTCAATTTTTTGTTGTTTTATGCTCCTACGTAGACACACCTATCAGTAGACCAGTAGACATGTAATTGTACAATCGTGTATTCATTAATATAGTCATAAACAAAGTTATAAATATTTGTACTCACAGTGATAATGTCTCTGATATAGCTGTAAGCTCTAGTCCATGAGCCCAGTTCCACTTTGTTTCGCTGCCATGGATAACTCCCTGAAAACGAAAAATAAGGGAATTTAAAACAGAAGCACAGAACATTTTGATAGTATGCACTTCATACAGAAGTTCATGTATCCAGCATCTTCTTGGCACTTCAATATATAACAAATATTCAGATTTTATTCGATACAAATTTCCTATTGAAATGCCAAAAATTCATACTTAACGATACCGTTTCACGTTCTTAATGAGTACTGCACAGTAATCGAATTATTTGCCGTCACCAAACATATAAAAAAAACAAATCAAGAAGACCTTCGCATGCCTCAGTGGCGAGCAGGAACTTGTCAGGTATTCGCTTCATGACCTGGGTGAGGACGGCAGCAGGCGTGATGAAGTCCGTATAGAAGTGCACAGCAACGCCGTCGATATACTCCAAAGCCTTGGGTTCTTCTGCTAACATCTGCAACAGATACATTTTATTGTTTTTTCAATAAGTATTGCTCTTTACCGTCATCTTGCTTTATGTTAAGCGACGCGACGTTGCAGCTTACGTGGGGTAAGTTGCGACGTTGCAGCTTACGTGGGGGAAGTTGCGCGTTGCACCTTACGTGGGATTTGTTGCAACGTTGCGTTCTACATAGAGTAAGTTGTGACGTTGCAGCCTACGTGGGGTAAGTTGTAACATTGCAGCCCAAAGTATGTGGGTTAAATTGGTTTTAAAGAAACCTATTTATTTACGATTTGAAAACTGTACCTAACTTACATCGTAGATCTTATAATGTTGCTTGAAACATTATAAGATCCACAATTAAGTTAGGTACGGTGGTACCTAAATCATCAAGGTTTGGTGTTTCAAATAAAAAAGTAATTTCTCACCCGGGTAATCCAGTAAGGTAGCGTAGCTCTCTGATCATCTCCAGCGATGATCTTTACACCGCTGAAGGTTGAATTTCGAATTTTTGGACCCAAATGGTTCGCGATCCATTTTCCCTGAAAGAGTTCGCATCTATGTTGTGATCAAACAGTGTTGGTCCAGTGTCAGTACCTATGCTATAACTTTCATGCACCAAAACATGTATGTTTATTGGTGACAGCAAGAAAATTAAAGCAATTAGCCGGACTCTTCACAGCATTTCAATATAATTTTATATCATAGATTTATCAAAATAGGTATCTACTTACAATCTGCTTATAATTAAAATTACAGTAGTTTCACTAAATATCTTTCGTGTATTACCTATGTGTAAATGAAGACATTGCATATTATCTCTATGTAACCAATTTTATTACGTAAGTGAAATTGATTCTATAATTATAGTAAATATGCTTATTTTAGCTATCTAGCTAAGCTAGCTTTTACTGTTGTTAACAATTATTAAGTGATGACTAACAACAGGCGCGGCGGCAGGTTAATGACATACTGGTGAGTTGTCTCAGTTTTTAACGAACCGAAAGTCATTCGCTTATTCGGGGCAAACTTTGTGTACTATAACTCTGACAAATGCCTGGTTAGTCACCACTTTTACTCAAAAAATATTGATGTCATCCTAAAAGAGTCAAACGAATGGAAACTTTCATCAGAAAGGAAGACGGGTGGTGGATCAAAGCAGTCATAGAATGGTGAACATATCATGAAAATGGTGTCATGAAAAACGACTATCACTACTACCATTCCGAACCAAGGTGCCGAATGCAACTGCCGACAGCAAATACAGTGATCGCATTACTGATCTATATTTATTTATATGAAATGAGTTACATTTCGATCATCAGCGTCGTGACAGCAGCATGTACAGCGACTGCACGACTGTATCTATTTAAATGTAAGGAGTTCCGAGCGCCACGCGCGACAGCAGCTCGTCCAGTGTCTGCACTACTGGTCTGTATGTATTTATAAATATGAAATGACTTCCGAGCGTCGCACCAGTAGCACGCGCACCTGGCGAACAAAAACGTCCAGTTGCTGCAAGTACTTTCCGCAGTAACTGTAGCAGTCGGCACTTGGTTCAGAATTACTTTACAGATCTTTATCGCTAAGTAGAAGATGTTGAGTGCTCAGTGCAGTGGGAAAGCAATCGATGAGACTAGCAAAGGACCAAAAAGGATGGCATATTAATGAGAAGTATTAAGCGATTGGTAGATAATGGATGGTGAAGATGCTGGTGAATCTATATTTCTTCTTATATAGGTCAAGAGTATCTCTGTATATTGTACCTACCAGAGTGTCAGCCGTCCACCCTAGAGTATTGATGGTGATTATGGGGATGGAGCCATCGGTGGGCTCGTTTGTGGTGGTGATGCCCCAAATCGGAACTCCTTCTGCATTGTACTTCTCTATAAATCTGTTACAATGCTAGAGTTAGATAATTATTGATATACACAGAATAATAACACTTCATCATCTCAGAAGAAGCCCATTGCTGGAAATAGGCCTCAAATGGACTTCCAAGAAGACCAGTTGGAAGCTGTTTGCATCCAGCGCCTTTCTGCCACTTGTATGAAGTCTTCTGCCCACCTTGTGGCTGGTCTTCTTATGCTGCGCTCTCTAGTTCTCTAAAACTTTTCGACCCCATCGGCCATCAGTTGTATGAGCTATGTACCCCACAAATCTGTGCATGAACATTACTTAAATAATCTCTATGACATGCACAGGAGCATTTGAATATTTTATTTTTATGTGAACACCTTTTATTTCAACGTTTCAGGCCTGACTGTATCTGAAGTTACAAATATACTTACATAGATAAAAAGCATACTTTGTTGAGTACTAGCCCTGGTATCAGTGTTCACGTTGCATGGGAGTACAGGCTTGAAATACGAGTGAAACTCTTACTTTGCTGAATTTATTAGTTCTCGCCGCCACTTATTTGAATTAAATAATAATAATCGCCATGATTAGTACTTACTTGTAATAATAATCGGCGTACGTCTCATAATACTCTGGTTTGAGCCGGCTGTACCCGGTGAAGTTGTCGTTGGTCTTCATCCAGGGTGGTGGAGACCACACCGTGGCTACCACGTGTAGAGGAGTGTGCGAGGCCGCTTGCCCAGCCTTGATGAGAGGTAGCTGGACAAATCGAACATGATTAGCTTTTTGTACAGTATAAGAATATACCAAGAAGACGACACAGAAGCCTTTTGGGTTCAACAAGATGGGGAATATGGCCTATACTCCTGTTGTCACGGGATTTTTCTAAGAACGATTTGTAGAGGGATGTTATATGGCCTCCTCACTTTCCCTATTTGACCTCGTATATTTTTTCTGTGGTATATGTCAAAAAATGTGAAGTGCACATATCTTAGCCTCAAACCTCTGAAGCTCTAATGGATGCAATTGTGGATGCCATCACTGGCAGGCTCAGTATTTGTATTGCTCTCCCACGCCATCACTTGAACGATATGATTTTCAAAACAAAAAAAAAACGGTATCATTTTTCCCGTTTTCTGTCATAATGAGATTTATGCCCGAAACCAAAATGCCTCACATACTCGTATTTGCCAATTGCATGTATGCACACTACCTGTATATATAACTAGCAAAAGTGTATTACTTCCTCAGACAGACTTTGCTAAAGAGTGTTAACAATTGCAGACTGAAAACGTAATGTATATTTCGTCAGCTTTGCTAAATACCTTGTACTGGTAATCTTCATAGGCGAGCGTGTAGTTGGACAGCGCCGCGTCGTCTCTCGGCATCTCGTTGTACGCGTAGGGACGCGTGGAGAAGTCGCTCCCGCCGATCGGTACGCGCACCATACTGTACTCGATGCCGCTCCCACTGAAGTACGCGCTAAACACACCCGTACACAAAATAGATATACTTTAACAATGTGTATACGAAACAACCAGGAACCAAAATAGAAGGTATTAGGTTTTGCGATATTAGACTCCAATCCATTACGCTGTACTCCATGTAATATCTAACAAGATGATAATAATATAAGGCCCAAGGCCGTAGCCAGGAATTCATTTCGGGGGGGGTTAGCAATGGAATGGAACCATAGCGGGGTTGAACCTCAACCCCCCCCCCCCTGCCTACGGCCTGACACAATCACAAAAAAATCAATCAATCGATCATAAAATCACGCCAATATTTTCTTACGGGGTATAAGCAGAGCATCAAACGTCAAGTGACGCCAAATTTTACCTTGGTTAGAGGGTTAGAGGGGATTAGAAGGTAAGGTGTTATAATGGCTTGGAGTGACAGACAGTAATGATAATGAGTGTTTACTCGACAAGTAGTTGCTGTAGCGGCGCCGACAGCGACCGCCAGTTGATGCCGGCCGCGTCAGTCACTGCTCCGCCGAATCCCTCCACTGTCTGGTGCTTCGTGCTTGGATCCAGGATAAGCGTCACGGTGGAACAGCCTACAAAATGTTTGATCGCTATAATACATGGAATCCTTTGCTGGCTTCTCTGTATCCTGTGAGCTTGATGTGTTTTTCACACATTTTTAAATAAAAACTACGGGTCTCTTACGTTTGTTTTGAGTTAAAATCCGACTATAGTTTCAACTGCATTCGGCGGTCTTCTTCAAAGGAGCAGTGTAGACGTGGCAGTGGCAATGCAGCGCAGTGATTGGCAGTGAAGAAGACCGCCAAATGCGGTTGAAACTATAGTCGGATATTTCAACTCAAAACAGACGTGAGTGACCCGTAGTTTTTACTAAAAATATAATCATAAAAGTTTTAATGTTAGCATTTTCAATAAATATTTTCTAGATCAACGAGCTCCATCTTCGCGATCTGGAGGTAAATCGTAGATCTACAAAATGTACAAAAAGATTGTCAGCCCACGTAACGCAGCTGATTTGGCCCTTGTCCTAGTATAAATAAAAAAGCCTTCGTGCGTAAAGTGATATGAGACTACGTTTTCTTAGTGTACCTACTTTAAAAGCATAAATTAAGGTAGTGTGAACAGAATTAACATAACTTAACTGAAGAATAAGAGGAAATATTTTATAAAATTGTTGGTAAGTGATTTACTTACTGGTGGTATTTTGACATGATAGTAGAGGTCCGCTGAGTTTTTTGAAACGTAGCCCTTTCTGTAAAAAATTACATTAAAATAACTTTGTTTCTTTGAACCTTTGTCTATCTCCCAGTTACATTATCAAGATGGTTGAACATAGCCGGCCTTACCAAAGGTCGCGGATTCTCTGTCTTTTTTCCGCAAGTGTCAAAACATGTCGGCAAGAAGTTGACAAAATATGAGCATTGTTCGAATTAGAGTAACGTGTTTCGGTAAGACCCATCGTTACTGAACGTAGTAGGTATAGAATTATCTGAGAATCAGAATACAGACACTTTACGACAGACGCGGCTAAATTTCATCTCATCATCATTATGAAAATAGCCCCCCGAAATAGCCTCATCATCATCTCAGCTATAAGAAATCCACTGCTGGACATAGGCTTCCCCCATAGATTTCCAAAAAGACAGATTGGAAGCGGCTTGCATCCAGCGTCTTCCCGCCACTTGTATATGGTCATCTGTGCATCTCGTGGCTGGTCTTCCTACGCTGCGCTTGCCAGTACGTGGTCTCCACTCGAGAACCTTTCGGCCCCATCGGCCATCAGTTCTACGTGCTATGTGCCCTGCCCACCAGCCTGTGAAATAGCCTGACCATTATCAAAAATCATTCTTGGATTCAATCATTTTCGCGCTCGCTTCGCTCGCGCTTAATTATTTCCTGTTCATTATTATTTGTATTGATCATTAAAGTGTCGTGAACTTCCTAATATACAAGCAAATAATTCACAAAAAAATTATCACTAACCAAAAATTGTTTCCTGACTGCCAAGTAAGTAGTAGTCGGAAGTAGGAAGTAGCGCGTATCTTGTAGGTAGGGGGGAATGTCCCCCCCCCCCTGGCTATGATGAGAAAGTATGGCCCATGTCCATTGCTGAACCTCTCCCGAAATGAATTCCTAGCTGCGGCTATGTATTCCAGCCGTGTTGTGTGTGGATAGCGCCTAATGGATAGCGGTTGGTTGGTTGATTGTCGAGTTGGTGTAATTATTACCTCAGAGCTTGTATAGGACATGAAAGTGTCACGTTCCGGAGCTCGCCGGGTGAGTGTATCACAATATGTAACGTTGCAGACGCACACCACCGACTCGCCGGGGATCTGTTTTGCTGCACACGGCTTGTCTGACAACAAACAAATTACCTACAGGCTACAACTGATATTTTGTATACATAACATACATGTATAACTTTAAAAAACTCAATCCTTGACAAAAACGGCTGTATTGATTTTGATGAAACATGCTAAGAACACTCTCGATGAAATCTTCTTTCAAATAAGAAACAAAAAAAATAGATCAAAATTGGTCTATCAGTTTGCGGTACGATGCAACGGGCAGACACACAGATACACACGTCAAACTTGTAACAGCCGTCTTTTTGAGTCGGAGGTTAAAAAAAAACTTAAGTTGTCAAAGAGTCAAAGAGAGGTAAAGACGAATCTAACGACTTTTTATATATCAAAACATGTCAAGATGTTGGAACTGGAAGAATTAAGACAATAGAATAAATATTTTAAAAAGCTTTTTTCATACTTATATAATAACTGAAATAACTATACTTACAAACGCGCATTTTGTTATAAAACCAAACTACAGAACGAATTTGAATGAAATTTGTATGAGACCAATCTGAATGTATCTTTCAAAACAAAAAAGTTCCAAATTGGTTAACAAATGTACCATTATAAATCGTTACCGTCATAACCATTTTCCATCAATACACGGGTGAAACCGCGGGGAAAATAAACTAGAAATATATTTTTTAAATAAGATTGATCAATGTTGAGGTAAAAAAAAAATAGGTGGGAGGGAGATGCCGCTAAATTCGTCTTTGCTTCTTCAGTTTTCGGTTTGTTTTAGAATCAGGCATTTTTTATTTTTCTTTTAATAATATTACTTTAGCGTGAGAAAGTTCAAACTCAAGATTATATTCTTTTATAAAAACAGAATATAGTCGGTTAAAAACCCTTATGGGAACCCTTTTACTGGGTACGGTGAGGGGTGGGCTATTAGACCTGTAATTAGTTGTTAAGCGACTTCCAAAAGAAGGAGGTTCTGAATTCCACTGTATTTTTTCATGTTTGTTCAGCGATTACCCAATTATAAATTGTTATTGATCATTATTTTATGGTTTGGTAGGTTATTACCTCAGAAGTATTATCCCATATAAATCTTATCAAAACCGGTTCAGTATTTTGGTTTTAATAATAAAATAGCTGGAAAAATATGTCGTCCAAGTTAACGAATTGCATATTTTGAAGTCATTTTTTTTTTAAAGTTTTTTACGTAATTATTTAAAATTATGTTTATAATACTTATAAATACTTAATATTTATGAACTTTAATAATACTTAAAATGGCGTAATAGTATGAGATAGTACAGTACAATAATTATAGTTTAAAAAAACTGGGAAAAAAACGACTTCAAAATACGCAATTTGGAGTAATCGCTGAACAAACAAACAAAAAAAACATGCAGACGAATTGAGAACCTCCTTCTTTTTGGAAGCCGGTTAAAAACTATCTACTGTTATTGTATTGTGCAGTGTTTTTCAATCTTTTTGAGTACGTGATCCCCTTACAGGATAAAAATTTTTGGCGACCCCCTTAGGCCATACACACAGAAAGACAAAAGTTATTAATTAATTGAAAAAACGTAGGTAACGTTTACAAGGCCGTAGTCAGGAATTCATTTCGGGGTTTCAACAATGGACCATGGGTATATGAGTTTTTGAGTTTTTTTTCAAGGGGTGCAATGCGCGATCGAAGCGAGCGCGGATAATTTTTTTGTAGTAATAGGCTTTATTTATGCCCACAGTACTTTTATATTAAATTAGTAAAAATGCGCGAAAGGAGCGCTCTCTCTGTAGTAATATGCTTTATTTGTGCCCACAGTACTTCTATGTTAAATTAGTAAAAATGCGCGAGCGAAGCGAGCGCGAAAATTAAAAAGGTATTTTAAATTAAATCTTGGAAGTGATTGGATTCATTGATCTTGTTAGCGTGTCCTAGGTTTTTGTGGAACAGGTGAACCAAATAATTGTATCTGTGTTGAGAGAAAAATGAAATATCCGACAGGATAAGAACGACTTTTACGTTATCAAAAATTATAAATACAACCATTTGAATGCATTGATTGCAAATTTATTATTCCTAATTAAATTTAAACATATGATTTTATAGAAAATTACAAACATACGTTTTTATGACAAGGTATGCGCAAAACCACAGTAAAAGACTATAGATGCGTATTATGTAGAATAATTCTAGTGAAATCACTTATTTATTACGAAAACGCTCGTTGGAGTTCTAACAAATCTAGCGATACCTCGAACATCAAAATCGATCAAGCCGTTTAGGCTTATAGGCAATCATATAAAAACATATTCACATACATACATATACTTGAAGAATATAACCCTCCTTCTTACGCATTCGGGTAAAAATAATAGGAAATGATTAGGCGCGAGCGATGCGAGCGCGAATTTTTTTAAAACTTTATCAAATTTTAGGTATTCATATGCTAATTTGCTGTTAACGTTGTCACAGTACTAACAAGGCTCAAAAATACAAAGGATATTAAACAACTTAAAGGAGAGGAAGGATTTTTGATAAAGGTCAGAAATAAACAAGGCCATCCTTCTCGCAGAAATTGTTTTTTTATTGTAGTGTATAACCTTGCCTATTTTTGGCGGCGGCTCTCCGATTAAGGCTTCGCGACCCCCCGAGTAAGGCTTCGCGACCCCCCTGGGGGTCACGACCCACAGATTGAAAAATACTGGTATTGTGTATTTGGTTGTGCGTGACGTCACCTACCGGTCCCAGCGGAAGCCCAGCGCTGGTTGTTTACAACTAGCATTATGCTCAGCTCGGACCGGATTGTAACAAAAACATTATTTGTTTATCTATTTTGTGTATGATTTTTACTTTCTGTGTATGTTCCTTGTTACAATAAATTTCTGTCTATGTAACGTCTATCTGTCTACAGAAGAAAACAAAATATTCACAACTTACCGGCATTATTTCCTTTGATTATGGTAACCAAAAATGTAGCAAACGATAATACTGCCAAAGATTTCATTTTTAATGTACCTTGTACTTAGCATTCGAACATCATTTCTGACGGTTTATTAAAATTTACAGAATCACAATAAAACAGGTTTTCAAGGTTAAATAAAAATGTATAAAACGAAATATGTAGGTAATATGTAAGAGCACGAGTACAGAAGAAGTCTGTCCGAATTAAATGTCAGAGGGGCACTGGACTGGACTGGAAGCAAATTAGCAAAGTGGGCTTTAGGCAGGGCTGGATTTAGGTAAGGTGAAACAAACGAATAGTATTTATAATTCGTTGAGTGAAACAGATTTTGAAATAAGTATCTATGTTAAAGAAAGAAAACTTAATAGCTTAGCAAAACAAGAGCAATTTTGGTAATATAACTATTAGAAACACTAAATTTTACCGACTTCCAAAACAAGGAGGTTAACAATTCAGCTGTTATTTTTTATTTTTGTTACCTACCTCATAACTCCGTCATTTACAAACCGAGTTGAAACATGAATATTTTATCTGAAAGGATATACTTTCAGATTAGTCCCATAAAAATTTCATTAAAATCGGTTCAGTAGGCTGTGTTCAAAATAACATTTTATTTTGGTCCTACAACAAGCAGTGCTCATTTGCTCAATTGGCCATTCGCAATTTGTGGTCAAAATCGCAAGTTTCCGGCAGGCTAGTCGGGTGACCGTCTGACTTGCGATCCGCAGGTCCTGGGTTCGAATCCCACGGCACGCACCTCTGTCTTTTCGAAGTTATGTGCGTATTGTTGATTGCCGCCAACCTCAAACGGTGAAGGAAAACATCGTGAGGAAACCTACATGTTTGAGAGTTCTCAATGATCTTGAAGATGTGTGAAGTCTGCCAACCCGCACTTGGGCAGCGTGGCAGACTATGGCCTAACCCTTCTCACAATGAGAAGATGGCCCGTTCCCAGCAGTGGGACAGTTTGTACAAACAGGGCTGATAAAAAAAATATAATAATTTGTGGTCATTTGTACGAGGTCATGAAATTATCATAAATTCTTGTACGAACATACATACATAAATTCACGGTTATATTCCCTTACGGACCGACCACGAAACAATGAGGCCATTTGACGCCTCATTAGACCCTGGTTAGAGGGTTAGATGGAAGGGAGAGGGTATTAGAAGGTAAGATAGATAGATAACTCTTTATTAAAAGACCACATTGTACAAACACATTAAAAAGACAATATTACTATAGCTAATCTTTCAATAGGCATCAAAGATATAGTTAAGATATCTTTCAAAGATATACAAAATGTTGACTTACAGTAGCAGGGGGTCAACCCATTTTTTTCTCCCAGTCCACAGTGGACTTTGGACATTGAAACTATAAGGTACAAAGCATTTTCACGATAATTTTACTATCGTAAAAATAATACTAATTTATCGTACAAAATCCCACCCTGGCTTGGCCTGTACCTACAAACAGATTACTGAGAAATCATGCGTTTATTTATTAAGTTTGTACTTAAATATATAGACGTACTTAAAGCCAATACCACAGTGATATTATTTATTAACTATATTAACAACAAGAAACAAGTAAAAAAAAACGGACTGCAGAAGAGCGATTTTTGCAGTCTAACTTACGATTTTAGTATGCTTGAGTTGAGTGTACGTTTTTTGTAAGAAAGTATGTGCAAGGGCACTGAAAGGTGAAAGGTTAGTTCGAGACTCGACACAGTCGTAAGTCATGTTGTGAGTATCACATTAATGGTCTTCATTATCATCATCATCATCCACAGCCTTGCCTGCTTATCCCATTGCTGGGTATAGGCCTTTCTTATCTTGCCATCTTTCTGAGTCCTGTGCCAACCGAGTCCAGGTTCGACCCGCGATTTTTATTACATCGTCGACCCATCTTACAGCCGGACGTCTCACGCTCCGCTTACTCTGCCTCGGCCACCATTCCGTCAAAACCTTACTCCATCTGTCATTTCACCTAATACCATGTCCTGCCCAATTCCATATTAATTTCACTGTAGAAATCCCAACGTCTGGAACTTTTGTCCTTCGCCGCATTTCGGCATTGGAAACTCCGGGCCTAACCGAAAAACGTTACTTAACTTTAAAGCGGGTGATCCATTGGCGAGTCGGCGAGTTAACGGTATAAACTGTTGGCTCGTTGGGTTGTCGACTCGCGTTGGTGATCCATTGGCATACCAAACAGTCGCCTCTCGATCGCCATGATGATGATGAGAGAATTACTGTTCCCAGTAGGAATTACTTTGTTATTTAGGTATACTGTTACAACAAGAACAACCAAAGAAAAAGAAAATACGAAACAAAGTGTGGGTCAAAAACTGTCTGCAAGAGAGACAACGCATAACCCACGTAAATTAAGTGACAGAACTTATTGGTGAACCAAACGATTATCGAAATTATATAAGGATGACCGAGGAAGTGTTTATGGAGCTGCTGAGTTTGGTGTCCCCTTTAATAAAAAGACAAGATACAGTTTTTCGTGTACCAATTTCACCATATGAACGCTGTGCAACCCTCCGGTTCCTGGCAGCTGTTGGTTAAAACTGATGGCTCGGCTGATTGACGAGCGGTTTATTATACCGCGGTCTTATGATTTCAAGCATGCACGAAGAGCCAACGAGCCAAACCGCGCAATTTTAAAGCCGCGGTTTTGAAAGTGCTCCATTGGTGGCTTAAGCCTCGCTCGCCGGCTCGCTGGCGTACCAACGGTTTTACTCGCCAATGGATCACCCGCTTAACCAGTGTATATGTTCTCTGTCTTCTTTCCGCAAGTGCCATTACGTGTCAGCCAGAAGTTCACAAAATATGTTAAGCATTGTTTAAAGTTAAGTAACGTTTTTCGGTAAGACAGTCCTTGTTTCGAGTTTGATGGACAGTTTGTATCATAATTTCAAATAATTCCTCGAGGTGCATTAATTAAACGTGTTAAACTACATTCAAATGGATTTATTTTTAACCAACTTCCAAAAAAGAGTTGGTTCTCAATACCTCGGAAGCTATTTTTTATGTATGTTCTCCGATAATTGAAAACGCCTGGACCGATTTGATAAATTATTTTTTTCTTTGAAAGGGAATAAATATACTTCCCAGGTAGTCCCATAGGAAATTCATCAAAATCTGTTCAGTAGTTTGATTTTTAAAACAAAATAGCGCATTTTGAAGTCAGTTTGCAGTTTTTTTAATCTTTAATAATTTGTTACTAGACCAATACTTTATTATATCGTAATTGGTAAAAATACTTTTTTAGAACAACAAACAAAGTGAATATATCCTGTTATTGACATATTTGCAATTTTAATTACATATTCAATTAATAGCTATAAATTACTAGATACCTATTCAGTTAATAAATAAATAAAACACATTGTGAACATTTAATAGTTGATAATGCAAGGGCGTCGCCAGCCCATGGCCCAGGGGGGGGCAAGTTAATATTATGGAGGATGTGAAAAATATGAATTGTAAGTACAAGTACAATTGCACGGCCTTAGGACTTTGGTTGGCTATATTTTTTAAATCTCTAGGGGGGGGGGGGGGGGGGCAGCTGCCCCCCTTGGCGACGCCCTTGCTTATTATTATTTACTTGTATAACACAGAAGTTAGTTTATAACCGTAAGAGATTACAAAATAAATATGTATACTATTAACATGTTTTGAATTTTAAAGTAAACAATGTGGTAGAATAACACTGATAATATGTATGATAGAGAAAAATAAATATAACCTATTTATGTTTTCTCAGATAAGCAGACGGCTGCAATATTTTCTTGATTAGCATTATATTTGTCTTATTTTTGTAGAGTAAACTCAGAATAATGTGTTGGCTAAGTGAGCGAAGCGAGCGCCTTAAGATAAACGTTGTCGCATGATCTTTTTCCAGTAAATTCCGCGATATATAAATGGAAAAAATGTTTTCTTTCGCTAAACATATTCCGTTTTGATAATTCTGTTTTTATATGGTTAGAACTTTTCATTATTTAACTTCGGAATTAAATAATGAAACTTGGAAAAAGTACACCGTAGAGGCATAGCAATTTATGATTTAAATTAGGTAAAAAATAATAATATAAATCGGTTAATGTTTAAGGGTAGAAAACTTTTTCTCATGTTTGTATTAGAGATTGGGCGACAACACTTCTCTTAAAGCTGAAAAAGCGAAAGAGATGGAATCGAGCGCTCGCGCATCACAACATTTTCAAACATACGCAAGGAATGAGTGGTAATATTTAGAAAAGAGAGATAATTTTGTTATTTCAGCCAATTGAAAATATCGTCAAGCCACGGCCACATCGTTTTTAACATCAGACGAAATGGTGGTCGGTCAATCGTAGGCGATCTGTCTAACATGAAAAAAAAAACACAAAAAATAAACCGGCCAAAAAAAAAAAAAACGTTTGTTGTATGGGAGCCCCCCTTAAATATTAATTTTATTTTAATTTAATTATTTATTTTTAAAGTGAATAATATAACTCAAAATTCTGTGAATATTTCAAGCGTCTACCTGTTGCCGTTATCAATATAGAGCAAAAACGAGCAAAATTATTATATGCTGTTTTTTTGTATTTGTTGTTATAGCGGCAACAGATATACATCATCTGTGAAAATTTCAACTTTCTAACTATCACGGTTCATGAGATACAGCCTAGTGACAGACGGACGGACAGACAGCGAAGTCTCAGTAATAGGGTCCCGTTTTTACCCTTTGGGTACGGAACCCTAAAAAAGAACGAAAATTTTGTTTTTAATATTGTCTCATAGATGAACAAAATCACTCTTATCATAAGATCACTGAGTGGGGGATATTCCCCACTCAGTGATCTTATGAAGTGTAAAAAGGTTGAGATGCGAGAGAAAGATAGCTGCGCACTTTGAACACATCATATGCAACTGACGAGAGAAAGAATTTAGTAGAGTGTATATGCCATTGTGTGTGTGTGTGGAATGGCAGACTAGCAAACTATGCGCGGTATAGCGCCATCTAGCGAGAAGCGGACGTAAGTGAAAGATTGTGCTTTTTGTGAAACACAGTATTTGCATAATTAATGCTCGGAGCTCGCTCACGATCAATAGTGTTTTTAACAAGTAGTATTGGTACTCTTCTTGTACAAGAACTCAATGGTGACGAACGACTTCGCCTCCACGGGAACCATGGCGCCTTCTTCTCCGAGTTGTATAAGCACGTCTCTTTTCTCGCCCCTGAAAAATTGCCAAATACATGAATAAAGCATACGCACGCAATAGATATTTGAATTCTAAGTAGGTGTATAGACTGGCCTTGTGGCTCAGTTGGTAGTATGTCTGCCTGCTGTGCTGAAAGTCGTCGGTTCGATCCCCACCCAGGCCAAACATTCGTGTGATGAACATGGATGTTTGTTCTGTGTCCGGGTTTTTCTATGTTTCATATGTATATAAGACAACAAAAAAAGTATATATGTATTCTATCAGCCATCTAGTTCCATAGTACAAGCTTTGCTTAGTTTGCGAAATTTCGGCATTAAAGAAAAATACTGCCGTCTTTGGTATTTGTTGTAAATTTTGAGTTACTTAATTAGACCTATAAAAAAAACTCGTGCAACCATCAGCCATTCAAAATTCATATCTGCATCGATATATCTTTTTATAAGAAAAAATAAAAAGAAGGAGCATACTTACTTATTCATGAGGACTACCACGATGGTGCTCTCGGGAGTGAGGAAAGCGACATGCAGCACTTCAGGCGGGCAAGGACAGGTAGTCTTCACCTGCAGTCGCCGTGGCCAGGTGGTCTCCTCTACCAGCAACCGCCGGGAGCCACGTGGCAGGAACTTGGAGAAGTGGCCCAGTGCGTAGAACATGGGTTGCTTGTAGAACTCCTGGGCTCTGGAAGACACGATGATTGGCGCGTCGATTCGGTTGTCGGTCCACGTCGGCCCGCCGGACTCGTTCAAACACATGTTCCAGTCTATCCAGCCGATCACTTTGTTGTTCAAATCCTGCAAATGGTATGCAACATGGCTGGGAATCATCTGGAAATGAACTGTGTAGTGTCAACGCGTAAAATATATATATATCATTCTTTGCTGTGACTATCGCTGCTGGTCACATACCTCACTCGCCGACAAGCTGACAATTGACAAAAATAGCAGTTGCTTAGGCTCGCAAAAAATCAAAGCCTATGAGTGACCTAATCTCAACGGACTAATTAACAAACCTTACCGAAAAACGTTAAGTATTTAACTTTAACCAACGTCTTAAATTCTCTGACTTCTTTCCGCAAGGGTCATTATGTAAGTTGAAAAAATATGTTAAGCATAATTGCTTAATGTTAAGTAACGTTTTTCGGTAAGGCCGTACAAGTATAAGTTTAGAAAACTCAAAAACACCCAACCAAAAAAACTGATCTGATTTTGATGAAACATAGATAAGAACACTCAATGAAATCCTCTTTCAAACAAAAAAAACTAGATCAAAATAGGTCCATCCATCTGGAGCTACAATGCCACAGACAGAGACACAGATACATAGATAGATGACACACGTCAAACTTTCTACACCCCTTACTACACTTACTACACCCCTCTTTTTCGGTCGGGGTTTTTATGCAAGATAGGTCTACGATTAAAAATGATATCGTTAATTGTAATGTACAATCATATACCAGCCACAAAGAGTCAACTGATGGACATACGCCTCATGAATTTTCCAAAAAGGCTGGTTAGAAGCCGCTTGCCTAGTTATATCGGCTGAAACAATATTCAATCTCACTTATATTTTCGTTTGAGCAATACACCTTAATATGTTACAGTCGTGAAAATGGTTTATTGAGACATAAATCCTAGTTCAGAACCCTATCCAATTTTATGTGCTACTAGTCTTTTTAGGCAATTCACGGCTTATAAGCCTTTAATTGCCTGAATAGACCAAGGGGTTACCACAATCGTAAAAGCAACCTTTTTTCAATATTACTTTGACCTTAATCTTTGTCTTGCTCTCTCTTAGTAGAAAGAGAAAGACAAAAGTTAAAGCAATATTGAAATAAGACTGCTTGAACGCTTGTGGTGCGGCCCCAGATGATAGGTACCTACTCACACACACACACACACACACACTCACATAACTCACTGATACTGTGCTGTCACATTATACTCACTTCAATGATGTCCGATGCGTAGTCTTCTGCTCGCGTCCAGTTTCCCAGATCTACTCTCATTCTTTCATTGATACCTGACAATGGAAATATATAATGTATTACCACTCCACACCACCTCACAGACTGACATCTGACTTTGGTATCAGTTATTTTATTCTAATATTTGACAAATTTGAATGAACCAGTTATCTTATTATAATATTTAACAAACTGGAATGAACCAGTTAACTTATTCTAATGTTTAACAAATTGGAATGAACCAGGGGGGCAATTCAGTTATTCAAAACCGATCCGTAACTGAACCTTTTGCGAAGCATTTCCTGTCGGCTGCTATCATTTTTTGATTTAGTAACGAGCGAATGACGTGTTACGTTTCATCTAATGTGTCAATTGTATGACGTAAAAGTGACTGAATCAAAAAAACTATGGCGGCCGTCGGAAAACGCTCCACATATGGTTCGGCTATGGAGCGGTCTTGAATAACTGAATTGGGCCCCAGTTATCATATTCTAATGTTTAACAAACTGAAATGAACCAGTTAACTTATTCTCATGTTTAATATATTATATTGAACCAGTTATCTTATTCTAATCTTTAATAAACTGGAATGGTCCAGTTATCTTATTTGTTTATCAATCGGTTCATGTAATGCACGAAGAACTTTCTTAACTGAACCATTAGGATTGGATTATTTTAAATATTCAAATAGACAATTAACTGGAATATAGGTGTTTACATACTAATTTACTATTAATTCTATGATATTCATTTGTATCGTCATATAAGTAAGTATAATAAGTACCTTTATTAGCTACAACAAAACATTATACAAAGTACACATACTTAATTAACTAAACTACTAGACAAAAAGCAAATCAATTACCCCAGACCGATAGAGATCTAGAGACAATCTAAATACTCAAACCCACTACCAGTTGGCAGCGTACTCAGCATGCTCCCCGCATTGCCCCGTTGATGGCAATGTTTATGCGTTGTGTCAGATACGCACCAGCCTTTTTTAAATAAATAAGAATATCATATTTGTTTGTGTTTACCAAGAAAAGTCTAATGTACCTGTAGAAGCCTCTGTGCTTATGATGAATTTGTCCGGGTAGTTTTTGAGAGCGTCAGTAAGTTGCGAAGCGGGGGTGAACTTGTCAAAATAAAAGTGTACCGCCACACCGTCTATGTACTTCAACGCACCGACCACGAATGTTGTCAACTGGCAAAAATATTAAATGTGTATTTTTTTAAGTGAAAACTTCTTTAGCGGCGTTGTGCATTTTGGGATTGGTAAAAAATGTGAAGCTCTCGTCAGATCGTAAGACGGACAGTCAAAAACCTATTCTAACGTTCTGCATTTAAAGTTCATTATTGTATGTACAAGTTCTAGTACAAGTCCTTCTAGCATGACGTCATTTCGTTGAGCCGAATGCTTATTTTTGCCACATGCACGAGTCTTAGGCCCACTAGCACGTTCCAGGGTTAGGGTAACTAACTCTGAGTTAACTGCTAACACAGAGTTAAATAAATAATTTATCTTGCGTCGCCAATAGTTAGAAGTAAACCCAGGGTTACATTTTTAAATATTTAACCCACCGATGTGGGAGGGTTAAGTCGGTTAACTCTGGGTTAGTGAAGCGTATGTCAAAATTAATTGAGGTGAAGTTCAGCAGTTTATTGTGTACATCTATTCTATTTTATCGTGTTGTTAATTAAAATATCGAAGTGATGAACAATTTATTATTCTCTGATAATGATGAAGAAATGATTGAGTATATTAGTGCAAACTTCTATGACAGAAGGGTCACCGAACGGTCAGATTATTATACTTAATTTACAGAGGGATAAAGACTTTCATAGAAGATTTCGACTTGAAAAAGAAAGAAAAGCGTGGTTTACTTATTGAGCAAATCATCATTGTCACCATCTGTGAGTGACGTCACAAATTCTCTTGAAACACCCATTTAGTACCTGGCCTTTATCTTACGTTATGCGAGCGAGAGCGAGACACTATACAGTTAAATTCTAACGTCGTCAACTGTTTTCCAATGAAAGGCATACAAGTATTATTCATCTTTGGTCGGATTATAATAGAAGCCCATAAAGATTTCAATGTTCCCAGTAAAAAAAAAGAAATGTCGGGTTACTTGTGGGTTTGTTAAACCGGTGTTATTTTTGAGTGGTGCAAGGCTTATTGAGAGTTAAAATTTTAACTATCTAACCCAGAGTTAACAAACTCTAAATTTATATAATTTAACCCAACGATGCGTGCAAGTGGGCCTTACTCGTTAACTCAATAGGTTAGAGGTTCATATTTGGTTTGCGTAAATATGACCATGCTTCACAATATCGCACTAAGCTCAAGTGGCTGTCATTCGTCGTCGGCGGGATGCTCACATACTTTTCCTTCTATACAGTATCCTTTTCATTTCTTCTCCAACATATCTCCAGGAACGCTTTCGTTTTCGCTCTTCTTTTCTTTCTCGACTTCTAAAATCATCAACTAACTTTTATGCTTCCTCCTTCACAGTGACTGCTGTCAAACTGTGGAACGAGTTACCACTAGAAATTAAGCGTGCTCCCTCCTTAAAAGTTTTAAAAAACCGTGTAAAAGCACACTATATGAATAACACCAACTAAATATATGTAACGTATATTGTGATATTTATTTAATAAGTATCTATGTATATACATATATATATAAGCACATAGGTAATATTTAAGAGATATTTTATTTCCTATAACATAAATAGGTAGGTACCTATTGTAATTTTCTTGTACTTTAAACTAGATTTTAGTTGAGTTTTCAATGGCCACTATCTGTTCCATCCGTGCATGGTTGCCTGGAAGATATCGCTCTAAGCGATAAGGCCGCCAATTAAAAGCCTAGCCATAATCTTATTTTTCTATGTATCTTTTTTCGTGTATACTGTGGTCTTTTAATAAAGAGTTATCTATCTATCTATATAAAACTCTTAGGTTTTATTACGCGTATCACCAAAGGCTTCAAGAACCCACATTCTCTTTTAGTTCTTTATTCCTCACTCATCCGCACCATTCTTGAATTTAATTCGGTTGTATGGTCCCCGCACTACAACATACATAGTAAACGTATCGAACGCGTGCAGTCTAAGTGCCTAAACATATTAAGCTACAGATACGGTGTCCAACGTCAAGTCAGGTCATACTCCAAACGGTTAACCAAGTTTAAACTATCATCGCTAGAGACACGACGCAAATATCTGGACTTCATTTGTTTATTCAAAATTATTCACTCCCATATTGATTCTTCTTCTCTTCTTTCCAATATAAATTTCATCACCAGGCCGAAATCTCGCTCCCCCCATACAGGAATTTTTTCTCTTAAGGTATATACTAATAACACCTCTTTTTACAACCCACTGGTCAGAATGTGTCGCCTATATAATGATATCTTAGTGGATAATTATAGCTCAATAGATATATTTAATGGTAAATTATTGAAATTTAAACGTGATACACTGGCAATTCTGGAGAAGGAACGGTGCTGATATCGCTTGTATATGCAAGCGATATCAGCGCTGTTGTTTTTCTAACTTATTTTTATTTTTGTTTTTGTTTTTCTAACTTCCTTTCCATAGTGTTATGTAACTTAATATTTTCTTTTTGTTATCTACATATTTATACGTATATACTCTAATGTAATTTAAAAAGTACTGCATTTATTTTGTTGTTGCTGTGTACACATGTGTAGGAATACAATCTAGTTCGTATGTTTTATCGTATTCTATTGTTAATATTCCAATTGTATTCTGTTTTGTGTGCCTAAATAAATAAATAAAAATAAATAAAGGACCAACTTGGGAGCTTTCTCTATACACAAATTTAGGAAACACAAAAATTAGTTCTCAAATGGCGGACGAATTCGTGTACATACATTTAAAAAAATATACGGTACGAATTGATAACCTCCTCCTTTTTCGAAGTCGGTTAATAAAAACAGACATAACATCTAATAAGATCTAACCTTACCTGATGTTTTGATCTGATCTTTAGGAAATGGTTTCTTCTATGCGTGCCGTAAAGTAGCATACCTATCTTTCTACATATATTCTACAGGATGTGTTTCGGGAAATATGCGCAAGAGCTTCACGACCTAACTCCACCCTCCCCATTTCACTACAGAACTAGCAGAAAGTTGGCGAATTAACACCCATTTCTCGTTGGAATGTCAAAAATCCGTACTCAGCGATATCAGTCCACGTTCTTGTTGCGTACTGCACAGGAATTCGTTGCCGCCATCTCTGTTTCCTGAGAACTACAATCTTGAAATTTTCAAGGCTAGAGTGAATAGATATCTTCTAGATCGACGGCCACACCGTCGCTTAACATCAGGCGTGTTGGAGAGGTCAATCGCAGATCTATTATCTTGCGTAAAAAAGTTCTATCATGAGCTGCTGCGTGCTGTCGTTGAAGTCAAGAATAAGAGTATTCCGTCTTACTTATAAAAGCTGAATAAGCGCATTATAGTTAAACAGTGTTTTGTTCCGTTCTCGCGCGTAATAGATCCCGTTCGACGGAGAGTGACAAGTCCTTATTCAGTGAATAAGATTTCAACATGCGTTTATAAGTAAGACAAAAAACGTATAAAATGAAATCATTAAAAAAATACTTACGATATTAAGCCACATTGGTACCGTGAATCTCTGATCGTCACCTACCATAATCTTGACGTGCCTGAAGGAAGAATTCCTGATTGTCGGCCCCAAATTGTTTTCTATCCATTGACCCTGGGAAGATTATAGTTTTTGGAGTTTTTGGCGGGAACGTCATCGAAACATGTTGTTGCTTTGTTTTATTTTCCTAAACTTGTGTTATTTTTAAATATAAATGCTATAAAAATGGCGGAATTTTGTTCATTAAGTGTTCGATAAAGTGCATGAGTGTGTTCAAGTGAAATAAAGCAGTAAAACGTGTGATTTTACGTTGTCGGCAAAACTCCATAGAAGCTTCTAGTAAAGTCGCCACCACTTTACTGAAGCAGGACTCGACTTATAAATTGACTGTATATTATATACGTGACTTAGATTGTGACTAGAATAGAACATTTACAACTTGTTTTATTCAAGAAACTTGAAAAAATCCTAATACTTGACGCTGGCAAATGCTTTAATGCGGGTCCAATACAAAAAGAAGAAGAAGAAGATTTATAGTTCGTACAGGTCGTATAGACCGTACGGATAATCTTCATAATGCTTACTAATATTACAAAAGAACAAAGACAGGTGTAAGAAAAAAGTTGTATTGTATCTTGAATATCAATAGTACTAGTTTTAATGACCCCCGACCAAAAAGTGGGGGTGTAGTACGTTTGACGTGTATATATCTGTGTATGTGTGTATGTCAGACACACAGGTCTGTATACAAGTAGAATCGTAGCTCTCAAACGGATGGACCGATTTTGATCTAGTTTTTTTTTGCTTGAAAGAGGATTTTATCGTGAGTGTTCTTAGCTCCGTTTCATAAAAATCGGTTCGGCATATTTTTTTGTCAGGTTTTTTGAGTTTTACATACTGATACTCATACTTATTAGAAACGCATTGGAAACGGTGTCGAACTGAAGTGACGCGCTCTGTTGGAACCAGTCAGTGCATCTAATATCGGGCGGTTAAGATCTTAATTTCGGATGGCAGCTGTCAAAATTGACAGGTTCGTATTATGTCAAAAACTATATCGACAGTTTGTGACTAGAGATTTAGGAGTACTTAATTTTGGTCAATTGCGTACACAAGTTTTGGTCAATTGCATATCTGGCCATGTACGTATCTGGTCATTTGCGTATCTGGTTAAATGCGTCTATTGGCCTCTTGCGTTCTTGGCCATTTGCGTCGATCCCGTTATACAGATAGGTAATAGCACCTAAAATATCCTAAATCTTTTAGTAAACATTTTCAAAACAATTAACTTTGTTATGATAACAAGTATAAGTTTAGGAAACTCAAAAATCCTAGACAAAAAGAATACGGCTGAACTGATTTCACAGACACACACACAGACACGTCAAACTTATAACACCCCATCGTTTTTGAAAATGACCACAGCGATGCCGAATGCGAAGTACATGCGCATCGCACCTTGAACAAGACAACTGGACGCGATTGAAACTATAGTCAGCTGTATCAAATCAAAATACACGCGAGTAATCCAAATATTAAAATGGAGTAATCGACTTTTTTTATATTTAATAATTTAATATATAATCGAATCAATAATTATACTTTTTCTTTAAATTCCATAATAATCAGTGTGAATAATTGAAAAATAAAATTATACTTTACCAACCATATCAGAAACAGTCCACTGCAGCCTGTTGAATTCATTAGGTATCACGACACCGTTAGAAGGTTCATTTGTAGTGGTAACTCCCCATATAGTTATGTTACACTCTTTGTACTTCTCCATAAACCTTGCAAAATAAAGATCGACATTTATTAAATACTAGCTGCGCCCGCGGTTTCAGCCGCGTGGTGATCGATTATATTCAATCAATCAATCAATAGCACTTTTCTGACACCACAAAAAGAATCAAAATAACAAAAAAAACCTATAAAACAATGGCACAAAGGGCGGTCTTATCGCTAACAGCGATCTCTTCCAGACAACCATAGGATGTAAGAGATTATATAGTATTATTTATTATGTTATTATTTAATAGGTATATCCCACAGGAACTGTCAAATTAATCGGGATAAAAAGTATGCCAGATCCTTCTACATAGGGTAATTAGTAATACTGTCAAATTTCGTGGAAATCCGTCTAGAAGTTTCAGCGTCCACCTAACACACCGTACGGACAGACAGACAGATATACAGACAGAAATGTTGAAAATAGCTGTTTTGGCTTCTGTATCGATAGTAATGCATCCTCTAATCAAAATTTTTCAAAATATTTCATGTACCGATTTTGACCCGTTACAGTCTTATTATATACCTACAGAAGATAATGAAATATGGCTCCGGAGCAGGGCCGGATTGACCCTATCGGGGCCCCTAGGCAATGCAATTCTCTGGGCCCCTTTCCTTTACCCTTTTCTCACTTTTTAGTAATATCATTTTTTTGCGCTCAGCGTTTGCATGGCCAAGTAAATAAAAACATAGGTAATAATAAATAGCGCGAGCGAAGAGAGCGCGTAAATTTTACTATAACATAGCTACGAGTTTAAATGAAATTTTCATTTCTTATTTCTCTAAATACATTTTTAAGTTAACCGTTAACCGTGTTGTTTTCCTTTTAATGCCATCATATATGCTACTAGTATGAATTTTTTCACATCTCTAAAGTCAACCGTTTAGCCGGCAAGAGGTGGGGACACTTGCCTCTAACAAAAATTATCACTATAAAGCTTAATGTTACGGAAACGGGCCACGAAAAATGGTTTTCCCGTATTATTATATTAATATTTTATAATTACCTATCAAACGATACCCCGCACGATGAGGTAAATGAGAAAAAATTATTCATCCCCACTTTATGTGTAGTTAGGTATACCAAAAACTATTTTTAACCGACTTCCAAGAAGAAGGAGGTCATCAATTCGACTGTATGTTTTTTTTTCAATGTAAAAAAATATACATATGTATGTAGTATGTATGTCTGTATGTTTGTTTATTCTAAGACTATCTCGGCATGATTAATATTTATGTTAATGCGAAATTACAGCTTTCTAGTATTAATAGTACTTGAGCAAACCCACGGAATTCAGACAGATCGATAGACGGATTTGGCGAAATATTATAAGGGTTCCTTGTTTACTACGGAACCCTAAAAATAATATTTCTTGAAATATCCACCTGTTTATAAATGAAATAGCTCATAGTTAACAATTTCTTGAAATAGTTTGACCAAATGTCAAGTTTTGATTTCGACCCAACGAAACTGGACGACATGTGGCAAAAGTGTCGAGAAAATACAACAAAACAATATACAAATTACACCTATTACATAAAAGCAAATGGATTACCCCAGACCAATAAAGGTTTAAAGATAATGAAATTGCTCAAACCCACTACCGGTTGTCAGCGTACCCAGCATGCTTACAGCATTGCTACGTTGGATAATTCTTATGCGTTGATCCAGATACGCACTTGCATCGTGGTCAAGAATCACGTCGATCAGGTGCTCAGATAAAACAGAAGTTGCTGTTTACATTATGTATACATGCGTGACAATATCAAAAAAAAAAACCTTCATCGGTCTCCCTAGACGGATCTGTACCGATCACATTTCTTATATAGGTACATTGTTTTGAAACTTGAAATGAATATAGGCAATTAGTTACCCTAACAAGTATCTATATTAAAAGGAAAACAAAATACTCGACTGCAAAAAAGAGGTTTATGCTAACATCAGATTTTGTTACGCTTGATACGCTGTTGAGTCTACATCTTTTAAAATAGCTGTCAAATATTTAAATGCGCATTCTTTAGGTTAATTCTAGTAAAAGCACTTGTTTATTTCGAAAAAGTTCGTTGGAGGTTACCAAGGAGCATAAACCTTGTTTTTATGATCTAGGTTACGAAAAAACGCATATTTTTATTTTTGCGACAGATGTAAATTATTATTACAAAAAATATAGCCTATGACACTCAGGGAGTGCTGACAAATATACGATACTTCGCACATCAAAATCGGTCAAGCCGTTTGGGCTTTAAGCACTCGTATATAAACATACATACATACATTCGAAAAACATAACCCTCCTAACGCAATCGGTTAAAAAATAAAATACACCTACGTCTGGGTAGAAATGGCAAAAACATCTTACTTGACAAAATAGTCGGCCAGTGTTTGGTAGAATTCTCTCTTGAGATATCCTCTAGTGAAGCTATTGGAATCCTTCATCCACGGCGGCGGCGACCATATAGAAGCTATAACCCGAATAGCACGAGTTGCAACACTCATTGCTGCCTTTATAAAAGGAATCTGAAACAATACACTATAAAATAATATATTTAGGTTAACCTAGACACGCGGTAGCGTGTTAAGCCAAGTTCAAGCTAACAGAACTGACTCACCGATAGCGATATATTATAGCCTTCGCAAGTTCTAAAGCTGTAAGTTCTCATTTTATTCTACCGAAAGGTTTGCTGGTGGAAATTAGCCATCGAACATAGGACTCTTCCATGACTGTTTTAGTAGGTACTTAATAATAATAATTTTAAGTTGTTATACAATATTTTATGTTGTTATTCAGGCTGACCATTGAAATTTAGTCTCACTTGTTTTGTCGTTGAGGTCAACAACCAAGGCATATAGGTATCATAATATTGAACTTGGCTCTAAATTCTTATTTATGTTTTTGATGAGATGAATATTTTTTCTCCCCTCTCTATTACTGCATCTTTCATTACGTTCCTCTCTATCCTAAGGTTGCCTGAAAGAGATCGCTATTATCTATAAAGCCGCGAGTTATTACACTAGTTTTTCGTTCGTTTCATTTCGTTCTTAGGTGTGTACAACAAGAAGCTTAATCTATGCATCTTGATATAGATGCCTCTGCTGCAATAACAAGCATAACGTTATAAAGAATAAGAAAAGGAAAAGAATAAGTATAGAATGAGTTATTCACGTGTTATATGTACGTATCAGAGGCAGGCAAAAAACGGCGTGGAAGTTTAAGATGAACGTGAAAAATTACGCTGCAACTTTGTTTAATTTTATTAAATATTCAAAATATGTACCTATTAAGTTTTAGGGTTCTGTACATCAAAGGGGAAAAACGGAACCCTTATAGGATCACTTTGTTGTCCGTATGTCCTTCTGTCCGTCTGTCAAGATCTTCTATCTCGGGAACGCGTAGAGGTACCGAGTTGAAACAAGTTTTTAATTATTTTTATGATGTGCAATTTTCGAATTTTTACCAAAAATGTAAAAAAAAAACCTTTTATCAATGACTAGCTTCGCCCGGTAGTTATTTTATCTAGTTTGTACGGAACCCTCGGTGGGCGAATCTGACTCGCAATTGTCCGGTTTTGTTTTACATGCAATCATATAGATTATCGATCTAGAAGATATATAGATATCTATTTACACTGGCCTTAAAAATTACAAGACTCGGTTGTCAGGAAACAGAAAAAATTGCAAGTAATATTTTTGAGTTGTATCATTGTTACCTTGAAATTATAATCTTCAGCAGTGAGCGCGAAGTTGTCCAAATATTTGTCGTCAGAAGGTTGCTCGTTGTATGCGTACACACGAGTCGAGAAGTCTGTGCCTCCCATGGGAACACGCACCATGCTGTATTCTATGCCCTCATTGCTGAAGTACGAACTGGAAATAAGAGGTTAGCTCATTTTCACCATCCCTACTCTGAGATGGCAACTTTATATCTAATAAAATTGGAAGAAAGCTGTTATTGACTCAGCACAAGCATTGGCAACACCAAAAACAGCGTCGGATGCTCACCAGCTTATTGGATCAACGTGCGTAAAGATCGCGTGTCAAACCTGGACAAGATTGGCGCTTGCCAGTGTGTAGTCTTCACTCGAGAACTTTCCGACCCCAACGGCTATCAGTTCTACGTGCTATGTGTCCTGCCCACTGACACTTCAACTTGCTAATCCGCTGTGCTATGTCGGTACCTTTTGTACGTCTACGGATCCCAAAATTTCTGATTCGATCTCGCTGAGAAATCTTGAGCATAGCCTTCTCCATATGTCGTTGCTTTCTAATAAGACTCATAGTGAGTGACCACGTTACAGTGCCGTATGTCATCACAGGTAACACGCACTGACTTGAAGCACTGAGGTAGTTAGATGAAAAGATACGCGTTAACCAGAGTTCAAGAACTCTGCTAAAATATTCTAGACTTACTCTATGAGACGCTTCCTCGCCCGAGGATCCTTCAGACTCATCCAGTTGATACCAGTGGAGTCAGTGGCTCCTCCTCCAAACCCGGATATTTTTTGATGTAGCACCTTTGGGTTGAGCACCAATGTCTTCACCATAGAGTTATATGTGTCACAATTTGTGGTCACACTGCATCCCGGACCTGAAAAAAAAAGTGGTAAGATGGCGTATTGTGCAATTGTCTCGTGTAGGTATTTATTTTATTACATTTTGTGGTACCTGTCTATCTACTAAGAACAAGTTATTGTTTGACATTGAGGTAACTCAATGTTGTTTGATTAAATTTCAAGACTTAAAGACAGTCTGTCTTTACTTTACTGTCTTATATTTAACCGACTTCCGAAAAGAAGGATTCAATTCGGTCTGTATGTTTTTTTATGTTTGTTTACCGATTACTCATCCAATTGTGCATTGATTTTGATGATTTTTTGTACTTGTAAATTTATATGGGACTACCTCTGAAGTACCTACGCACTTCAGAGGTAGTCCCATGTAAATTTTATCAAAATCGGTGCAGTACTTTGGTTTTTGTAACAAAATAACAGGTAAAATATCCAAGTGCCTGTGGTAAAGTGAACAGCAAGTCGCGTTTTTTAAACTTTAATAAAATTATTGTTAAAAGAATTTTAAGTTTTTATTCTAAGACACTCTCGGCATAACTAATATATATATCCATTCCAAATTACAACTTTATAATTCTATTAATCTTTGAGCATAATCGCGGACAGACAGACAGACAGAAATCTGTTTTCTCCTGTTTGCATGGGAGATCGTGCTACGTGAAGTACTTTTTTATGTGCCCGTGTAGTTAGTACCGTGTTCAAATATTTAGTATTAGCTTCGCCCCGCGGTTCCACCCCCGTTGTGACGAAAAACGGTGATGATGATGATGATGATAAAAAGTAACCTATGCCAATCTCCTCGTTCACAGCTATCTCTGTACCAAATTTCGTAAAAATCAGTTGAGCAATTTAGTTATGAAAACACGTAGACAGTCACTTTTGCTTTATTATTATTAGTAAAAATAAGGATTAGCATAGAACAAACAATAATACCTACTAGGTATCAGTACGAATACATATAAATAAATTTAGTAATAGGTAATAAATAGGAAATAAATAGGAAATAAATAGAATAAATAAATAATAGGTAATAGGAAATAAATTTAGGATATGTAATTTATTCTCGATATTTATTAAAAACAAGTTTAAATAGAGATAATTGTATTATATAGTCTATTTACAGTATTAGAGACGTTATTGTGAAACAGTGCTGAACTATCAGAAACTTTATAGTAATAAAGACGATGAATAAATACTTAAGTATGACTGTGAATATATATGCTAATGAATTCGTGAAACTGGAAACAACCTTATTTTTACTATTACAAAATTGATCTAGTCTAGTCTAACTTTTTTTTTTTTTATTCGTCGATAGGCTTGCGCTTGACCGTCAACTCACCTGGTGTTAAGCGACAGTTACGGTCTACGATGGAGCGCGCTTGCCTAGAAGAAACCTATTCACTCGCGATTTGAAGACACTTAGACTAAATCTATTCGGAAAGACCCATTCAGGAAGCGCATTCCACATTTTGGCGGTACGCAAAATGAAAGTTGAGTCACGTTTCGTACGTGTTTTCGGAATATTAACCATGTACCGATGTCGCCTTTTCGTGCTTCTTACTGTCCGATAACTAAAGCAATTTTATTATAATACAAGTATAAGTTTATAAAACGCAAAACCCCCGACAAAAAAAGGATGACACGGTTTTGATTAAGCACAGATAAAATTTTTCAAAAAACTTTTCAAACAAAAAAAAAATCAAAATCGGTTCGAGAGCCGTTCGGGAGCTACGATGCCACAGACAGACACACAGACACGTCAAACTTATAACACCCCGTCGTTTTGCGTCGGGGCGCGGGGGTTAAAAATAAGGTTCTTGAACCTTTATCATTTTCTGTTTATAGTTTAGTGATAAGAGTTTTATTGCGAAATTAGATACTTAATTTCCAAGTAGAAAGTTGAGTTTCATAGAATGAACACAATTTAATTTTTGCTCGTAGATACCTAAATCTACTAACTCATAATATAAAAGCGAATGTAAATGTGTCTATCTGTCTCTCTGTCTGTTTGTTACTTTTTCATTGCTCAACGGCTGAACCTTAGATTATACAATCTTTATGTAATGGCACAGAGATGACTGAGATACATAAACATAATGAGCTCGGTTCGTTTTATTATAGTGACTGCAAAATCAGCTCTGTTTGTAAAACCTGTTCCACTGCTGGGCGCGGCCCATCTTCTCATTGTGAGAAGGGTAAGGCCATAGACTACCATGCTGGCCAAGTGCGGGTTGGCAGATTTCATACGTCTTCAAGAATTCACAGAGACTGTAGGTTTCCTCTCGAAGTTTTCCTTTACCGTTTGAAGTTGGCGGCAATCAACAATACGCACATAACTCCGAAAAAAATAGAGGTGCGTATCGCGGGATTCGAACGCATAACCTGTGGACCGCAGGTCAGCAGGTCTCCCGACAAGGCTGCGAAACTTCGAAAAGAATCGAAAAATAGTGACTTTATTGTAGTTACATAAAACGGTGCTTGCTGTGTTCTATTTCAAAGTTTGCACAGCTCGGAATTACTTTATATTTTAATAAATTATAATGTGAACTAGACTATTTAGGTAAATAGAGTTTTCATTACCCTACAAAATTACTAATATAATGTGAATTACGTTTTAACTGGTCTTGTTTCGACCCTAAGGCTGCCTGTTCACTGAAGTGGAGCGAGGCTGCGGAGCGGAGAAACGGAGAAATATTAACCAATAGGATTGCATAAAATTTCCGTTCAGCTCCATTGGACAGGGAATTACGAGCTAGTTTAAAAATTCATACATTTTCGGAAGCGGCACGTGGTAGCTGTGCGGGGCAGCGGAGCGAGGCGGTATTTCGCGTATAACTGACCGCCCGCCGCTTAAATGACTCGTTGCGTGATCTCGTCCTAGCTCCGCACAGTCCGCAACTCCGCTCCGTTATACTCTCTCGCTCCGCTCCGCTGCCTCGCTCCGCGTCAGCCCTAACGGCATGTAAAGTTCAGACATACCTAAGACTGACGTTATAATAAAAAAAATACGTAGCCAGGTAATTATAATAATATAAAATTGTGTTGATGTTATAAATAGAACTGAAATTCTTGTTACTGAGTTGTTACTTACGTAATTTGTACGACACGAATTTTCCGCGTGTTTTTTTAAATCGTGATCCAGCCTGAAACATTGTGAAATGAATTATTGTCCGAGCGAGCGAAACGAGTGAGCAAGAAGAAGACAAGACAAAACCGACATTTGAATGAAATTATGGTGTTCGTATAATAGTTTGGTAAAAGTACGCGCAAATATGAGATTTCGGAGGTCAACGAAAGTGACCCTGCAATACGCGTATGTTTAACCGACTCTCAAAAAGGAGTAGGTTATCGTTTCATAGGTTTTTTTATGTTTGTTCCCCGATTAAGTACTCGAAGACACCTGTGGGGTACTCTCAACTCTCCAAACTCTCAAATCTCCTTCCACACGCTGCGTAACTTTTTATGGGAAGTCATTTGCATTCCAGGCTGTTCAGCTGTGGAATGCACTACCTATTCCTATTAGGCAAGCTCAATCCCTCGTTACGTTTAAGGAACAAGTTTGGAAGTATTACCTTTCAATTTAATTATATAACCTCTCATCTGTGTCAATAATGACTGTGTTTGTTCAAAATTGTCTTTGTCTTTCGTTCGTTTTTTTTTTATTTTTAGTTATTTTTGTTATTCTTTCGCTTTCCCTGGTTTTTGTAAGTAATTTATTTTATATTTATGATATTTATTAGTATATTCATAGTATTTGTATCGTAAGTATTAGTGTGTAGCTTAAATAGAATGTATGTATGTTTATTCATATTAAATATAATTAAATCTTTAAATATTGTATTTAAAAGATTATAATACTTTATTTTAATGATTTTTTTTTCTCCCCTCTCTATTACTGCACGCCCCGTCATTTTACTTTCTATTCGTTCCTCTCCATCCTAAGGTTGCCTGGAAGAGATCGCTATTAGCGATAAGGCCGCCAGTTGTTACACTAGTTTTTAATTAATTTTATTTTGATTGTAAATTTTATGGTGTGTACAATAAAGAGTTTATCTATCTATCTAACTCTGATAGCGATGCAAACTTCGTTCAGCGCACGTACTTATTTGTCTTGCTTTTTCTGTAAGTAAGAGTTTGAGACAAAAGTTCAAATGAGCCTATGATGATTAAGCGACTTACTCTTCACTTTTCTACAGGTACTTAGATGATATTTTACCAGTTATTTTGTTATAAAACCAAAGTACTTGCATCGGTTTCGATAAAATTTATATGTGACCACCTCTGAAGTATGATCTACCAAATACAAAAAGAATCATCAAAATCAATGTACGATTGTCTGAGTAATCGGTGAATACAGACCGAATCGATAACCTCCTTCTTTATGGAAGTCGGTTAAAAAAGAAAGTAGAGATATATCTCTACTTTCTTTTTTTAACCGACTAGAAAATAAAAAACTTACCTCCGAGGAAGTGTAGGCTACATAGCCCCCAGGTGGTGGGGGGACCCGCGTGATGGTGTCGCAGTATGTGGCATTACACACGCACACCACTGACTTGCCGGGCACTGCACGCGCTGCGCATGGCTGGTCTGCCTCCAGGAGTTCTGCATAACGACAATGGACATTTCTAGGGAAAGTAACAATAACGGATAGCTCTACAAAGCACGCAGCTATCTCGCTCGCGCATCACAACATTCTAAACAAACAAAATCACTGAGTGGGAATAATAAAAAAAAAGTTAAAGTTATTAGTTAAGTTTATTTAATTAGAAGAAATGTTTTTAGAAAACCTTTTCTTCGACACCTTTTAATTTGACTGAGAAGTTCCAAAATATGTTTTCTCAAAGCTATCAAGCCGTCGCCAATAAGCCTCAATGATATGTGATTTTTAACCGACTTCCAAAAAGGAGGAGGGTCTCAATTCAATCTAGCAGTCCGCACAACGAAAGTGGAACCAAAGCGTTTCTGGAATATCTGTGTTTCTGACTGTCCGATAAAAATCAGTAAAAAGGGCAAGGTGGAATTAGATGATGCAGACCAGACCAGATGCACAGTCACCAAAATGAATCCGATAAAAAAACCTATTTGCTAGCAACTTTGCAACTCCAAGCATTGGAGCACGCCGAGCGAAGCAAAGAATTCAATAAAACCACGCCCGAATTAAAAATGTTTGCGACGGCGTTATACGCTTTGCTATTCATTACAAGTACAAGGAAAATAAATTGTACTTACCAAAGCACAAAAATGACACCACAATTAATCCCAGCATAAGTGACTTTTCAGACAAACAATCCATGATGCCTCCGAGACGGCTGAACAAAAATAAATACACTAAGACAATACCTACATAACCCAAAAACACATAAAAAAATTGGATTTTTTTATAAAAATATATGATAATGTCAGCTTCACGCCGTATAGCTCCTTAATTATTATTCCGAGATAATTATAATTGCTTACCCGACGTGTTTAGTTTTAGTATCTGTACCCGCGACTTCGTTTATAAGTCAAGACGGGGTAAGTTCATCAGCTAATACTATACTATAAAAAAATATATACACTATGAATTGATAACCTCCTCCTTTTTTGAAGTCGGTTATAAATAAGATCACGTGGTCTATTTATATATATATCTTGGCTATATATCATACCTATATCTGAGAAGAAATTGATACTTGCAATATTAGTCTAATATTAAAATACCTATTTAATGATAATGATAAAATGATAAATTCGTTTATTGAGATAAAAACGGAAAAAGACCAATTACAATTATCTCACAATATTCAAAAATTATTCTTAAACAATGTCTTAAACAAATGTCTGAGGATTACAAAATATTCATTATATAGATACAATGATATACCACACAACGGTTTAGACTACAAAAATAATCCTTCTTCACGCATAATTGAACCTTTGAATTATCACTTTTCTGAAAATCTTACTACAGATTTTATTTTATTTTTTTTAATGTAGAAATAGGTTTGCGCTTGACCGCCAACTCGCCTGATGTTAAGAGACGTTGCGGTCTACGATGGAGTGCGCTTACCTAGAAGAAACCAATTCACTCGCGATTTAAAGACACCCAGATTATATCCATCGAGAAAGACCCATCCAGGAAGCGTATTCTACAATCTTGCAGTCCGCACGATGAAACACTAAGCACAGTGGTTCACTAAATACAATCTATCTGTTAAATTTCGTTTATATAGTGTTAATAATGTTCGAGTCAAACTACTTACATACGGACAGACAAACACACATACAAATACAACACGAATTTATAAGGGTTTAACCCATGACGTTATTATCACATTGACGTAAAGTCAAAAACAAAATTCACGAACATTGTCCTGAGTTGACTGATACCTATAAAAGTACCTACAAAAATAAACTCTCTGTCGCCGCGCTATAGCCTAATTTAGATTGAGAAGTTTAGAGAGATAAATTTTCCGCCTTGAAATAATTTTGAAAATGAAAATTATCTATTTTAATATTCTAAGTCTTCTTCTTCTTCTTTTTTGTATTGGACCCGCATTAAAGCATTTGCCAGTGTTAAGTATTAGGATTTTTTCAAGTTTCTTTATTAAAACAAGTTGTAATTGTTCTATACACAATCTAAGTCACGTATAAAGTCAATTTATAAGTCAAGTTCTGCTTCAATAAAGTGGTAGCGACTTTACTAGAAGTTTCTTTGGAGTTTTGTCGACAACGTAAAATGACTGCTTCATTTTACTTGCCCACACCCATGTACTTAATGAACACTTAATGAATAAAACACCACTATTTTTATCGCATTAATATTCAAAATAACACAAGTTTAGGAAAATAAAACAAAGCAACAACATGTTTCGATGACGTTCCCGCCAAAACTCCTTCTAAGAAGTCTAAAGGTTGTCACTTTAGGCCTTCTTCTTCTTTTTTGTTTTGGACCCGCTTAAAGCATTTGCCAGTGTCAAGTATTAAGATTTTTTCAAGTTTCTTGAATAAAACAAGTTGTAAATGTTCTAGTCACAATCTAAATCACGTATACAGTCATTTTCAAAGTCGAGTCCTGCTTCAGTAAAGTGGTGGCGACTTTACTAGAAGCTTCTATGGAGTTTTGTCGACAACGTAAAATGACACGTTTCACTGCTTCATTTCACTTGCCCACACACATATACTTGATCGAACACTTAATGAATAAAACACCACCATTTTTATCGCATTAATATTCAAACTAACACAATTTTAGGAAAACAAAACAAAGCAACATGTTTCGATGACGTTCCCGCCAAAAAACCACTTTAGGCTTTGAGCTCGGACGTTTTTGAGTATTGACGCGAAATCCTTGTGAGTAATAATTTATCATTGGGCTTGACCCTCAATAGGTACCTACTTTATAAGTAAGTTCAGTAAGAAGTTTCCGGCAGCCTAGTCGGGAGACCGTCTGACTTGCGATCCGCAGGTCCTGGGTTCGAATCCCGCGGCACGCACTGCTATCTTTTCGAAGTTGCGTATTGTTGATTGCCGCCAACTTCAAACGGTGAAGGAAAACATCGTGAAGAAACCTACATGTCTGAGAGTTCTCAATGATCTTGAAGATGTGTGAAGTCTGCCAACTCGCACTTGGCCAGCGTGGTGGACTATGGCCTTGCCCTTCTCACAATGATGGCCCGCGCCCAGCAGTGGGACAGTTTGAACAAACAGGGCGGATTTTGATTTTGAGGTAAGTATCTACTTTTAAAGATTTGCTTGAATAGTCGAAAGAAAAATTTGCGTTCAGAGAAGCTTTTAATATAAATTATTATCTTACCTTCTACAGTCAATGTTACTCTTGTTGTAAAAAACATGTGCAAAAGTAAAATAAATTTAATTCAAAGTGAGCTCTGTGGGGGTGATTGTATGGTACTTATACATTCTAACTTACCTACAATACTATGTACCTACTTAATGTCATGATTTGAATATTTGTTGTATGTGGTGTGCGGTGTTTTCAGTGTTGCGGAGTGGCAGCACTGCTATTTTCTTAATTTATATACTCTGGAGAACGGTGATCGAACAGAATGAACGCTACCCCGGATGATGGCGTGATGTTGTAATTCCGGGGAGGGGATATATCGCGGGCGGACGAGCGCGAGCGGCCCTTCGAAAAAAGTAGTCGCGGCGTAACTCGGGAGTAAAAAGGCGGTCTTAGCGTCAGACCGCTCAGTGCAGTGAAATAAGTGCAGTGTTATAAGTAATAATAAAGCGTCATAAAGTTCAGACAAGGAGTTTTCTTCATATATCAGAAGTGGCAATCAACCTGCGAGCCGAGCCCGGTATCGTAATCGTGAGTTACTTGCGAGATTATATTTTACCCTCCGATTATTGAATATTGATGTTAAAAATTTGTCACGCATATCGAATTGGAAAAATGGTTCTTAAAAGTGTTGAAACAGGGTGCTAAAATAATTATAACGGGATATTCTTAATACGGGTAGACAGAATCTGTTAAGATACTGCAATGAGATGTGATCTGGGTTACTCCCAGATTATTTTATTGTAGCACAGCGATTAAAGATTATAATCCGACGATTTTATTATAACCTAATGAAATTTTGATAGTGTGGTTGGGGCTACTCCCCGATAATTTTATCGTAATTTAAACGAAATGAAGTCTGTTGTAAGTAAGTCATTAGTAAATTATTTCGTTAACATCCCGAGAGACAAGTATACGAAAATATGTTTTTCTTGTTTGAGAACCATTTTTACTTTTTGTATTTGATTATGCTGCAGCCATTCAGAGGAACCATAGCGTGGTAATATTTTTTGGTGTGATGGTGAGAGTAGTGTTTTTAATAATACAATGGCTATGGCATATCGGTCTGTGGCCGTGTCAGCGATCAGCAGTGTGTTATTTTTCTAGAAGACTAGTAAAGTGCTGCGAGTAAAATATTTTAATTCGGTAACTGGGCTACATCAATACAGCCTCTAAATGTAGTTTTTCTAGAATATTGCTAACAGTAATGCAAATAAAATATTATGGTAAACTTAACAGCTTATTATCTAGCTGTTAAGGTTGGGCTCCACTAAAATTGTGTTCAGATTCAGAACACTTGTTGATAAAAATTTGGTGCAGACCTTTTGCAGTGCGCGAACTTGATCACAATAGTAGATTGCCTGTGTCCACCACCTCAGTTGTGCGTAACTTTAGTATGCGTGCTGTACGGTACATTTGTACACGAACATTTATACCTCGGAAATGTGCTTTACTTTCAGTTTAGTGTGTAAACATGTGTGCGAGTGCGTCGTCGCGGGTACAACGCGAGACCGAGGAGTGCGCGACAAAAGTTCACGGTTTGTCGAATAGAGTGCGCGCACAGTTTGCTGGTGCTACCCGTAAGAGTTCACCAAGAAATACATTTATGCTGCACTCTGTGCGGTACAGAGCCGCACACTGGTGGAATCCTGTCTTTACAGTTACGGCCATTTAGGGCGAGTTGTACTGTGTTCATTTTTCTGTAAGGTTAATAAAGTACCGCAAGTAAAATATTCTAGTACGACAACTAGTCTACTACAACTAGTAGCACTGTCTTTAGTCGTGTAAGTATGCTATACCATGAAGCGAAATTTTGGTATTGTATCTCCACCTGCAACACTATAACTACTTTGTGACGTAACTATTGTAAGATCTTGAACCACATAAGTGTGTCAAACGAAATTTTATATGAGTAGAGCTACAATATTGATGGATTTACCAGAGTATCACTGCGTAAATATTTAATACAGAAGTCTGTTTATGAAGTTGAATTATACAGAGATAACATAGTTCGATTGACTTAAAATCTTAATTGAATTTCAAAGGCATGTATAACCTCAGAAATAGTACCATTGTGTACCGGTAACTTGTCGCGAATATTTATCCGTTGACGCTTTGTAATCATGGAGGCGGAATTTAAAGCCGCGCTAAGATATCAGAGTATCGACAGTGCTGAAAATTAAAGTGCATTTCTTAGTGTTAACAACTACACTTAGTGTTACTGCGAGTTTGAAATTCAAAGATTTTTAGTGTTTATGAGTTTGTTAGCTGCAGTCATGTAGGTGAACTGCAGGGAAAATGTTCCAAAGAGTGCCATGTATGTGTGCCGTAAAGTTGAAGTTCGTAGATTAGATGATGTTATCGCTGCAACCATGTAGATGAGCTGCAGGGTAATATTCTAAAGAAGTATGGCCATGTAGGTGTGCCGTAAGGAAAGTTCGAAGATTTTATGATGATTTCACCGCAGCCATATAGGCGCGTTGTAAGGTTGAAGTTTGAAGATTTGACGATGTTTGAAGTTTGAAGATTTGACGATATTTGAAGTTTGAAGTTTTGATGATGTTTGAAGTTTGAAGATTTGACGATGTCGAAGTTTGAAGATTTGATGATGTTCTCGTTGCAACCATGTAAGTGAGCTGTAAGATTTAAGTCCAATTATTCAATGATGTTTTAGCTGTAACCATGAAGGTTTGGTTTCAGGATGATAATTTTAACCGGTCACGGAACACTTAGCTTCCAGCCATGAACGTTTTAAACTGCAGCAGGTCAAGCCTATTCAAAGGAAAGTAGAAGCTCCAAACTGTATTTAATCCAAAATAACTTGATTAACTAAATTTTGTATAATATGTATATGGTGTGCAAGAGTGTACACAGATCTTGTATTTTAGTGGATTTGATTAATCCAGTCGATTAATGATCATTTTAATGTGATTATGTTAAGCGTTGAATAGCAGAATCATTGATCGGACTTTCCCAGAACCTGAGCACCTGACTTTTAATGATGATATAACGTTATAATTCCAGTTTTGATGTAGTTTCGAGTTTCATAGAGAAAATTTAAATCATATATGAGAGATCAACCGATCGGACACGCAGCAAGTAACCTTGACGTGCATAGAAACTCAAAGAGTCGAGGGAGGAGTCTTGACAAATGCCACTATGCTTGAAATTTCCGAAACGTACTAATTAGAATCGACTTAGAAGTGACTTACACTTACTTTTGATAAAACGCGTATAGTGCGTTAGAGCGAATAAATTTATGAGTAATCTGTTTGCAATTATAAGATTCTCAATTATTATGGTTATTATTATTAGATTATAGAGAGAATGGAAATTACTCCATCAATAAGATTCATGAATTGATAAATGAGTAAGCCTAAGACATTTACCAAAAAATACTATTCAGTTAAGGATTATTATAAAAATATATATAGTTATCAGCGATCTGTATGTGCCAACGTAATTAGATGTCATGTTTTGAACACCCACGTTATTTTTGCAACTGCAGAGCAGTGTCTACACTTTGTTGAATTGTCCGCTGGACAGTGACGTAAGCAGTGATGAGCGTTGACAATTATCGTAAAATATATATAAACAAATCTGTATGTTAAATGAACCACTCGATAATATTACAAAACTATTAGTCGAGAGTAAACGTACGTAGTAAACGTTTCTTTGAGAGAAACCTATTTTATGCCTTGAATGAGTTGATGAAAATAGATCTTGCTGAATTCTCGTTCTAATGGAACAGCGGATCATATTTTCTACTTTCTTCCATAAGTGGATTGGCATATTTTTTATTATTCTATTTTGGCCTTTTGAACATTATTATGAATATTGACATAAGTTTGACGACATCCTTTTATTATTTATTATGTTATTGGATATAAAAATGACATAAATAAATAGAATATATTATATCTAAATTAATAAAAACTACGTTAAATTGTATTTTATAACAGAAAAAGCTTGGAGTACAAACGTAACAAAAAATACTAAGTTGAAAAGGGCTTTTCTAATATAACACTTTTGTTACAAGCCCAAGAAATAATTTGACTTTGAATTTAAGCGATGACCGAAGTTTCTTATCACAAACTAAAGATAATTCAAAGAGATAAAGATAAAGATAAGATAAAGATAATTTATTTGCATACAACACGAGAATTTTATACAACAAGTGCATAAAAGATGTTACACTAAATTTAGTCGCTTAAAATCATGTTGTGCCGATTAGGCGTACAAATGTCAGGTAGACAGCATCATGCACATGCGAAAATTAAAAAAAATAATACTTATTATTATTTGTTATTAGATTAATACACAAACCAAAAATATATAAAATAAGACAAAGCAGAAGCAATAAAAGATACACATAATGTCAAATAAAATTAAAATTAGTCATCAGAGAGAACTGATTGATCAGTTTCATATTTCAAACAAAGTAGCCTCAAAAATAGATTGCACCGGTGGCGGTTTTATTGTAAAAGTACAGTTTATGAGTTCAAAAATTAGTCAAATATAAAAACTGAATATTCATAATTAATTTATTTCTTGCAAAATAGGTATACAAATATGTGGTCTTATGATAGTAATAACATTTGGTCCTCTATTTTTGCTGTCAAAGCGTGCAAGTATTTCTAGGTTCTAGATCAATATCGTTAAATATCGTTCGTGCATGTGAACATTTTGATAAATCTAGTATAATTTTGGTAAGCGTATAACAGAATTGGATCCAGCATACGAAAATTAATCGATAAATAAAAAAATATCTTCATTAAAAATAAGCAATATTTGATAGGACTGGTAACGTTTCCGAAATATGATTTTTAGTTGAAATAAAACGGCAACTATCAAAATCACCACTGGCTTGTACTCAGTGCAAGAGCAGTTATGATATGACTAGTCGACATTATATAGACCTTTAAAAAAAAAAACAACAGAAATTAATAAGACAAATATTGAGACTAATTTTATTTATGGAAGTGATTACCTGCTTCTTCTCTTTTGATGCTTTAGTATTAGTTCAGGTGTGCACTAAAAGGAATTAAGTATGCTTCTGTGAATAAACATTCTCTGTCTTTACCTACAGCTAAGTTTATTAAAACCTAGTCAAGTAATTTCTGCTCTACTGTTACATCAGTACTATAAATATTGGATGGGAAAATAAATATGGCCACATTCTCGGTTTGAGTACTGTTAGTATGTAATGTGTACAGTATTTTTTCTAGCTAACGTGTCATCAAAATAGTGATGACGTATTTGACAAACAACCAACAACTCTATCCTCAAAGAGATTCATATACGAAATAGATTATCGTCGACTGGGCAATTGCAAATACTGAAGTTCTTTGCGCAGATCTCAAGAAAAGAGCACTCGACAGAGAGCCTATCGCAGCATATGCATGGCCGTGTAGAAGGCAAGCGAAGTCCTGGACGATCACCAACACGTTGGACCGACCTCATTAGAAAAGCTACGCAGTCCACCGAAGTAGAGTGTACTCGCAATGCAACCGACCGGCAGAAATGGAGAAGCATCGCGAGAAGAGCAGCTGGCCTGGAGAGTGACGGTGACGGCGAGGAGCCACCGCCATTGCAACCACGACCACTCTGACTAGAGTGTACGATTAAGAAGAAGAATTTGGCAAACAACAGATTAAAATCCGACAGATGTCAACTCAGGGCATCTGTGATGTGAAGTGATTCAACTTGATAGTACATCAATTTAATGGTAAACAGCAACAGGTATACGCCAGTCAAATAACGGTTGGTGAAGGACTGACAATGGATCAGCTACCTGTAGTTTATCGTGACTAATTTGTCCCTATGATAATGAAATTTAGTGATTAGAAAATAATAATACTTCTGACATTCTAAACTGACAAAATTTTGCTCATGTGCTTTGCCGATCATCCACAAGCTTGACAGAAATTAATGCGGTTGTAGCGACTTGCTAAAAAAAAAAGGGGTTTGGAAAATTATTTCCGTTCTCTTATTCTCTGTATTACTCGGATTTGGGGAGTATACGTTACACAATTTTAAAATGCTATTTGGTAATGGCAGGACAATGACAGAAATACAGTTTAAAATGTTGATTCCTATGAGAGCACTTACAAAATTAACGTACTCGTGTCACCATATTATTACTGGAGCTGGTTTGAGTTGGATCTAAATATTTGAATTTATGTGTAATTATTTTTGGACGAAATTTGCTTTCATTTTATTCAAGCTTTGTCGTTGGTCATTTTAATGTTTGGACGAATAACAAAAAGGAGTATTTATAGAGTTTTTCATAAAAAAAAAGTCTACAAGTCCAATTCTACAAGGTTTGAATGCTACTTCAGTGGCCACTTCAACATTGGGACATTTATATAATGATGCTTCCGTTCGCAATCACTAAGCCAGAGGAGGAAGTAATTGAGTAACCGACAGTAAATTAATAATGCGAATTGAATAAGTTTTTATGTATTTTTTTTAATTATATACCAAACCTCTGGAAATACCAGAATATATACTCGATCCGTACAACATATTTGTACAACAATGATTTATCTGCATAGTGTACACACGAATAGGAAGCCTCCGGTTCCCAGACCAGCTAGAATAAACATAAAATAATTGTCATATTTAAAAGCGAATCCGAGTGTCATGATTATTTGTATCTACAATAATAACTAGTTACGACAACGTATACTACAAAGTTTAGTGTGCCATAAGTAGTTTTATAAAATTAGCATAATAATTACTGTTTAACTATTTTATTTTGCAGCAAATCTTTAAGGAGTCCAAAGGGTTCGATATGATTAATCAGACTTGCTTTTAGAGAGTTGTTGTGCATCGGGACGTTGCACAAAAGCGGATGGCCGAGTGTCATGATTTGAATATTTGTTGTATGTGGTGTGCGGTGTTTTCAGTGTTGCGGAGTGGCAGCACTGCTATTTTCTTAATTTATATACTCTGGAGAACGGTGATCGAACAGAATGAACGCTACCCCGGATGATGGCGTGATGTTGTAATTCCGGGGAGGGGATATATCGCGGGCGGACGAGCGCGAGCGGCCCTTCGAAAAAAGTAGTCGCGGCGTAACTCGGGAGTAAAAAGGCGGTCTTAGCGTCAGACCGCTCAGTGCAGTGAAATAAGTGCAGTGTTATAAGTAATAATAAAGCGTCATAAAGTTCAGACAAGGAGTTTTCTTCATATTAACATTCTAAGCAATTCAACGAAAACAACATTTTCTGAGCAGTTAATTGCACTATTTAGATAGGGCAGGGCGTACACCGCGCGTAAGTTTCAAAGTTACCTCAATCATAGATAGATATAGGTAGTCGTGAAACCAATGAAGGCTTTTAAAAACAATTGAAAATTGCCGATAGATGGCACTAGTACAAAACTCTCTATGAAAGGTGCGTTCCAATTGTTACATTTTATTTTTAAAATGCTTTTTGTTCTGTCCCACCCAGGGCAAACATTTGTGTGATGAGCATGGATGTTTGTTCTGTGTCTGGGTGTTTCTATGTATATTTTTACAACAAAAAAAAAGTAATATGTATTCTATCAGCCATCTATTTCCATAGTACATACAAGCTTTGCTTAGCTTGGGCTAGATGGTGTTGTGTGAAATGTCCACAAATATTTATTTATAATTATTATTTATATAACATACCTAAGGTTCGAGTGTGCAGCCGGCCTTTTTATGTTGCTTAGTAGTTTGTCAATAACATTACAAACAGTGCAGGCAATTTATATATTATGATCGTAGAACTAAAATATTGTAAAGTCTGACCGTCTATTTGATTATTCTTTTTAATTTACTCATTGACCTCGAAAAATGTTAGGACCGGAAAAGCTTTTACCTTTACAAATGACAGCTTAAGGACACGACAATTTTAAAATACTAAGTGCAAGTAATAAGTTAGAGTTGAGTAGGGCGGTTCACTATGTGTAACATCAAATTAGTTTTTTTTTATTTAATTACATCGAAATAGTTACACTGTAACTCGTTTGGAATATTTTTTTCTTATCAAGTAACACTGTCACTCATTGAAACACTTATTCTCTCACTTTCTGAAAGAAAGAAAAGAAACCTTGTAATACCTTTTGTGAAACCTTGTTACGGTGATAGTGGAGTATGAGAGGAGTTGCAATGAGTGACAGTATTACTCGATAGAAAAAAAACGGACAAGTGCGAGCCAGACTCGCCCACCAAATGTTCCGTACAAACTAGTAGATAAAAGGGGGAAATTATTATATTTTTTTTATATTTTCCTTCATAAACCGAAAAATATTACATCGTGAAAATATTTAAAAACTTGTTTTAGCTTGTGATAGTAAAGATCTTTCACATGATACCGCACATGATACGGTTAAAGCACTTTAAAATTTGGACCTTCCTTCCTTGCATAAAGACCCTATTTTTTTTGATTAAATAAAAAATGTACAGTTTTCGGATTTTTCCTTTATGTCTACTATATAACAATGCTTCTTGCCAAATCTCAAAGTTATAGGTCAACGGGAAGTACCCCATAGGTTTTGATTCCCTTGCGAGTGTCGAAATATGCGTTTTTTGTGACATATTCGGCTGTAACTTTTTTTCATTAAAACTGAGAAGTTTGATTTTTTCACAGCTCCAAGTGACAGTAGACCTGAGTATTTGATATGAATTTCAGCTTGATACCTCCATGCGTTCTAGAGGAAAAAGAGTCTTGACAGACAGACGGACAACAAAGTGATCCTATAAGGGTTCCGTTCTTTCCTTTTGTGGTACGGAACCCTAAAAATATTCCAAACGTGTAACAGTGTAATTATTTTGATGTCTTCGGGCTATCCTCCTATGTGATTGTGGAATGTGTATCATAAAATTGATAGAGTTTTTCTTTATAACATCCCTTCACTTCACAGTAACGTTAGGAAACACTTTGAAAATAGATTTCCTAAACGACATACTTTTTGTTTAGTAAAAACTGTTCAACCAGCGACACAGTTATTCGTTAGAGAGTAGTTTCTCCCATAGAGCAATACTGTGTAGTGTTACATATAGGGCCATTTACCCATATTTTTCCATTCCTTCTCTCTTCTGTACCTCCCCTTAAGTCCGATATCTACTTACATCAAATCTCTTGGATTTCACATTATGATTCCGCGACAGTTTTATGTCTTTCCTTCAGCGAAGTCATGAAAGTCCAGAACAAACCAGTCAATTATCCATTGTTTCGTCAGAGTCTATAAATACCCCTCTGACCTCTATTTCCAGTCAGTCTGTTCTCACCCGTCGTACTCGTCGTCTCTTCATCAGCAACCCTTCAGCCGTAACGCTGGAGTCGCGCTAAGTCTATTATCTCTTCATCAGCAAACCTTCAGCCGTAACGCTGGAGTCGCGCTAAGTCTATTATCTCTTCATCAGCAAACCTTCAGCCGTAACGCTGGAGTCGCGCTAAGTTCAAGTTTTTATTCATCGTCTCTACATCATCATCCTTCAGCCATAACGCTGGGACCGTGTTAATTCAAGTTTTCTAATATATTTATCAACCGCGAAGTGTTAAGTGAAATAACTAATCCATCAGGAATATTAAGCTCCAGAAGCCCAAGTTAAACTATTTAATAATTGTGTAACTGTGTTAATCGTGTAACTAAGTAAAAGCATTTAAAGATATTTAAAGTGTTTCCTTAAACCCAGAACCGTCAATCCCGAATTACAGGACCAACTCACAAATCATCTACCGCTCTCTTTAATCCTATAACAGTAGGAAGACCAGCAACCATGTGGACGCAAGACCTCAAACAAGTGGCAGGAAGACGGTAGATGCAGGCGGCTTCCAACCGATCTTTGTTGGAAATCCATGGGGGAGCCCAATGTCCACCAGTGGACTCCTTGTGGCTGAGATGATGATGACGAACACTTACGGCCTTACCGAAAAACGTTACTTAACTTTAAGCAATGCTTAACATATTTTGTCAACTACGCGCTGACACGTAATGGCACTTGCGAAAAGAAGACAGAGAATTTAAGACGATGGTTAAAGTTAGGTAAGGTTTTAAATATCTGTGGGGAACTTCACTCTTGAAGTTGTTGACGAATACGTCTACCTAGGACAGACGGTCCGATTAGGCAGGTCCAACTTTACGAGGGAGGTCAATCGTCGTATCCAACTCGGCTGGGCAGCGTTCGGGAAACTTAAAAGCGTCTTCTCGTCCAATATTCCCCAGTCCCTCAAGTCGAAAGCTTACAACCAGTGTGTGTTACCAGTGATGACATACGGCACTGAAACGTGGTCCCTAACTATGGGCCTTATAAGGAAACTCAAGGTCACGCAACGAGCTATGGAGAGGGCTATGCTCGGAGTCTCTCTACGAGATCGAATCAGAAATGAAGAGATACGTAGACGTACAAAAGTCACCGATATAGCACAGTGGATTAGTTGAAGTTGAAGTGGCAGTGGGCAGGGCACATAGCACGTAGAACTGATGGCCGATGGGGCCGAAAGGTTCTCGAGTGGAGACCACGTACCGGCAAGCGCAGCGTAGGAAGACCAGCCACGAGATGGACAGATGATCTCATACAAGTGGCGGGAAGATGCTGGATGCATGCCGCTTCCAATCGGTCTTTTTGGAAATCCATGGAGGAGGCATTGGACTTCTTATGGCTGAGATGATGATGATGATGAGGTAAGATTTTTGGGTAAAGCCGTTTGTGTTATTCATTGGGAAATATACTTTAGAACTTTGAACGCGCTAAATAATAATAAAGTTAGTCATACACACACATACATACGCAAAACATTACCCTTCATCGACAGTCGAGCAAAAAACATCAATCAATAACGCTTAACTTTGGCATTGCACACTCAAAAAATCATCTTTTTAAAAATACTTATAAAGTATCTATGTCCTTACTAAATTTAAGTGTTCAATTTTTGATACCTTATTACAAATATTTATAAGAAACTAATTAAAAAGTAGATATAGTTAAATACGGTGAATACACTAATCTTAATACACTAATCACTAATTATATATGCTAATCTAAAAATACAATTTTAGATTAGCATATATAAATAATAACTCATATATTAAAAGTATGAATAATTATAATTATTCACTTCTTATCTTTAATTTAATAAAACAACGTATTTATGAATCCTTAAGGTGAAGTTCCATGGTCGCAGATGTCGCGACTGAAGTATCCATGATGAACAAAAAAGTTTTGATTTTTGTTTTGATTTTCTAGGGGCAGGACCAAGCTGTTTTCAACACTTGTGGACGAGAGACAGTGTTGCGTGTGCAAGAACTAAGTCCACGTTTGACCAAAGATTCGCCTGTTGGAAAACAATGATGTGGGATGTTAAATTATCTATATCCTCTGATTACCTTGAGAATACCCGTGATGTGTCTCTCGGGAACTAAAGAGGCTGGCAATTTGACCCGCTCCTTGTCTGTCCGGATTAGAAACGTGGAATTAAACCATTTAATATATAGGAAATACCCTTAGGAAAATCCGCAATCTATGAGTGATAGTGTGCCAACTTTCTACATATTCTGTACATTCGCACATTTAACAAAAGCACATTCTTATACACAGACATAGTAGATGAAGTATGCGACTTTGGGGTATCTATAGAAGTCTATGGTCTTATGCTCAGTTAGAGCAAAGGCGTTGCGTGCAATCGAGACAGTACCCCACCCAACCATGAACTTAAATTTTAAATTCTTTCTTATATAGATTTAAAGTACTTTTAATGTTTGTTTTATAGGTATTATATTATATTTGAAATTCATGTATATGTTTATTCCATCAAAAACGTAATAAATTATTTAGATGAAGATGGCAATATAAGAGAAAGGCAGTGGGAAAGAGAAGGCTGTGGATGATGATGGCAATGAAATCATTTTAATAAGCATAACACAATTAATCACCAAACATTTTAGAAAATTTGTCGATTAAAATAAGAGTCCTTTCCGATAAATATTGATCTATTTGACCGATCACTTTCACCACGTGTAGCATTTTCTGGACACCTTTCTTGAACTTCTCCATTCTTTCAGAACTTGACACCTCTTCTATGGAACTTCTCGGTCTATGGAAGTACATAGATGACCCTACTTTAGGCGGAGAAAAAGGTCTGTCTTTGTGAGCTCTTAATTTGGGTACATCAATTGTTGGAACTTTTAACTTTGGAACTTTAAACTTTGGCAACGAAAATTTTGGTATGAATCCTTCTGGAGGAGGAGCAGACATCGGTACCAGGGTATTGCCAAATCCAGTCTGATCTGAGACAGACTCTCTGAGAATAAATCTGCCATTGTTGACTGCTTTTGGGATGGCCGCATGTATGAAGTTGCAGAATGAATCCACATCAAAACGAGAATTTAGAACTGAAGGTCTCGATCGATGGTTTGATCTTCCATAAGATTCCTGGAAAAGATAATAATTAATTTTAATTATCGTGTTGTGTTTACTTTTTTTTAAGAATGGTTGTCTGTAAAGTCGGTTTACGGACGATAGTTTAACGTGACAACATACGTCCGCGCGCGAGCTCCGAGGAATGATAATTGAAGCGACGCGGGCGGAGTCGCGGACGGTTGGGCGCGGTGCACACCCACCCGCTTCCTCAGCCACCGCAAGCACGCGCGCGCGTAACGGGACAAGGAGCGTAACGTAACGGGACAATGAGTTATACTTTTTCGTGCATGCAGCCGGCGTTCATCGATTTATTAGACGTTGTCATGTCAAAAGTTTTTTTAACAACATCCTCTCCGTACTAAGCGATATCGGCCCACGTTCTCGATGAGTACTGTACAGGAATGGGTTTCCTTGCCGCCATCTCTATTTCCTAAGAACTGCGATCTTGGAATTGTCAAGGCTAAAGTTAATGTTATTGATCGACGAGCTCTTTTCTCGGCCACACCGTCACGGCGAGTTACTGGTCAATTTATCAAATATGTATAAAAAAACCGGCCAAGTGCGAGTCTGACTCGCGCACGAAGGGTTCCGAACCATTATCTATAAAAATGGCAAAAAAATCACGTTTGTTGTATGGGAGCCCCCTTAAATATTTATTTTATTCTGTTTTTTAGTATTTGTTGTTATAGAGGCAACAGAAATACATCATTTATGAAAATTTCAACTGTCTAACTATCACTTTTCATGAGATACAGCCTGGTGACAGACGGACGGACGGACGGACGGACGGACTGACAGTGAAGTCTCAGTAATAGGTTCCCGTTTTTACTTTTTGGGTACGGAACCCTAAAAACTAAGATGAGCAAAACTCTCGCATGAGGTTAATGCAACTTTTACAAGGAATTTAAATTACGTAGATATTCTGGCATGGTAGGTAAGCTGAGAACACTTTCGATAAAATCTTCTTTCAAATCAAAAAAACTAGAACAAAATCGGTTCATCCGCTTCAGAGCTACGATGCCACAGAAACACAGATATACAAATACACACGTCAAACTTATAACACCCTTCTTTTTGAGCCGGAGGTTAAAAATTTGTCCATCCGTTTGAGAGCTACGAAGCCACTGATAAACACAGATACACACGTAAAATTTATAGTAGGTACCCCTCATTTTGGGTCGGGAGTTAAAATAATTATAGTTTAAAAACCGACTTCAAAATACTCAATATGTATAACGCCGGTAGAAAAGTGAATAGCAAATCTCGTATATACGCGAATTGCTATTCACTTTTCTATAGTTGTTTGGATGATACTTTACCAGTTATTTTGTTATAATAACCAAATTACTGCATCGATTTTGATCAAATTTGGGACCACCTCTGAAGTATGATCTATCAAATACACAAAGAATCATCAAAATCAGTGCACAATTGGCTGAGTAATCGGTGAACAAACATACAAAAAAAACATACAACCCGAATCGATAACCTCCTTCTTTTTTAAAGTCGGTCAAAAAGATTCGGTGTTTTTGAAGTCTGTTGAAAATATTTCATACCGTTTCATGTGATCCGCAGTCTATAGTGACTCGTACAGGTGGAGCGGCGTGAGCATTCTGCGCTACCTGGAAATATAGACAAGCGTAATAATATAGACAAGCGTAATAATATAGACAAGCGTAATAATTATAATATATTGTTGTTGATAAACTTTACGAGTTGACTTCACACAGCTTCGAGAAAATTAAGAATACTCAATCTAAGGGACATTGAAAATGCAGCTAGCTTCGAACGGGAAAGGAAAATATCACGAGCGAAGAACTTTGCTTGCCTGAGAGTGCCCTATGCCCAGATTATGACATTCAAATCAGCCTATTCAAAAAGTAGCTTCCTTGGTTCACCCTTAAGGATTCGCTCAACGCGCACAGCTATCTCTCTCGTGCATCACAACCTTTTTAAGCATATATAATTATAGTTTAAAAAACTGGAGCAACCGACTTCTCATGTTTCTCATGTCATGCTATAAAATGGCCAATAAAGAATCAAATCAAATCAAATCATGGATGCCATTGTCAGAACTGGACCAAATTGAAATGTATCCCGTCGGTTCACCCAGTCGAAAGTTATGAGGTAACAAACAATAAAAAAACAGTCGAATTGAGAACCTCCTCCTTTTTTGAAGTCGGTTGAAAATCATTGAATAGGGATATAAGAAAAGTGAGAGGCGAATTTGTTTATTTAAACAGGAGAAATATTTAAAAACAAGTTTTTCTTCGATATCTTTTTTATTTGGGTGAGGTATAAGAAAATTTAAGTTTTTTCTAATTCCGTTGCCAGCATAAATGAAATCTGATTAAAACTTTTTATAATGTTTCTCCTCTCTAAATAAACAAATTCACCTCTAACTTTTCTAATATCTAATATAAAAATGTTGCGATGCGCTAGAGATATGTATAGCTGCGCGCTTTAATCTCGACATTAAATGCGAAACGTGTACTTCAATAGTTATAGTTTAAAAAACTGAAAAACCGACTTCAAAATGTGCAATTTTGTTATAAAAACCAAACTACTAAACCGATTTTGATGAAATTTCTATGGAATCAATCCTTCTAAACAAACTAAAGAACTTTTCAAATCGGTTTATAAATGAAGGATATAAGCGGCCAATAAAAATAAAAATACAGCCGAATTTTTAACTTCCTTCTTTTTGAAGTAGTAGGTAGAAAAGACGTTCATCGATATTCTCCTACAAGTAGGGTTACCATATCTCAGGATTTGTCCTGAGATTTCAGGATTTTTAGACTCTTCTCAGGATTGCGGCCGGATCTTGCAAATCTCATGAAATCTCAGGAGTTTTAGAATTTTCAATAAAATACAGCTTACATTTTAAAGATCTCTTTAGTAAAAAGTAAAAAATTAACAAACTAATGGGCGGAGGGGCGGTGCGTGGGAAGGGGGTGCCGCTGCCACACGCTTTGACTACGATGTGCAACGCGTGAGCGAGATCCGCAGTGTATAAAAACGATAATATTACAACTTTTTTTAATTGTTAAGTACGTTTGAGAGAAAATTTTCAAACTGTAAAAAAAAACTCAGGATTTTTCAATGGAAATCAGGCCTTTTCTCCGGACTTTTGATTTTTTCATCTGGTAACCCTACCTACAAGTCGAAACCCTTAAGTCCAAAACACACTGCACACGTCACCTTCACATCCACAATCACTATCACCACAATCCCTTGCACAATGTTCACTCAAACACATAAACATTTCTATTAGATACGAACATACGAACCACTGCAAGGAATGCTATCGCCACGTACCACATTATCCGTCTCGGACGCACATTTTGCGGTCTTGGTGCCAACTGTGACCAGTACTGGGGAAACTGTCACGTATTGAGTCTGCGCGTGCGGCTGCTGCGTCAGCGTTATACGATTATGAGCGTGTGTTCACACCGATCCAGTTTATAAATGCACTGGAATAAATAAATAAATATTTGTGGACATTTCACACAACACCATTTAGCCCGAACTAAGCAAAGCTTCTACTATGGAATTAGATGGCTGATAGAATACATATATACTTTTTTTTTGTAAATACATACATATGATATATATTATATGTATATGCATGTTTGTTCTGTGTCTGGGTCTGGGTGTCTATAGAAACACCCAGACACAGAACAAATCATCACACACAAATGTTTGCCCTGGGTGGGGATCGAACCCACGACCTACAGCTCGGCAAGCAAACATACTGCCAACTGAGCCACAAGGCCAGTCATAACTGTTAAGACTAAAGTACATCGCCAATATCATATAAAATGTGATTTTTCTATTCGTTTGGCTAGTTATTTTGTATACAAATACATGTCTGGTGTCTACAATACTAATTTGCTTAGTGCAAAACCTGGATAGTTGTCCCACTTTTATAAATCACTTTATATCTCTCAGTATAAAAAGCAAAATATTTTATTTGTGGAACTGGCAGGTACTTTGGTTTTTATCTACAAATTTATGAAAAGAAAAGTAGTAAAGTTTTTCTCACTTACTCAACATCAACCATTTAGCCGAGAGGAGGGACACTTGACTCTAACTCAAAAAATATTATTCTATAGTTTGATATTATCCAAATGGATCTTAATTTTATTCTACAAATAAGTATAATAGTTTAAAATACTAAAAAATAACACGCTTAATCTTATCAAATTATTGTATTGTCATCGGTCCTTGATAAGTATGCCAAACGAGTTAATCCGACGCTTTGAAGTGGGTCAAAATTATAACATACATTTATTATATGAATAAATTACTTATGACTTACGTATGAAGCTAATAAAAGCATGTTAAAAAAAGGGTTGTCTGTAAAGTCGATTTACGGACGATAATTTTAGGTGATAACGTCATGATAGATGCGTCACCACGTGCGGTGGAGACCACGTACCGGCAAGCGCAGCGTAGGAAGACCAGCCACGAGATGGACAGACGACCTCATACAAGTGGCGGGAAGACGCTGGATGCAAGCCGCTTCCAATCGGTCTTTTTGGAAATCCATGGGGGAGGCCTATGTCCAACAGTGGACTTCTTATGGCTGAGATGATGATGATGAGATGCGTCACAAGCCGAACGCTTAGGCCGATCGTGCCTCTCTATCGCTTGTTCCGCGCTCTCGCTTGCACGCTCGGCTCAGGCGGAACATGACAATAAGTCAAGCATTTTCGTGCGTGCAGCCGGCGTTCATCGATTTATAAGACGTTATCACGTCAAAAAAGTTAGACAGCTTAAATAACTTAAAATTTCTGATAGTTACAGTAAACACTGGATCCAATCACTGGATAAATGCAAACGAGCAATCACAATCTGAACCAGCAAGGTTATGAATTTATGATTATGTAATATTCTGTCGATCTCAGTCGCGTCTTATCTAAGTTTACGTACTAAAGCGACGTGAAAAGGAAATGCGGTGGTTAGCTTGCGGGTGCTATGTTGGCAGTCTGCTGCTCTATCTAGCTGCCAGAGTATACTACAAGAATGAAGTTAAGAGGCTTCTTGTGGGTGGTGCTGTTGCTGACTGCTGTTGTCATTGTGGAGGTATCTCATTCAATTCTTAGTGTTCTTATCATATCTTATCATATAAATGGGGTCCGATTATCGGATGCACTTCAATCCAATTATCATCATCTCAGCCAAAAGAAGTCCACTGCTGGACATAGGCCTCCCCAAAGGATTTCCAAAAAGTCCGATTGGAAGCGGCTTGCATCCAGCGTCTTCCTGCTACTTGTATGAGGTCATCTGTCCATCTCGTGGCTGGTCTTCCTACGCTGCGCTTGCCGGTACGTAGTCTCTACTCGATAACCTTTCGGCCCCATCGGCCATCGTGCTACGTGCTATTTGTTCTGCCCACTGCCACTTCGAATCATTAGGTCATTTCCTTTTGTGCTTGCCCTTTCTTTATTCATTCGCGCCAGGTTTTCCGAAGAAGGACTGCATTTCCATCAGAATACCACCTGATGTTAAATGCCTATATTCCTCCAGTTCCGGGTATGCAGTACCTAGGAGGTCCAATCGCTTACTTGCCATTGAGTCGCAGCTACACATGATGTGCTTCATGGACTCCTCCTCTTCTTTACAGGCCCTACATATGGGGCTTATTATTTTCTAATTGGCTATTAGTGTTCTTAGTTCTTACTTTCATCTTTCTTCATTTTTTCGCTTACTACTAAGTGCTGTGATACTCCTAATTCATAACTAACGGCTTAGATCCTAATATATCCTGTCAGTATTTGGTATTCAGATTTTTAGGATTCCGTAGTAACTGCAAGGATCCTTGTAAATTTGCCATGTGCAGTTTGCTCAAAGACTATTAGTACTAGAAAGCTGTAATTTGGCTTGGATATGCATATTAGTTATACCGAGAAAGTCGTAGAATAAGATTTTGAAATAAATATTTTGGGGTACCTCCCGTACACGTAAAATAGGGATGAATTATTTTTTCTCGTCTACTCGATAGGTCATCTTGTGGTTTATTCTCAGCGTTCTTTTTTCAACCAAATTTTTGCTCTTAGTTTTAAAATGTACTCGTAGGAGAACATAATATAAACATATATCTCTATATATATAAAAATCAATTGCTGTTCGTTTGTCTCGCTAAAACTCGATAACGGCTGGGCTGATTTAGCTGATTTTGGTTTTGAAATGTTTGTTGTAGTCTAGGGAAGGTTTAAACGTTGAGAAAATATGGAAAAATTGCGAAGAAGATAGTAAAAGCCACAATTTAATTTTCCCATATAAACTGTTCTACTTACTTTCCTGTCAAACATTTGACGTTCGTCCCTTCGGTGCGGTAGACTTGGGTCCACTCATTGATAGGTGATACGAAGTACGCCGGGTCATCTAGTATATATATCTAGTATATATATATATATATCATAATACACATACTTGCAGAAAACACTACCCTCTTTCTCGTGCAATCGATTAAACATAATTATAATTTGAAAAACTTAAACAAGGATTACAAAATACGCAATTCGTTTACTTGGATGACATATTTTCCCAGTTATTTTATTATAAAATCAAAAGTACTGAACCTATTTTGATAAAATTTATACCACCTCTGTAGTATGACTTACCAAACAAGAAAGAATCATCAAAATCAATACATAATTGGCGAATTAATCGCTAAACAAACACAAAAAAACATACAATCAAATTGAGAACTACCTCCTTTCTCTTGATTGTAAGTTCTAAGTTGTGTGCAATAAAGAGTTTATCGATCTATCTTTTTGGAAGTTGGTAAAAAACGAATTGACTATGTCGTACGTTTTCTTTTATTTCAGAGCAGTATATTTGTGCAGCGCTCCCTCCTCCGACCGCGACTGGCGGAACCTTGCTTCACTTGCAGGACAGAGGACCGACCCCTCGCGTACTCTCTGCTGGCTTTCTTCACCAACATCAAGGACCAGCTGGTACGGGCTGTCGGCGCGATCGCGGACAATACTGGCAACACAAAGATTCACTATAAACTCTCGACCTCAAAACCATAAGGCCATCACTTGACACTGGCAACTGCACAAGTTGTGCGACGCCAAATTCCTCTGATGAGGAGAAAAAAAAAACATAAGGTCGGATGTTCCATTTTTTATGATTCCTTCTAATGTCATAGAGATAATATAATAATATTAAGGGATAATATCTCATTTTAAAAATAAATTTGATATCAAATATTACGCCGAAAACTGTAGCATGCTTGCATCATAAGACATTTTCTTGTCATAGTAGGTATTTTTGTGCGAGTAGGTTTTTATTTGTATTTTTTTTTTGTTATTTCTTAATATAACATAAATTATCTCTCTATATATAAAAATCAATTGCTGTTCGTTTGTCTCGCTAAAACTCGAGAACGGCTGGGCCGATTTAGCTGATTTTGGTTTTTAAATGTTTGTCGTAGTCCAGAGAAGGTTTAAGCGTTGAGAAAATATCGAGTCCACTCATTGATAGGTGATACGAAGTACGCCGGGTCATCTAGTTATTAAATAAGTTTAAAAAATGGTTGTCTGTAAAGTCGGTTTACGGACGATAATTTTACGTGATAACGTCATGATAGATGCGTCACAAGCCGAATGCTTAGGCCGATCGTGCCTCTCTATCGCTTGTCCCACATTCTCGCTTGCACGATTTATAAGACGTTATCACGTCAAAAATGTTGTTAAAAGCTTATATAAAAAAAAACATAAGCTCCATGGTACTATAGCTGTAAGGTGATGGTGTTTGCCAAGACAAAACAAATGAGCCCAAACTGGAATCGTTTCATTTTTAAAGAACCCGGATTTATATTATTTCATCATCATCATCATCTCAGCCATAAGAAGTTCACTACTGGACATAGGCCTCCATGGATTTCCAAAATGACCGATTGGAAGCGGCTTGCATCCAGCGTCTTCCCGCCACTTGTATGAGGTCATCTGTCCATCTCGTGGCTGGTCTTCCTACGCTGCGCTTGCCGGTACGTGGTCTCCACTCGAGAACCTTTCGGCCCCATCGGTCATCAGTTCTACGTGCTATGTGCCCTGCCCACTGCCACTTCAACTTGCTAATCCGCTGTGCTATATCGGTGACTTTTGTACGTCTACGTATCTCTTTATTTCTGATTCGATCTCGTATATATTATATTATTTGATTAACCGGAAAAAAACTCACGATATTGTTCGGTCTAAGGAGCGAGGTCTTCCAACCGGTTTCGGTCCCATCCTCAGGGTACACATGCACTTCAGGAGTCGGTCGACGCCGTGACATCGCTCAACCTATCGTTAGTTTTTTTCCGGTTAATCAAAATAATATAAATGAACCCGGATTTGTCCCTATTCTCAGTTATGAAAAATTTCGCCCAGGAACTGGGGGGCAATTCAGTTATTCAAAACCGATCCGTAACTGAACCTTGTGCGAAGCATTTCCTGTCGGCTGTTATCTTTTTTTGATTTAGTAACGAGCGAAGGACGTGTTACGTTTCATCAAATGTGTCAATTGTATGACATAAAAGTTACTGAATCAAAAAACTATGGCAGCCGACGGGAAACGCTCCACATATGGTTCGGCTATCGAGCGGTCTTGAATAACTGAATTGGGCACCTGGTAGTTAAAACGCGCGCGATCTCTCATAGAAATAGTAGAAAACTGTTTTCTTCTTAACATTAACCGATATCGATTTTTTTATCTGATTAAAATCATACATTTCTATGCTTCTGCGGTTCGCTTTTTTCAAATTTCGATGTAGTACCGAGGTTCAAAAATAAAAAGTGTGAATTTTGAAAAAAGCAAACCGTAGAAGCGCAGCCATTAACAGCAGCCATTAACCACATAAAAAAGTCGAAATCGGTAAGGTAGAAATATTTTTTTCCTGTTGAATGAAAAACGCGTAATTTGCTGGCAAAAGAACGCGCGACAACGATGCGGTTGCAGCTTATATTTACACATTGTGCTGTATGTACTTACGTACGGAGAGCAGACACCACTCATAGCTACTTTGTTACATTCAACTGCGGCGAGAGCGCCGCACCTCACTCAGTGGCTTACTAGTGAAATGAGAGCTTTTGACGTTTTGCACACACCATAGATGTAATTCTACGTTGCAAGTATCAATCGTATCGTATAATCGTAGATAAACGATGTAATTATTACGCGTAATTTGCTGGCAAAAGAACGCGCGACAACGATGCGGTTGCAGCTTATATTTACACATTGTGCTGTATGTACTTACGTACGGAGAGCAGACACCACTCATAGCTACTTTGTTACATTCAACTGCGGCGAGAGCGCCGCACCTCACTCAGTGGCTTACTAGTGAAATGAGAGCTTTTGACGTTTTGCACACACCATAGATGTAATTCTACGTTGCAAGTATCAATCGTATCGTATAATCGTAGATAAACGATGTAATTATTAAGCTGTAACGCTGTTTTGTTTATTTTACCAAAAATGTGACAATAATTTGGTTCTGGGGCCTAATTCAGTTATTCAAGACCGCTCGATAGCCGAACCATATGAGGAGCGTTTCCCGTCGGCTGCCATAGTTTTTTGATTCAGTAACTTTTATGTCATACAATTGACACATTTGATGACACATTTGTAACACGTCCTTCGCTCGTTACTAAATCAAAAAAAGATAACAGCCGACAGGAAATGCGTCGCACAAGGTTCAGTTAAGGATCGGTCTTGAATAACTGTATTGGTCCCCAGATAGCTCGTACGTAAGTACATACCTACCTACATCTCAATATTTACATAACATTATTATAAGTTTTCCCTAACCTCTATACAACAGAATTTAGGCCCTATTGATATTATTATTATAAATAATAATAATAATATTATCAATTTATTATAAAAGTAAAAATTTTGAATTTTATTGTTTATTCTATAAAGGTAGGAAAAAATTAAACATCCAGAAATTTCATTTCGTTTTAACAAGAGTGACATTCAATTCCTTTATTATCCAAGTGACTGCATCTAACATATTTGTTGGAGGGAACATAATTTTTTCGTAGTATTTCTTAATAACGTAAAATAGAAACGACGGTTCGTTTATGTTTAGATCTCTGCCTTCTTCATATAGGTTGTGATAACGTTTCGGTCTTTGTAATCTTTTTGATGGCTTCGTTGTTTCTGTTATGTATGAAGGAGATTTCAGAGGAAGTTTTGTGATGGATAAAGGAGCTCTGATGAACACCGGCGAATGTTTAGAGATTTTCTTTATTATTAAAGAACTTGTGTGATTTTTAAGGATTCCAGGCATGCGGTTAAGGTTGAAGTTGCGTGTTACTGGTATCTGAAATATATAAATACAAAGTAGAATATATGTTTTCAATTTAATTTCGGTCCCGAGGCCAAAGCGTTGGGAGGGGAGATACTCGCTCCGGTTCGTTTCTGGTACAAAGAATCTCCGTGGCAATTCAGCGTGGACACGCTTCTAGTTCATGGGAACCTTTTCGCCAGGAACAATCCGGGGCGGGCTTTTTTTGACTAGTTTTACATAGTAATTATTAATATTTTGTTTTTTATTGCCTATTTAATTAGTTTTTAAGTTAGTTATTGTGATACTTTATTGTGAATGATGACTAATAAAATTTTATTTAATGTGTAGTAATAAGTATATTTTAATAATTTAAGCACCGTCAGGTCTTTTTCCAAGCAGGTATTATATTCTAAGTTCTCGATTGGAGATCACGCACTGGCACGCGCAGCGTAGGAAGACCAGCCACAAGATGGACGACGATTTCGTACGACGGGCAGGAAGACGCTGGATGCAAGCCGCTTCCATCAGGTCTTGGAGACTCATCCATGGAGGAGGCCAATGTCCAGCAGTGGACTTCTTGTGGCTGATTATCCTCGCACTCGCTAGTACTCCGATTTTTTTTTGCCCACTTGGCCAATTTTGCTCATACATACATCATTCATCGAACTTGAGCATTGTATTTGCTTAAGCTTTTCAACGCCTTTGCCTAAAATAAATTTCCGTGCCTATTCAGAGCCATGGATATCAAAATTTATTTTGAAAATTACTTAGACATCTTGAAAAATTACGTGGGACAAAACGCGACGAAAACTCCACATCATGAGATAGAGGAGACAAAACAGATAGATAAACAAGCTGTCTGAGAAAAACAGGGACTATGACTATATAAGTATATTGTATTGGTATGACTAAATATGAACTACAGAACTCTAAAAAACCATCGCTGTTTGTATCACTATGCAGTTGAAACCGTGGGGCACAGCTAGTGTTAATTCCCTACCGAATTGTTAGAATTTTATGATTATAATAGTAGAAAAAATGTATCACCGATAGTTAAACAAATTTAGAAAATAATGTGTTATAACTTATAGCTAATATTTGAGAAATATTTGAATATTTAAATTTTTTGAATAGTTGTAATTTGTTTAATTGAATATTACATTGTAACCCGTATAAAGGCTCATACATTGATATCGCGAACGATGACCTCGGGAAAACTTTCTTAACTCTGAAGTCAAATTACCTACTTTCAAATGGTTAAAATTATATAAGGTCTTTATAAGGTATATTATAGTATTTAAATAAAAAATATATTATAGTATTTTTTATGTAAATTCTATTAAGTTTTGCTTTAAGTATATGTGCTGTATAAATTCTTGCATGTGGTTTAAACATGTAATTGAAGTGCCACTCAACATGTATTGTGTCTCAATTTTGTACCTTATTTTTATTGAATTGTCTTAGTGGTTGCTTTGTTGGTGTGCCATTCATCATCATCATCATCTCAGCCATAAGAAGTCCACTGTTGGACATAGGCCTCCTCCATGGATTTCCAAAAAGACCGATTGGAAGCGGCTTGCATCCAGCGTCTTCCCGCCACTTGTATGAGGTCGTCTGTCCATCTCGTGGCTGGTCTTCCTACGCTGCGCTTGCCGGTACGTGGTCTCCACTCGAGAACCTTTCGGCCCCATCGGCCATCAGTTCTACGTGCTATGTGCCCTGCCCACTGCCACTTCAACTTGCTAATCCGCTGTGCTATATCGGTGACTAAAATGCCATTAAAATAAATAAATAACTTATAAAAATTTAATTATAATTAAACATGTCAAATATATAAAGCAACTTACTATCAACAACATCACGATAACAACTATCATATTTACTGATTCTGAAAATATTAAGAGTTTGCACGTCGCATGTGAAATCAAGATTGCCTTTTCAATCGTTTCCGGTGTCTTATATAGAAAAATTCGACAAAACACTAATAATAATCCATTATCTGAATTAGATCGATCACATCACAAACCAAATAACAATTAGTAAGATCTATTGTTCATTGTTAAATAATAACATGAGTTGCGAGATATGGAGACGGGAACGCGTCATGAAATCAGAAATGAATCTTTGCATTTTTGGTTCCATAGACCGTAGAAGAACATAATTATTGGTTAACGGTTAGTTGGTTATTATGGTTAACGCGAACCACGGTAAATATCCCGTTAATAATAATAGTGTTTTAACATAATTATTATAGTTTAAAAAACTGAAAAAAAAAACAGACTTCAAAATACGCAATTTGTTTACTTGGATAAAAAATTTCAGTTAAGTAATTATCAAAAACAATTTATAACTGGCGGAGTAATCACTCAACAAACATACAAAAAACATATAGTCGAATTGAGAAACTCCTTTCTGGAACTCGATTAAACACTTGCCTATTTATTACTTAGTTGCATTTTAGCGATTTAGTGTAACTTAAACAACTAAACTAAAATAGACGTCACTATCATTCCCATTCACCACAGGACACAGGTCCCATTTCACTTCAGGACTAGCAGAAAGTCGGCGAATTACCACACATTTCTCGTTGAAATGCCAAAAATACGTACTCAGCGATATTAATCCCCATTCTTGTTGCGTACTGCACAGGAACGGAATTCTTTCCCGCCATCTCTGTTTCATGTGACCTACAATCTCGGAATTTTCAAGACTAGAGTGAATAAATATCTTCTAGGTCGACGAGCTCCATCCTCGGCCACACCGTCGCTTAACATCAGGCGAGTTGGTGGTCAATCGTAGATCTATCTTGCATAAAAAAGAGGTCGACCTTAATACCAATTTGCTATCTATTGAAGCTGTATAAATCATACCTAAAGCACATAATTCTTGGCCATAATTATTATAATTATCTAACTCATAACATAATTTCGTTACAAAAGAAACACCGTTTTTATTTTTATTTGAGCAACATATTTTTATGTTTGATATGTTTTATACGTGACAATGGAGAAACATATCTTATTAACATATTGATATGATTGACATCTTTTCTTCTTATGCATGGATCTAATTTTTTGTTTAATCATGTATTTTTTTATTTATTTTGTAAGTGCGAATATTTCGTTAGTATTAATTTTTTGACATGTAATTTTATTTTAAATAATTTAATTGACGTATTATGTTTACAATAATTCTTCATATTTATTTATCAAGTACCTATTGTTGTATTGCACAAGAATGGAATTCGTTGCCGCCATCTCTGTTTCCTGAGACCTACAATCTTGGAATTTTCAAGGCTAGAGTGAATAGATATCTTCTAGATCGACGAGCTCCATCCTCGGCCACACCGTCGTTCAACATCAGGCGAGTTGGTGGTCAATCGTAGATCTATCTTCTATAAAAAAAAAGTTGTATTGTTTTTATAGATTGTCACGCGCTTTGGCGTACAGCTGTAAGCGTGGCAATAATTTATAAATATGTAAATAAATCACATCAAATCAAACATCCCACTTTCTTTGGATCTAATAGTTTTTTCAGGATATCATCCTTTTTGCCGATCTTTATCGGTAAAACTTTCATTAACTTCAGTTTCCTGTCCAAATCCTTAAACAGTGATCTCTTCAGAATTGGCACTCGCCAGGGTTTTATTGGAATTTTTAATTTAGGCAAATGAAAAAATGGCAATGGACGGAAAAGTTTTGGTAAGAAGATGTTTGGTAAGGGAAGTCGAATCGGCGGTAGAATTGGTAGAATTGGTAAAATTGGTATTATTGGAAGCATAGGTAACGGAGACAATATCGATCTTGGTAATTTCTTCGATGGCTTTGATGTTTCTATTATTTTTAAAGGTTGCGGTTTTAAAGGAAGTTTTGGAGTGGATAAGGGAGCCGTGGTTCTTGATAACCCAGAGTTGATGTTGATGAACACCGGTGAATGCTTAGAGATCTTCTTTATGATTAAAGGGCTCGTGTATTTTTTTAGGTCTCCAGCTATGAGGCCCAGGTTGAGGTTCTGTGTTACTGGTATCTGAAAAGATAAATGTTTGAAAAACTGAAACAATCGACTTTAATAAGCGCACTCTCGAACCATATAAGTAATGGGAGATAAACTTCTCTATATCTGGAGCAAAATTGATAAAAACTCTAATGGAAGCTTTACAAAAAAAACCGGACAAGTGCGAGTCAGACTCGCCCACCAAGGGTTCCGTACAAACTAAATAAAAGGGGGAAATCATATTTTTTTTTTATATTTTCCTTCATAGACCGAAAAATATACATCGTAAAAATATTTAACACATTTCTTGCTCGAGTGGTGAGCAAGAAATGTGTGAGTTCCGTTTTTTCCTGTTGAAATCTCTCAATAGGAAAAAACGGAACCCTTATAGGATCACTTTGTTGTCCGTCTGTCCGTCCGTCCGGGTGTCAAGTCCTTTAGCTCGGGAACGCGTAAAGGTATCGAGTTGAAATTAAAACTATATACGCAGATACATAGTATCTTGCTGCAGAAAGAAAAATAAAATTTCTCAGTTTTCGTAAAAAAAAGTTACAGCCGAATATGTCGTAAAAACGCACATTCGATACTCACAGAGGAATCGAAACCGTTCTATACTTCCCGTTCGGTACTTCCCGTTGACCAAGAACTTTAAATTTTTAGCGTTCCGTACCTACGTACGGAACCCTAAAAATTAAAACACTTCCGCAATTGACAAAAATAATCGACGTAGGTACATGGAAAATATGCAAATAATAATAATACATGCAGTTAATAAAATAATACAAAATAGAATGTGTTTTCTATTGAAGGTTTTAGTAAAAGATATCAATCAGAATGTAGGTATATACCTGTTTGATTAATATGTTGACAGATAATTTTTAAGCTATTGCATAGCTTCTATCGCGGGCCTTGAGCGTGGAGACCGAATCCAGAAATTCCGTAACGAAAATAACCTAACACACCGCGCGTAAAGCTATTATGCAATAGCTTTACCGCGGCAGTCTCCGAGTGCCACACGTCTTTTTTTTATTACTATTAGTGTTTTGAGACTATCCAAAAGCCTCTCAAACAAATTTTAAAGCATTTTTTAAAATAAATTCAAATCAATCAAGGAATATATTACCAATTCTTCCAATATATTTCCAGTTCATGAGAAATTCAAAAGTTTGGTATAGTAGGTAGATCTAATCATCATCATCATCATCTCAGCCATAAGAAGTCAACTGCTGGACATAGGCCTCCCCCATGGATTTCCAAAAAGACCGATTGGAAGCGGCATGCATCCACTGCCCGCCACTTGTATGAGGTCATCTGTCTATCTCGTGGCTGGTCTTCCTACGCTGCGCTTGCCGGTACGTGGTCTCCACTCGAGAACCTTTCGGCCATCGACCATCAGTTCTACGTGCTATGTGCCCTGCCCACTGCCACTTCAACTTGCTAATCCGCTGTGCTATATCGGTGACTTTGTACGTCTACGTATCTCTTCATTTCTGATTCGATCTCGTAGAGAGACTCCGAGCATAGCCTTCTCCATAGCTCGTTATTTTATAGTGGAGGTTAGAGCGAGAAAAGATGTTAAAAGCATGTCTATGTCTGTTGTCTTCGATACAGTGTTATATTGGCGCACCATTATCGCTAGTAGAGGTTACAGCGAGAAAAGATGTTAAAAGCATGTCTATGTACTCTTATGTTGTCTTCAATACAGTGTTTGTTATATTGGCGCAACATTCTCGCTAGTGGAGGTTAGAGCGAGAAAAGATGTTAAAAGCATGTCTATGTCTGTTGTCTTCGATACAGTGTTATATTGGCGCAACATTCTCGCTAGTAGAGGTTACAGCGAGAAAAGATGTTAAAAGCATGTCTATGTCTGTTGTATTCGATACAGTGTTTGTTATATTAGCGCACCATTCTCGCTAGTGGAGGTTAGAGCGAGAAAAGATGTTAAAATATGTTACTCAGTGTTAGATCTTTACGCGACTTGCTGTTTACTTTTCTACGGGCAAGCCTGGACACTTGGATAATATTTTACCAGTTATTTTGTTATAAAAACCAAATTAATGAACCGATTTTGAAAAAATAAATATATGAGACCACTTCTGAAGTATGGCCTACTGAGTAAAAAAAACATCAAAATCAATGCACGATTGGCAGAGTGATCGGTGAACAAAAATACAAAAGAAAAACACAGACGAATTGATAACCTCCTTCTTTTTGGAAGTCGTTTAAAAACACAATTACAAAATAATCAAATATATAAATAAAACTACTTACTAGCAACAACGTCACAATAACAATTATATTAGCTGATGTTGAAAGTGTGATGAGTCCACCCATCGTGAGTAAATTCAGCTTTGCTTAAACCTTTTTCAATTGTTTCCAGTGTCTTATATACAGAATTGGACAAAACACGTTAATTATCCTTATCTTAGGGAGATTAATCACGTCAAAATTCAAGTTATATAACAATGGTAACATTCATTGTTTATGGTTAAGAGCTTAAGAGGGTCGCTGAGATCTTACGGCCTTACCGAAAAACGTTACTTAACTTAAAGCATTCATCATCATAATTCAGCCAGGATTTCCAAAAAGGCCGATTGGAAGCGGCTTGCATCCAGCGTCTTCCCGCCACTTGTATGAGGTCGTCTGCCCATTTCGTGGTTGGTCTTCCTACGCTGCGCTTGCTTAACTTTAAGCATTGCTTAACATTATTTTGTCAACTTCTCGCTGACAAGTAATGACACTTGTGGAAAGAAGACAGAGAATTTAAGACGATGGTTAAAGTTACGTAACGTTTTTCGGTGGGGCCCTTAATTTTCACCAGTCTTATAATACTTACTTATTTGTATAATACAGAGCAGTCACTCTCCGTTCTCCGCCAATCTCAGGTTCCTCCCCTGCGACCGTCTTTTGATTTCAATTTGATTTGTTGAAGTTTTCTGATAAATTAATATTATAAAAGTAAAATAAACTGTCTGTCTCTCTGTCTGTTTATAACATATTCACAGCTAAACGGTTGAACTAATCGTTATGAAAACAGATTCTTTAGGACCTAGAGAAGGACATAAGTAATAATAAAAGTACCATTTCGTAATCTCATTTGACAAAAGAGTGATTTTACAAGAAATCAAAAGGATGCTCGAGGTGGACAGATGACCACATACAAGTGGCGGGAATACGCTGTATGCAAGCTGCTTCCAATCGGTCTTTTGGAAGTCCATGGGGGCGGCCTATGTCTAGCAGTGGACTTCTTATGGCTGAGATGATGATGATGAAAGGATGCTCATTTAAATAAATTCCACACCACTTCTGTAACTCATGCAGAAAATATATCTTTGCATGTAGACATACATATACATAGACATACACATACATGCATATTTTTTTTCTAACAATGCACTCAACATAATATTAAGGTCGAGATTAAAGCGCGCAGCTATCTCTCTCGCGCATCACAACATTTTTAAACATAATATAAAATCATTGAGTAGGGATATTAAAAAAGTTAGTGCTAAATTTGTTTATTTAGAGAGGTGAAACGATGATTTTACATGTTTAAAAAGGTTGAGATGCGCGAGAGAGATAGCTGCGCGCGTTGAGCGAATTCTTAAGTGTGACTAGCTCTGCAAAAAAACTCCTTCGCTCTGCAGTCGGGTCTTTTGTTTATTTTTGTATGCATATACTTGTTATTTGTTAGATATACGATATTATATAATTTGTCTATGTTACGTCCTCATACTCTGATTAAAACAAAAGCACTGAACAATAAAAAGAATAATTGCAAAGAAACGATTACAAAATCATGCTGTTCGTTATTCGTAGTTCTAATAATAAAATCTATTGAAATATTTTTCATAATAGTGATTCCTATATCATAACTCTTATGTAATATATTATCAATAAACTTTAACTAATCAACACGTTTTAGTCTTCTAGATTTTTTATTTGATATCAAGTTGACCACTTGCATCATACAGTATGATAAGCTGTAATATTACAAATATCACGTATAAAACACAAAATGTCAACAACGAAGCTTTATATACCTGTATTTTATACTTTTGAACGTACAAGTGGATAAAATTTGGCTTGTTAAATGATGGGGGGTCAAAAATTGTTTTGGTCCTCCATTTCTGTTCTGCTGCTAATTTCAAACTACGCTGTAGCATGCTCCGAAAAAGATTTATGTTTGGTACGTCCATTATAACTCATATCCACATTTTCAATCATTTTTTATAGTTTTTTATGGTGAAACAATTAATATTTTTTTTTTCTAGATTGAAGCCCTGAAAGAAATGAAGGAGTGCAAAAAAGCAGTGCTCGCTTCGTAAGTTGAGTGACTAGTGTGGTTTGATTATTTTAAACTTTTTTATAACTAACGATGAATTACTTTTTCCAGGCTCTTGAAACCTCTTCTGCTAGAAAAACTAGGTAAGTTATTATATTTATTTATCATTCGTATAGAAACATGTAAGTTCAATACATTTTATGTATATTTTAACTAGCTGAAGCCCCAAAGTTTTCCCCGTTAATGTTTCGGGATAAAATATAGCCTATAGTTATTCCAAGTTGTCAGTATTTTTAATTTCATTTCAATCCGTTAAACTGATCAACAAACACGTTAACTTTCTCATATGTAATATTATTGAGATAAGATATCTACTAAAGCCAATTTGCTATATTTTTCACAGAAAAGAAGAAAGATAAGTGTTGTTTTGAGCCACTTGCGCCGCCGCCAACTATAGTTTTGATGCCAGCGACGCCGCCGGTGCCACCACCTTGCGCGTCGCCTATGCTGTTTCCACCACCGCCTCCTTTGCTCCTGCCCGCTCCACCACCAGCTCCATATCTGCTCCCGGCGCCAGCACCAGCGCCGATTTGTCTCCCCGCGCCCGCTCCCGCACCGATGTGCTTACCAGCTCCAATGCCTATGTTTCTCCCCGCTCCACCCGCGCCTATGATGTTGCCCGCACCAGCACATGCGCCGATGTTTCTTCCCGCGCCAGCTGCTCCTCCTCTATGTTTCGCACCACCAGCGGCACCTTTACCGCCAGCCCCTGGTCCCATGGTGATAAACCTGGTGCCACCACCACCACCGATGTGCTCATCTTGCTGTCATCCACCACCCCCACCTGGGATTCCAATGACAGCGTTCATGCTCCCTCCACCTGTTCCAGTCACCCTAGAACCCAAGCCTTTACCAAAACCGTGCGGCAAATGTGGAGGATTATGTCCTTTAATGCACCATTGCTAAACTTGTAAAACATATTAGGTACTTTGTAACACCAGGCTACTCCAATAATCTGGTATAAAGAGTGTGGCATGCTTCAAGAGTGATAGACATAATTGTAGCCAATAATATAGCACCAGCTGTTCTCGATATTCTATCTCTCGAAATCAAGGCGGCATGCTTCAAGCGTCATGTTTTGAGCATCAGTTTTATGGCTAAGGACCCATAATATTATATCTCTCTCGAAAAGGGCGTCACCCGTTAAGCGTCAAGCATTAGTTTTGTGCCCGGAGAACTTTAATTCATGTTATCTAATTACTTGAATAACGATGTCATATCTTCTAATTTTTATGTAGTTATATTTATTGTAAAACTTTATGTAAGCAAGAATTTTAATAAAATATTTTACCCAAGCAGCGTTTTCATAATTTATTCAGTTTGTCAACCTTGTTTGTTTGTTTGGAAAACAGCACGTATCGATATCAGAGCTCCAAACCAATAATTTAGCTTGCATAATACTTACGCCCAAACTGGTTACCGATGCATTTCATAATTTATGAGATAGGTACAGACACGCACTAAATTCTCAATCTGTAAAATAAATTTCAATATGTAGTATTGTCAGCGTGAATTTGAAGTATAAATAATATGTACATTCATGCCAAAGTCCAGCTTTCTAGTACTAATAGTCTTTGAGCAAAGCCTCGGACCGACAGACAGACGGACATGGCGAATCTATAAGGAGTCCTTGTTTACTACAGAACCCTAAAAAGATATACTTATGCAATGCTTGACACGGAGTCAAAGTTACCCATGTTGACAGTAAGTCTTCATAATATTACTGATATAGCTGATATTATCAGCTTTAACAAAAAAAAAATATATATAACTAGTCATACAAATACGCCGTCCAATATTCCACCGTGCAGGGTTCCCCGTTTAGAGTTTAGCTGATATTGAATTGTATTACATGTATTACATATTGAAGTGTAGTTCTTGTGAGAAACTTTTGTTAACGCTTGTACAAACTGAATATCATGAGAATTGCGGACCTGGATTTTGCTGACATTCATGTTTATACCTTTGTAATGATAAGGTATTTCCATAATGCTGTTCTCGACAATAGCAGCATTTTTTAGGTATAAAGTGGTTCGCAGTATTGTCATTCTAGCCTGCTGGCAGCCTTTGAGTAAGAACAATATATCATCATCATCATCTCAGCCACAACAAGACCAATGCTGGACATAGGCCTCCCCCATGGATTTCCAAAAAGACCGGTTGGAAGTGGCCTGTATCCAGCATCTTCCTGCTACTTGTATGATATCTTCTGAATAAATTAGAACAATATAACATTGAAATGTACAAATTTTAAAGGATTTATTGTCCTTTTTGTTTCATTTCAATGAGTAGTACATTTATAGCTGCAGATATGTTTCCAGATATTTTGTTATATAAACCAAACTACAACACCGATTTTGATAAAATTTCTATAGGCCCAAATCCCAATAGGAAAGTATATTCTTTAAAAAAAACGAATACGGTTTATAAATGACGAATTATGCGGTAACAAATATAAAAAATGAAATATAAATTAAAATAAAAAAATATTATTATTAAATATAAAAAATACGACCGAATAGAGAATCTCTTTTTTTGAAGTCGGTTAAAAAAATATATGAAAATTTGATTTTTGTTTTGGTTTTTCATTAAAAATAATAATGTTTTATTATTCAGTTTCCACATTTTACAATTACATTTTTAACCGACCAGGGATTGCTTTTAGAATAAAACTACATGTTACTCGCCGGATCTTAGTCGTAATAAATTTAGAACAAAAATCTTTAAAACTTAAATTAGTCCAAATATTTCATTCAAAAATTTCATTAGATTCGGCAGGACACAAACACACACCTTTTTTTCCTTCACAGAGCAAAATCATTTCATTCGTGAAATATATAAGCATGGCTTCGCTGCGACGTTTGCCTGCCAGCCAGCGGCGCTTGATGCCATCCACCGATACGGCCTGCAAGGTGTCCTTTATTTCAAAGAGACTGGTGATACCTTATTAGAGAAGGTAAAACCAATTAAATTATTAGTTTTGATCAAAGACTTTCCATTACATGGACGTAAAGCAGTGCCGGATTTACACTTTTGCCGCCAGTAGGCTATAAAACTTTTGCCGCCCCTACTGATCTTGAAAATAGATACCTTAGTTCAAAATCATATTAATTACAGTACGGAAGCGCACTGCAAAAAGTACACCTCATCGACTAACAGGATGACACCTATTTGAGTTTCTATAGGGATTTAACGTATTAGTATAAAAACATGAGAAAACCGGTGAACTTGTTTGACTTTTATCCTCTGAAAAAGAGTGGGCGTCCTCTGAAATCTGCTCCCCTAGGACGCTGCCGATCCTAGGCCGCGGCATATACGGCCTATTGATAAATCCAGGACTGACGTAAAGTCTAAAACAAAATTCAAATATATCAACAATGACGAACTTGACTGTGACTAGAAGTCACAGTCTAAGTCACGTAAACAGTCATTTTCAAATTTAAGTCTTGCCTCAGTATAATGATGGCGACTTTACTAGAAGCTTCTATCGAGTTTTGCCGACAATGTAAAATCGCTTCCTAAAATTCGACGCTTCCATTTTCAGCTAAGTAGGTATTGTTCTAGTTTTAGTATTTTTCCTCATAGTTACTGCGAAAACCTTACAAACTCGCCGTATCTGTATGTCTGGCCATAAGTCTCAGCCCTTTTACTCAAAGACTATTTGCGTAACATGACAAAAACTTGGCAGATAAATGTATTCAACAAACCGCTACAAAATGCCGTAGTATTTAAAAAAAAGTAATAAATAGGAACTATGTACATGTAAAGAAGAGATGAAGTTTTAGCCGATTAAGCAGTTGTTTTTTTAACCATAGACTTAAACTCTAGACCACCTTTCAATAAAATTCGCCGCTAGTTTCCTCGAAGCCATATTATTCTTCATTTGTTGCTCTAGTTGAAATGGGACCACTTCTGCGGACGTTACGTATGGCTGGTGGTGGGAGACAGCATACCGTCAGCTCTCAACCACGTCCGGTACGACGCTGGAATTACTCTGCTGCAAACGAAGAATCCAGGGAATAATACTTTCGGTAGGAGCAGACATAATACTGGTTATTGAGCTAAAAATGTGTTTATCTACCTATCAATGTGTTTATCTACCTATCTTAGATTTTTTGTATTTGTCAGAAACCGTTCAATTTGTTTTGCTACTTAGATAAGACACAATAATTCTTGTTTTGCTTTGTCTTATATAATAATTGAAACATAATGTATATCCGAAATTGCTAGATGTAGATATATTATGATGGAAGGTGTGTTCCTTGTAAAATGTAGGTACCTAATCGATAAGAAAAGGCCTTATTCTCATACGGACAGATTCTCAAATGTATGAATTATCAAAAATTAAATATCTTCCACGCTGGACTGGGAGAAAAAGAAAAACTTAGAATTTACCAGCTGCATTTCTTCAGGCATGCTGTAAAAGTCAGTTAAGGGCCTTAAGGGGAATTAGTTTAGGAGTTAAGGGAAATTGGCTTTAATGTAGCCGATAGAATGTCCTCCTGTCACTGCACACCAACATTACATCTTACTCTCTTATCTCTTCTGACCCGCTAATATAAATTTCATAGTTTCTTTGCGCACTCTGTCTCGTATGTAGGTACACTAATTCACTTCCCTCCTAAACCATACAAAATTTAACTGAGAGGTATAATATTTTCAGCAACTAATTCAAAAGAAAGATTTATCTTGGAAGACATCCATGTGCATCCTCGTGATGGGGCGACGTCACACCCGTGGGGAAGTTGGCATGAAGAGTCAGGGCTGAAAGTAACGCACGAGCGAGAGCGAATCCTAAGGAGACAGAATTTTAGCGGATATCCTCTTCGAATTGCGACACCGGTAAATACTCAACGTCATCAACAATGCAGAGTGAATTAGCAAGTCGAAGTGGCAGTGAGCAGTGCACATAGCACGCAGAACTGATGGTCGATGAGGCCGAAAAGTTCTGCTGTAAAGATCACGCACGGCATTTGCAGCGATTCCTACGCTGCAATTGCCGGTGCGTGATAAGCCACGAGGTAAACAGACCCCATATAAGGCGCAGGGAAAAACTGATTGTAAGCAGCTTCTAACCAGACTTTTGGTATTCTATGGGGGAGGCCTCTGCCCAGCAGTGGACATAATTTTTCATATATTAACCTTCAAAAACCGTCAGATATGATGTGAAATGGTTGTATAGTCTAAATCTTAAATTCTAAAGACTTTAACGACCATTATACATCTGATAATTAAAAAGTTCTCCACTTTCTCTTACAAAAAGCAGAAAGCAAGGAGTCCCGTTATTGTGTAGAAATCAATCAAGAAGTCACCATTGAGAGTGTTGCTTTTTCCCACAGTTGGGGCAGTACTCCCCAGAGTGGTATAACGGATCCCACTTGGAGTACTTGGTAGACGGAAGCCTAATCGAGTTGGACGCTAGTATTCGGTGTGGATACGCTGCTTCAGTTTTACTCCTGCAACTACTGAATGCTACGTGAGTAAATAAATATTGCAAATATTGTAAATAATTATTCACCTCACTCCGTCCACGATTGTATAAAGTAATCTTATTTTAAGGGTTTTTGGCGGGGACGTCTTAGTAACGTGTTGTTGATTTGTTTTATTTTCGTAAACTTGTGTTATTTTGAACATTAATGCTATAAAAATGGTAGTGTTTTATTCATTAAGTGTTCGATAAAGTGCGTGAGTGTGGGCAAGTGAAATGAAGCAGTAAAACGTGTGATTTTACGTTGTCGGCAAAACTCCATAGAAGCTTCTAGTAAAGTCGCCACTACTTTACTTAAGCAGGACTCGACTTATAAATTGACTGTATACGTGACTAGAACATTTACAACTTGTTTTATTCAAGAAACTTGAAAAAATCCTAATACTTGACACTGGCCAATGCTTTAATGCGGGTCCAATACAAAAAAGAAGAAGAATCTTATTTTAAGAGAATCGTTGTACGTGCATTTATACTTCGCGCATTTTTACGTACAATCCTAAATTGTATGTAAAAATGCTTTGTTGATTGAATGTGTTGTTGTATAAGTAAAACCCTAACTAATATTAAGAAATAATTATAGTTAAAAAAACTGAAATAACCGACTTCAAAATATTATGCAATTCGTTTACTTGTATGACATATATTTTAAGCTAAATTAATAATGAAAACCAAAATACTGAAAAGATTTTGATAAAATTAATTTATTAGAGAACCATCCCTGAAATATGACCTACTAAATAAAAAAGAATCATCAAAATCAATTAATATCGTCATCTCAACTCATTTCACACGCATATTAAATTTCACACAAATCAACTACTTTCTTAGGTCTACCTCTCCCGGCCCTACCGCTTACCACCATGTTTACGGCCCTCATACGTAAATAGCTATCTTCCCTTCTCATGACCGTACCATTGTCACCAAAACACTACTCACTGTGAGTAGTGTTTCGGTGACAAGTGCTACTTTCAGATTTCCTCTAACATACTCATTTCTGATCTTATCCAATTCTGTTATCCCACACATCCATTTCAATATTCGCATCTCCGCTGCATGCAATTTCCTTCCATTCTTTCCTTTGGTGGCCCACCACTCTGATCCATACATCACGACAGGTCTTATAATGATCTTTTAAATCTGCCCCTTTATTTTAAGGGGCATTCGGGCGTCGCAAATAGTTCCCGGAACCTGCTGCTACTTCATCCAACTTATTATATTCTTAACATCTCTGTTAATATCGCAGTCGTTTTGGAAGATAGAGCCGAAGTAACTAACTCCGGAGTAGACTGGAAAGGATACACCAAGGCAATTGGAATGAAACTGAATAGACCCCCAAAATCACAAGATAAATGTTCTGTTTTGGTTCTACTGATCTCTGTACTAGATATTTAATTTAATTAACTTCTAGCGAAGTATTAATTTCGACGGAACTATGGGGAGCAACCATCCACAACGACAGTATGTCCGTGATGCTGCAGCATGGGAGCTCTGACGTCAGCGGCGCCATTCTCAGGGTACTGATGAACCGCATCGGGAAAGTTGATTACGTCATACCTCTATGGCCATTTAGGTAAGCATGTTTAGCATCACATAGAAATAAAAATTCTTGAGCTTGGTGTTGCCAATTTTAGTAAGTAATAACGAAACAAAAAAAAATGAAAAATAACTGTAGACAAAATGATATAATTAAATTAAACATCTCAATTATTTTTTGTTTTGTTTCCAAAAACGAAACTATGTAGGTTAGGGTATTTTTGTCTTCAAATATCTGTATAAAAATCTTATCCAGAATCGGGTTATTTTAACCCGATTCTGGATAAGATTTTTGTGTTTAATATAATAAAAAGAAAAACAAAATACCCCACTGCGAAAGGCACTAATAATATTTGAACAATTGAATTTATACTTTTAACCGACTTCCAAAAATGACGAAGTTCTCAATTTGACTGTATTTTTTTTGTATGTTTGTTACGCGATTATTTCGCCAATTATTAATTGATTTTGATAACTATTTTTTGTTTGATAGATTAATAAATACTTCATAGGTAGTCCCATATAAATTTTATCAAAATTGGTACAGTAGGTACTTTGTTTTTAAAACAATATATCTGAAAAAGTACGTCATCCACGAAATTGCGTATTTTGAAGTCGGTTGTTTCAGTTGTTTTTTTTTTTATTATTATAATTATTGTAATCACTCTTTAAAACCCTTCATTTTGATATTTAACTTTTGGTTTGGGAGATTTTTTTAATGAAAATGTATAAATGCTCCTGAGAGTGTTTGAGCAATGTTACATCAAAATCGGTTTAGCCGTTTTAAAGTTTTATTTGTGATTGTTCGTTTTACATAAAATCATGTCTATTTACCCTTACAAGGTAGGCAGAGCATCAAAAAATATGAGGCCGTTTGACGCCACATTTGACAGTGGTTAAGGGGTTAAATAGGAAGGAGAAGGTTTTAGGGGGTTAGAAGGTTTAATGTTGGCCTGCATTGACAGGTGATCAGCCCATCACCTACATAAACAACAATTTACCTACCAATTTTAATTTATGAATGTTCGTGTTATTATAGTGTTGGATTCACATACCTGGCAGAGCGTAAGAGCAGCAGCAACATGTACGTAGAGCCGTTCACAGTGGGTGTGTGGTGGTCCTGCCTCGGCGTCGGCCTCGTCCTCGCGGCTGCTTTACGGACCACGGCTCGCTCCCGGGAGGAGAAGGACGACTCCTACTGCGCTGTACTCGCCACTTTCCTGCAGCAAGGTTAGCAATACTAGCTACTTTCCTGAAACAAGGTTAGCAATACTCGCTACTTTCACGCAGTAAGGTTAGCAATACTAGCTACTTCAATACTTGCTACTTTCCTGCAGCAAGGTTAGCAATACTAGCTACTTTCCTGAAACAAGGTTAGCAATACTAGCTACTTCAATATTTGCTACTTTCCTGCAGCAAGGTTAGCAATACTAGCTACTTTCCTGAAACAAGGTTAGCAATACTACCTATTTTCCTGAAACAAGGTTAGCAATACTCGCTACTTTCACGCAGTAAGGTTAGCAATACTAGCTACTTCAATACTTGCTACTTTCCTGCAGCAAGGTTAGCAATACTAGCTACTTTCCTGAAACAAGGTTAGCAATACTCGCTACTTTCACGCAATAAGGTGAGCAATAATTACTATTTTCCTGCGACTAGGTTAGCAACACTCGCTACTTACCTGTAGTAAAAGTTAATAATACTAGCTACTATCCTGGATCACTTTATCAATGATTGTAACATCATTTAGGCAAAATTTCACTCTGTGATTCTGTGACTCTCTTGAAACTTCAGTCAAATGGTCATGTGCATGTCAAAGACAGTTAATACGTTATGGTCATGCAAACATTTTCATATATTTTGGCTTCACCTACGAATGGAATTCCTTAATGGAACTATAACTCTGTGTAATCACACAGAATTATAGTTCCATCGGTATATACTTTGTGATTCAAAGTAATAAAACTCTGAATCACAAAGTATGTAACGATCTGTTACAATTTTGTTATTGTTTTATTATACAGCCCGTTATCGTCCCAAATTAGACGTACTTACCGTTTCGTCACCGGGTATCATCATTAAGTAAGCTAGGGCCATGTAAATTTTGAAAATGATATATTTCAGACGCAAGCGCAGTTCCAAAAGGCATATCAGGCCGGTGGACGTTCATCGTGCTGTCAGTATGCGCCATGCTAGTTCACGCTTACTACACGTCAGCGATCGTGTCAGCGCTGATGAGCGCCGGCAGCGGGGGCCCGGATTCTCTGCGCTCGCTCGGTGACTCCAAATATGAGATCGCTTCGGAGGACTATGAATATATGAGATATTTGTTCTTTGATGTACGTTGCTTCTCTCTCGGGCTTATTGTCAAACATTTAAGGAAAATTGGCGTTTATGCAGGCGATTGGCTGACCAGCTGTCACTGCAAGCCAACTTTTTGTACATCTTACCCTCTAATTCCCTCTTCTTTGTATTTAACCCTCTAATGATCAAATGCATGGTCTTAGATGTTCTATCTACCCTGTGAGGGAAAAGAGGTTTAAAATAAAATAATCTTCCCGTAATTATATTATGTAGGTAGTTAAAAATAGTGTGTAATTCTGACAAAGGTCACGGACCCTGGTGTCTGTGGAGCTAAAAAATAAATAAATAAAAAATATACCTAATAAGTATAATTTTATGTATGTATAATGTAGTTAAATATGTTGACAGCATTGCGTTTACGTACTGTTTGTTTTCGTAGAGATGTTTAATGTGTTTATATTTTCCAAGTTTAAGGCTTCTATCATCATCTATCATGAATCCATCAATATAGAATAGAGAATACTTACATGTAGCAAAATACACCTGATTATTACAGGTGGAAACAACTTGGGACGACCTAGAATATCTTAAAAGAAAGAAGAAGAATTCTAAGTTTTACCAGGAGCTGGAACGGGGAGTGGACCTCGTCAAGGAAGGCAACACGGCTTTCCACACAGAGTATAATCAGATCTACCCTCATTTCAAGACGTTCAGCGACGATCAGATCTGCAAGTTGCAGCACGTCGATACTATTCCAGAGGTTTGTTTAACGGATAAATGTAATTATATCATTTGATTTTTTGTTTTAACCAATATTTTACCTTTAACATTTGTAAGAAGACCAGCCACGAGATGGACAGATGACCTCATACAAGTGGCGGGAAGTCGCTGGATGCAAGCCGCTTCCAATCGGTCTTTTTGGAAATCCATGGGGGAGGCCTATGTCCATCAGTGGATTTCTTATGGCTGAGGTGAATATTTTACTGGAACCGTTAATTTTTTTAGGGTAAAATGTAGCTATCGTTTATGGTATCTTCATTTCAAAGACAAGAAGACAATTATGTACCACAAACAAGAATTGTATATTCTCTGCATAGAACTCGAGGTCCGGTCTAGGTGATAATCTATTCATTATAGTCTTGAATACTGTATGATTTTCTTATTTTTATGTGAGCTTATCGTTTGATAATTTCTATGGGTACAATTAATTCGAAATAAATTAATTTTGAATTTGAAATGAGCATGAGCAATTAACGCAGAATTTCTACTTATATTGCATTGAATTGGATAGAATCAGTTGTAAAACTTTTGATTACTCGCCAAAATAATTCCGATATAATAATGAAATTGATAAGGAATGCTTTTTCAATAGAAACTTATACATCCCTAGGTGATGACCTGGATAACCGCCACCCCTTACGGGCAGTACACCAACACTCTTCGCGTGGCCGGCACCTGGCTCCTCGAGACCGGCCTTGGAAAGCACCTAGTCACCACACTGCGGGTTCAGAAGCCTCCCTGCAGAGCTCAACTCCTTGCAGAACGAGTCAAGTTCGGAGATGTCGCTCCTCTACTGGGCCTGACCGCGTTTGGAGCAATTCTCTCTTTGGTTATACTTGGATTGGAGATACTTGTTGCTAAAAATACAAAATCTAGAAATAGAAAGCGATCACTTTCGACTGAAAATTTCGTTACAGAAATAGATCATAGGGAATAATAAAAGAATATCAAGACAGATGATAATAATGGATCATGCAAAAATGCCTTGTTCTTCTAGACTTATTTTTAATGTCACATGCATTTGTATTTGTGAAGCTTAATCCACTGAGACTCAAGAGAAAATTAAAGAAAGTACTCATTTGCACGTTACTCAAAAGTGGAGCTAACTTTTATATAGGTATAGGTATTGATGTATCAATAGCTATTACAAATTTTCGTGTCGTTTACGCTTCACTCACGTTATTGGGTCTAAAAATTCCAGCATCTGTAGGGCTATTCACAACTTGTCAGAGTCGGAATCAGGTTGAAAACTATACATACGTATAGGTTTGAAGGTATCAGCCGATTAGACTAGAAGACCATGCACTGTATCTGTTCCTATAGTGAAATCTAATTATAGGAAAAACGTTGCGCATGATATGGAATTGCGTGTACGTTTTTGCGAGACATTATGCATCAAACTACTGTTATATTAATTTAATGAACCTTCTTTAGTTTTTTTTTGTAAAATCACTTTTTTGATACGAAAATGTACGTTAGAATTTGCCAAAAAGCAGATATTTTTTTTGCAAGAGTTTTGTTATTATTATTACAGAAAAGGATATACGCACCCGCTCGCTCAAATGGCGGGGGCACGGCCGTGCCCCCAGATGACACAAAATCTAACGACACCTTGCACATCAATATCGGTCAAGCCATTTAGGCAGTATAAGGTAATATAGAAACATACATAAGCACCCAAATATATACATACAAACACACTCTCGAAAAACATAATCTTCCTTCTTGCGCAGTTGCGTATTAGAAATAGTGAATACACAATCCATAGTCTAAATAGCTATAGCCAATTGAAAAGACACGGAATTGACATTACCTAATTGCTGAGTAACAATATCGCATTGTTAATTGTCTTCAAGTTTCTGTGAATACAGCATTAAAATTATTATGTATTGCTAATCAAAGCATTGTTTTATACTATAAATGTACCTACCCATTATTGACTTACTTCTTATAAGGCGAAATGGTGAAAACTACGCGGTGTTTTTCGAAGATTTCCCGAGGCTTAGTATTTTATAGCGACCTTAGGATCTTTAGATTGACAGAGCCACCAAAGTCCTCCGCATTGAGCCTGACCTTTGTTTGAAACACAGCCGCATGGTAGGAAGTCTGTCGATTTTCTACAGGATCAATTTCGGAGAATTTTCATCTGAGTTGCACAAACTTATTCTAACATCTTAATTCACCCACGGAATTAGTAGAAAGTCGGCACACTACAACCCATAGACATCGTGGATTTTCTTAAGAGTTGCACCGCAATAAAAGGCGAGAGTAACCCCGCAGTGCAGCTCACGAATAAACCGCCTTCCAACATTACTTCTATGTCAATGGCGTCCTCATATGTATCAGCTGTCCCGGGACTTTACTGCTAAAATTGATTTATCGGGCTTGACACACCAAATAATCTAATATTTTAAGCAGTCGCTGTTGCTTAAAACGGCCTGAAATTTATCATCATTGTAGAGCTACCGATGGTAGCAGAGCATTCTCAACCTGATCAAACTATGAACATACCTGATGCTCAGCCCATTATACAATAATACAGCACTTGAATAAAAATTATGTAATTATCATCTCTTGCGCCTTATCGCCACCATTATCCGCACGCACGAATTACATACTCTATCTCAAAAACCACTATCAGCCACTTCTTGAAAACTAAACAAAATTATTGCATCCTTAGATTTTTTATCAGATTTCATATTTTGTTTAAATACATCAGCTTCTTAATATGTGAATTATATTGTATAACAAACGTAGGAGAGTGTACGGTTAGTCTTATTTTATTAAGTTGGTGAATTCTTGGGTTCAGTGGTTTATATTGAGATTCCTAGGAGACACGATGTTGGTTCGTGTGCTGATTCGACTAAGCGCACTATCGATGGGGTTGTCGTATGTGATATGTACTACACCACAGCAGCAGTCACAGGTAAATCTATTCTAACTTCAGACTTCTATTAAAAGCAAAAATTATCTACGTATTTCTTTAATGTAACTTTTCCTTTGACTCGGCAAAAAATTCCTCACGTTCAAGTTATCTCTGTGAACGCGATGTCATTTCGCGTTAAGTTCAAGAAGAAGATTGTCTGGGTGTGTCCCTTTATTACATTTTCACGTTTAAGCAGTTGAACGGAACATTTTGAAAGCTGAATGCAGCTAAACCCTGAAATAATAGAGACAAAGAAGCTGCGCTTTGTCATCTACGTCTTCATCACCATGCGAGAAAACCCGTGGGGCATACACAACTTACTCTTAAACAATATAATATGTTTTTAAGCCCCGACTCAAAAAGAGGGGGGTTATAATTTTGACGTGTGTATCTGTCTAAGTGTGTGTCCGTCTGTGGCATCGTAGCTCTCAATAGGATTTTGATCTAGTTTTTCTGTAGTTTTTTTGAATTTTCTAAACTTGTATTGTATTGTATTGTACAAATTAGATTTATTTTTTGCCAATGACAAAAATGCTGGCCTTTACTTTGGACAAAAAATAAGCATTTCCATTCAGAGAGGAAATACCGCCAGCATTTTGGGCACTCTGCCTGAAACTGGAGATTGTTTGAAATATCCATAAGCTTTGTTGCCTATGGATTTTTTAAATAATCTCATTTTTTTATATTAATTTTTTGCCAATCAAATCATAAACAGTTACGTTATATACTACAAGCGATATACTTCATTTTCGTTGTAATACCTCGTATAACTACTTAATAGATGATAATTAAGTACTTACTATACTTAACACATTTAATTTTCTAGTTGGCGACGCTGCACGAACGTATGAATCAAATGATTAGTGCGCTGTATTCCTCACGTAAGTAAAAATAATCTAAGCTTACCCAATGATACCCAATTTTATCTATAGAGAGGCTATACTCAATACCTGCGTACTGACTGGCGAGCAGCCTCGCGAGGCAAATCCTCGGTCAGTCAGGATGTGCCTAATGTAATTTGCCTCGGGCGATACACATTCAGACCGACCGAGGATTTGCCTCGCGTGATTGCCTCACGAGACTGCTCGCCAGTCAGTACTCAGTACGCAACTATTGAACATGAAGTAAAAGAATGGTAAAACTTAGTTCTCAGCACTTTCGAGTATAAAACACGTCCTTAAGGCCATTTAATATCTTGGCCTTATATATATATATATATATCTTGGTGTTGCACTTTTTAAGCACACAGGATAGCATTGTCACTATTCACAAGTCACGACACGCGTCTAATAGCGTTGCCCGACGTGTCGACTGAATATGAGTAGGGCGATTACCTTACTCGAGGCTTGCCACGTAGAACCGGGGAATACATATTTATGTATAATATGTCATTGGGATTACCTAAATATCTTAGGCATTCTCCAACCTTTGCATCGCTAGCAAAAATATATTTGTTTGCTTATTTGGTATTTGTATTAATTGATCCGAAAATAAAACTGTTCGTTTATTACTAGTCACAATATAATATTTTGAGCTAACTTTAATGTAGGGTTACATTACTTTCAAATGCAACTATTTGTACATATAAAGGATATGGATGTTTCTCTTAGACATCTTTATTTTTAATAGTTATAAGACAAATTGCGTAAGAAAGAAAAACAAACGGGTTCCTAAAACTACCTAAGGTATGCGCTTGCTTAGGTAACTTTAGTGGTAGTTTTTAACTTCCACACGACTTCCAAAACAAGAATATTTTATTTCGACTGTATGTTTTTTTGTGTGTTTGTCACACGGTTACTTCGCCAATTATGACTCTATTTTTGTTTGGTAAGCAATAGTTCAAAGTTGGTCCCATGTAAATTTTATAAAATCCGTTCAGTCCTTTGGTTTTTATAACAAAATAACTGGAAAAATGTCATTCATGTAAACTAAATTGCGTATTAGAAGTTGTTTGCTTCAGTTTTTTAAACTATAATTTTATTATGGGTTATGCAGTTTTTGCATGGTTATTTCAGAATTATTGTGTTTTAAATTGGGAGACGCTCGGTTTCTTTTAGGAAAACGCGCTTCATCTAAAACTGCATGGTTTTCATAAAATTTGACGACTTGGCAGTGAAGCATAAGCCTACCATAAAAAAAAAGTACAGACCCGTATTAATTTGTAAGAGATTTTTCAATGGACGTTTAAAAATGGTACCTCTAACATACTCACAAATTAAGTACAAGCCCAATATCACGACTATATTCTTTCTTATAGAACTAATCTATGTAGTTAATAATGATTTCACTAATGCCAATTGGCTTACTTTTAACACGTGACTCTCATTTTCCAGCTCTATTATCAAAAGCAAAAGAAACAACGCCATCTGAAGAAACCTTGTCTCCACCGGAAGAGTCATACAGCTACACAGCCGCACCAGCCCCGCAAGTAGTATACCTACCTCCAGTCACATTCTTAGAAGCTGGAGCTCAACCTAACGACCAGGGTTATCCATTGACTACCCACCCTCTACCAAGAGCAGCATGGTCATACGATCACAGCTATCAACCTCACTTCGCTCCACCGGTCTATCCACCTCCATTACCTAGGCCCTACCCTGACTACGCTCGTACTAATTATCCTCAGCTCCCATCGCCTCAAGCCTTACCTCCGCCGTTCCCTTCACCTGTGTCGTTTTCTCCATTTCCATCGACTCAGTGTCCAGCACCGGCGCCTTTCTCACTTCCTTACCAGTCAGGGTATTCGGTAGCGTCAACATTAGCTCCTTACCCCTCCATGTCACCCCCACCGCCAATGCCCTATCCCTCTTTATATCCACCTTCTCTACCTTATCCACCATCATTCTCTACCCCATATCCCTCTCCAAGGCCGCAGCAGTATTATGCACCACCTGTTCATTCTCATTCTTGCCCTGCACCTATCCCTGCTCCATACCCGTCAATGAACTCAGGCCCGTATTCACCGTCTTTTTCATATCCGTTCTTCCACCATCCCGTATCACCATCCTTCCCAAAACCTTCAGATATGCTGTCACAGCCGCAATATGAATACAGTTAGATAACGTCATTAGTCTTAACCTGAATGAACATAGATAATTTTGATATAATTAATCATGTTTATTTATTTTAAATTATGAATAAAAACTGTTTGTTAAATCGATGTAATAGTTTTATTTTACTTTACACATATATTGAGTATATATATTTTACTACTATTATACTATCTATATATTTATACAAAACAAGCATACTTACTACGAATATATTTTTTTTGGCTATTGCATTATCGCTACATAAATTTCACGTGTGTTACCAGCATTATCACGTGGAATAGCAATGTTTATGCTTTAGACAAATTTCTCCTATGACTAAGCATAAAAAGAATATTGTTGTTGAAAATTCTTCTCTTGTTGATATTAATTTAACTATTCATGTCTAGATATAGTGAGAGCTTTTTGTAAGTATGTTTTAATCTATGATAGAATTTTCAGTAACTTACGTTACAAAAAAATTAGATTTTCTATTTTCTATTTAAATAAGAATAGTCAATAAAGTATGAACAGCACTTTACTACTCAACTTATTTAGGTATACAACAAGATCTTATTCGCCATTAGGTACTGTTTTATCAAATCCAACCAAAATTATATGATTGGGTTCTAAAATTACAATTTCAACAAGTGTGTTACTAATTTGAAATAGTAGTTGACATAATTGTTACAGTTAAGTACAAATATTGATCGATTGATCAAAATGTACTACTTACAAAACTTTACATAGTTGGTGTAGTAAGAACATGGTGTTTATTGCCTAATATAAAGAAAACGTGTGCTATCACATCCCAGAAATCAAAACAAATTACAAAAATAATTCTGAAAACATTTCTCAACTAACTGATATCGTTTTCACATATAAACGGGGGCACGACAGGTGCAAGCTACATCGCCTTCAACATGGTACCTACATACTTAGTTCTAGCGTTAGTAATTCAGGTAAGCTATATTTTACTTCACAATATGTTCAACAAATTTATAAACAGTTCAAAAATGTCACACGAGATTGACGAGACTTGCAACTTGAATATACCAATCAGTACTTGGAAGCCTTTATCGATTTGGCTACCGGTGTGTCACATAAAATGATCGAAACTTCCGAACTGACTTTATTGCTGAAACCAATCAAGCGTTGGTAACGCCACTTGTAACACATGATTGCAGCATGTACATTTATAGATACTCAAGTGTGGAAAAACACTTCAAAAATATCGAATAATATGTACTACTTTACAAACCAAATATTGTTATATTTTACAGTAATGGTGGTACAAAATAATCATACATTTTATTATATTTCTTTCAGTGTGGCTTCATACATGCAGATACAGATGTATCAGAAGATAAAGAAGCATTGAGAGAAACACTTCAGAAACCAGATATAGATGATGTCCCTAAAGGCTTTCCGACTTGGTTCGACATGTTAGTCATACCTAACAACAACACCATGTTCCCGAGTTCTTCTATTTCGATGATGGCTCAAATTACTAATTCTAATAAAACTCTCGAAGAACAACTAGTAGATATAAAAGAAATGGCAAAACAAATCTCTGACATGCTTGAGACTGAAATGGTCAATCTTTTCTCAGATGTTGTTAAAGAAAAAGAGATGAAAGGTGAAGATGGAGCTCGCAAGAAGAGATCTATTGAAACTCCCTTCGACAGCACCAAAATGGTTATGAGACTCCTCAGGCACATTAAATCTAATAACGAATACCAGAACATAGCTATCGATAATATGATGAGTGCTCAAGAAATTGCCGAGAAATTCGGAATTGAATTTAACCCTGATCCTGAAATATTATCAGATCTGGCAGTGGCGGCAAACGAACACGCCCAAGAAATGACAAATATGTTAAAAAATGCATGCAGTTTGCAGAACGTAACGACAGATAAGGTAGACTTTGTCCCATTGGATGAGGAACCTAAAAAAGAAAACAAAACATATTACCAGTACAACGTAGTTTCTGATACTCAGCCGTTGTTTGAGTTTTTGCCTGATGTGATTTCGAAGACCAAACCTGTAAACCACGTCCACTACGCCGATCCTTATCCATACTTCAGCTATCCTCATGAGAGCCAAGTTAGCTCTCCTTCCACTCACCATCGCCATAGGGCTCCCGTCACTCCTAAACCTTCGGTGTATGACCCTTACGTAGTTTCGTATACTCCTGCTTCTGACTATTACTGCACCGTAGAACCTCTCCTAATTCCTATAGAAGAGATGGAACCTGAGCCAGAATTGGTTGGCGAAGAAGTAGAAGAGACCATAACTTCGAAGATGGTTGTGGATAAAGGTGATGAACCCGGATCCACGACTGTAAATCACGTCACAACCTACACGATATCAGAGAAGTCTCACTTCAAACCACCTCAGATTGAGCAACTGCCACAGCACTTCCAGTATTGCTTTTTATTGATGTAATTTCTAGATATCTTCTAATATAGCACTATAAATAAAATGTAAATTATTTTTAATAAATATTGAGTTAAATAATACAATACAATAAGAGAATTTAATTCCTTAGTGACTTCCTGACTTACATTATTTTGCATTACTTCCATACTGGACTGGAAGAAAAAGAGAAACATAGAATGTGCCAGCTGCTTTTCATACAGGGCATACTGTAAAAGTAATTTCAGGGACTTGAGGGAAATTGGCATTTATGTAGGCGATGGGTTGACTGCAATCACTGCAAGTCAACATAACATCTTGCCCTCTAATCCTCTCTAACTCTCTAATACTCTTTCCCTCTCAACTATGATCTTTGATGTTCTGCCTACCTCCTATAGAAATAGGCGTGATTTTATTTAAGTATGTATTATTTTGATGACACCAAAACATGCCGTCAAGTAAAATACAAAATCATATACAGTCTATTTGGCAACTTGATAGCTTGGCTTCTGCCATCGTTATCGTCCTATATTTTCTATCTTTCTGAGAAATTTTCATGCTAAACCCTTATTTTAACCCTATTTTTAGCCTTTTTGTTTCGTTGGTAAAATATTACATATAATTATCAATTAGGCTAAAAACTAAATCAATTAGGCTTTTTGTAAATGAGGATTCTTTTTGTTGAAAATGTATAAAAATAATAGTATCTATAATTTTAAATTAAGCCTTATGTAAAGAACTTTTCAACTAACGAACACAATATAATTTTTATTAAGGTAAAAATAAAATATCAACCCAGAGCAATAATGATAAATAATACAATTATAATAAATATTAAGCAATACAATGACATGCTTACTCGAAGCTTCGATTGTATTTTATTTTTGTAACAAACATCAGATAACCAGCTTAAACATTCAGGATTAGTCAGACTTTTAAAAATAAGTACTTGTGTACCTACATACACACTGATTAACCATGTTGACTAATTTTTCATTGCTTTAATCTAATATTTGTATTGATTACATTTTTGAGGCTTGACCATCAGAGGTAATCAAGTAAATACTAACTTTTATGCAAGTTTGTATAATTAATTAGTATCAAAACGTTATCAGCTATCTGTAAAGTGAATCAACCACTCTAATTTTTAAACGAGTTTTTTTTTTTATTTGTTGTTCCACCTGTACTTCCCTCAACACAAGTCAGAGACATTGTCAAGCTAAACGAGTATAAACGAGTATATTCAGATAACGTATCACGTTTCATTTCAAAGTAAAAAACTTACTTATAATGACGTTTGTGGTAGACAGTTTCAAGTGATGGAGGAACAGAAAAGCTGGCTCCTTTTAGTCCTAGAGGCTCTCGATTCACAAGGTCGATTTGAAATTCGAATTTAAATGATTTGAAACAGGCTAAAAAATTTCATGCTCGGAAAATTATTTCTGTCAAATAAAACACAAAATGCAAGTTCAAAATTCTTATGCAACAGTTGGAAAAAATCCTTAAAGGTACTTAAGTGACAATCAGGCTAATTCTGTTACACGCTTACTAATTTTTAAACTAAATTGACAGGACTAAAACACATTTCGACATTTTCTAATCACTTTAGTACTAAAAAGTAAGCGCGACACGTAACGACATTATACTTCGGCCCTAGTAGGCGAACAGTGAGCAGAGCGGCTGAATGTTTCTCTCCAGTTCACCAGTCCATAGACTTACTTAAAATGAAGTGTCCAATTGTTCATAATTATAAAGTGTACTGTACAAAGTTTGCAGCATTTCACTTGCAGACTCACTCACACAATACACTTAGAGTTTGCCCATTTGCAGCTTAGAGTCGGTCAGCGGACAATGAGCCGCCAACCTTAGCCCTATTCATCATTATCTCAGCCATAATAAAATGAAATGAAAATATAGAAGTCCACTGTCGGACATATGCCTTTTCCAAGGACTAAAAGACCGAATAGCCCCATTGCTTCACTGCAATCAGTAACTAGGTTTAGAACATGAGTTACCAGTGTCACTGCTAATCTAGAGCTAGAGAGCACAGTGAAGCAACTTTACCAAAACTTTCAAGGACCCTAGGTACTTACGTCACATAAGCAAGGCACAATTTAATTTTCCAAGTTTTTGACGAACATAACTTTACACATCGTTCAGAGTTCAAACGCTTGTAGCTTGAAAGCGTGTCAAAAGGAGTTTTCACGGAATTTTAACTGAAACTATGACTGTCATAATAATATGTACTACGTGCAATAAAGAAAAAACGGACAAGTGCGAGTCAGACTCGCCCACCGAGGGTTCCGTACAAACTAGTAGATATAAGGGGGACATCGTATTTTTTTCATATTTTCCTTCTTATATCGAAAAATATACATCGTAAAAATATTTAAAAACCTGTTTTAACTTATGATAATAAAGCTCTTTCATAATCTAACCTTTTAAATTTTGAACCCTCATTCCTTGCGTAAAGACACTATTTTTTGTGATTAAATTAAAAATGTCCAGTTTTCGGATTTTTTCCTATATGTGTACTCTAACACAATGCTTCATGCCAAATTTCATAGTTCTAGGTCAACGGGAAGTACCCCCTATGTTTTGATTCCCTTTTGAGTGTCGAAATGTGCATTTTTTACGACATATTCGGCTGTAACTTTTTTTTATAAAAACTGGGAAATTTGATTTTTCTTTCTACAGCAAGATACTATGGATTTGCGTATATGTTTTTAATTTCAACGCGATACCTTCACGCGTTCCCGAGATAAACGGCTTGACACCCGGACAGACGGACAGACAGACGGACAACAAAGTGATCCTATAAGGGTTCCGTTTTTTCTTTTGAGGTACGGAACCCTAAAAATAACATTTTACCACCATTAGAGAATACGCATGGCGAAAACTTGAAAGCAGCTTCAGCGTTTGAGCATTGTTTTAAAATATGTCTGTGAAAGAACCTACTTGAAGCATGCGTGCAAAGACTTCAATCTCTGGTACCGAGGACTTTCATTTCAGTAATCACTACCCCAGACATCACAAACACCCTTAGTCCGCTACTGTAAAAAAAATATAAGCAAATATTTTAGCAAATGCAAGGTAAACGTTATGTATGAGACTAAGGCAGCGTCCTGCTTCAGTGCACCTAACTCGTAAATAGTTGAATTAAGTTTATTGTTTATTAGGAGTACTTACAGGATACCAAGCAGCAGCATACAAGTGGCGGGAAGACGCGTCCAATCTATCTTTTAAGACAGATTGGACGTCTATGTCCAAGAGTCTTCTTGGAGGACTTCTTATGGCTAAGATGATGATGATGATTGGTAAATGATACAGACGATTTTAACGTTAGCCCAATATATTGGTAAAGACATAATATCGACTTTCCGATAATTATAGTGGATACTGTCGAATAGTAGTGTAAGGTAACTACGGGGTAGTACCCATTTAACTTACCGTTTATACCACCTAAAACTATACTTTCGTTTGTAGGTGATTTACAATTTTTTACAATGGCAGATGAAGTGTTTTTTTTTAATATACCAATAAGATAAACTAAGTAGATAGCATTAAAAAGACTCTGGTAATTTAATCCTTCATCATTGTTATGGTAACTAGGGAAAAATAAAATTCTTATCAACTTTAATATAATATTTAATAAATATCTAAATTGTTTTATGGTATTCAAGTATCACTATACTAAAATAAATTTTACAAATAACTATTAAATAAAATACAAATCTTTGGCTACATCTTGGCACTTGGTGAATAGAATAAGTGGTATATATTGAAAGTCACGATAGCCCGGATCATTTGTTTGTGTTGTGTTGCCACTCACACATCAAATAACTGTAATAACTGCAAACAGTTATTTGATGTGTGAGTGGCGCCCGTTTGCTCAGTTAGGTACACACACTAACGCAATGTACAATTGTACATATGCACTAGTATGCACTAGTATACTACATGCACAGGCTTACTCGTGAATATCATTATATTTATGTTTTTAAGATTATTAACCACACTTATGTCCATAGAATACTTAGGAGAATATGTCCAAATGTATGTTTGGAAGTACCCATTCAAAGCTGCAATGTAATGAAAAAAATAATACTCTTCTGGTGAATTTTCGAGGTAGAAATTAGTATTGTTTCCTTTTATATGGACCTAAGTGCGTTCAAAAATTGTCGTAAATAAAATACAAATCTTTGGCTACATTTGGCACTTGGTGAATTGACTTTAACGTCAAACCAACTGTTAAAATAACGTGTTTATAGTACATATTTATAAGATGGCTAATATTTATTCAATATTTGGTAACAACTAATTTTATTTTTAGTCACTTATGTTGATACAACAAGCTGAATCTGGCAGATGTCGACCCACTACAACTCCTTGTCTCACAAATTACAAAAAAACATAATCTACTATCAATTCTGTGAACCTGGGTAATTTCTTTTCTTTTGTTTGTTCATTACTAAACAAAATATGATACGTAAATATAGTAAGTAAATAGCTAAATTACTAAAAATAGAATACATCATACAGGTATTCATAATATTCAACTTAATTTACTTTATCCATACTCGTAATTCCATACATCTCACTATTTTCTGAAAATCGTTTGTGTAACATTTTTTCACGTTTCTGTCGTTCTTACATAAACGTATTGTAGTCTGTTTGGAAAGAGATTTATGGTGACAAAGATGGACAGTCACATCTCTATTGTATTGTTAATCGAATAAAATAATGAAATAAGGGCATCAGCGCCCTCAATTCCATGTTGTTGGGGCTGCCGCGATTCTGTAGTGCATCGGGAATGTTCGCAGAAACAAGAACAGATGGCTTCCAAGCTATTATGAGAAAGAAGGCACATTCTCTGATGACCAGAATGCGTGGCAGCAACAATAGCATTCTTAAAGCCATTATTGACAAGCCGGAATGTTCCATCCAAAAATACTGGATCAAACTTATAATAGGTACCTAATACTTTTGACTTTTCTTGCCTGTATACTATTGTAATGTGTTTATGTTTTGTTGTCTTCTTTATATTGTATCTACGAGTATATTAATGTATGTTAATTGTTTGTTTGTGTGTAAATTGATGTAACCTTGCAGCTATGGATCGTGTTATCCGAAATAAAGATTTATTAATACATCTTTATTCAGTTTTAATCTTAAATCTAAGTTTTTTACAATATAAATACAAAAATATAAATATTATAAAAAACTTAAACCTATTATTATTATTATAATTCCATATTAGCTCTCTTTCCGAACAGAATGTACTTCTTTGTTTAGTTGTTGTAAGCCACGATTGCGCACTTCCTTTGGTTGTGTTAATGTCGTGTTTTTGTATCTCACTCGCTATATTCCGCACTACACACACTAATGTAATTCACATGTATACGAACACTACATGCGAAGCTCGTGCGCAGTCGTCCTTTACAACAACTATAATTTAATTTAACTTTGAAATCATCCCTAAACGACAAAATTCAGCTTTATTCCGACAAAACTTAAAAAATAAGCAACGTCCACTTGCATAATATTCAAATTACTGTTCCTTCGATTCCATAACTCATTAGTGGTTTTGCGCTCACTTGTATACTATGCATCTCGCGTACTCTTACTGAAGTTATATTGCCATCAGTGTTTCCACTTTTATAATTTCCTTTCCCCACGCCTCAATTGAGATTTCCCCTTCTCAGGTCTTTTTTCCCCTCAAAAATTATTCTGCTATAGTTTTGGCACTAGTAGTAATAAAACCGGACAAGTGCGAGTCAGACTCGCCCACCGAGGATTCCGTACAAACTAAATAAAAGGGGGAAATCATATTTTTTTTTATATTTTCTTTCATAAACCAAAAAATATAAATTGTTAAAATATTTGAATACCTGTTTTAGCTTATGCCAATGAAGCTCTTTCATATGATATGCCACATGATACGGTTAATTTACTTTAAAATTTGGGCCCTCCCTTGCATTAAGACACAATTTTTTTGTGATTAAATAAAAAATGCCCAGTTTTCGGATATTTTCCTATATGTGTACTCTAACACAATGATTCTTGCCAAATTTCATAGTTCTAGGTCAACGGAAAGTACCCCATAGGTTTTGATTCCCTTGTGAGTGTCGAAATGTGCGTTTTTTACGACATATTCGGCTGTAACTTTTTTTTACAAAAACTGAGTAATTTTATTTTTCTTTCTGCAGCAAGAGAATATCGACCTGCGTATATTGTTTTAATTTGAACACGATACCTTTACGCGTTCCAGAGATAAAGGTCTTGACACCCGGACAGACGGACAGACAGACAGACAGACGGACAACAAAGTGATCCTATAAGGGTACCGTTTTTTTTCTTTTGAGATACGGAACCCTAAAAATTTGTGCTGGGCGTTTTTTCCAATAACCATATTGAGAAAAATTCGGAACTGATATCTTTATGGACTAATTATAGGAAAATTTTCCTCAATATGACGAGGTTTTTGTATTTGTTTGATTAGCCATGATTTCCCCTTTACATCTCTTTCCCCTTTTTATTCCCCTCTGGACCCTAATTTCCCCTCAAAAGGGAGAATTTCCCCTCATTGTGGAAACACTGATTGCCATCTTTGTTGCACAGTGGTGGCTTAAGCAATGAGAGCATAATCATCATCAATATATCATGTCAAGATTTCCAAAATATATTTTAAGCCATTCAAACGGCATTGCTACTCTTGGAGCTACTTACTCGAAGTATAGGACTGATTGTGATTTTATTACAGAGAAAAAATTAATGATTATAAATTGTTTTTATTACCTACGCACTTGACGAGATGTGTTTCATGCTGCGATTTCTGCAACATTATCATCACAAAAAGTGGCATTTACTTGAAACCTTTGTTTTAAATGTTCTCCGAGTCTAAATAAAAAAAATATCTTTAATTTTTGTAATATCTCCGCTTTTTGATATTATACGTATGTTTCTCTTAAATTATATAACTAAGAGAGAGATGGAACAAAAGTTTAAAATTGGGTTCCATTATCCACCGTGAACAGCATTGGAGATACTTAAGGCGTTCATTTCACTGATGACGTCACTCTTGTAGCCCCTCTAAAGCCCTATGCTGAAGTGTGCTGTGATTAGTGGACGGCTACCTGTGTGCGTAGTACGCACTGTACGCGCTATTATGGCTCGAATGCGGCTGGTACCTGGAAATTACAAATTTTCTTTATTATTATTCCAATTTTATTCCCGCTAATTATACGTTTTCATTTCTGTAAAAATCCATAATTATGGGACCAATCTAAAAATATTTCCTTTCAAACAAACCAATTTTTTTCCAAATCGGCTTATAAAAGCCGGAGTTCCACGGTAACAAAATAAAAAAAATACAACCGAATTAAAAGAAGAACTTTTTAAGTTGATTAAAAAAAGTACTGACTGCAGCGACGGGCATGGCACGCTCGACGCTGACTAACGCCGCCGCGGCGCTGACCCACCCACGGAGCGCTGCTGACTACAATAAGTAGGTAATGTACTGACCGCACGGGGTGCGCGTGCGCCGCGTAGAGCGGGCCGCACGCGCTAGGCTCGGCCGCGTACGGCGCCGTCAGCTGCGGGCATGGCTCACCCGGCACTGACTCTCGCCGCCGCGGCGCTGACCCGCCCACGGCGCGCTGCTGACTCTGCTCCGGTGGACTGGAATCGAAAAGGTTCATTACGAGATAAATAATGCCCAAATGCGTCTCGTGTTACGCGTAAAGTAGGGTTACGTAGTAGCACATCACAATTTATGTGAACTTAAAATAGAGATATTCTGAACACACGAGCTAACTTATGTTAGTTTAAATGAAATTTGCACAAAATTTTCATTTCTTACTTCTGTAAGTACATTTAGTTGATCGACTATTACTCGTTAACTTGTAAAGTCTATTTAACAGAGATAGTTTAACTTTTAATTGCATTATATTATAGCTATGCTACTAGCATATTTTTTTCAAAACTCCAAAGTCAACCGTTTATCCGGTTGAGAGGGGGGGACAAGGGGTGCCCCCCCTTAACTCTAACAAAAATTATCAAAGCTTAATATTTCGCCCGCAAACAGATCCCTAAATTGGAAAATGGAATTCGGACGCCCCAATGTTTTTTGATTACATATCCAACGATACTCCACACGATGGGGTAAATGAAGAAATAAATCATCCCCACTTTACATGTAAGGGAAATACCATACAGGTACAGTGGGATGAATTCTCGAAAAATATCATGATTTTGTTCTACTACTTTTTTGACGTAATCAATATTTATATTCATGCCAAATAACAGCTTCCTAGTGCTAGGTCTAATGATCTTTGAGAAAAGCGGAGAGACAGACAGACTGACAGACGGGCATGGCAAAACTATAATGGTTCCTTGTTTACTATGAAACCCTAAAAACGGTGTCCCGTGGTCTCCCACACCTACGTATTCCCCAAGGTCTTCGATCTTGATCCTCTCCATTTTAAAGTTAAGACATTAACATGGTACGTTAAATAGGATTTCATTTTAATAGGGAGTCTCGTTTGGAGACTACGCGCCGGTAAGCAAGACCAGCCACAAGATGGACTATCGACCTCATACAAGTGACAAGAAGACGTTCGTTTGAAGCAAGCCATCAAGTCTTTTTGGAGATCCAAGGAAAGGCCTATGGAAGGCCTACAGGAAGTCCAGCAGTGGACTTCCTGTGCCGGAAATGATGATAATGATCAAATAATGTTCTGATTGGCTCAAGCAAATTCCGTGTTCACTCCCATCATCATCTCAAAAATACTTTACGCTAAAATTCAAACGTCTAAATTTAAATTAAATCTAGCGAATTCCTCGAAATCATCACAGCGACGTAATTAATTATAGTTTTATCTCAAAAAACATCCAGTTTAGTATAATCTCGACCGCCCGGTAGGCGGAGTCCTATTACGGTTCTTCGCCTTAATTTTGACAGTTTATTTTGACAGCGAGCGACAAATGACTATCACACGTCAACCCCCGCTTTATTAATCGACTTTACCAGGAAGTTAGAGGGAGTAAAAAATAATGAACGAGACTTTTTGTCTTACTCTATCTGTAACTGTTTATGCATGTGCAGAGAACTTTTTTTTAAATCGATTAGGTACTTCGCGATGATTTATTAAGTTTCACATTTTGTATTTCAAGTCACAAATCTCTGATAATAAATTTGTTGATCTACTTCGAAAGAGGAAGTGTTCAATTTAATAGTAGATTATGCACCAAGGGGATAAAGTAGTGTTTTATGTCACGGGCGACATATTAAATCCCAGTGTAACGTAGGACCTAGGTCTAGACCTAGGTCCTATAAGTGTAGGACAGACAGATAGACATCGTAGTATCACGAAACTTCCCTACTAAGGATGTGTGTGAAAAGATTTTTTAAGATAACGTCAACAGACCACTTGAGTTTATTTCTCATGTGGTCTGTTGACGTTATCTTTAAAACTCCGCGAAAGATTGTAATAAAATCACCACCACTTTATTAAGGCAATCGAGAACTTGATTATGCCTTATTTTACTTGACTCGGACTATGACTAGCAATCCATTGATATTAAATTAATAGAATGTAACTAACTAAGAAAAGGCTTAAAAGAGTAGTACACAGTTGCCGTAAAACTTATTAAGCAAGAACTAGGTAGGTATATCTAATATCTATGTTTACATTGTGTTAGATAATAAACCAAGAGCAGCAAGATTTACGCACGATCAGCACCCAATGCAGCGTGTGTTACTAAACACGCCTATGGAATCGCTTACTGCCGGTTTAGATGGAAACCACGAGAGGGAAAGAGAAAGAAATGTATGCCTGTTGCTTTTTCTCTACACGAAAACTGTACGGATTTTACACCAGGTATCGCTAGTATAAAATATAAACAAACAATAAATTGCGCGCGCGCATATTATGATTACCGAAACGTAAGGTAGAATACCTAAGTACCTACATAGAGTGGGTACTGGGTACTGTTGAAATCATCATCATCATCATCTCAGCCATAAGAAGTCCACTGCTGGACATAGGCCTCCCCCATGGATTTCCAAAAAGACCGATTGAAGCGGCTTGCATCCAGCGTCTTCCCGCCACTTGTATGAGGTCATCTGTCCATCTCGTGGCTGGTCTTCCTACGCTGCGCTTGCCGGTACGTGGTCTCCACTCGAGAACCTTTCGGCCCCATCGGCCATCAGTTCTACGTGCTATGTGCCCTGCCCACTGCCACTTCAACTTACTAATCCGCTGTGCTATATTGGTGACTTTTGTACGTCTACGTATCTCTTCATTTCTGATTCGATCTCGTAGGGAGACTCCGAGCATAGCTCTCTCCATAGCTCGTTGCGTGACCTTGAGCTTCTTTATAAGGCCCATAGTTAGGGACCACGTTTCGGTGCCGTATGTCATCACTGGTAACACACACTGGTTGTAAACTTTCGACTTGAGGGACTGGGGAATATTGGACGAGAAGACGCTTTTAAGTTTCCCGAACGCTGCCCAGCCGAGTTGGATACGACGATTGACCTCCCTCGTAAAGTTGGACCTGCCTGATCGGACCGTTTGTCCTAGGTAGACGTATTCGTCAACAACTTCAAGAGTGGAGTTACCCACAAATATTGGGGTGGGCACTACATGGACGTTCGACATAACCTTCGTTTTGTCCATGTTCATTTTGAGGCCCACCCTTTGGGAAACTCTATTGAGGTCTTCGAGCATCGTACTGAGCTCTTCCATCGACTTTGCCATGACTACTATATCGTCGGCAAACCGAAGGTGAGTGATGTACTCGCCGTTAATATTGATGCCAAGCCCTTTCCATTCCAGAAGCTTATAGGCATCTTCCAAACCGGCGGTAAACAGTTTCGGAGAGACAACGTCTCCCTGTCTCACGCCTCTCTTCAATGGAATTGCCTCTGAATTCTGGTCTTGTACTCGGACTGACATGGTAACTAAAACTACGATGAAAAATCTACGATGCAAGTAAAATTAATGAGCCAGAAGAATGCTTCCAATTAGTCCCGATCAAGTCATCTTTCAAGCAAACAAACTATATCAAAATCAGGTCATCCGTTTGGGAGCTTCGGTACAACTGACACACAAATACACACCTTCAGACATTAAAATACATGTGTTTAAAAATAATATAACATAGGTATCGGGTTACTTTTAAATACATTTGATTTTAAATAGGTATTTTAAACTAACCTATTCAACTCGCAGTGTCGCTCAACACTATGCGAGTCAATGTCAATTGAAATTGAAACTAGGCGAGTAGGCGGTATGAAAGACGTCACCACGCGGTAGAAAAACATGCCCTCTTTACATATATTTATTTAAGTACATATTATGCCTTTATCTATATTACCATTAAGAGTCACCACCTCTATTACTTTAACTAAACTTGTTTTATAATTTACAACATTGTGTTGTGGTTCATAGAACGGAATTACGTATTGGCAAAATTTCCTAAAATAACTAAAAAGAGACAGATGTCACGATCAATTTTTATGGGTTCCACGTATCACTACTGAACCCTCAGACTCATCTCATCCAACATCTGCCTCCTAATTCCAACTCAATTTCAAATATTAGTTCACGATACAGTCGAATTCAATTTTAAGGAAACTTCCAGTCCATAAATTGTCGGAAGATATTTTTTTTTCTTATTTCAGAGGCAACGGGAAACGAGTCGTGTCCGCCATAACTGTCGCGTAACTCTTTACTCCACTGGCATCGTTAAACTAAATTGTCACCGGCTGTTGAAACTCTCTTGTCTATGGTTCCTTATTTCCAGAAGCGGACTAAGGATTGGTTGATTTGGGAGATCGTCAATTCTTTTATTTTTTTTTCCTTTTTTTTTTGGCAACATTCCATTTCCCTTTATCTACCAGACGGAGAAATTATTTATGACAAAATTTTGTCTGATAATTTAGTTGACGAAGAACTTTTTACTCAAGTCCATGCTTACATTTTTTTAAACACTTACGGCCTTACCGAAAAACGTTACTTAACTTTAACCATCGTCTTAAATTCTCTGTGTTCTTTCCGCAAACGTTATTACGTGTCAGGGAGAAGTTGACAAAATATGTTAAGCAATGTTTAAAGTTAAGTAACGTTAATTAATAAGTAATATTGACTCATACTCCCACCTTTTGTGTTTCGATTACACTAAAATATAATGGCATTTATTTGTCAAATAATATCATCATCGGTCACGTTTTTTAAATCTCTCTATTGATTTACAGGGGCAAAAGGACCAACATCGTCTATTTCTATGTAACTGCTGAGTTCACTCCCCGCTTTATTTTCACCTCCACTAAGTTCATCCCTGTTCAGTTGTAACTTTGTGGTAAATTGATTCATTGCCCGAGTTGTGACAAGAACCGTCGGGGTGAAATGTGGTTGCGATTATCTTAACGTTAAAATTTAATGGTCGACCGTCCAGAAAGATTTACGATCGCGTAATTTCTAAAGGGTGGTTTCTTTGAATTCGTATGGTAATCGAGATGGAACAAAAATAAACAACGGGTTGCACTCCGGGAGTACCGGCAGAAGTGAAAACTAAAAAATAAAATAACAAAAGCGCCATCTAGTACGTTGGTCTGGAACTAGACCATACAGCGCCATCTAGTACGTTGGTTTGGAACTAGCAAGCGCCCTGCGCCGTCTTAGGACTACGAATGTTCGATCAGGTCAGTGACACCTGACGCGAGTTTAACATTTTTTACCCATCCCAAAAATACCCAAAGCCGCTAAAGAAGTTTCCACTTCAACAAAAATTGCCTTTAGAAATAGCATAATTATTGATGTTTCCGTGGAAGACCGCCTGACTTGCGATCCGCAGGTCCTGGGTTCAAATCCCGCAGCACACACCTCTTTTCGTAGTTATGTGCGTTGTTATAACCTCCAACTTCAAAGAGTGAAGGAAAACATCGTGAGGAAACCAATATCACCAATATGTCTGAGAGTTCTTAACGTTTTTGAAGCTGTATGAAGTCTACCAACCCGCACTTGGTCAGTAATCGAGCAGTTTATACAAATAGAAGTGATTTTGATTGATAGAAACATTTTTTTAAGTTAGATAAATTAATTATAAGTGACAAACACATTCACTTACCAGTCATCGGGATCGCAATCTCTGAATCCTTTCGCAAATGGATTGCTTGCTATTTTCAGTTGTGTGATCTGAAAATAAATATTTTAGGATTTCAGTAAACACTAAACAACTTGATCACATGACGTTTTCTAATAACCTGTAATGCACTGTGCTTCTAAATTCCATTATTTGATAGTATCATACCCAAATATATCAACAAATTAATAATAACATTTATTCAAAATATAATGAAAAAAAAAATGTTAGGTATTACTAACATAATTTGTTTTGAGACTAATAAAAGTGTCAGTAACAGGATGCGGCTCTGCCAACAACAAACATCGAGTAATTCGTTGTTTAAAATCAGAAACGGGGAAGCACACCTACTATAAGTGTAGTTTTTAAAGCCTAAGTGTAGTTATCGCCTTGTGGTTATGGTAGGCGGTGACGATACGCAGCATAAGTGTAGTTATCGCCCTGTGGTTCTGGTAGGCGGTGACGGTACGCAGCACAAGTGTAGTTATCGCCCTGTGGTTCTGGTAGGTGGTAACGGCACAAAGCATGAGTGTAGTTCTCACCCTGTGGGTCTGGTAGGCGGTGACGGTACGCAGCATAAGTGTAGTAGTTATCGCCCTGTGGTTCTGGTAAGTGGTGACGGCACAAAGCATATTAAGTGTAGTTCTCACCCTGTGATTCTGGTAGGCGGTGACGGTACGGTACAAAGCATAATTAGTGTAGTTCTCATTTTGTCGGTCTGGTACGCGGTGGCAGCATAAAGCGTAAGTGTAGGTCTCAGTTCTCACCCTATGGTTCTGGTAGGCGGTGACGGCGGTAAAGCCGGTCTCGGGGAACACGAAGGTGCGGTAGGGCACGGTGCCGGGCGCAGTGCTCTGCCCCTCGCCTGGCAGGTACACCACGTGCAGCCGCGGCTGGTAGCGGTGCATAGAGTTCAGGATTATCTAAACAGATAAACAATTTTACTTCCCGAACCAAAATTACTGGCTACTTATTTAGGAAACCGTCTGACATGCGACTATACACAGGTCTTGACTTCAAGTGCTAGGGCACGCACCTGTTTTTTTTTAAATTTAATCTACGAGCGTACAATTTTTACAAACACAGCTGGTTTGTCTTCCGGATTAAACATTTATAAACGGACTTTCTTAAGTGAACTACTATATAAATAGTAGGTACCCTTTCTCATTGTGAAAAAAAATCTATAAATTTCACGCTGACTAAAACGCGGATGAGCAGATATCACACATACATCTTCACAGGAAAATAAATAATATAAATAACAAGTAGGTATTCGACTGGTTTTGTGGCTCAGTTGGTAGTATGTCTACCGCTAAGCTGTAGGTCGTGGGTTCGATCCCCACCCAGGGCTGACATTTGTGTGATGAGCATAGATGTTTGTTCTGTGTCTGGGTGTTTCTATGTATCTTAAGTATATATTTACAAAAAAAAAAAAAATTACAAAATATATGTATTCTATCATCCATCTAGTTCCATAGTACAAGCTTTGCTTAGTTTGGGCTAGATGGTGTTGTGTGAAATGACCACAAATATTTATTTATTTATTTATTATCTATATTAAAAGAAAAACAATTCCTTCTTACGCAGTCGGGTAAAAATTTAATCATTGCAGGACGTCTGGCAGAAGTGAGATTTTTTTGTAAAGAAAATGCATACGTCTCTTTCTTTCTTTTGTAGTCCGCGGGCACATGGCAAAGGTCACGTATTTATTTGCCCCCCGCGTATGGCACGCCCCCCCGCGATTTTTTTGATTTTTTTGCCGCGCGCTATTAAAAAATTAATAAAAAATAAAATTTGTATGAAAACTATATATAAAATTAATATCACTGTAATCCTACTGAATAAAGCTAACTGATATCCAACGCATATGTATTTTAATTAAAAAAAGTATCCCCTATCTAGGCTTAAAGTTGAGCATGCGATTTTTTTTCACCATTTTTTACGAAAAAAATCATATTAAAAAATATTAAAAACATTTCATACATATTATTGTTTTTTTGGCTTTAAAAAACAACAATATACAGATATCCGAGAAAAAATAACATCATCCCATACATTGTTTAGATTAACAAGATCGTCATAAAGCACGTGCGGTTCAAGTGGCCAATTAGGACGGTCGTAAAAACGGGTCATGCTTACAAAATGTGAACTTGATATTCTTTAAGTTGGAATGGCTTGTAACTTTTGTTTATGAATAGTATAATTTATGAGCTTCTGGTTTTGTAATGGTTTAGTCGATAAAAATGTGTTTTATTTATCTATTAGAGACCATAAAAAACCTCGTTTCGGGCTGATGATAATGATGATAGATAATTGAAAAAAATACGCGAAGTCAATTAGGACGTTATTGAGCAAAATGGGTTGCTTTATTTAAAAATCTGTATATGCAGTCTTATTATTAATAACATAACAAATAAAAAACATGCAACATACATACCTGTTGTAATTGAAACTATGTTTCAAAATCGGCTATAAATACCGACGGCGGACATCTGGCACGGCTTTTCGGACACTATTGTTCGTTCGACATGTATGCGTTTAGATTCATATTTGTGATTAATATACACATCACATACTTAATTTAACACTTGTATCGTATCACTGGATATATATCGGTCACATATTACTATTAATTTTGAAGTATATAATGAAACCTTATTTTGAAAAAAAAATCACAACATAAAAGTCACAAAAAAAACACTCAAATTTCGGCACAAAAAAGGTCCGTCGGCGTTCGGTTCGAAACAAATATTTCGATTTTTTTGATCACACAGACATGTATTTGACACTGTCACTAACTTTATTACTGGTTTTGCCACGTGTAAAACATAACAAAATATGTATTTAATCGAAATAAATACATAAAATCGGTATTTATAAATAGATGGCAAGAGCGGCCGCCATTACGTGTTTATAACCTTGACCGCGCGCGTCATTCTGATGCAATTTACACAGAAATTTATTTCGGAAGTATCAATTCTAACGTATCTGATTGGTAGTTTGTCATTTTGCCTGTCTATGAACGAGTTAGAGCAGAAAAAAATATTATGTCATAGTTAACTGGCGGGGAGTACAACAAGGAGAGGAATAACGATACGCTAGCGTATGGCATGCCAGCCAGCGCACAATGGCGGGAAATACGCTGGCGTATTTAATGCCTCCTGAGGGGGTAGAGCACTTTCTCTGTTTAACAAACATACATAAGTATGTCTGCGATACCAATTTCACCGCTTTCAGAGCACAAAATGTAATTGAATTCATCATCATCATCATCCACAAACTTTTCTATCCCACTGCTGAGTATAGGTTGGCTGGGTGATTGTATTACTGTTACTCTAATTATTGAACTACAGCGATTTTGCTAAACCCAATGGTTTTTAAGTTAATCGCATGAACGCGATCCCGTAATAAGCCTTCAGAAAATAACCGTGATACTCACGTGTCCATTATCATCAAGCTGGTTGTTAGTGAGCTTGAGTTTGTCGAAGGAGACGAGCTGCCTCATCCAGTGCGAGCCGGGCGCGGGGGAGTCTGGGTGGACGTGTATCCGCGGCGGAGACACCGGGTCTGCTTTACCGGCCACCACCCAGCTCGAACTAACGGGAAAGTTAGTTATTTGATCATCAACATCATCTGTTGGACATAGGCCTCCCCCATGGATTTTCAAAAAACCGATTGGAAGTGGCTTGCATCCAGCGTCTTCCCGCCACTTGTATGAGGTCATGTGTCTATCTCGTGGCTGGTCTTCCTACGCTGCGCTTGTCGGTGGGTGGTCAAGTTATTTGATAGTTAGGTGTATTATGCAAAAGCTAGTGACTTTAGTTTCACTCTCCTTAATTTACTAGGTATAGGAGTATCATAGTCTCGCTCGGGGATAGCATTTTTCATTACAGATAAAAAAGGCAGGTCTGTAACGTCATTTAGAGGTAAATGTCAAATATTTTTTTTATAATTCCGTAATAATACGCACCATATCATCATTTTAAGAGCCCAAAGTAAAGAAATATGGTTTAGAGACATATTAATCTCGAAATGGTATTGGAAACATCATATTATGTTACATTTTTCTTTACATACCCTATTGAGGAATTTGACTTGAAGTGGAAGTTCAAAAGGATTACCTTACTCGGTACCAAAGTCTGTTCAATTAGACAACTAATATGGCATTGAAGGCGCTGCTGTCCTTATTTTGCTAGTCGAAACGTTAGTTCCCATTTTTGCCGCGATTGTTCTTTATTCAAACACACTCTAACCTTGTTACATAAAATGCAAGTACATCGACTTGGTTGGCAGTTGGCAATGACTCCTGTTGCGCCTAACTCAGCGAGACAGCCAATGTGATTGACATTGTTATGTATCTATTGCATAATATTGAAGCGTTACGAATTATATCATGATGACTAGATACTTTTCACTGACACCAAGGCTAGTTTTATTAAGCTATTCTTTGTTCGTTGTTATTTCTTAATTTTTTTGTAAGATTGCAGCTTTTTACTATTCTAGTTTGGTGTCGAATAGTGTATCAATCGAAATATTTACGCAAACTACACATCACAAGAATAGTACATTGTTACCCTAGGGGTGAAAGTAATTTATTTAGTCCCGAGACGGGGTTTGGCCCAATAGTTCGAAGGACTAAATAAGTCTTTAACCCGAGGTAAACACTGTGCTTTTCATTACGAATACAAGGAAAGTAAAAATAAAAACACGAATTAGCTACTGAAAAAATGAGTAAATTTTATTTTACATAGATCAAAAACTTTGGTAAGATAATTTTATTAAAAGTTTATAAAATATATATTCTTTAATCAATACCTACTTATCTTTATGTTATTTCAATTTTACATCGCGCTGTAATTGAGTGGCTTTAAGGAAAGTTGGACATGGCTCAATAGAAACGTGAAAATAGAACTAGTTTTTTTTAATTTGACAGCTGGCAGTTGAAAGCGATTCTCCTTAGGGCTGAAAGTATTTCTTTCAACCCGCTCCTCAGGCAACTTCAGACCTACTTTCTAAATATGAGTAATGAAAAAAACTTTATAGGTACTTCACATAAGTGCGACAAATGCTGCAGTGAAAGAGAGTTATCCCATGGCCTACTCCTTCAAGATAGTATGACCAGGAAGAGCAAAAAATCAAGGCTTTTATAAATATAGAAGATGTGCAGTTCGGTTGCTATGACTTAACAAAATAAAGTTTCTTACCTATGGAAAGCGTATCGATATCTCTTATCATCGAGCGGCACGAAGTCGACAAGCAACAGATAGTCAGCGTTGGGCAGCAGCCCGCCCAGCCGCGCCTGTAGGGCGGGGAACATGCGCCGCCCAGCCTTGGTTACTATCATCTCCGTGCCCAGCTCGTGGAAGCTGCGCCATAGTGCAGCCAGCTCTAAGGAGGCAGTACATCGCGCCACAGCCGGGTGCAGGGTCACGTTCTGATTCGGAGCCTTTTTAACCAGACAATTACATCAGACAAGCAATCATTAAAAAAAAAAAACTGATTTCAAAATATACAATTCGTTTACTTGGATGAAATATTTTTCCAGTTATTTTGTTATCTGTTGTATGTTTATTTGTTACCAACTTAACTTTAATCAACGTCTCAAATTCTGTCTTCTTTCCGATAGTGTCATCAGTTGACAAAATATGTTGAGCATTTTGAGTAACGTTTTTTGGTAAGACCCTAGATGTCAAATGTCTTTAGAAACCACCCAGATTTTGGTAAGACCATAGATGTCAAACCCTTCAGTTCTGCACATAGTAACGCTAGATGTGCAAGTAGTACTTACGAAGGTGTTAGGCCTAGGCGGCGGCTGCGGCGGCGGCGCAGCCTGCGCTCCGTGGTCGCGGCACGTGCTCTCACTGAGGGCCTGCAGCGGCGAGTAAGTGCTGCGAGCGCATACTGACACCTGCACACAACACACACATACTTACTATTCATAGAAGATTAATCAGAATATATGGTTTGAACATCACATGCGTTAAGTGTAATGGTTTCTTCTAGGCAAGCGCGCTCCATCGTAGACCGTAACTGTCGCTTAACACCAGGAGAGTTGACGGTCAAAATGCAAGCCTATCGTCGAATAAAAAAAGTTTAGAAAACTCAAAAACCTCTCTTTTTATTACCCGACCGCGTAAGAAGGATTATGTTTTTCGAGTATATTATATGTATGGATGTATGTGGGTATGTACGTTTCTATATGATCGCCTAAACTAAACAGCCTAAACGGTTTGACCGATTTTGATGTGTGCGGTGCGATTCGTCTTCACTTTCAGCTATATTTTTTTGTAATAGGTAATGAGATGTATTATATCTTTCGCAAGAATAAAAAATGCGTATTTTCGTAACCTTCAACGAACTTTTTCGTAATAAACAAGTGGTTTTGCTAGATTTATTTTAAAGAATGCGCATTTATAATCTTTTACAGCAATTTTACGCATACTTTCTCACAAAAAACGTACACTCAACAGCATATCCAGTGTAACGAAATCGTATGCTAGTTAGGACTGCAAAAACTGCTTTTCTGCAGCGGGGTATTTTATTTATCTTTTAACATAGATAAGTACTTGTTTTTCTTTCTTCGGAAGTACTTCATCTAGAATATGTGGTAACAACTCACGTCTCTGAGCGGATGGTGCAACCCTGGCTGCTCATGATCCCTGCCAAGCCGCTCCACCAGCGACTGCGAGAGTGTGAATCCGCTGCGAGGACAGTGGCTCGCGCCCACTCCTGTACCTGTGCCATTTACCATTATTGTTACCATTATAAGAAAAAATATTGAATGATCTAAATATTTCTCAATAATATATTTTTTATTTAATTGTTGTTACTTTTTTATGATTTTTCCACTTGTGAGATATTATTGGTGCCGCGGGTCGAATTATTACCATGCCACTCAGAAAACCTCTTCCACATTTTTATCAATACGCACGAAGAAAAGCGAGTTAAAGCGCTCCGTTGGATTTTCGGAATTATAACTATGAAACGATGTCGCTTTTTAACCGACTTCGAAAAAGGAGGAGGTTATCAATTCGTACAGATATTTTTTATTTTTTTTTAATGTTGGTATGTACACGAATTACTCCGTCATTCGAGAACCAAGGTATAGAAAGCTCCCAAGTTGGTCCCATAAATATTTTATAAACATCGCTTTATAACTTTTTGAATAATCTCTAAAAATGAAAATGTTTTTATTGTACGTCAGATTATAGAATCGTAGAATTCCACCTACACGTTTTTCTTTGCAAGAGTGTCAAATATTAAGCGATTATCGTATAAATCTGCACATTTTCTAATCTACGAAGACAAGCATTTGACATTTTATGACAAATCACATTATTGACAAAAGAAAAAAAGACCGAGTGAAGAGAGGTCTCTTTAAAAAGTTTACGATCGCGAAGGATTTAGTAAGTTGTGTTTGAAATCGGTTTTTTAATAGAAAAAATATTCGAGCTTCTAGTCATCAGATAGTTGCAGTTGAAAGGAATCAGAGGCAATAAGGTAATGTTTTTTTTCCCATACTATGCAAATTTAACATCCGTGGGTCAAAGTTTACCTATGCAATAAAATATTGTCTAATTCAGATCACAAAGTTTCGTGAATTAAATTCTTACGTTCACTTGCTACTTGCAACGCGCGAATAAAGTCGCGGGTACAGCTAATTTTGAATATCAGTTTTTCTGGGTTACATAGAATTATTATTAATTATATCTTAGAATGTAACCTTAAAACGTTCATCAATAATTCTCCCCATTGATCGAATTCGTCGATCTGCTGAGATACTGCGAGATCGAGTCAGAAATGAAGAGATAGACACCGTAGACACAGCGGATTAGTAGGTTGAAGTGGCAGTGGACAGGGCAAATAGCATGTAGAACTGATGGCCGATGGGGCCGAAAAAATCTCGAGTGGAGACCACGTAGGTGCCGACAAGCGTAGCGTAAAGAGGTCAGCCACAAGATGGACAGACGACCATAAACAAGTGAGACGCTGAATACAAGCCGCTTTCATCAGGTCATTCTGGGAATCCACGGGGGACTCCTGTGTCCAGCAGTGGACTTATTGAGGCTGAGATGTAAACGATCATAGATTTATATCTATGTTGACGATGATTGAATAGTACTACAAATCAGGAAGGAGCCTTACCTGCATTTTAACAGCCAAACGTAAAACTTCAAAATCATTGGAAAATTTATAGAGAAACAATACAGCATTGAGATATTCGCCCGCATAATGCGCATTTTCCATACGAGTAGGAACTATTTTCTATTCCTATACTTATGGTATCAGACTTTGACGATTAATTAGGTGTATTTTTTTTTTTATATTGAGACTATAAATAGTTAGGCTTGAATGTTTTGCTTTATTTAACTTAACTTCGAAGTTAAAACGAAATTTGAGAAAAAACTAAGATTTCAATTAGACATTTTAATCTCCCCAAAATCAGATAATCTTCACATTAAGAAATCAGTTTCCTTCTTACATCACAAGTTTTCGACAAAAAGTTTTTTTTTGTTTTTTTAATCAGCCCTGTTTGTACAAACTGTCCCACTGCTAGGCGCGGGCCATCTTCTCATTGTGAGAAGGGTTAGGCCATAGTCTGCCACGCTGATTTTTACAAATTATTAGGTAGCGTAAAAACGACGTAGAAATGTAAGAATTACCCGATTAGTTTCACTTTTGTAAACAAAAAAAGATTCAATTTAAATCTTAAATCTAAGTTTTTTACAATAGAAATACAAAAATATAAATATTATAGGAAAAAAAAAATAAGCCTATGGTGCCGCCGGCAGCAGGACGGGGCTCAAGCTGCCGGTGGTAGAGAGAGAGGAACCGCCTGACAATACGTTCCGTGTCTAGGATGACTGCCTTCTGTATCTGACCCTTGACCCAACCATCGAGCGAGAGCCTCTTGAGATGTAAATACTAAATAAAATTTATAATATTGTTATATCTAATATATTTAAGAGTTATCTTTCATAATATCCTGTTTCGTTCCTAAAAATTCTAAGCTAAAACAAACACACTAAACGTGTATCCATTTTTTTATACTATTTCTCTTTAATTAATCATGTACAAGTAACTATGTCTATAGCTCGACATCATTAGAGGCGCGAAATGACGCGATGATTTGAAACTACCCCAAAATTATTTTTTCTGTAATAATTATGACGGTTTTCGATCGAACTGAGAGCGTGTTTGGAAAATAATGTTGGTAAAAATCCGTAGCCGTCTAATAGAACAATAGGTATTTGGAGAGCAAAACGCGAAAACTTCCAGCGCAATTTCTAAGCATAATGATTCAACATCTAATTAATCTCAGAGTGACGAGCGCAGTGCATTGCCATGCAAGTAAGAACTGTGGAAGGTCAGTCTTGCATGGTATTGTGCTGCTATAGGCTAATCTGACGCTTAGCATCAGAAGAACGACCTGCTCATTTCGTTTCCCAGTTCCACAAAAAAGCCTAAATATACGTATGTACTTACTGGACTTGCTGCTTCCGCAAAAGTAAAACTATAAAATAAACACTAACACGGCATTTTTTTTTTTTTTTTTTTCTTTTTTGTATTGGACCCGCATTAAAGCATTTGCCAGTGTCAAGTATTAGGATTTTTTCAAGTTTCTTGAATAAAACAAGTTGTAAATGTTCTAGTCACAATCTAAGTCACGTATACAGTCAATTTATAAGTCGAGTCCTGCTTCAGTAAAGTGGTGGCGACTTTACTAGAAGCTTCTATGGAGTTTTGCCGACAACGTAAAATCACAAGTTTTACTGCTTTATTTCACTTGCCCACACTCACGCACTATATCAAACACTTAATGAATAAAACACCACCATTTTTATAACATTAATGTTCAAAATAACACAAGTTTAGGAATATAAAACAAAGCAACAACACGTTACTAAGACGTTCCCGCCAAAAACACGGCATTGTTTACCACACTTCCACTTAAAGCCGCCACACGTGTCTAAAATATCCCACCCTCACATAAAAACAACAAACAATATCATAAAAACGCGCGTCCACTTCGCGGCGGACATCTCACTCAACTAATTGCTCTAATGGCGGTTATGGCGGGAAAACGAACGCATCCAAAACTAAAATGGCGGCAATCATTTCATCGCCCGATGTCAACACGGGGATTATAAATAAGCTGGCTGATGAAATGTATACTTGCGTAGAGACGACAATGATCTTTGCTTTATTTTTGTTGGTTTCTATTTTTTGGTTCGCTTTCGTAGGTTAAAGTAACAGAATAAATAATAGAGCTACCCCATTTTTTCTTTTATCGTAAGGGAAGGGGCGTCTTTTACATTTGCCAATGTCACTGCCACTGTTTTCCTCAATGGCATTACTTATACGCAATTGAATTGTTTGTAACGAATAAGGTAGGTACTTACCCACCAATTTTACACATTAATGTCGAATACAAATGGAAACAAATAAAAACTACGGGTCACTCACGTCTGTATCCGACTATAGTTTCAACCGCATTCGGCGGTCTTTTTCAAAGGAGCAGCACACACGTCACTGTCGGTCGGTGACGCGCCTTGCCTATAGTCCTTAGACCATCTAAAAATGGACGCGCCTTAGTTTAAATGCTACGAACAAAAATTTCTGCCATTTTTTGCGGGGGGCGAGGACAAACACACACTTAAAAACTATCGTCACACAAATTAACTCTTCTAGTATTTATATTCGCACACAAATACAAATGTTCAACACTTTTACAAAAAAGGGCGTGGTTAGGGTAAATTTACATAAACAAACAAGAGACGTATACAACATGCAAAATAAACGTAATATTCTGCATAACAGTGCTGCCATGTAAATGCAATTTTTTCCGATTGTTAAAATAATGTACCTACACCAAATACGCAGTTGATAAAAAATACTTATAAGAAAACCTATTAGAAATCGTATAAGTAACTAGAAAAAGTTATCATTAACACTTTATAATCAAGTCAGTTTGGTTTATTTTTAGGGTTCCAAAGTAAATGAGGAACCCTTATAAATTATCCATGTTCGTTTGTCCTTATAACACATGTAACCCCCCCAATAAAATGCTCGACCAAACTTGATGCACTTAAAGATATTTTGAGAATTTACTATATTAAGAATATAAATGCCCTACTTCCCTACCTTATATTCACTTATAGTAACTTAAATATATGGCCAGTGATTCGTCTAGTGGAGGACTTCCTACTTGTTGTGACGCAATAACCGCAGAAGGGAAATTTGAGTCGATACCTTTCCTATATCAATATACCTATTTGACTTATCGTTAAAATACAAGGATTAACCTACCTAATATGATGATATTTGTGTTTACCTAGTTACTGGTGATTGAGACATTCAATTGCAACATTATAAATAAAAGTTATAAAATATAATATTTCACTTTAGTGTGCCGTAGGTTTTATAATATGTTAAGCGACCGATAAACATGAAGATGACCCTTACTTGGAACCAAGATAGTTTTACCTAACTGAAATAGGAAGGTTATGTTGTGGGAATCCTATTTCTCAATATATGATAGAGTGGACTTATGTTCAGAGAGATTACTTCTACATCTTTTGTCACAAATTAATAATATACTGTCAAGATGTATTTTGGAGCTAAGAGGTAGGGCTCCGCCTTCCGCCCTTGCGTACCACGAGGAAAACCAGCTAGCAATAACTAGTTATACCAACTAGTTGGTAAAAACCAGTCACACCAACCAGTTACCTACTAGGAACGCCCCATGTGCTGCGACCAGAGACTGGTTGGACTTTTAAGCACCCTGGCTCCATCAGAAACCTCCGGACTAACATCCTTTAGGAGGCCCTGTTTAGCAAATGGGAAATGAGTCTTTCTTGTACGTGTGTCAAAATTCCCTACTTTCTTAGTAATGTAGCTAGACAAGAGGACGCAAAATCTTTCTAGTATGTCTGTGTTGGTATAGTATAACGTCAGGCCGAGATAGAAATAAGTTTGTATCGGAAAACTACCCATTCCGCTTAGAGCAGCAATGTAGAATCGGAGGCTTTCCTGTTGGCCCAAAACCTATGGAAAATCCTATCGAAACAAAGTGGTTTACTTTGTTATTGCAAAAGGTGAGATGGTTGATTCTACATCTAGTTGAAGTCTTAAGCAATGCAACAGTGACTTTACTGCCTAGGTACGTTCCTGCCTATAGATTGAACTTCCTGGTTCCAATACCTAGGTCTATAGCATTTATTTATACTTTCAGTAGGTCTTAATCTTGACCTACAGAGATTCTTCAATTCTGCCAACAAGAATCGAATAATCCCTACAATAATTAGTTAATTATTTCCCTACATGCGAAACCCTTTGTTTACCGCGATGAATCCTTAACCTTAAATCATAGATGTATACTTTTGATGAATGTGTTTGTCCAGACGATTTGCTAAACATCAGGCAAGTATCAGTCGCCACATCAGATATAATGTACCTATGTAGATGTTCTTCATCTTCGACGTTGTTCTTCCGCAGGGAATTTATATCTAACCCTGATAAGTGAGGCAGTCTTTGATATAGCTCGGTAGCATGTATGTAACATATAGGTACAAATACACTTCAACACTGCGTTATACAGCAATGACTACTCAAAATGCTGACACCTCTCTCTCGACAAGGTTAATCAGACAAACGGTTGGTCTTTCCACACCGTTATAGAAATTACTGTAGAACTGGCGCATCCTGGCCAAAGGTTTTGTGTATCTAAACCTTAATTTAATGTAGTTAGTGATTATTAACTCAGACATATCTCAGACTGCCCGACTTTTACAACAAAATCTAGCTTTTCATGCAAATTATACAATTCCTATTTGCATTATGTTGTTTGATACTTCCACTGAACAAAATGAGCATAGGTTATGAACGAGATTCTTCCGTCCATTGTCAAATCAGAAACCAAGTATGAAGTAGGTACTTCCGTAACACAAAGGAATTTGAGGAGTTCATCCAATGAAATATATGAAACAACAATGCTTACATTTTTATTCGTAACGTGTTAAATATTACGGGTAGGGTTTCGCTAGTTTTGCCTAAAGAATCTAAATTTTACTCTGGTTATTGAATTCAGTGATCCTTATTGTATGATGTTGTTCAGATCGCTGATGTCAAGATAAAATGGTTATAATATTTAAAGGTATAAAGTGTTCCTTATTGAATTGATTGTTCAGAACACTAATATACTGTTCATAAGAAGAATTTACTCATCTATTTTGGTAGAAGTAACACCAATAAAACATAAACTTTTAGAGATCCTTGTTGACTAAGTAGAATCTACCTACTTAACTGATAATATCCTACCTGAAACGTTAATTGTTAAGAACCCATTTGAACTCCTTATTTTATTGTATTGTTCAGAGTCAAGGGTCCCCCCTGCCTATCACAAGACCTACCGACAAAATTAGAGAATTGAATTTTGTGCATGTCTTCTGGAACTCCAAGGGGTTTCCAGAAGTTGTGTAAATGAGATGATGTGTGTGTTCTTCTTTGTGGAGTGTACTTAACCCTTCCTAATACGAATTAAAAGAACTACGTCCCTAGCTAACTACGTATTTGTTAATAATAGCTATCTTCTAGCTATTATAACAAATCTAACCACTACCCCACCGTGAACTCGGGTTCACACGGAACTGCTCCAAAGCTATAGACGCTTCCTCACGCCCGATTCCACGTCTACTAAGCTATACTACCAGTTTAGATGGCGAGTCTGAAATACCTACTGGCCCCTGGCTCCCTACAATCTCTCCAGCAACTTCATCGATAGTTACAAGGAGATTACCCTACAACGCGAAGGGCAGTCAGGAACCAATTCTAACCAAAATTCTGGTGGAAATCCATCCGCGCACTACTTCTTTCTATGCTGCCAGAATTCGAGAAAGAATCAATCCCCGACCAGAGACCTCAAATCCTCTACTCCTGGTCGCGTCTCAAACAACCAGCCGCCTAACAAAACGTAACAAAAGGGGACAGCGTCGTATGGTCTCCAACTTGCGTTTGAAGCACATACGACACTAGCAATAACCACTTTGGGGTTATAATTAATAAGACTCCGCAGTTGCTTTCCCTAAACACCCACGCCATGTTTAACCGGAGGTTCATACTCAAGAATCATACACCAATCCGTGCATCTACTTTTCGGTATCAGCCGGACCAGCACACAATTCCATTCCGAACTCTCAGACCAAACAGGACGCGCACACTCACAATAATTTATCCCCGCATCATCTCTAACAATAAGTAAAATAATAATCTAACACAAAACGTTTTCAAGTAGAACGTTAGCAAATGAAATTAACGTAAAAGAAAACTTCAAAATAATTTAAGTTTTAAAAGAAGACTCCCCGCAATCGTTAATCTAAAAATAATTCTATTTCCCAAATGAGCAACCAGCGAGAGAAACGTCTAACGCGAAAGCTACGAAGGTCTAGCGCCCAGCGAGCACCAGAACCCAGAACGAGTGAATCCAAAAAGACCCCGCCGCGTTCGAATCGTTTCCTTTTACGTATCAATCCCCACCAAGAACTACGCCTACTCGTCACGACTTAAGGCTTCGCGCGCACTCAAACTAAACACACACCGAAATTGCAAATGACCGCCATTCGAACTTAGTAAATAACAAAATACGCTTCCGTCACCCGTAATCTGTATCTGTATCTGTGGGCATACAATACTTAAATGACCGCTCCCCATTATAACTCACTTTTAGCAATATAATGATAAATTCCAGCAAAGTAGGTTTGGTCGTTCTACAATAACGGTTATAAAATAAGGTGACAAAGTGCTGTAGACCAAAACATCGTCGCCATTAACTATTCCTAAATTCAACATACATACAAACGTAATTAGCAATACTACTTAGTAATACGAAAACCCTTTTAACAACTGAAACCTTTCATTTATTTACCACTTCCTTTGACTGTATAAATATTTAGGTAACTATGGTCGATATATCCGAAATATTGAATGAAAATATGAATTTCCGAGAAATAATAATATAATTATCTTAAAAGAGTAGTATTGTAAATTTGATATAAATAAATCTATTTTAATCTTTACATTAATTTACCGTGACGTCACATATGATGTATTTATAAAAATAAAATATTTAACTTCTGGAGTGTGCGCCGGCGCTTAGCCTTTTTCCAAGAACCGATCGTGCAAGTCTAAATATGGAACTGACAATAACAACAATTTTTCGGATCTACCCTCAACATTTTCTCATTAAATTATTCAATTAATTCAAAGGACTTTAAACTCTATTCTCATAACGTCTGAATACCAAATTGAATACTTGTACACATACTATCAAGAATGCAGCCTTCTTTCCATGAAACGCTTGTGCAAGTCTAAATATAGAACGAAATGCTCCAATACTTATTTAATTACTAAATGAAGGTAGCTTCAGTAAATAGTATTGAGTTAATATACTTCCCATTAAATTTGGTGTTATGCTTCCAAAACAGGCATTCATAATAATGTTATAAGCCAATGACCTCAAATATAACCTTGACTGACTAAATAGCATTATTTGGCATTTGTTAATGTTTTATATAACGCATCTTAAAATAAATTCTATAACTAATTAAAAATAAGGGAAATACTTATAATTACAGATAAATTAATGTAGACGAGATAAGTTTATTTGTTATCTTTATTCCATATTTTGAACATTTAGAGTTATGTTGACTACATGTGAGTAACGGATAGTTCTGGACCGTTACAGTCGCCCGCTAATTCTTTTAACCGGCTAAGACTTTGAAAAGTCCGACGGAGGAAAGAATTACTTAAATTATTATTTAAATCTCACATGTATTCAACCCATTAAATAACCTTTATTATTTTTTATTCCCCACCCATACGTTGTCAAGATTCCAGCCATGGTAATAAATTATGTGTAAGAAATGCATATATGTTCCCTATATACAATATGATCGTGTTTTTAAACTGACTTTTAAACAACAGACTCATTCTTCAGAATCAAAGTTCGTCAACAAATTCACTATAAAAAAAATAGACCTTCCCACAAAGCAACCCCCACCAACCAAGATCATCTTTGTTTGTGAGAAAAAGAGCTCCAGAAGGGAGACATGGGTAAGCCACCGAGTAGATACTTTCCTGATCCACTATATTGGCGACTAATACATGTACCTTCCTAGTGAAAGAATACTCATGCGGACAAAGGTATAAAATGTTATAGATCCTTTGCTCCACTATGATTATAAATTCAAAATCATATTGGTTAAACGTCAGCGCTTATAAGTGTGCGTAAATTTCTTTCCTGCGTGTAGAGTATGTAAACCATCAAAATCGACTTATGTCAATGCTTCCATTTACCTAGCCAGCAACTCCATCGATAGTTTACATTGAGTATGTGTTTTACCAATTCTTGAACCTTGACAATAGTTCAGTTAACCTCAATAGTGCTGAGATCTAGAACCCCTTAAAATTACACACGTCTCGATCACAGCCAGTCTTTCGTTGCCATACACGCACGTTCTAGAAATCATCACTAAACAGTCAATGAACAACTTCTATGCGCTTAGTAACTTAATTTAAAATTTGACAAATTTGATTTAAAAGAAAAATTGTAAGTTACCTCCAGTACCATATTTCCAATACCTTTACCTCCATAATCAAACGTACCACCATACCAGAAACCTTACCAGTTTAGTAATTATAACCCAATAAAACTCAATACCTCCTTTTTTTGTTTATTTATTTATTAATTACCAAACCCAGGAATTACTTCCTTCCGTTACCGTTATTTTAATACCAAAACCAAAACATTACCTCTCCTGTAAAATAAAACAAATAAGAAAACCAATAAATGTCTCAATATATTTACTTTATAAATAACTAATCATCAGAACCTGTAAAAAAAAGCAACACAAATAATAATAAAAAAAAAAACATTTTTTTTTCCATTTAATATTTTTTTAGTTACGCAATATACTTACTCGTAATATGTTAAATAAAACCTTTGTTTACGTATACTTAACAACAACCACATTTAACGCTTCGCCTTAAATAAACTTCCGGTACATAAATCTTAAATCAAGATAATTCTTAATATGCGTTATAATGGTCACACAATATTTCTAGATATATAATTACGACTAAAAGAATAAAAGCTAAAAATAAAAAAAAATTACATATTTTTTTTTCTTGCATAAAGATATATTTATATCACCGTAACGCATAACCAAATACTTCGCCAATGGACACACGACGTTATTGAATTTTGTTACATAATTTTATGCAAATAAATAATTGGACTCCCAGGTAGATTTAGGTAGGCACTATATAAATAATAAAATTAATTTATTTTCATTTGACACTAAAATTGCGAAAACGTTAAACTATTTATTTGTTTACCTGAATTAAATGTATAACTAACCCGAACAAAATATATGTTGTGTATATTGTATAGATATTAACGCGGATAATGTTTTGATAGTCATCAGCGTTTTTTTTTTTTTTTTATATAATTAAAATCACTAAACTACTTGATTAGCATCATTGCCACCATATCCGTGTCCCGCTAAATTGATCGTATGAAATATATTTTAAGCCCCATAAATAATTTCAATAAATGCCGCTTAGAAATAAGATACACTCACGTTAAAATAAAGTGGCGACTTTATCTTACTTAAAATTTATTTAATTTATTTGCCGCAGATTTTACTCAAATATGTAACTCTATTTGATCATTATAATATCAGAACGTCTAGAAAATTACAAATTGCGCTCGATCTCGTTCAGTAATTTCGCGTCCGACATACAAACAGACATACAACAAAATGCATAAATGTCATAAATATCTAACACTCATACTTCCTATTAACTACCGTTCTAATTTATGTATAGATGTATTGCGATCTCGCCCGCGCAACTATAAAACTGTATAATTTATTTTAATTTGTATAAAACTAAAGTACACTAGCTATTCTACGCTGCTTTACTCACATAATAATGAATATGTTTGCTAAAATGCATGATGATGATGATGATGATGATAAAATACGGCACATGACTATCCCCAGACTGCCATACTATCTCCGTATCCAACTCCATAACAATCGGTTCAGCCATTGAATTGCAATAAAATAAAAATTATTTATGAGCCAAATAAAGTAATTAACATGATGCAAAATTTTAAGATTTCGTTTCATCATTAAATATGGTAACAAACAGATAGTATCAACTTTGGTCTTATATCATTAGTTCATTTAAATATTACTCCAAGTTTCATAACAATAGGTTTGGGGTTTTCAAATGTAAAAGTGCATAAAGCATTAAAAACAAAATTACTTGCGCCCTTTTTCTTCAGTTAGATTGACCGACTACAACACCATTCCCATACGAACCTTCATCAGAATCGGTTCAGCCATTCAATTATGACGAGCGAGCATATTTTTTTTTGAAATTTGCGATTGTAAAATAGGCTAGGTTTATCTACTGCTATCCTTATAAAGTATTTCACTAGAATCGGTTCAGCCGTTAAATTGTGCAAAAGATAACCTTCCTAGCTTCTGTGTTATTAAAGTTAAATAAATGTCAAACAAAAGAAACACCAAACAATAAAGTATATGAGTAAAATACTTATAAACAACTAGCTGCGCCCGCAGTTCTAATCGTACCCGTGCAGTAGTGAAAAATTATGATGATAATATTTTTTTTTTTATATAACCGTCAACCCTGACAATCCCAAACATAACACAAAATATATACTTATCAACAAAATCTATCAATCCGTTCCGAAGTTATTCCTCTACATACTTCCGAAATTTAATATTTATTTATATAGGTTGTATTTTATATTTTAACATCTAAGTAGGTACTTTGTATTTAATTTTCTAATAAACATTTCATTTGACCAGCCCTAACTTCACAGAAAGTTCGACGTTATTATTTTAACGCTAAGATTCAAACAAAGTAAAATATTTTTAAGTAGCTATTAGAAAATGTTCTAAGTTACAACGGAACTAACTTTTGAAGCACCATACATACTTATTTACGAGAAAGCCGAAAACTAAACTAACCAAATAGTATTTTTGTTACCTATTTTCATTTCCTAATGTGACAAGGTTCTTACATTACATAAAGCTATTCTTCTTCTTTTTTTTTTTTTTTTTTTTTTTTTTTTTTTTTCTTTTTTGTATTGGACCCGCATTAAAGCATTTGCCAGTGTCAAGTATTAGGATTTTTTCAAGTTTCTTGAATAAAACAAGTTTTAAATGTTCTAGTCACAATCTAAGTCACGTATACAGTCAATTTATAAGTCGAGTCCTGCTTCAGTAAAGTGGTGGCGACTTTACTAGAAGCTTCTATGGAGTTTTGCCGACAACGAAAAATCACACGTTTTACTGCTTTATTTCACTTGCCCACACTCACGCACCTTATCGAACACTTAATGAATAAAACACCACCATTTTTATAGCATTAATGTTCAAAATAACACAAGTTTAAGAAAATAAAACAAAGCAACAACACGTTACTTAGACGTTCCCGCCAAAACTCTTTTCACACAAAGCTATTAAAAATACTACGTACGACATCTAGTGTCACGTCAAGTGTCACAATTCGATTACCCAACATTGATTCTTAAGCCTTATCCTTTCTGTCCCGTCAATCTAGTTCGCAACGTAACCAACAGATGGCGCTATCCATATAAAATATAATTGCGTAACACAAATTGTAAGCGAATTCGATTTATTTCTACCAGTAAATTATAGATTAGTAGATTTTAACATAATTTATATGAAATTGCATCAATTATAGTCAAAGAATAATTGTTATTATTTTTCCGAACGAAGTAAATAGTTAGATGTTCGTTTCGTTCAAAATGTTCCGTTTTTTTTTTTTTATAATAAACGCATTACATAAACTTCATATTATTCTAAAATCTTCAGAATTTTCCTAGCGCTATCCTTTGTTATAGAAATATATTTTAACTATTCTAATTTACAATTTATCTAAATATTAAAATAACCGTAGGCACGTTGATAGTGTTTTGCTATTTTTCACTAAAGTACCCCGGCACGCTGCGCTGTCATCGCGTAATCGTTTAAATACAGTAGTTCCGCTGTTTTGCCGTAGGACATTTTGTATGAACAACATTTTATTATGCCTATTATTTAAAATATCATGCTAGCATTTTACAATAGATTGTGACATATTCCGAAACATAATTTATAGCGGGAGATTTAAAAGTTTTCCGACTTTGTCATTTTATAATAATGAATAAAAATATGGATTTATATTTAATTTGTAGCGATTAGATTTAACATAATTATTCTTCTAACTAACTTAATAGTCTAGATTATTTGATATCGTCGCCGTGCCCCAAAGCCAGTATTCAGTCATGCTAAAGATTTACGAACGATATCTACAATATAACAAACTACATACTCGCGGGAATTTTCAAAATATAGAAAGAATGACATTTCTTTTTATAGAAAATAAAGCGCTATATTTTCTAGTAATATTTAAAGGCTTATAAATTTAATCTGAATGTACAAATACACATTCGGCTTTGAATATAATTTTAAATTATTATTTAAACCAAAACTTTCGTCATACATAATCTGTGAAATCGTTCATTCATTTGCGAAACAGCTTTAGTGAAATGTCATTCCAACACACTTATCCGATTAATAATCGAATAGCAACTCTAAATCCAATATTCGAACACTAGAAATATATTTCCTTTCTCGTTTACAACAAAATGGGTACAACTAATCGTAAAATAACTATTTTTAGATACAACAATAATACATGATACGCCAATGTAACATACAATAATTAGTGACACACCCCTGAATGTTTTGCTTAATCGAATATTTAATGTTACAGTACAAATTAGCAATAACTAACTATAGGTTTACGCTATTTTTTATTTTTATTTTATAATAGCTTATCACCTTGTTGTTTCTAAAAACAACTTCAATCAAAACTACTTCCTTAGAAATTAATTAAGATATACCGTTGTTATAAATTGGTACTCCCAACAATAAAATTACTAGCTCAAAATACACCGATGGTTAGAAATTCTACCGAACTGTAAATAAAACTTGTGTTGGCTCCATAAATCGAGAAAATGTTACAAATGCGAATACTGTCATGACTAAATTTTTAAGGTAAATTCAAATCCAAAATGTTCGAATAATCGATTCTGCCGCTACTCGTAATGGTTCCGATTTCTGGTGAAGCGTCCCTAATTGTTTACAAGTTGTCGGAATTCTATTTTCAAACAGACAGAAATTTTACAATAAACAATTTAGTTTTGTAGTTCTGGCGTGTTTTTCTAAATTTAAGTATTACAAAACATAATTATGTTATTAGTAAGACAGTCATCATGTAGTTAGAAGATCCATGCAAAATAAACTTCTCCAACCAAATTCCTGACCAGCCTGAACCTTTTGGTACTTGATTACTGAAAGTTGAATTACCTACGCCCAAAACAACGCCCGCTAATCTTCATATAAATAACAACTCTGAAACATAACATGCTTTAGTATACGGTAAGTTATTATTCGCTTTAATAAAACATTGGTTTTACTTTACCTTCTACCATACTGTACATCGGGTTTCATAACTATATTTTCTCGTTGCAGCTACATGAAATAACAGTAAAGAGAAATCTACGCCCCCGGAGCACCCAAAATTAGAAGTCACCTCAATTGCAAACCGATCAACTGAATATTATGGCAGAAAAACTACTGTTTACAACTTAGCACGGATGATATGATATAGTGACATATAATAACCTAAGGTTTGTATTAGACAGCTACCAACTTATGCTATACTAAGGCCAATGCTTGGCACTTCCCGCATCTAGTGTAATAAAAGTTACTAAGTCTGTTAACCGAATGACCGCCACTCACATTGTGATTGCTATTTACAATTTACAACTATATTAAATATACAATCTAAGCGGATAATTACAAGTATAATTATGACATAAACTACCTAAAGAAATAGTATGACTGTTTACTTCATTGCAGACTTTCAATATAAAATTTTATAAATTTTGACTAAATTTGTTTTGTTTCAGGAAACAATTAACTTGCTACATCAAAACCCTGAGAAACCGCCCGCTATGCTTCAAGACAACTGTTTCGATGAACTACAGGCTAATTCTATGAATGTAATGAATCAAATAATTTAATATGAATCTACATGAAACCACATTTCCTATATATCTAAGTGTAACCAAGTTATATGTGTTAGTGATAATAGTGCCTGTGATATAAAATAAAATAAGAGATTTCACTTGTTTTACAAACTACAACACCGCTTGAGTTATCTAAATGTGTGTTACTGAGTAAGTACCTATTATTTTAATTGTAAATGTCGATATGCTTGTTTATAATAAAATATCCAATGAGAACCTAAATCTAATTTTATAGGATAGAAATCAATCATTTTACTTTTAAGTATCTAACTTGACCCGCCTGTACCAATTTACAAATAATTTACTATCAGAATATGACTTAAATCTACTTAATGTATTTTTTTTTTTTATTACTACAGCTACCCGACTGAACAAAAATAAGTAACATCTGATTGTCTCTTCACCAGTAAATTAGGGTTAACCTTTATAATAGACATTTCTAACAATAATTGATATTTTAAAATACAATATTATAACCGAAGGTGAGTGATAGAAATATATTTTCCCTAAAACCGTTTTTCTAACATTGCCAGACTATTTGGAAGTAGGTAGTTAAATCCTAGAATAGTTATATAGTGACCTAACATAAACATACTTTTCCTAATTGCTTAGATCTGATCCTACAAGTACCGACTCAAATCCCCATTCATACCATTTCACAAACAACATTTTGCCTAAAAAAGGCGTTTAATTAACTACATAACTAGGAAAGAAGTAAATAGAATATATATATATAATACTTGACATGTAAATAGAGATATGTTGATATGTAATATAGACAATTATGTGTAGTGATGAATAAGAAAATAAACCAGATAATATTTAACTATAAAACTAAAGGTCTCTAATTATAAAATAAATTAATAGTTGAGATCCTGTGTCACGGCATACCTTTTGTAAACCCTCGTGACCTACTTTGATCTTGACCTACAGAGATTCTTCAATTCTGCCAACAAGAATCGAATAATCCCTACAATAATTAGTTAATTATTTCCCTACATGCGAAACCCTTTGTTTACCGCGATGAATCCTTAACCTTAAATCATAGATGTATACTTTTGATGAATGTGTTTGTCCAGACGATTTGCTAAACATCAGGCAAGTATCAGTCGCCACATCAGATATAATGTACCTATGTAGATGTTCTTCATCTTCGACGTTGTTCTTCCGCAGGGAATTTATATCTAACCCTGATAAGTGAGGCAGTCTTTGATATAGCTCGGTAGCATGTATGTAACATATAGGTACAAATACACTTCAACACTGCGTTATACAGCAATGACTACTCAAAATGCTGACACCTCTCTCTCGACAAGGTTAATCAGACAAACGGTTGGTCTTTCCACACCGTTATAGAAATTACTGTAGAACTGGCGCATCCTGGCCAAAGGTTTTGTGTATCTAAACCTTAATTTAATGTAGTTAGTGATTATTAACTCAGACATATCTCAGACTGCCCGACTTTTACAACAAAATCTAGCTTTTCATGCAAATTATACAATTCCTATTTGCATTATGTTGTTTGATACTTCCACTGAACAAAATGAGCATAGGTTATGAACGAGATTCTTCCGTCCATTGTCAAATCAGAAACCAAGTATGAAGTAGGTACTTCCGTAACACAAAGGAATTTGAGGAGTTCATCCAATGAAATATATGAAACAACAATGCTTACATTTTTATTCGTAACGTGTTAAATATTACGGGTAGGGTTTCGCTAGTTTTGCCTAAAGAATCTAAATTTTACTCTGGTTATTGAATTCAGTGATCCTTATTGTATGATGTTGTTCAGATCGCTGATGTCAAGATAAAATGGTTATAATATTTAAAGGTATAAAGTGTTCCTTATTGAATTGATTGTTCAGAACACTAATATACTGTTCATAAGAAGAATTTACTCATCTATTTTGGTAGAAGTAACACCAATAAAACATAAACTTTTAGAGATCCTTGTTGACTAAGTAGAATCTACCTACTTAACTGATAATATCCTACCTGAAACGTTAATTGTTAAGAACCCATTTGAACTCCTTATTTTATTGTATTGTTCAGAGTCAAGGGTCCCCCCTGCCTATCACAAGACCTACCGACAAAATTAGAGAATTGAATTTTGTGCATGTCTTCTGGAACTCCAAGGGGTTTCCAGAAGTTGTGTAAATGAGATGATGTGTGTGTTCTTCTTTGTGGAGTGTACTTAACCCTTCCTAATACGAATTAAAAGAACTACGTCCCTAGCTAACTACGTATTTGTTAATAATAGCTATCTTCTAGCTATTATAACAAATCTAACCACTACCCCACCGTGAACTCGGGTTCACACGGAACTGCTCCAAAGCTATAGACGCTTCCTCACGCCCGATTCCACGTCTACTAAGCTATACTACCAGTTTAGATGGCGAGTCTGAAATACCTACTGGCCCCTGGCTCCCTACAATCTCTCCAGCAACTTCATCGATAGTTACAAGGAGATTACCCTACAACGCGAAGGGCAGTCAGGAACCAATTCTAACCAAAATTCTGGTGGAAATCCATCCGCGCACTACTTCTTTCTATGCTGCCAGAATTCGAGAAAGAATCAATCCCCGACCAGAGACCTCAAATCCTCTACTCCTGGTCGCGTCTCAAACAACCAGCCGCCTAACAAAACGTAACAAAAGGGGACAGCGTCGTATGGTCTCCAACTTGCGTTTGAAGCACATACGACACTAGCAATAACCACTTTGGGGTTATAATTAATAAGACTCCGCAGTTGCTTTCCCTAAACACCCACGCCATGTTTAACCGGAGGTTCATACTCAAGAATCATACACCAATCCGTGCATCTACTTTTCGGTATCAGCCGGACCAGCACACAATTCCATTCCGAACTCTCAGACCAAACAGGACGCGCACACTCACAATAATTTATCCCCGCATCATCTCTAACAATAAGTAAAATAATAATCTAACACAAAACGTTTTCAAGTAGAACGTTAGCAAATGAAATTAACGTAAAAGAAAACTTCAAAATAATTTAAGTTTTAAAAGAAGACTCCCCGCAATCGTTAATCTAAAAATAATTCTATTTCCCAAATGAGCAACCAGCGAGAGAAACGTCTAACGCGAAAGCTACGAAGGTCTAGCGCCCAGCGAGCACCAGAACCCAGAACGAGTGAATCCAAAAAGACCCCGCCGCGTTCGAATCGTTTCCTTTTACGTATCAATCCCCACCAAGAACTACGCCTACTCGTCACGACTTAAGGCTTCGCGCGCACTCAAACTAAACACACACCGAAATTGCAAATGACCGCCATTCGAACTTAGTAAATAACAAAATACGCTTCCGTCACCCGTAATCTGTATCTGTATCTGTGGGCATACAATACTTAAATGACCGCTCCCCATTATAACTCACTTTTAGCAATATAATGATAAATTCCAGCAAAGTAGGTTTGGTCGTTCTACAATAACGGTTATAAAATAAGGTGACAAAGTGCTGTAGACCAAAACATCGTCGCCATTAACTATTCCTAAATTCAACATACATACAAACGTAATTAGCAATACTACTTAGTAATACGAAAACCCTTTTAACAACTGAAACCTTTCATTTATTTACCACTTCCTTTGACTGTATAAATATTTAGGTAACTATGGTCGATATATCCGAAATATTGAATGAAAATATGAATTTCCGAGAAATAATAATATAATTATCTTAAAAGAGTAGTATTGTAAATTTGATATAAATAAATCTATTTTAATCTTTACATTAATTTACCGTGACGTCACATATGATGTATTTATAAAAATAAAATATTTAACTTCTGGAGTGTGCGCCGGCGCTTAGCCTTTTTCCAAGAACCGATCGTGCAAGTCTAAATATGGAACTGACAATAACAACAATTTTTCGGATCTACCCTCAACATTTTCTCATTAAATTATTCAATTAATTCAAAGGACTTTAAACTCTATTCTCATAACGTCTGAATACCAAATTGAATACTTGTACACATACTATCAAGAATGCAGCCTTCTTTCCATGAAACGCTTGTGCAAGTCTAAATATAGAACGAAATGCTCCAATACTTATTTAATTACTAAATGAAGGTAGCTTCAGTAAATAGTATTGAGTTAATATACTTCCCATTAAATTTGGTGTTATGCTTCCAAAACAGGCATTCATAATAATGTTATAAGCCAATGACCTCAAATATAACCTTGACTGACTAAATAGCATTATTTGGCATTTGTTAATGTTTTATATAACGCATCTTAAAATAAATTCTATAACTAATTAAAAATAAGGGAAATACTTATAATTACAGATAAATTAATGTAGACGAGATAAGTTTATTTGTTATCTTTATTCCATATTTTGAACATTTAGAGTTATGTTGACTACATGTGAGTAACGGATAGTTCTGGACCGTTACACACAGCCATTTTTCTCAGAAAATAACAGTACTTTTATAATAGTATATACGAGACATATATTAAGTACCTACTATACGCGGGATGTAAGTAACAAAGGGGGTGGCGTTTGCGTTTGCGGAGCGAGGGCCTCATTTCACCCTAGTTTTAAAACTATACAATATTCCGAGTGTTGTAGGTAATCGACTAGAGACTAGAGCCCGCACCACCACTACAGTCCGACGGCAAAACTTGGAATCTAAAAGGTGCTAAACTTCTTGGGAACTACTATTTTGTCCATTTGTTTTTGTAAAAGAAGCAATACATTTATAAAGTTTAAAGTCCGATGACAAAACTTGGGAACTGAAATTTACAGGTTCGTTGTCACTTTTTTTTGCGTTAGTTGCACCGCGTTTATCAGACTAGTGGAGGCGCAGAATTTACCCATAATCGAAGCAAAATAAGCTGCGGCAACACCAGTATCAAAACTGCAAATGACGATAGTGTTTGATAAATATCGATATTTTGATCACTGAATAAGTTAACTTTGTCCTGTCAATATTTTAATTTCATTCAGTGTTTTATATTTTAAGTTATAGAATATAAGCTAAATAATGACAACGTTTTTAATGAAAAATAAACACATCCTCTAAGAAACTAACGAGAATGTTGAAAGTTTGTATGAAACTTCCTCATTTTTGATGCAACAAATGTAAATGTTGATATAGGTATGTTGTCATTGTACCTATCTTCTACGATGTTTGATGCATGAAAAAAATTAAACCAGTTAATTCGCTTTAACATACATTATTTATTTTTCAATCAGGTTTACGTTAGGTATATACCTACATTATTATTGGTCTTAAATATATTACCTATGTTTTTACATATTATAGAGCGCAATAAAGAACCGGTGATAACAAGTTCCGCTGCAAAATACTTAAAAACGTAGATCGTTACATCTACTTTTAACTGTTTTTCCAATCAACATACACTTTCTAGTCTTCCCGTGAACATGTTGAATGCAACTGCGCTGAAACATCGGGAACTCAAATCAATTAACCCGCGGTATATATCCCGCACATTATAATATTATATTATAATGAAAAACCGCAGTAGATTAAAAAAGTGTCAGAGGAAGGAATTCACTCAGACCTTTTATCGATATCAACACTGTAAACTGTGTGAGGTGATAAGGTACATCACTAGTTGGGATTCCCCTCCGAGAATAGCGCGTGAGAGAAAGAAACAAAGCAACTACTTTGCTATCGAATATGGAACTAATTTAAACGAAATAAGGTCACAAATTGACTATCAAAATGAGTTGTCTCGTTACTCAAAAAACCGTTAGATGACGTAAATCCTGTAGTTTCAAGACATTTATTTTCCACTAGAAATATAGACTCTGGCTTTTAGGTATAAGATACATAATTGAGTGAAGATACTACGTAGGGATATTCTGTTACTTTTTGTACTCGAGATTTCACCGGCGTCTAGAATCACGAGCTCATAAGAATGATTTTAAACAATTTTACTAAAAGTAAACCAAAATTACTGTAAAAAAATGCTCACTTATGAAGTGATACACCATCTTTTTGGATTGTAGAAGTATTTGCTCTCTTGCCACAGTCGAAAACTGCACAGTTGGGCATTTTTAGAGACGTTCTTACACCTCTGCATCGGTATCAGGACTGATGAATGTCGATTGAAAATAGTTTTTATAAACGCGATGGATTTTGTCTTATAGAACTTGGCAGAGGGGTAATCTCTTGAAAGGCGCGTCCATTTTTAGATGGTCTAAGCTATAGTCGGATATTTCGCCTCAAAACAGACGTGAGTGACCCGTAGTTTTTATTTAAAAAGTTACATAATCTTTATCTAGGTACTTACTTATTTTTCAGTACTTACCTTACTAACATTCTATATTAATTTTCATGTTTTTAACAAATTTCACGAAGTTCGAAAGGTTATTTATTAGGTTATATATTAAAGGTTTAAACGTTCATTTATTTTAGCGGATTTGATAATGTCAAACGTCAACAAGAATTTTACGATCGACAAGAGATTTTACCTGTGCTGTTCTAGTGTTATTTTCTATTGTGATACAATCACGTACACCTTTAATATGGGTTTTAAGGAAATACATGTACTAATAAGGTAAGTAAATGATACTTTAAGGTTTAATTTGGATTACGTTAAATAAAACAGAAAAGATATTTCATCAATTTTTAATCCATTAATTATCTTTCTTTCATATAAGTAAGTAGGTAGGTATTTATTGTTTCTGAATATTTTCTTTATTGTTTCTCTGAAGTACAATCCTTGTTTTCTAATTTACTTTACTTTACTTTACTCAGGACGTCTGTTGATTTACTTACAAATGCCACATTAGCTCCGCTGGCACCTCACAAATATCTCTCAAAAATAACATAAGCTGACAATTATGCGTTACTCAACGCGTATGCGAAAAAATTTATAGCTTCCGACTACATGCACCCGTGGCTTGAGCGCAGGAAAGATGTTGATTGTTAAAAATATGTCAAAAAATACGGCAACATGATTGTAATTCTGATGCATTCTGTTTTTAGCATGAAGGCGATTGTGATGCTCCAATGCTTTTCAAAACTTGTGTATTTTCGTCTGGTCATGTCAAGTCAATAGTATCAGTTCCAGCCTACATTATGCTATCGCCCGCTTTTATAATAATATATCTCAGGACGTAAATTTACGCATCTAAAATATGTCTGAAATATAATAGGATCGTTTTATTTTCATTGCTCAACTTATAAATATATGCTATCCTTTAGAGTACTATTTTTCGAGTAGCTTAAGATTGCAATCCAACTTTTTTTAATTGTCGCAGCCGCTTAAATAAAGAATCATCAAAATTGGACAGTGTTTGGGGTAGAAAACAGTTCGCTCCTGTTGTATGAAAAAATGAGCAATGTACTGGTGAAAGTTGCGATCTTATCTCAACGATTATACAGAAACACGTGCATATCACGTGTGTCCCATTAGGAACCACTGTAAAGAGAGATGGAAGTCCCCAGCTTCAACCCCAAAAAGTGTCACTTGTGCCGTGCAGTGCATAAACTTTTGGCATTCAAATCCATTGAACCTTCAGCGCCAAGAATTCACAAACATATAGGTCATCATGAACTTACATTTATAAAATAATAATAATATAAATTAATTAATTTATTAAAAAAACCTGTACCTGAGGATGGGACTCTGACAGTTCCGAAACCGGTTGGAAGACATCGCTCTTTTGACCGATTAATATCGTGAGGTTTTTCCGGTTAATCAAATAATATAAATGAATACTCACGGAAGTTTTAGTACAGTTATTTATAAAATAGTAAGTAAGTAGGTCAACGATATTGTAAAGATGGCGTGTCTGGAAGTGGACTGTGAGAAAATATGAAAATAATGATGATGTCAATAGATACACGATAATAATTAATTCGTTCTATAGGTCTATAACTAATCTCCTAGATAGTACATTTATCATAATCAACCATTCAACAAAAATCACACCTTAACCCCTACAAAGAAAGCCCACATTCCCATACAGTTACGTTTTCATAAACAAATTGCGTGTGGCAACATTCCTTCCGAGTTTGATTTACGCGTCAGTCAGGTCGTCACTTCCCGCCCCGGGGTATAACTCCACTCGGTATGCTTGGAGATGTCACATCAATTAGATGGAGCGATGTTTGGAGGCGCCAGTTTTCTTGGAGTTACTGATTGGAACTTGGTATTCAAGTGGTTGAAGGTATGTGAATTGGATGCATTTTATGAACACTCAAATCTGACCACCTACAAGCCTAGAGACAGATTAGAAATGTAAACTAAGTTAAAAATAAAATGTATTATTAGCTTATAAAAGGCACGGACCCTGGAGTCTGTGCAGCTCAATTTTTCAAATAAAAAAAGCTTAGACACTGTTTTTTTATTAAGTCTGCTCTTACAATACACATGGGTTATCTTAGTCTAAGACCACCAGACAATAACGTTATTTTCACTAGGACACAAAGTCTAAAACTAAATTCACGAACAAAGTGTCCCGTGTTGACTAATTATGACGAACTTAAAGATTTCGATTAAAGCTAAAGCCGAATTTAAATTGAGAAGTTTAGTGACATCTATTTTGCGCTTCGAATTATTTTGAAAATTTAAATTATTTTAATCGTTTAAGAGGTCTAAAGGTACATTTTAGACCTCATTGATCTCGGACGTTTTTGAGCACTGCCTCGAAATCCTTATCAATAATAATATCGTTGCCCTCAGGGCTACAGTTAGAAAGCCTATCTTGTATAATAAGCAGCTCTGTAAAACTCTTTCATTACAAGAGTGTCAAGCAAATAGGTTAATCGTTTAAAAAACTATAAAAACAGACTTCACATTACGCAATTCGTTTACTTGGATCTCACATTTTGCCAGTTATTTTGCTATAAAAACCAAAATACTGACGCGATTTAAAAACAAACCTTTCAAAGAAAAAAAAAAAACAAATCGGTTCAGGCGTCTTCGAGTAATCGGAGAACATACATAAAAAAGATTCCTACGAATTGAGAACCTCCTCCTTTTTGGAAGTTGGTTAAACACGCCATCACATGTTTCAGAAAAGAGGCGGCGTGGCGCGGCATCCGTTACAGCGTGGTTACAGCTAACGAGGCTTGGGACACAAATCACCATTAGCGACGGCGGCGGACCGTGGCCGGCGCGTGCCACGACATTACATGGAAACAACAAACTTACAGAAGCAGTAGAATATAATTATTATTTAGTTCCAGTAACCTAAATAAATAATTAATTAATTATTTATTTATTAAGTTAGGTAAATAAGTAACAATAGATCCGAGAGGGTCGCAGTGACAGGGAGGCTCATGGCCTCCCACCCTACCTCGAATTAAAAAAAAACTAAATAAATCCAAATCTGTGTTTTTATGTTCCAAGCCACCTCTGACAGGGAGCCCTGCAGGCTTCGACAAAAAAAAAAGACATGTCGCAAACATTCCTATTTCTACAAACGCTATTCGTAATGCTAAGAATATGTGACGTGTCATCACGTGACATTTTATTAGCTAATGTCAATCTCGTACACTTTTCAATTCTACTGGCGTTCACAAATTGGAAATACCGCTTGTCCTACTCCCCTGGTATAGTCTGTTGGGATAGAGAAACAATGTGCTATGTATGAAGCTAGGAATATGGTTGCTACAAACAAAGCATTACTGCAGGGTGGACAAGGCGCTCTATAGATATAGTCAATGTAGGTATTCTCGTCGTGAATGTTATACAGGATATTCCGTGTCCATTTCAATTTTGAAAGAAATGACTTGCACGTAATCCTATTACGTAAAGAAGTAAAGTATTATCTTGTGAAGATTGTAAATTGAATTAAATAAATTTGTGTAAATTTTGAAAACATATTTGGAACAGAAGAAGAAAATGGCCTAAATTTATCAAATGTACATAATTTGTCTTTTCTACATCGCTATGAACAATAATTATAGTTTAAAAAACTGAATAATTTTAAGCCGCATTGTTTTTATTTACGACAATCAATAATTAAATATTAATTATTGTATCAATAACTACATTCAAACTTAGCAATCTTAATAATACCGGCACAGAATACAGGTACTGCATACTTGGTGTGGTGACCAACTAATGCAAAGGAGCACTCAGTGACGCCTGGTGTTTGGACACTTGTATATTTGGCTGAAGTGTGGAGCCAGTAATAGTTCTGGCAGCGTTCAATCAGCAATCACAACACCCTTGCAACTAATTGGCCGCGACTGGTGAGTGATGGTCAGACGCTTAGTCTAAACGAGGTGACATAATCCAGTATATATATTTTAACCAACTTCAAATAAACGAGGTTCTTTATTCTTACTTCAATTATTTAAGTAGATGTTTTCATATCTACTTTTTTTTTTAAACATAGCTCAGAACGCTCTCGATAAAATTTCAAACAAAAAAAACAAAATATATTTAAATCAAAATGGATACGTTTGGGAGCTTAGATTCTATAGACAAATAGACACGTTAATCTTATAGCATCTCTCTTTTTGCGTCGGTGGTTAAAATTTACACATAACAGACAGATGTTAGACAAGCTACAAAACCTAACCTAAATTTCATCCCTGAGAACTAAACAAGGAAGAAAAGCATCTGAGAAATTGCAACAGCAAAGTGCACAAAACGAACACCTCCGAGAATAGCCGAAGACGACAGCATCAGTCAATCAGCAGTCACAACACCAGTGCGCACTGACAGACCCTACATACATGCGCAGACACACCTACATGCAAACCTAGGGATAAGAAAGTATCTAGTGAAATAGTCGATCAATATTAATCGTTATATTTTAATCGATATTTATACTTGGTAGGTACTAACTAATAAATATCTCAGATAAGTTGTGACTTGGAATGACAGTTACTTATTTTACTATGACTATGACTAGATCTTGATTGACCTATTAAAATCATAAATGGATGCACAAATCGTATGGGTTCAATATCTACAATAAAGAACAAATAAAAATAGAGGTACAAACATACACACACAAACATACGCCTTTATATAATTAGAGAGATCGTAATATTAGTCCAGTCGTCAGCCATGAGACCCATATCGATAATGTTTCCTTGTCTCTAGGCACACGATGTTCCCTGAATGCATCGGAGCACAAATCACGGAAGAGAAATGGTAACAAACAGAATGTCTTCACCGTTTACATACATCTGGAGACATAGCATACATTCATGAATACAATTTAATAAATGCCCTCACAAGTTGCAATGCCTGAAAAGGGCGACTAAGTTTTAAGGACTGTAAAAATGCATGTAATTCCATCTATATGAATAATTTACACATAGTGGCAATAAAGAATATGAGTATGAGTATAATAATTTAACATCTACAGTCCAATTTTATACGTTTTATGTGTTGTATGCACACGTGACATTGGTGGAGTTTTGAAACAACTTCACAAATGCCTTATTTATACAAAAAGTTCAGCATCAATCTGCATGAAATTTTGCATTTGTATTTTATTTCCTTTTTTAATTCCCTAAATAAATAGAGGATTTGTAATAATATTATTATCTATGTACCTACATAAAGCTTTGAACATGGTGACGAACATGAGCGGCCTTACCGAAAATCGTTACTTATCTTTAACCATCGTCTTAATTCCGCGAGTATCATTACGTGTCAGCGAAAAGTTGCCAGAATTTAAGGCAATGTTTAAAGTTAAGTAACGTTTTTCGGTAAGGTCTGAGATGTTTTTTGCTATTGAAAGCCGGGTTAATCGACTCAGCCGTTTTTTGACAGTTTTTGTTGTTGTTATTAAAATAATTTATGATTAGTATAAAACCTAGTACACTTTCCTGCCAAATACCAGTTTGGCCACACGATAGCCTGCGCCCCTACATCTTCGCCACGTCCCGTAATCTTGAATTCCTATAAAAATCCCACAGCACTTTCACATTTTTCCTGGTTTCACTTATCCGGGCAAATTTTCGAATTTTCCCCCCACCAGAATTTTCAGTTTTGAAATAGATATTTAATTTAAGGATCTAACCACTAAACTGCCCTGCTTAACCCCATCGACCATGGAATTAGAAGCACGATGACGTAGCAAGCTTCTTAACGAGGCCCGCCAGCAATGTTGACATCAGTCGCGGTGATCAAAGCTCAATACTTGCCATTCCACGCCACTTCCTTTGTTGCAAGTCTATTTGTAATCAAGCGAGATTTGAGTGGTTCCTGGAGCACGAGGGTTAGTTGATCGAGAGGTTAATAAAGAGGGAATCGCGAAATGTTGATAAATAGGCATTTCCTTTTTTTATGCAACTGAGTGATGACGACCATGTCGCTTAGCTGATATGAAACGCTATGCGTTAGGTAAAACAGTTCGATATCACGTGTGATAGTGCACTGCTCTCGCCACTTATAAATATTAGAATATGTTAAGTCTTGTCACGCTTGGAGGTTTAATTTTTTATTTATTATTAACTTAATTTTGAATAGTTGATATTAAAATGTGTTCATATTAATAAAACGTTTAATTTTCAACATTTTATATTAATAATACGTTCAAATTTCAACACAGTTTTCTTTATTTCACGCTTTCGTAAAAAGATAAGATTAGTTAGTAAATTCTCATTACAGTAATAAGGTACCCTAAATAAAAAACCGGACAAGGCGAGTCAGACTCGCCCACCGATGGTTCCGTATAAACTAGTAGATAAAAGGTTTTTTTTTGTTTTTTTTTTTGATTTTCCTTCATAAATCGAAAAATATACATCATAAAAATATTTAAAAACCCGTTTTAGCTTGTGCTAATGAAGCTCTTTCATATGATACCCCACATGATACGGTTAAAGTACTTAATAAAACCCTCTTTCCTTGCTTAAAGACCTTATATTTTGTGATTAAATTAAAAATGTCCAGTTTTAGGATTTCTTCCTATATGTGTACTCTACACAATGCTTCTTGCCAAATTTCAGAGTTCTAGGTCAACGGGAAGTACCCCATAGGTTTTGATTTGTGAGTGTCGAAATCTGCGTTTTTTACGACATATTCGGCTGTAACTTTTTTTTACGAAAACTGAGAAATTTTATTTTTCTTTCTGCAGCAAGATACTATGGATCTGCGTATACGGTTTTAATTTCAACTCGATACCTTTACGCGTTCCCGAGATAAAGGTCTTGACACCCGGATGGACGGACAGACGGAGAGACAGACGGACAACAAAGTGATCCTATAAGGGTTCTGTTTTTTTCTTTTGAGGTACGGAACCCTAAAAAGACTCGAATGACATGAAAAAGCCATTGCGCAGAGTCACTGTCCGAAAGGAATATTGCACAAAATCGCTATTGTGCCTTTGGACCTTTTGCTATTGGACCTTTGCGAAATAGGTCCTATCAGAAAAGGGCTGTTACGAGAAATGTTCGTATGTTTCGTATTGAATATATTTGTATATTCTCAATACACATAAAAAACGAAACCAACATAACATTTATCTTAAAAAAACTTAAATAAGCTTCAACAAAGAGCGTTTTAAAAAGGGCGTCTACAAGTACCTGCGAGCTGGTAAAGCAACAGCGTCACCACCGATATTGCAGTAAAGTTGTTCTTAAGCGACGATTATCGCTTACCATCAGGCGTGGCGAGCCTGTTTTTGTCACAAATAAATAATAATAAGCCGATATAATTTATCACTAGAGACTGGGCTTATATGCATTTGCATATTTTCATATGCATTTGCATATTTACCACATTTTCAGCGATCATTGCATATTTTGTCTGAAATTTTGTGATCATGCATATTTTCGCTGTATTTACTACATTATTCGGTAAGTTACCATACAAGTGTAAAATTATGTCTTACAAAATTTTTCTAGTTATACCTACACAAAAAAAAATTAATTAAAAAATGGTAAATGTTCGTTTATTTGATTTAATATTATTATAGACTATAATTTTATAGTCTACAAGGTTGTTAAATTATAACGAATACGTAATTTACTGATTTAATGCTGATTTAGTAGTAAAAAAATAAATATGGCATGGGAAAAAGTCCCATTTCTACTTTTTAACGTTCATCATTTATGTTGCATATTTTAACAATTTTCATGCATATTTGCATGCATATTTAAAGCTTTTTATGTTGCATATAATCCGGTCTCTATTTATCACATTCACTATAATTAATATTCCGACATTTTACGCCTTATTTTGTTTTAGCCGCTTCAGCTTGCAGTTATGATATCTCCATCCCCTCATTTCGCGTTTCTTTTGTTTGTTCAGTTCAAACGCATCTCGAGGTGATTATAACGTATTTGTTTGTGGTATGAACGTCAATTTGTACGGGCGTAAGGGTGCGTAAATCAAATATGTCGCGGGACGCACTACACACGTGTCGCGTCTATGTAGGGCTGGCAATATCTCGCACTAATGTCGAAGATAAGATTGTCAAAAATAATCGGCTGATGGGTGACTGTTTTAACTTTTTGTCGAAAATTTCAGCTGTTATTTGGAAATCGTTAAATCTTTTCAGTTCATGGAAATTAAAGAACTTTAACAAAGCTATCTCGTCTATTTTGTGTAATTCTGAAACTTGACGATTCAAACTGTCTTCTGAGACCTGCAGGATTAGACAAATGGCAAACGTTTCTATTTCTAGAAACGCTTACGCTTCGAAATGCTAAGAAACTGTGACGTGCCGTCACGTGATATTTCGTTGGTTAATATCAATGCCCATACATTTAATTTTTTATTCTACTGGCGTTCATGAAATTAGAATGCCACTTGTCTAACCCCCAAATGTTTTGTGTTTTGACTGTAAGTTTCTGAATTATTGAAAATAATAAATAAACGCTTTACTGTGTTCATGGTCACAAGCGATTCTAGTTGACAGATGTTCTTTATATACTACAAACCAAAAATATAGTTACAAAAATTTAAATCAATACCACATATTGTTTTAAACGAAACATTTTCTACGCACGCAGAATCTGTCGCGGTATAAACAAGTTTTGCAAATGTATATCGCGGGTGAACTGCTCTTATAAATGTATAAAGACTGATCAAGGCATAAATAAATATTACACACACAATTAATTTTTAAATCATCATCATCACAAAACAAATGACAGGCATATCAAAATCGGTCAAGCCGTTTAGGCTGCAGGCGATCATATAGAAACATCATCATCATCATCTCAGCCACAAGAAGTCCACTGCTGGACATAGGCCTCCCCCATGGATTTCATAAAGATCGGTTAGAAGCGGCCTGCATCCAGCGTTTTCCTGCCACTTGTATGATATCTACTGTTCACCTTGTGGCTGGTCTTCCTACGCTGTGCTTGCCGGTTCGTGGTTCCCATTCGAGAAGTTTTGGCCCCATCGGCCGTCAGTCGTAATTTGTAAATGTTAAGCAATAATACACATTTTAGCCCATTATTTATCCGTCAATTTGCGTTAGTACTAGAAAGGTAGTACGTAATATACAAAAATCACAAAATGAAAAAGAAACAGAACTGGAAAAGGGATTAAAAACATTTGCCCTCTAATGTGACACTGAAAAAATATAATGTACTTAATTACTAGATATAAGTGAAATGCCGCGACAACCCTATCCGACCGGGCGCTGCAATCGGAGCGGCGCTCGCGCATCTGTAGATTTATAGCGCTCAATCAATGCGGATTTATTGCTAAGGAAGCGCCTTTTGTTACCGTTGCTTAAATTTAGAACGGCCGTTATAATTGCTCCTTTAATTTGTTGCACCACAAATAACGCACGCTAATTAATTTAAACTCTAAATAGGTTTAAATCTAGATGCGTAAAATAATGTAGCATTATCTAGCTCTGAAAATAATAGGTAGGTAGTTCAAAGAAAACTTTTTAAACTATCACGGTTATTCACTATAATCATTATTAACGGGATATTTACCATGGCTTATATTTTTTGTGAGTTTCCGATATTTCAGCGCAGTTGCATGTACCATTTTTACGGATGACACAAAATCCATCATCCGTGAAAATGTATAACTGTGCTGAAACATAAACACAAACCATTGTAAATATCCCTAAATATCCCGTTAGAATTCATTGCAATTTAGTACATATATTAATTCGCTTAATTTTTTGTTTTTATTGAATTATATAATCAGACAGGTAATAAATGAAAACCGTAACAAATCCCATCAGTAGGTACAAATTTCATTCATGGCATATACATTCTGATTCGGATCCTGAGCGAGATGACCTTATTTATAATATCTTTTTTGTTGACGAAGGGAAAAATCTTCAAAACATATACGGCCACCATAGGGTGGCCGTATATGCCGGCAGGGCATACTGAGTGAAAGAGTAATTAGAAAGTCCTTACTCACTGCCCTTTGGGCCATGAAAGTAAAAAGGGTTCGATAACACACGGTAAAACACATATTTCTAATCAAATATTGATGAAAAAATAGTCGGTGCATACCCGTAGAATAACCCACGCATTTAACATCAGGCTAGTCAATGAAACACAAGCTCATTTCAAGTGTAGGAAGCATATAAAGAATCTAGTACAAAATCACTACCGATTGCAAAATTTTATAAGCCGTGTCACTAGCACTCATATTTTAATTGGTTCAGCAGAATTAGTGAAATCGTTGCATTATGTAAGAATAATACAGTATTGCTAAGTGTACAGCTCTGAATTGAATCAAATCTGTATTTTACCTGACTATGTAAAAATATTATGTGACTATGTAAGGTTATGATTTCTGCCCGTTTACTATACCTATACATGTATGTTCATCTGTTCCCACAAAACTTCTAAGCCACTTGTCATAATTTGACAAATGAGGTATTATTATTACCGAGGAACCTTTATAGTCGGTTCTAACATTTCATATTTAAAATTAAAAAATATAGAAAATGTTTTAGATAGAAAAAGTTTCGCGATTTCGTTGGCGCTGTTGTCCTTATTTCATTATTATGTTCAGTCAAGACTACAGAATACAATAGTAATGTATATATACTTCAAGACGTTAGTTCTTTTTTTGCCACGACAGAACTAATGTGAATATACAAGCATTTGAATAGCATCAAATGCCAAAAGCAACGTCCAAATCAACGTTAATGGCCGCCATTCATCTAATTATTGGCAAGAGATTCGAATATAAACCAATTGGAGCGGAACAAATATGGCACCTTGGCGGTAGTTGGCGAGACTGAAGATATATATCGAGGATGGAGACATTTGTCAGCCATCGAATCATCCAGAGGGCAGAGATCGCTGCTAGGAATACTGGGGAGGCCATTAAAATGCTAATTCTGTTTTGAATTACTTTTTTTTTTATAAAAAGTTCAGCAAAAGGCAGACGGCTCGCCTGATGGTAAGCGATAACCGTCGCTTATGGACAACTGCAACATCAGTGACAATACTGTTGCTTTAATCTAGCCCAGAAAAGTGGTTGTAGACCATCAAGCTATTATTACATACATGTAGACACCCTTTTTAAAACACTCTTTTGTTGAATCTCGGCGAGAAAACCTTCCAAAGGAGGACATTCCACATTTGATCCGTAGGTGTACGAAAGTCACTAACATAGCACAGCCGATTAGTAAGTTGAAGTGGCAGTGGGCAGGCTACATAGCACGTAGAACTGATGGCCACGCACCAGCAAGCGCAGCGTAGGAAGTCCAGCCACGATATGGATAAATGACACATTACTTGTGGCAAAAAGTCGCTGGATGCAAGACACTTCCAATCGGCCTTTTTGGAAACCCATGAGGGAGGTCTATATCCAGCAGTGGACTTCTTACGGCTGAGATGATGATGATGATGAAAACTACTCATCTATAAAAAAAAGTTCTCGATAACATTTTCAATTCATTGGTTTCATTCTCTATTTTACTGAGTAAGAGGTAAGGGTTGTCCACGTCTTCCTGCCATCTTGAAACTTAACTAATTGGGCTAATATATTGAAATAACGTAACCAGGGGAATGGGCTGGGCTGGGAATGAGCAGCATAGCTCGAATTACCGACGTGCACTGTGATTTGTAACGCTGCTGGAATTTATTGTGCTTGGATAAAATTAGTACAAATTTTCCCTTTTTTTTGTTTCCAATAGCGAGACTATTCAACTTAGGGTTTTTGTCTTCAAAAACCTGTATTTCAACCATATTTCAAACCGTTTCTGGATAAGATTTTTTCTTTTTTTAGTCTTATTTTAAATAGGTAATTGGAAAGTACCAGCTACAGTGACGTCATCTGGTAAATGATTAGTATAGTCAATAACTTTCCATCACGGACGTAAAGTCTAAAACAAAATTCACGAATATAGTGTCCTGGGTTGACCGATAGGTACTCATATACCAACGATGAGAACTTAAAGATTTTGATTTAAAATGTCGGCGCTCTAAAGCCTAATTTAGATTGACATAGACATAGACATATATTTATTTATTTATGGAAGACACATAACATCAAGTGAATATTAAGCAACAAAAACAAAAAATACAGTAAGTAATTGTATACTTATTATGTGTCCGCCACAAACCAGATTGAGAAGTCTAGAGACATATATTTTGCAGCTTCGAATTATTTTGAAAATCGAAATTATTTTATTCGTTAAGGGGTCTAATTAGATCTCATTGAGGGTTTTTGGCGGGAACGTCTTAGTAACATGTTATTGCTTTATTTTATTTTCCTAAACTTGTGTTATTTTGAACATTAATGCTATAAAAATGGTGGTGTTTTATTCATTGAGTGTTCGATCAAGTGCGAGAGTGTGGGCAAGTGAATTAAAGCAGTGAAACTTGTGATTTTACGTTGTCGGCAAAACTCCATAGAAGCTTCTAATAAAGTCGCCATTACTTTACTGAGGCAAGACTTAAATTTGAAAATGACTGTTTACGTGACTTAGACTTTGACTAGAACACTATATAACTTGTATTATTCAAGAAACTTGAAAATATTTCAATACTTGACATTGGCAAATCGCTATTCGCGGGGTCCAATACAAAAAAGAAGAAGAAGATCTCATTGAGATCGATTTTTGAGGGCTAACGCTACATCCCGTTGATGCTATATCAAAAGGGTATAGTAGAAAATACAAAATAAAATCGTGGTCTGTATTAAAATCTCTAAGCATCGAAGCAATCTGAGTAATAATTAGTGTAAAACCAGAATGAATGGCTATATCAATGTTTACATTACGATACTTCGTCTCGGACGCCCTTATGAGAACAAATTTACGTGCGCGTAAACAAATCCAAATGGTATCGCTAAGCTAGACGCTACGCCTGGCTCCACTTGGAAATAGTTTTACATTTGGTAGATTTACGATTGACCACCAACTCGCCTGATGACGGAAAACAAAATACATTTTTAAAAAATCCGTTAAAATTTGCTCCATTTCAACGAACAAACATAATATCAAAATTAATTATATTATTCAATTATTTAACTGAGCTAAATTGTATTATTAATTTACCTTATAAACGGAAAAGGAGGGAGTATTGTGAGCATATGCAAGAAAAGAGTGAGGGAGAGGGGATGAGAGTGTGTTTGTTTGCGAGCGTTTGTGGGTGGTGTAGGTTAGTGTCAATGTCATATGCCTTTACTGGCTTTTCAATTTCTTTGTAATTAAGGTACCTAACCTTACGAGTAAAAACCAAAGTACTGAACCGATTTTAATAAAATTAATATGGGACCACCTCTGAGATATTAGCTACCAAACAGAAAATAATGATAAAAAACAATTCATAATTAGCATAGTAATCGCTGAACAAACATACAGTCGAATTGAGAACCTTCTTTCTGGAAATTTGTTAAAAATCATATAATTTTACAGACAAACAGTACAGAAAGATGTCCGCAGGAAACTATAGCGACACATCAAAGCTGGTGCCTGTTACCACAAACACGTTCAGAATTAAAATATAACAATAATAAACAAAGGAGCGGTGCGTTGCGTTTATTTTGCTTGCCGGGCTATATGGCCCGCCGTCGAAGACGCGCCGAAACGTTTCGATATGAAACTTATTATTCTGCTGATATTTATCTATTGTAAGTGGGACGGTGATTTCAAAATATACACATTTTTCTAGTCATGAGATTATTAGATTCATATTTTTCAGGGTTCCGTACCTCAAAAGGAAAAAACGAAACCCTTATAGGATCACTTTGTTGTCCATCTGTCCGTCCGTCCGGGTGTCAAGACCTCGGGAACGCGTAAAGGTATCGTGTTGAAATTAAAGCCATTTATGTAGATCTAGTCTCTTGCAGCAGAAAGAAAAATCAAATATTTCAGTTTTCGTTAAAAAACAGTTACAGCCGAATATGTCGTAAAAAACATACATTTCGACACTCAGAAGGGAATCAAAACCTATTCCCGTTGACCTAGAACTATGAAATTTGGCAAGAAGCATTGTGTTAAGAGTACAGATATAGGAAAAAATCCGAAAACCGGTCATTTTTAATTTAATCCCAAAAAACAGTGTCTTTAGGAATGAGGGTCCAGATTTTAAAATCATCATCATCATCATCTCAGCTATAAGAAGTCCACTGCTGGACATAGGCCTCCCCCATGGATTTCCAAAAAGACCGATTGGAAGCGGCTTGCATCCAGCGTCTTCCCGCCACTTGTAAAACACTTGTTTGTTGTTTGTAGATTTTAAAGTGAATTAACCGTATCATGTGGGGTATCTGAAAGAGCTTAATTAGCATAAGTTAAAGCAGGTTTTTAAATATTTTTACGATACGTATATTTTTCGGTGTAAGAAGGAAAATATAAAAAATATATGATTTCCCCCTTTTATCTACTAATTTGTACGGAACCCTCGATGGGCGAGTCTGACTCGCACTTGTCCGGTTTTATTAAAATGTACCTAATTTTGTAACATGACTGTGTCTATGTTAAAGTAAAATTAAAATACCCGATTGCATAAGAACGGCTTATTTTAGGTAACAGTGTACACTTTTGAATCTACGTGGTAAAAAAAAATAGCATATTTTTTTATTAATTAATTTAACAATCCTGTCATTCAAACCGATGACTTTTCGTCATAATATCTACTAAATCCAAAAGTTTGTTCAGGAATATCGCTAAAAATGTCGTGCAAGAGATGCCTCTACCTTCAACATATTTTTTTCTCTAATAACCATAGATATAAAAAATGACATCGTATTTCGCTCCAGCAAAATAATATCGACCTTAAAGCAAATATTTATAGATTTTTTTACATCGAATGGATCGTAATTTTCTGTTTAATTTGACAGGCCGCGTTAACGAGGTGCAAATCGATACGCGAAATATGGCAATTGAAAAAATAATCTGCCGTCCGGGACGCCTCGGATACAGCTGTGACTACATCTAGTAGGTAATTAATGATGCTATTAATATTTTATAAATATATAAATTGTATTTCATTGCTTTTTAACCGACTTCAAAAACGAAGAGGATTCTCAATTCGAGTGTATGGCTTCTTTTGTATATTTGTTACCACAATACTCCGTCAATTATAAACCGATTTGATTTTTTATTTTGTTTGAAAGACTCGGATTTCAGATTGGTCCCAATCTGCTAAACTACTAAACCAATTCTGATGAAATTTCTATGAATCTCATCAGTATTGATTTAGTAGTTATTGTTTTATGACAAGTTATATGTATTTATTTGTTAAGGTTCTATTTGTAAATAATATTTTCGTTCTCTTTTATTTTAAGGGTTTTTTTATACTTAGTTTTATTTTTATGTAAATAATATGTCGCATTATAATTTTAAATACATACTTACATACAATACATACTTTCCAGATATGTGATATGTGTAGATATTTATTATTCTCCGATATTCGACCGTAAAAAAAACTCTGCAAAAATTGAATATTTTTCTCTTTTTTTTCTCTTCTCATTTTCAAAGAGTAGGATTTAGATAAAAATTCTGCTTTTCCACCTCATGGATTTTGAGGATGGATATTGGTAGTAATCCACCTAAAGGGATTACTCTTCATCATCATCTCAAACACAAGAAGTCCACTGCTGGGCATAGGCCTCCCCCATGGATTTCAAGACCGGTTGGAAGCGGCCTGCATCCAGCGTCTTCCTGCCACTTGTATGATATCTTCTGTCCACCTTGTAACTTAACTTTAAAAAAAACAGCTCAGTTTGAAAGTCAGATGCCCAATTTCTGTTTTTCGAACCATATCGGTTCATCCTTTTTATTTTCATGAAGCTAAATCGCTTGCCGCCGCCGGGTGCGTAGGCGCAGTCTACTCTTTCCTATTCTGCGACTCTGTTTGTACTAACTACTACTTATTCTGCGTTTCTGCCATGACTTATGGGTCGAGTGTTTATTTTCTTAATAAGCCCGGGTAATCCGGTGGATATATTTTTTGTTACATTTTGGCCACTTAAATAGATGGTTTGTTTGTTCAAAGCGTGAGAAATTGAAAGGGCAAGTCAAACGTCGCAATTAGCGTGCATACGCAATTGGTGTTTTAATTTGTGATTTTAAGACCAAAGGTAAGATTGCTTTTTACTGAAATTATTCTGAAATATATTATATTATTCTGTCTTTCTGTCTGTTTCTACCTTTAAAGGCTGTATCTTGTGTTCTGTAATTTGTGTTTTAGTTAAGGTGTGAACAATAAAGAGTTTATCTATCTATCTATCTTTATTTATTTATTTACACAAAACAAAACACTCTCAATAACAAATAATAAAATACTAACAAAAGTTTAGAACTGGAAAGTGTCTCTAAACATGTGCACACAGGATGGTTAGCAGTTAAGTACATACAATTTTAACAAAGTTTATAGTGTTTTAGTTATCTTTAAACCATTATAGGTTTTTTTACAGAACATGCGACATTAAAAAAAGTTCGTCGACAAATAATTATAAGTAGGTAAATTGGGTTCTCACTTCAACAAACGTGTTTTCAATTACTTTTTATTTTGGATAGATAAAAAATTATAATAGAAACAAATATCAAAATTGGTCAGTTTTGGCTCGACAATTTCTTGACCAATTTTGTTCATTAAACATTCTGTGTATAATTAAGTATAAAACCTGTATGTATACAAAGTGTTGTCGAGATTGGTTGAAAAATACAACCTGTACGGGATTCATCATCTCAGACACAAGAAGTCCATGAATGCTGGACATAAGCTTACGGTCTCTTCGTTTCTGATACGATCTCGTAGAGACCCCGAGCATAGCCCTCTCCATAGCCCGCTGCGTGACTTTGAGCTTCCAAGGCCCATAGCGATTGGCCACGTGTACGGGATTAGTGATTACCAACAACAGAACATCCGGACAGAAGGAAAAAAAACATTTCTATATATGTAGTTGATGCAGAAACTTGTTCGCTTCATTCACTTGATCAATTACAAGTATGTATAGTATAGGTTATCTCATACAAGTGGCGGGAAGACGCTGGATGCAAGCCGCTTCCAATCGGTCTTTTAGGGAAATCCATGGAGGAGGCCTATGTCCAGCAGTGGACTTCTTATGGCTGAGATGATGATGATGATGATAGTATAGGTTTATTATTTTTTAGTTAGGTATTTACTAAGTATAAATCTACATAATTCTTCCCAGCTACCACGTTCGATTCCGAAATAGCTCAAGCTAGAACAAGTGGAGAACACTCATATTTCAAAGTTGTGCTCGCGAGGTCTACTGTGCGCGGAACTACTAACGTAATATGTGGTATATTTGTGTTGTAATTATTGGCACAAGCCGCAAGGTGGACAGAAGACGTCATGCAAGTGGCAGAAGAACTCATGCAAGTGGCATCCAATCGGTCTTTTTGGAAACCCATGGGGGAGACCTATGTCCAGCAGTGGACTTCTTGTGGGTGAGATGATGATGATACATATTCCCACAAGGAAGAAGAATTATTTACACCTAAATATAATAAAATACATCAAACTATTTAGGCTGTAGTTAGAAGACATTGGCACGGTTACCTATTTATTATTCGATTTCTGAAATGCCAAATATCATTTTCCCGAAAGAGTAATTTATTTTTTTCAAAGGCACTTTATCAAAATTCCGAAAGATCATTTGAACTTATGGAATCAAAAGCTGTAAAACATCTGGAATCAGGCAGTTTTATGAAACGGATTGGGGCAAGGAAGATTCAAATGAATGTAATTCAGATTACAATTAGGTTACCCATTTTTAAATAAAAACTACGGGTCACTCACGTCTGTTTTGAGCCGTAGTTTTTATTTAAAAATGTGTGAAAACCACGTTAATGTCAATAGTAAAATTAGGTTACACGTTTGCACGAAATTTTCACCCCCTTCTTGAGAGTCGTGTAACGTATATGACATAAGACAGGCTTCGCAAAGCGTCACACTGAAGACAGACGGCGACGTTATGGATTGTAAAACAACCCCCTGATAAGATATCTGCCACGTGCATAACTGTATGTTGCGACCATTTTTTACAAGCCCTCGTAAATTTTACACTCCAGCTTGTTGAAATGGACGTTTATTTTTAATGATGCGTCGTAAAACATCTGATCTGAAAAAGTCAACCTAGAAAAGAACCCTTTTTAATCGACTTCAAAACCCCAAATATTTTTTGAGGTCAGTGCCTGTCTAAGGCTTAAAATTGTTGATAGTGACCTGGCACCGACCTCAGAAAATAAGGGTAAGTAACAGACCTACTTAGGTTGATGCTCAGTTTTGATTTAATTTTTCGGTATTTTAAAGCAGCTGTTGTTATTTCTCCATTTTCAGTTCATTGAATAGTTTCAAATCGTATTATTTATTTTAAATTACTTTTATCTAGCAATATTAGTTTTTTTTATTATTCGAAAATAGGCTCGCTGTCGCTTAACACCAGGCGAGTTGACGGTCACGCGTCAACTCGCCTGGTGTTAAGCGACAGTTACGGTCTACGATGGAGCGCGCTTGCCTAGAAGAGGCTTATTCACTCGCGATTTGAAGACACCTAGATTATAAATCTATTCTCAGAGACCTATCCAGGAAGCGCATTCCATATTTTGACCGGTACGCACGATAAAAGTGGAGCTAAAGCGTTTCGTACGCTAGTTACCATAAATCTAATAAATTATTATAAATACTTTAAAAAATTTAAGAAAACCGACTTCAAGTACCGAATTTTATTTATTGAATGAATTTTTTTCCCGTCATTTTGTTTTAAAAACCAAGCTACTGAACCCATTTTGATGAATTATGGTACCAATCTGAAAGTACCTAAGTATCCTTTCAAATAAAAATAGATTTTTTCCAATCGATCTATAAAATAACGAAGTTATGGGGTAACAAACATAGAAAACACATACAACCGCTTTGATAACCTCCTCCTTTTTTGAAGTCTGTTGAAAATTCAAGTATTCTAATCAAAACCATGACATAATTAAGTATATGTATATACGTAACTAAATATATGTAATTTTGCAAGTTGTTAGTATACAAAGATTGCACATTGTGTGTAACCTACTTTTAAAGTTAACTTTGTTGCAACGTGTGCTATCATAATATGGTGCGTCATTAATATCGATTTTGCTGAGTCATTGGCAGACCCACCGCTATTTCCACTTCAGCAGATAGACCACCCAAATAACACATTTGTGAAAGTTTTTGTGAATGACCTAGTAAGGGAAGCGAAATAAGGTCGCAACAACTGCCAAAATTTGTTTTCAACTGTTCGCATGTTTGTTTGTTTAGAATCTAAAGTTTAGATGAAACTGGCGTATAAAGGTCGTGTTTTTTGTATTTTTTTTTTTGTTACCGCAAGTCTCCGTCATTTATAAACCGATTTAAAAAAAACGTTAGGTATAGCTTATTATGTATAGCTTGGTTCCATAGAAATTTCATAAAAAATCGGTTTAGTAATTTAGTTTTTAAAACAAAATTGCACGTTTTGCAGTCTTTTTTCAGTTTTTAAACTATAACAGCGCCAAAAGAGTGCCTGCATCCGACATTTTTTTTTCCTTTTTCCAAGAACTCCCGACCGTCATACCTACCTACAGCTTCGCAGAGCATTTATCACTGGTACACGTGTAACACATAAATAAACTGTAACACACACCACCGGGGGACAAAGATCGTGATCAAAACGATACTCAAATATAAACTCTTTGGTAGGTACCTAAAGAACTCTTTGGTGAAAAGTTTGCTGCAAACTTCCTTATTCGAGTAGCTAATAAGAGCCCTGACTTCATGATTTACCTAGGTAAGAGCGCAGACAACAGTATTTTATCAAAGACATTCTAGGAAGATTTATCACAGACGATAAAATCTTAATTTACCATAGATTACGAGTACTAAATTTTATCCCCTTTAGTTTTTTCGCCTGACTTTTTTGAACTGTACTAGTATTGTAAATATCCAAGTAGTTCCGCGGTCAAAAAGTATAGTTTTGCCATGTCAGCCAACGACTTAGCTCAAAAACTTTGCTTTGCTGTAAAAGTGGTAAAAATTTTGAAAAAAAAATTGGTTAAATACATCCCCTACATGTAAAGTGCGGTTGGTTTGTTTATTCTCATCTAGTCCATCTTTTCGTGGGGTTGGATAAGTTACCACCATTTTCCAAATTTAGGAATTAGTTTCGTTATGTCACAATTAAATTTTAAATAATTTTGTCATAATTACTATTACTAAGTATGATCATTTTTAAATGTCCATTCGTTTTGTTACGGCTAATTACAATTAAAAATAAATATGACATGTAACACCCATATAGGCTAAAAATTAAAAATTACTATGACTAAACTGCATGTAGCCTGCAACAACAAGCACGGATCTGTTTATTTCAGAGTAGCAAGCTGTTAGCTGCAAACATACAAATACATGTTTCACTAACTGTAAAATATCAGATTCAATCAAACATCAACGATCTCACTAACTAAGGTAAATCTTCAGACCAGACGTTCAAGACAAATCTACAAAACGGATTCACATTGGCATCGGCATGTGCGGCAGAAATTCCAACCGACTAAACGTCCCTGGCCGCGTGTTCTGAACAAAGCATGCGTGATGGGAGCTCATTCATCTATCTCTCCGCGCCTCGGGTGCGCCCGCGCAGCGTCGCTTGCGCTGACGATTGACGACCACCGATTAGCTTTGTGATTTTTTTTACTCTGGATTTCCGTAAGTGTTAGATAAATATTTGCGTCTATTCTTGTGTTATGTTAGCAGAACTATTAGTTTTTTCTTTGTGACTAATTTGTTTGAGCTGATCTTGTTTAGCTTTAGCTATAGAGACTTTTTATTATACAGAAGTAAAAATAGGTGCGCCGAAAATAAATAATTTTCCCTTTATTTTTCATTTCCTTCCCATTCCCTGACCTGATTATCGAATTTCATGCTAAGCGATCTATGGTGAATTAAGTGAATTATGTCCGTTCCTTTACGGTGGTTTACATGACTGAATACGTATTTTTCTTTATTTTTACACGTTGCAGTGGGTAAGGCACATAACACGTAGAACTAACGATCGATGGGGCCAAAAAGTGGAGACCACGCACCGGCAAGAGCAGCGTAGGAAGCCCAACCACAAGGTGGACAGCTGATGACCTCTTACAAGTGGCGGGAAGACGCTGGACGCAAGCCGCTTCCAACCGGTATATTTGCAAATCCATGGGCGAAGTTTGTGTCAGTAGTGGACTTCTTATGGCTGAGTTTTTTTTTTTTTTTTTATGTTATGATGATGCTAAGATATTTTCCACACAAATATTATATCCTCAAATGCAAAAATTTGTGTGTTTATTACTAATCAAGTACGGAATGCGGCATCTGGATCAACAGATTGGTATACCGAAAATAAATTACAGTTTAAAAAACTAAAAAACACGCTACAAACTTTTGTGGTCAAAGTTCATTACCTACAAGACTTTTCTAACAAATCCAAACACAGCTATGATACGATGTTCCATCATGAAGTTCTAGTTATATCTTCCGGCTCCATCATCAGATCAGTTCGACAGTACCATATTATTGTATTGTCAGAACTACATACAGCTGCCAATTTTCATGACGCTACGATCCTTGGAAGATGGTTAAATTAGTTACCTTAGATTTCATTACATAGTTAGTTACATACAGGTCGACCTAATAAAAGCGTGTTATAAATTACACTTCTCGTTTTTTTTTTGTATAGGTATCTGACTGATGAAACGAGCGCATAATTTCGGTCTACGTTCTTGATGCGTACTGCTCAGGAATGGAATCCTTTGGGGCCATCTCTGTTTCCTGAGAACTACAACTCTTGGTATTTTTAAGGCTAGAGTGTATTCATTCGAGATATATTTTAAAGTTTCTAGATCGACGTAGTTACTTGATCCTGTGCCACACCATCGCTTTAACCAATCATTTAGTTAGGGTATCGTACCTTAAAAGGAAAAAAAACATTATAAAATCACTTTGTTTTGAAGGGCGGACACGCACAGAGGAACGGTTAAACCTATCTATAATCCAAATTACGAAATATCGAATATCATTGCCCCTAAAACGATGTTTTTAGGGTTCCGTACCTCAAAAGAAAAAAACGAAACTATTATAGGATCACTTTGTTGTCCGTCTGTACAAAAATAACAAATGTAAAAAAAAAAAAAAAAAAAAAACAATGAATTGAGAACCTCCTCCTTTTTTGAAGTCGGTTGAAAATGAGCGCTATAAGGACGTCACGTCACCGTAGAGATTGATGAGGCTCCAGGGCGGGCGACACTTTTTGTGGTAATTAGCAGAGGGCAGGCAGAGATCACGTGGCCCACTTCACGACGCATTCTCATGTCGTGTACGCGCGTTCTGGCGCCTCACTACTAATACCAATATCACTCCGGTGTTACTCTTACTAATTAGCTTTGTTGTCCATTAACATAACACAATATCATTAAATAAAACCGGCCAAGTGCGAGTCGGACTCGCGCACGAAGGGTCCCGTACCATTACAAACGTACTATCTATAAAAACGGCAAAAATATTACGTTTGTTGTATGGGAGCCCCCTTAAATATTTATTTTATTCTGTTTTTTAGTATTTGTTGTTATAGCAGCAATAGAAATACATCTTCTGTGAAAATTTCAACTCTCTAACTATCACGGTTCATGAGATACAGCCTGGTGTCAGACGGACAGACGGACGGACGGACGGACGGACGGATAGACAGCGGAGTCTCAGTAAAAGTTAGTCTTTTTCAAAGGAGCAGCACACACATCACTCCCGGTCGGTGACGCGCCTTCCACAAGGCAAGGTGAAGGCAAGACCGCCGAATGCGGTTGAAACGATTGTCGGATATTTCGGCTCAAAACAGACGTGAGTGACCCGTAGTTTTTGTTTAAAAATGTGTGAAAACCACGTTAATTTCCATAGTAAAATAATTATACTACTTTATAAAAGTGAATATTTTATAATTAAAACTTGCAACATTTCGAGAATTTTGTTATTTTCAGGGTTTCATACCGCAAAAGGAAAAACGGAACCCTTAAAGGATCACTTTGTTGTCCGTCTGTCAAGACCTATGTTGGGAACGCGTGGAGATATCGAGTTGAAATTAAAACAATATACCTACGCATATTTATTCTGTAGTCCCTTGCAGTTGTGAAAAATCAAACTTTTCAGTTATTGAAAAAAAAGTTATATTCGTATATGTCGCAAAAAATTGCATATTTCGACACTAACAAAGGAATCAAAACCTATAGGATACTTCCCGTTGACCATGAAGTTTGGCAAGAAGTATTGCCTTATATATACACACGTAGGTACACATAAAGAAAAAAATCCGAAATCTGTATATTTTTAATTTAATCACAAAAAATAGAGTTTTATGAAAGGAATGAGGTCCAAATTTTAAAGTGAGTTAACCGTATCATGTGAGGTATCATATGAAAGAGCTTCATTAGCACAAGCTTAAATTGGTTTTTATTTATTTTTACGATGTGTAATTTTCCATTATGGCCAAAAATATATATATAATTTCCTTCTTTTATCAATGACTAGCTTCGCCCGGAGCCCTAACCCTCCCGACCCGAGTCTGACTCGCACTTATCCGGGTTTTTTTCTATGATCAACAAACTTAATTTTGCGTATTGACAGATGACCCACGTTATAACTTCAGTATTTGGTACGGAACTCTGAATGCGCGTGATATGACGCATTTTTAGCCGATATTTAAACTGTATTATTTTTCAGTGTTAATTTTAATCTATATAATTGTCAAGAGTGTGGAACCTGAGCACACAAAAATATTTGTAAGAAATTACTGTATATATATTACTGTATATTTTCATTCAATTGTAATGAAAAAAAAACCTACATTAAATTTAAATTAGAATTACTTTTGCTAGAATTTAATGTTATTATTATTTCTAACCTATCTCATGCGATCCAGTATAATGGCAAGGGCGACGCCAGCCCATAGCCCGGGGGGGGGGCAAGGTAATATTATGGAGGATGAGAAAAATATGAATTGTAGGTACAGGCACAATTGCACGGCCTTAAGACTTTGGTTGCTTTGGTTGGCTATATTTTTCGTAATGAAAAGCACAGTGTTTACCTCGGGTTAAAGACTTATTTAGTCCATCTTCTATTGGCGCACGAACGAAGTGAGCCCCCCCCCCCCCCCCCCTCGTCCCCCCGTCTCGGGACTAAATAAGTTACTTTCACCCCTAGGGTAACAATGTACTATTACCTATAAAAAACCACTGCTATTACACGCCGGATCCCAATATTCTGTAAAATATAATTTACTCCTTCCATTTTTAAAGTTGGCTTTTACAGAAAGCGATGTTATGTTAAGACATATAAAGCGATAGCGATAAGATAATAATTTTTCAATAAATTTCAATTTTTGCAAGTTTATTAAAAATGCTGGTTGTAAAATGGATTAATTAAATATGCCGTTACACACACAATTGAAAAATACTTGTACTTACTGAAACAATTTAGGCTGGCAAACACAATGCACCCCTGACACGACATTGGGAAAATTACCCTCACTTAAAATTACAATATAAACGTAATACACCTAAAATAGGACGTGGGTGTATAATCATCCCTACTTAGATTAATGATAATTATGAACTAAAGAAGCAAACGGTCGTGGAAAAAAGGACCAGAGACTGCCAAAGACAAATTCCGTAAAAAAGGATCAGAGACTGCCAAAGACAAATTCCGTAAAAAAGGACCAGAGACTGCCAAAGACAAATTCCGTAAAAAAGGACCAGAGACTTCCAAAGACAAATTCCGTAAAAAAGGACCAGAGACTGCCAAAGACAAATTCCGTAAAAAAGGATCAGAGACTGTTAACTGAATAAATCGTGATAAAGAATATCAGAGACTAACAATCGGACAAACCGGAATAAAGAGACAGATAACTCTTTTTTCTACACTCCTTAAAGTAATTACAGATGACATAAAATTAACTAGTGCAACAACAGCGGCCTTATAGCTATAGGCAATTTCTTTCAGGCAACCGTGGGATGGAAACAAATTTGAAATAAGTAGAAAGAGTATCAGAGACTGCCAATTAATTGGACACACCTATCGAAATATTACAACACAAGCGCATAAACGATTGCCAATTAAATATACGTTCGCGAAGAGAACCCGAGAGTGGCAACTGTGGCAAGAGTCCAGCCGAGTCGGACCTTGTCTCTGCTGACTTGTCAGCGCCACTAGGTATCAACACTAGGATCAATCACTAACCGTCTAGCTGGCGCTGCTGATTCCATTCGCCCCGCCACTCCTGTCCCTCCATCACATGTCCTCACTCGCTGCCGATTATTTTTTCAACGCGACACGATAAATCAGTTTTCTGTACGTTAATCAAGAGCGGCGCGCGCGCACGGGCGCGAGAGAAACGCTTCTGTCGTCGGCAGACATCGGCGGGCGGCCCGTCCCGGCACGCCTCCCGCCCAATCCCGACCACTTTATCCTCAACCATTTATTTTGAATGTGAATTATGTACTGCATGTTTGTTGGTCTGCTACCTGCGCTAGTCCGTGGGCGGATGAATGCGTCCGCTGATGTACGTTTTGATTTTCGTTATTTTCGTGTAAACTTTCGGGATTTTTCTTCGTGTTTTATTTTTTATGTTTTTGCGTGATTGAAAAATAAGGTTTTATATTAGAATTAAATATGTTTTGTGGAAGGATTTTTCACAGTTTACAATAAATTGTTTATTTATTATGTTCATTGAACATAATATATCTATTTATATCTAGTTATATATACGTATGTTTATATATTATGTAGAAACATAAGTGAACTTACTTATAATGAATATACATATAATTGGATTTCCAAAGCTTAAAATTCGGTGTAAGCCCATATAAGTACTTAATTTTTTTTTATTCAACGATAGGCTTGTGCTTGACCGTCAACTCACCTGATACTAAGCGACAGTTACGATCTACGATGGAGCGCGCTTGCCTAGAAGAAACCTAATTAGGGTGCCGCCGGCAGCGGAGCAGGCTTCAAACTGCTGGTGATATAGAGGCTACAGACTAAGAAACCTTCTGACAATACGCGTCGTGTCCTGGATGACTGCATTTTTATTTGCTACTAGATGACCCGGCGTACTTCGTATCACCTATCAATGAGTGGAATCGATATTTTCTCAAAGCTTAAATCTTCCCTGGACTACGACAAACATTTCAAAACCAAAATCAGCTAACTCGGCCCAGCCGTTCTCGAGTTTTAGCGAGACAAACGAACAGCAATTGATTTTTATGTATAGAGATATTATATTAATTTTGACTAAAATCAGTTAAACGTAAATATAATAGATAGAAACACACATACAACTAACAAACACCCATGCTCATCATACACTTATTTGCTCCGGGATCTAACTCTCGAACTTAGAAGGCAGACATATTGCTAACTGCGCTGCGAATTTAACTGAAATATAAGTACATACATACATACATTCACGCCTGTTTTCCCTTGCAGAGCCTCAGACCATGAAGCCGCGTAACGCCACTCTTGACCTTGGTTAAAGGGTTCAATGGAAGGGTGAGGGTATTAGGGGGTTAAAGAGGATACGAGGGTAAAATGTATTATTGGCTTGGAGTGACAAGGAGTGAGCTCGTCGCCTACAAATGCCAATTTTCTTCACGTCCCTTAACTGACTTTTACTCCCAGTCCAGCATGGAAGATCTGAAATATACAGACCTGAAAAACGTTCATCTTCTTCAGCAGTTGATTGAAAATATGATCTCTCAAAAACATAATTTCCACAAAATAACGAAACTTCTCGGAACATATCATATAAATATGTGGTATGTAGATACAGTCCATTTATTTGTAATAGGTACATAAAGATCTGTCGGCAGCTCTTCGTTCGCGCCCGTATTCTGTTCTGAAGAAGCGAGCTGGTTGCGTATACTCTAAACAAACTCGATGCATGGGCTGGACTGGCCAGTGGCCATGTTTATCTGTTGGAGGTGGACAAGTTTAAATAATTATAGTTTAAAAAAACTGAAACCACCGACTTCTCATGGATACCATTGTCAGAACTGGACCAAATTGAAATGAGACCACACGGGAAGCAGCTTTCAAATAAATAAATAAAAATTGGTTGTCTGTAAAGTCGGTTTACGAACGATAGTTTAACGTGATAAAGTCATAACAAAACATTGATGAAATGATGATGATGATGATGTAACGGGACAATGAGTCATACATTTTCGTGCTTGCAGCTGGCGTTCATCGATTTATTAGGTATTCACAGGCGGTGTAATCGCTGAACAAACTTAGAAACATACTCGTACTGACGAATTGATAACCTCCTTCTTTTTGGAAGTCGTTAAAAATTAACATCCACAAGCTTTTATTTAAGTTCACACTGCATTTATGAGAGCGGCTGGCAGCCAGGGGAGCGCGAAAGACATTCAAAAAACTGAAACAAGCACTAGCACCAGCTTTTTTCGTCCCCTTCTCCTGGTCCTTCATTATGGGATTCTGTGCATCGAGTACTTTCCCAGACAAAATCTAAAACAACAAACTCGACACAGTTGACTTAGGTAGTCAAGGAGTTTTAGTTTGGATTCGTGCGGCTTCTTCTTAACCTTCCCGCCCTGCCAAGTTCCTCAGACACGTTCGATTCAACTGCTTATAAAATCTGTAACTTAACTGATGCTACTAAGTACTAAGTATATCTATTATGATTAATTATTATTACTCTTTTTTTCTTGTAACATAAATAGGTACCTACTGTATATTGTTTTAGTGTATACTATAGTTTTTAGTTACTTTTAAAGGCTGTAACATTACCTATCCTTGCATGGTTGCCTGGAAGAGGTCGCTCTAAGCGATAAGGCCGCCAATTAAACGCCTAGCTATATTTATGTTTTCTCTGTATTTCTTTTTCTGTATGTGTGGTTTTTAAGCTATTGCATAGCTTCTATCGCGGGCCTTGAGCGTGGAGACCGAATCCAGAAATTCCGTAACGAAAATAACCTAACACACCGCGCGTAAAGCTATTATGCAATAGCTTTACCGCGGCAGTCTCCGAGTGCCACACGTCTTTTTTTTTTAATAATCTATCTATCTATCTACTTTTGAAGTTTTGAAAAACGAAATTATTTGAATCGTGTAATAGGGGTCTAGTTAAATCTCATTGAGCTCGGACACTGACGCTAAGTACTTTCCGTTGATACTTTATCAAAGATCCTTCCAATTTCAAATCTATGGTGAGACGAGATAGAAATGCACTGAATTTCCGGTCAATATACCTACGAAGCGAACATAAAGGTGGTGAAGGCTCCTTGCACTTATTTACTTTGCACGTCGGGCGTCTGGAGGTCTTCGGGTTCATTAGAACACGGTTCGGGCTCGAAATAGATGCTCAGACGCAGGAGCGTTCGTGGGTAAATAATGTTAAGTTTATTATAAACATTACTTGCTATAAACCAATCTGCTGTTCATCATCATCATCATCATCTCAACCATAAGAAGTCCATTGCTAGACATAGGCCTCATGGATATCCAAAAAGACCGCATCAAAAAAAAAAGCCTGCATCTACCGTCTTCCTGTCACTTGTATGAGGTCGTCTGTCCGTCTGTCTGTCTGTCTGGTCTTCCTACGCTGCGCTTGCCTTGCGCTTGATTATTATGCAGACAGACAGACAGACACCGTTTCACGAATAGGCTCTCGTACCCTAATAGTACGGAAACCACTCGGTTTTCACATTCAGATTCAGATATATTTATTGATAGCTAATACTTACAGATATGCTAGGTGATAGTGCAATAGATAGAATTATCAGCTTACCCTCATCGTGCATTCAATATTGTCAAAATTTTTAAACATATTTCATTATTATAATTGATTTAATATTCATAAACTGTAATAATTTTACTATGGAAATTAACGTGGTTTTCACACATTTTTAAATAAAATAAATGCTGCGTGTGTGCTGCTCCTTTGAAAAAGACCGCCGAATGCGGTTGAAACTATAGTCGGATATTTCGGCTCAAAACAGACGTGAGTGAACCGTAGTTTTTATCTAAAAACTGTAATAATGTCATGTATAATTAATATGTCAATAAAATTTTAAACTAGATGTCAATATTAATGATATATAATAATAATTTAAATTTAATGTCAGATAGAATTAGATAATGTAAATTTAATGTCAAAAATACTTCACAATCAATTTCGTACTAAGGTAGATATACGGTTCCGTACTAAGGTACGGTTCCGTACGGTCCCTACGGATCTGCTCCAATTTCTTGGTGAGAACGGCAGAAGTGTGGAATACTTTTCCAGAGTCAGTGTGTCCCATAAAATACAACCCGGGTTGTTTAAAAAAAAAGTGAATAGATATCTCCTAAGCAGGCATCCACCTCATCATCAGGTGGGATTGTGCTCAAATGCAGGCCTAGTCGGTCGCAAAAAAAAAGATAGAGGAATAAAAGAGACCTATACTCAGCAGTGAGTGGATAATGGCTGGTGATGATGATGATGATGATATAAAAAACGATACTACTAGCGTAGATTGCCGGAACAATTACTATAAGTGGCAAGCGCCTTTATTAACTACAACACAACAATATACAGAATCAACTATCTAAACTACTTACTACACAAAAAGCACATCGATCACCCCAGACCGATAAAGGTCTAAAGATAAGTAATCCAAATGCTCAAACCCACTACCAGTTGGCAGCGTACCCAGCATGCTGGCCGCATTGCCACGTTGAATGGCAATACTTATGCCTTGGGCCAGATACGCGCCAGCATTTTGGTCACGCGTCGCATCAGTAAATAAATTATTATTAATCATCGTCATTACTAAAAACTCTTAACACCTTTGTATGTTAATCTAACCACTTTCCTAAAGAAAATTCTCAGAATATTTATTGTCTCTAAGATAGACACAAAATACAGGTCAAGTGGCTGACATGGAAGAAAGATATTTAATAACACCAATTCATTTTTATTATCATTTTACTACCCAATGAAAAATTATGTTGTCGAATGATATTTTGTACAAGCTATAATAACATAATATTTCATAACATATTATGTGATTATCTTTAACTAGTGTTACCCCGCGGTTTCATCAGCGTAGCGATGAATAATTGGCTAAGTGCGTGTCGCGCCACGCGCATAGTAGGTTCCGTAGTTACATTTCACTATGTGCACACTTAGAATAGAGCTATTTGTTTGTTATTATGAACATATTGATTGATTTTGCGATTTGACTGGAATTTGTATGAAATTTACTGCTCTAAGACTTTATTCTCCCGTTTTTCTGGCGTAGTTTTTAAATATGTGTACCCAAACTATATCTATTACAATTTTCGAGTACATAAGTACTTAGCTTAAAAACTATAAATTCTTTAAGCTAAGCAGCAGACGGATGGACGGACGGACAGACAGACCGATATGGCGAAACTATAATGGTTCGATGTTGACTGCGGAACCCTTAAAATTTAAAAGCCGTCTTCAAAATCCCTAATTTTGTTTTAAACGAAACTAAGTACTAAACTAATTCCGATAAAATTTCTATGGGACCAATCTACAAATAAGTATATTGTATATTTCTTTTCAAATAAATAATAATAATAAGGTAATCGGTTTATGAATGACGCAGTTATGCGGTAACAAACAAGAAAAAAATAGGTACCGCTTTATTATTAACCTACTTCTTTTTGAAGTCGGTAAAAATACAACTGAATTGAGAACACCGTCTTGCTTAAAGTTGGTTAAAAAGAGTGATGCTATGCCCTGCTACGGTAAAAGCTGTACAAATCAAATTTGATCCAAACCCAACCAAAAATAATTTTGAACTTAGTAAACAAACATACACAAATACATACATACTCACAAACTATCACATTTACAATATTACTATAATTTCCAACATATTCAGTCCTGAAATCCGAGAGCTTTTCAAAGCGGTAGGCGTGCTTTCAATTCATCTCGCTCTGTCGTCTCATATAGCGAGCGAGCGAAAGGGACGGCGTAATAAAGGCGGAGTCTCACTCAACGATCTGCCCACGCGCATGCTGCACGGAAAATATTCCGTGGAAATAAAACAAATAGGTAGTTAATAGGATGTGTAATGTATTATCTATTTAGGATTTAATGCAACGATAAAAGGCGAAAGAGGCATGCACGATTTATCAAGGTGGTGTAATAAATAACATGTGTCTATGGTAAAAGGGTAATAAAATAGCTGAAGATTTTTGTAGTGTGTGTGATTATGTGCGCTTGGTATTATGTTGAGTGGACATTTTTGTGAGAAAGTATGCACAACAGTTTTACAAATATAATTTAAAATATTTTTTGTAAAATCTGTTTCATTGTTATATTATATCTTTATTCAGTTATGAACTAGAGTCGTATCTCGGTGCTTTGATGAGCATGAGTGGAGCCGAGATATTTACAATAAAATAAAAAATAAGTTCAAAAACTAAAATCCGACTAATGAAAAATCACGCTCAAAAAAGTATGAAACAAGAAAATATTTTCGTCTGAAATTGTTATATGTACAAACTATTCGATATGTATCATGTATTAAATATTTTTAACCATAAATTAAAAGCGATTAAACATTAAATAATCTATTATACTTACTTTCGATTTTTAAGGTGGGCAAAGTTTCCAGGGTGGGTATTGCCCACCCTTGCTCTACCTTAGTTACGCCTACGAACTCCAGCAAATGAGCAAGAGTGGGTATTGCCCACCCTTGTTCATTTGCTGGAAATTCCTTTGCTACCTTATCTACGCATACAAAGACAGCTCTTGCTTTTATAGGTATAATAATTGTTTACGAGTAAGTATCGCAAACGTGCCTAAGACTGTCCTCTCCTCATTTGGTAGTATGTCTATGTTATGTCTGCTGCCTGCTAAGCTGTAGGTCGTGAGTTCGATTCCCACCGGAGAAACATTTGTTTTTACAGGAACATGAATGTCTGCGTGTGTCTTTGTATCATAAGTTTGCATTTACAAAATAAGATATGTATGTATTCTATCAGCCATCTAGTTTCCATAGTATAAGCTTTGCTTAGTTTGGGCTAGATGGCGTTGTGTGAAATTCCACCAATATTTATTTATTTATAACTTTTATAAGGCATGCCCTATCTCTATAAGTGGGTACAGTTGATACTAGTATGAAGAGTGTCCCCGTCGGTGTGTCTAGTATAGCTGGTGGCACCGCATGTCGAGGCCGCGGCGATGACAGCGGTAACGACGCCGCTTTCCTGCCGCGCGTTTGTCCGTCGTCGCCTCCCGCGCCGGATGCATGTGGAGAGCGAGCCGGCGGCGACGCTGGGGCCGCCATACGTCTGCTGTTTCTACGGATATGCATTATTTAATGCAATAACTGTGTCTGTATTGGTAATTTCTCGTTGAAATGCAAAAAATCCGTACTCAGCGATATCGATCCACATTCCTGTTCCGTACTGCACAAGAATGGAATTCTTTGCCGCCATCTCTGTTTCCTGAGACCTACAATCTTGCAATTTTCAAGGCTATAGTGAATAGATATCTTCTAGATCGACGACCTCCATGCTCGGCCACACCGTCGCTTAACATCAGGCGAGTTGGTGGTCAATCGTAGATCTAACTTGTATAAAAAAACCTTAGTTTTTGATAGTTTAGGGCCTGACACCGACCTAAAAAATAGTTGGTTTACGTCTATTTAGGGAGACGACCAAGTTTTTTTTCGTATTATTTCTCCCTTTTCAGTTAATTAGATTGTTTTGAAGTCCGTTCTTTCCGGATTTTTTTTAATTACTTTCATTTATCGTTTGTTTGTTACGTAATTATTTCTCCAATTATGAATTTATTTAATGATTCTTTTTTTGTTAGATCACATTTCAGAAGTGGTCCCATATAATAAAAAAAACGGTTTAGTATTTATTTTTTCCAGTTAACAAAATAACTGGAAAAATACATCATACAAGTAAACGAAATTAATTGCGTATTTTCGTCGATTGTTTCAGTTTGACTATAAATCGAAAAGTTATTACACGTTATTACTCTATTTAACCTAACTGACTCAATATGTTTTAAAACACTATTATTATTTAAGCTCCTGATATTTCGGCACAGTTACATGCACCATGTTTAAGGGCGACTGCGCTGCCTATTTTCGAATTTAAAAAAAAAGGCAGGAGAATGTGAATGGATGATACGGTTAAGTGTGTCTATACTCTTTCTTTGTCTTTTACTGCGAAGAACGTTATCACTGGCACTCGAACTTGATTCATAATCCCGACAAAACAGACACAATATCACTGAATATTTTCTTTTGGACACATTTTAGCTCTATATTGTTTATGTCCTAAAATGACCCAGAACCATGGAGTCCTCAACTTTCACAGTAAACAGAGGCCAGTAGCTGGAGTGGTGCGCTCGTAAACCACTGTGCTCGCGTGGAAAACATTCACTCGTCTTATTTATGCGTCGGCTTCAAAGAAATACACTGTGAAAAGAGGTCGTCGTTGACTTTTTCAAAAATAAAATTAGGTTTAAATATATCACAAAGTAAAAAATTATACAGCTCGTAAAATTAATTCTACACAGCTATTTATTGAGCGATATTTGTCATTAACGGGGGTTAAGTTAACCCCGACCCAAAAAGAGGGGTGCTTAAGTTGGACGTGTGTATCTGTATTATAGGTGTATGTATGTAGTATATTAGCTCTCAAACGGATGAACCGATTTTTATTTATTTTTAGGGTCCTGTACCTTAAAAGGAAAAAAAGGGAACCCTTATAGGATCACTTTGTTGTCCGTCTGTCAAGACCTGTATCTCGGGAACGCGTAAAGGTATCGAGTTGAAATTAAACCCGGATTATACGCAGATCCGTCCGCAGAAGTTAGATTTTTCTAACATACACAGAAAAATCAAACTTCTCAATTTCATAAAACAAAAGTTACAGCAGCTTATGTCGCAAAAAACGCATATTACGACACGCGCAAGGAAATCAAAACCTACGGGGTACTTCCCGTTGACCTATAACTGTGAAATTTGGCAAGAAGCATTGTAGTATAGTACATTTATAAAGGAAAAAATCCGAAAACTGTGCATTTTTTATTTAATCACAACAAAAAAAAGGTCTTTATGCAAGGAGGATCCAAATTTTAAATGCTTTAACCATATCATGTTTAGTATCATTTGAAAGAGCTTCATTAGGACAAGCTAAAACAGGTTTTATGAAGGAAAATATATAATATCCCCTTTTTATCTACTAGTTTTTACGGAATCCTCGTTGGGCGAGTCTGACTCGCACTTGTCCGGTTTTTTTTTTTTGTATAAAACTTGTTTTATCGAGAGTGTTCTTAGCTATGTTTCATCAAAATCGCTTTAGCAATATTTTTTGTCGGGGGTTTTTGAGTTCTCTAAACTTACACTTGTCTAGGTAAGTATGTAGGTATAGGAAATTACAGTAGTTAGGAGAGCCGTCTGACCATTTTCTATACTCACTCTAAGCTTTTTTTTCGAAAATAGGCTTGCGCTTGACCGTCAACTCACCTGGGATCTACCATGGAGTGCGCTTGCCTAGAAGAATCTTATTCACTCGCGATTTGAAGACACCTAGATTATATCTATTCGGAAAGACCCATTCAGGAAGCGCATTCCACATTTTGGCGGTAAGTACGCACAAATGAAAGTGGAGCCAAAGCGTTAAGAAGTAATTAATAATTTAAAAAATACTTAAAAAACTGACTTCATAATACGCAGTTTGTTTACTTGAATGACATTTTTTTTTTATTTTTTTTTTTATTCGAAGATAGGCTTGCGCTTGACCGTCAACTCACCTGATGTTAAGTGACAGTTACGGTCTACGATGGAGCGTGCTTGCCTAGAAGAAACCTATTCACTCGCGATTTGAAGACACCTATATTATATCCAGTCGGAAAGACCCATTCAGGAAGCGCATTCCACAGTTTGGCAGTACGTACAATGAAAGCAGTTATTTTGTTATAAAAACCAAAATACTGAATCGGTTTTGATAAAATTTCTATGGGACCAACTGGGAAGGATATCTCAAAGTTCATATATTTATTAAGTTTATAGGTATATTTTATATTTAACAATAACTACATATTATTAACTATCAAAATATACTCTTAAGCTATAAAATACTTTATTTATCAAACTACATCTGTCGTTAAGATGCTTAGATTAAGATCAAACACTTGAACCATTACCAATTTAAGTGCCTGAATCATAAATAGAAATCCACTGACGGCAGTCTATATCTCTATGCTAAATTTACAACAATACAATCGTAAACTCCGTCAACATTCCAGTTTTTTTATGCGAGTTCGCAACCTCCACAACTGACCGACATTATTTATCATTTGGTCAAGGCGTTATTATTTTTATCATCGCAAAATGGAGTGCCATAAAAACATCATCGGTCTTCAGGTGAACGTCCTGGAGATAGGAGACGCGTCGTTCGCGGGATGGCATCCATATATCCGTCGTCGCGTCTCTTGATGCGCGCCAAAATAACGGCAGCCGAAGATGGAGCGCCAGTTTACGAGCGAACTAGACGGCCTTTATGAGAGAGATCTGCCGCGATGACGTACGTAAGTGCGGGGTATTTCTGAACTCTTCAATGGGTTAGGTATGACTTGCTTGGGTTTATTGATGGCTATTATAGACTTGGGCTAAGAGAACACACACTCCGTCTCCTTTAGAAACGCATGTTAAAATCTTATTCACTGAATAAGGACTTCTCACGCGAAAACGGAACAAACGCGCTTATTCAGCGTTTGACGCTGAGAGTAGGTAATGGTTTTATTCAAATTCTGTTAAAAAACTGAAGCAAAAAAATGTACCTATCAAAGTGTGTGCATGGCCATCCTATTTACTCTCTTTGACATGCACATGAACGTTAGAATGATGTTTCAAGTTTCAAATGAGTAAGCTAAGTAAGTAAGTATCTATTTGTCATTTTGCTTAGGTACTGGTCGTGTGTAGCGATGGGCAGAGTTCCATTACAGCAGGACCTCAAGGCTGCTATTTGAACTACCACCTGTTCACCACTCGCTGATACGATTTAACTATTTTGACAAATTGCTAGTCTAGTGTGGTTTGTAGATTAGCAATAGGGAATACCTATGCATGAATTTCATTTCATATGAATAATAGTTTTAATTGATAAAATAATAAAATGTTATACCTTTAAAAAAACAATGTTTTATTACCTTTGGCGGGCTATATCTATCTCGCACAAATACCATCTGAGAGAAAAAAAGATATATTGAACCCTAATATTATTTTAAGAGACCTATTCAACGATAGTCTGCCAACCCGCACTTGGCCAGCGTGGCAGACTATGGCCTAACCCTTCTCACAATGAGAAGATGGCCCGTTCCCAGCAGTGGGACAGTTTGTACAAACAGGGCTGATAAAAAAAAAAAAAAAATTCAACGATACCTCAAACGGTGGGGTGGGGTTGAAAAAAATGTCATCCCCTCTTTTTAGGTACCTAGGCCACTCCTATTTTACATTTTTTTTAAATATTATTAAGGCATTTTGAAGAGGTTCACGACACACGTATCATTTCGTTTATGTAGGACTAGTCTCTGAGTAAAATGACTGGGACATATGGATAGACAGACAGACAGACCAACTTGACGAAATTATAAGGGTTCCTCGTAGTTACTAGGGAACCCTAAAACTGAAACAACCAAATTCAGAATGCGCAGTTATATTTTAAAAACCACACAAGGTTCCTCAAAAATTCTTAATCTAACTAGGTATAAGTATACTGAACCGATTTTGATAAAATTTCTAGGGAACCAATATAAAAGGATGGATGTACAATAAAGATAATTCTACAATAATATTAATATATCAAACAAAAAATGCTTCAAATCGCTTTATAAATGACGGAGTTAGATAGATATTAGTAAACGAAATAAATAGTAGCTAAGTAGACAGCGAATACAAAATCTAAATATATAAAAATGAAACCCGTTTTCCGTTGTCACGACATAACATGAAAACGGCTTGACCGATTTGGCTTATTTTTTTTTTTGTAGTTTTCTAATACTCTGTACAAGGTTCTTACGGAAACAAATATTAAGAAAATCTCTCAGAAAGATTGAAAAATATACATTTAATTTTGCATATTTTAAAAAACGCGCGTAACGAATGTCAACGTCATTCAATTTAAAACAAAAGAATCTGTGGTAATCGGTGACAACACATCCATAACCGCGTTAATAATAATTTTATTATGTTTTTGATAAAGTTCGTTTTGTTTTAAAGACTAAGAAGTTTTTTGTTTGCTAATAAGTGTTTGTTAATCACGGTAAGTTCACTTCACTTCATATCGATTTTTGGTAACTTTTGGTGACTACACAATATTACAATTTTACATGGTTATATAGAAAATATATGAGATCTTTTTAATTTCAGTTGGATTTTCGTTTTTAACAATGCCACCAACCAGACGTACAAACTTAGGCCGCAGAACTCGAAATACGGCAAGTCAAAGAAATATAAGAGCAAATCAAACTGATGAGCAACGCGAAGCGCGAAATGAACTTCAACGGAATCGAAATCAACATAGAAATGTTGTTTTTAATCCCGGATGCCATTAATGCTGATGGAAATGCACAGAATGTTGGCAGAACAACTATTCTCCCAGCAACATACGTCGGAAGTCCGCGACATATGCATGAATATGCGCAAGATGCGATGTCCTATGTACGACATTATGGCACACCAGATTTGTTTATCACGTTCACATGCAATCCAAAGTGGACAGAAATTCAACAAGAATTATTTACTAGACAATCACCTATTGATCGCCACGATATCACTGCAAGGGTGTTCAAAATGAAATTAATATCATTATATTATTTAAAATAATTAAAGCATTAGAATAGAGAGAAGCAGGTGAAGGGTATAGAGGCTATTAGTTGCTTTCTAGAGCGCGCGTGGTGTTGAGCTCATTTTTTACTTCAAAATGTAAAGTTGTTCAATAGCGATTTGTAAAAATATGAGTGAAATTGAACCCTATGGAATAAACACTATTATGAAAATATATATGTTGTTTTTTTATTTAATAAAAATTAGTAAAGTCCTCAGGTATGGCGAGACCAGGGAAATAAGGATTCATTTTTATATGGAGGATATTATAGATTCCAGTTCAAATTGAATAGGTACTCATACATAAGATAGGTCAGCTATACAAAATAAAGTAGTGCATCAAAGCTAGGTTAAGGCGGTACGAAGTTCGCCGGGTCAACTATCTGAAATAATTTGACATGATAGACGTTTACGTAAACTTTACAGGAAAAATAAAACGATGTCTCTAGGTAGCAGCACTCTTGACAATTATATGTACTTGATTGACGAAATTTTGTTCAGAACCCTCCGACTCTCTCTTGGTCGGTTTTGTGACTATTGACGATGATTTGACATTCGACTTCTAGGCGAAACGTTCGAAAGTTCGCCGGGTCCGCTAGTGCTCAATAAAAGATTGAAATGAAGTGCTGTATTTTAGTTTAGTGTCATCTATCGTGAAAATAGTACATCGCCTTGAGTAAGTCTTGGTTCAAAAGTGTATAAACTTACATTTAGATGGCAGTAGCTCCGTCATCAGTCAAATTGATGATAATGTTAGCTTGACGGCTTATACGGTCACTTATCTGTGCTTGAGTAGTTTTTTTTTTTCATTATGGCAACAAAACTTGTTTTCGCGAGAAAACTTGTGATGGCATCGTGAATGATTAAAAATTATTTATTTATTATTTTCTTATGAGACAAGGCAAAAACGTGTTATACCGTGAATGAATAAAACGTCGATGTCGTATTTAGTGTAGTGAATGGGTCACACAACTTCCAAGTGGAGCTTTTAAGGAGATTGCTTGCCATGGCGGGCCCGTCCGACGGTGAACCCGACGGATGGGTCGAGTTCTGCGAGCGTCAGGCCCGTGCCGCCGCCCAGGACTTCGCTAAAGGCTGTCTACCTTACGTACAACCGAATGCCGCCGACCCCGCCCGCTCCCACGTCTCTCACAAGGACTTGCTGAAAAAATTCCTCGATACCTTTTCGGAACAATTTGAACTCGAATATGGCAAAATGAAAACTCTTCACAAACTCCCAAACGGCACTCATACAGGTCACGATGAAAGCGATTATTCAGAAGACACCGATTCGCCAAAAACCCAGCACAAGCCGTTTTTCCGGAGGTTATCATTCAAGGGGCTGAGAAGAGGTAAAGGTCTATTCCACAAGCAACACTCTGATGAAGTCGAGCTTTCGTCAAATCTAAACAAACACAACAAGACTAAGTTAGCTAAGATAGTTGTAGAGTGTAGAAAAGAAGGTTTAGTAAATTATTTGACTCCGGAGAGCTTGGAACAGCCTGGAGGGCCTCAGAAATGGGAGAGATGTAGACTGGCGCTAGTTAAAACTGTCGGAGGGTATATGTTAGAGTTTTATTCTCCACCGAAAGCTCAAAAGCCAAGAAGTGGAGTGTTTTGTTTCCTGATAACAGAGGCGAGAGAAACCACAGCATTGGAAATGCCAGATCATGAAAATACATTTGTGTTGAAGGTAAACATGTTTGTTATTTAGTAGTTTGATTTTGAATATGCTAGCAATTGATCACCAACAGATTGTTGAGTTTGAGGGGTTGCTCAAAGTTAAGTAACATTTGTTGGGTAAGTCATATTTGTTTACTGTTTTATATTTTTTTTTTTTTTTTATTATACATTATAAATCTACGATTGACCACCAACTCGCCTATTGTTAAGCGACGGTGTGGCCGAGGATGGAGCTCGTCGATCTAGAAGATATCTATTTATTCTTGAAAATTCCAAGATTGTAGGTCTCAGGAAACAGAGACGGCGTCAGAGGCGACGTCTTATCATTATGCTTACCAATAATATATCTAATTATTTAAATTACCCTAGAAATCTATTTTTACCAATTCAAGCAACTTCTCGAGCGATGTAAGCAAAGAGGCACACTATGGATTGTTAAATTTGACATAATAATATCCGAAATGTGAAATACCGATCAACATTTGCCCTAAAACAAAATAAAAAAAATTAAAAGTTAAAATCCCGAGAGCTCAATGACAACTCGAATCGTTTCTTAACTGAATCTTTGTAATATGAAAATCTATGTGTACAGTAAAAAAAACCTAATGAACCTAACCTAATAATTGTGATAACTGATAAATAAATCTATGTAAATAATTAGGTTTCTGGATATATTAAAACAGAAATCTAACAAACCTAACCTTAATAACTATTAGGGCAAATGAAACAGATGACTAAGAAACTTATGGAATCGGAAACTTGTGTCAAGTAAAACATCTGTGATCAGGCAGTTTTATTAAAACGGATTCGGGCAAGTAAGATGCAAACAAAAGGGAATATACATGAATTTTATTTCATAGGAATAATAGTTTAATTGATAACATAACAAATATCAATGTTAAAAGAAAAACAAAATACCCGACTGCAGAAAAGAGATTTTTGCAGCCTAACTTATGATTACTAACTTATATAAGACGAATTGACATTGACAGCACTCACATCAAAATCGGTCAAGCCGTTTAGGCTCTAGGGCGTGTCAAAGAAATATACTACACTCGAAAAACATAACTCTCCTTCTTACGCAGTCGGGTAATAAAATGTAATACATACACAAAAATATTTCAATAGGTTTCAATAAACTTCCGAGATATAAACATTGATTAGGGGAGGGATGTTCTGTCCCTCTCTTGCGAAACAACAGTTTGTATTGAATTTGTATGGGAATTTGAACCATGACGTCATCATTCTCTATCGTGTGCTCTCTGTCTAACATGAAATAAAAATACTTTCATCTTTCTTATTTTTTAAGATATTTTAATTTTGCTTTTGTGGTCCGGATCTATTTGTGGTTAGCTTTTTTATGACCAAATAAAAACAAATCATGCATATTCAACAGGTCTCATGGCTCAGTAGTTGTAACTCTGCCTCTGAGCTGTAGTGTCGTGGGTTAGATCTCCACCCAGGGCAAACATTTCTGCTGAGCATGGATATTAGTTCTGTGTCTGGGCGTTTATGTGTATCATATGTATGAATTTACAAAAAAAAAAGGTTTCCTTTAAGCCATCTGGTTCCCATAGTACAAGCTTTGCTTAGTTTGGGGCTAAGTGGTATTGTATGAAATGTCCTCCAATATGTTCTTCTCCAATGTATTACGGATTATAAATAGGTTATCGATTTCTATCACTTTCCAGGCTGACAACAACATGGAGTACGTAATTGAAGCGGCAGACGTGGACGACATGAAGTCCTGGCTGGCGACCATAAAGTACTGCATGCGGTCGCCGCCGACGACGCAGCCGCCGCCGGACGCGCTGCCCGGGAGCGCCGAGCCCGCGCCGCCGGACCTGCCACCGCGCCGAGACCTGCCCGCCGCCTCCAGCAACGCCGACCTGACGGCGGACACACCGGAACTTGAACTAGGTAACACTTTTTAACCGACTTCCGAAGACGAGAAACTTCTCAATTCGACTGTACGTTTGTAACGCGATTACTTCGCCGATTATGGATTGATTTTTTAACAGACTTCCGAAGAAGGTTCGCAATTCGACTGTATGTTTTTAACACGATTTCATCCCCAATTATGAACTGTTTATAACCGACTTCCAAAAAAAAGAGGCAGAACATCAAAACCCATATGCCCATTTGATTACACATTTGACAGTAATTTGTAGATTAGATGCAAGGGAGAAGGTATTAGTTTAGAGGGTAAGATGTATAAAATGTAAATTGACAAGCCTCATGACTCAGTGGTAGTACATGATGGGTTTGATTCCCACCCAGCGCAAATATTTTATGCTAAGCACGGATGTTTGTTCTGTGTCTGGGTATTTGTATGTATCATATGTATGTATTTACAACAGCAAAAAGTAATTATATGTATTCTTACTATGGAAACTACTGTGGTTTTCACCCATTTTCACTCACGTCTGTTTTGAATCGAAAAATCCGACTGTAGTTTCAACCGCATTCGGCGGTCTTTTTCAAAGGAGCAGCGCATACGTCACCTTTGCTCGGAGTGCGAGGCGCATCACCGACCGAGTGTGACGTGTGTGTTGCTTCTTTGACAAAGGATGCGGTTGAAACTATAGTCAGATTTTTCTACTCAAAACAGATGTGAGTGACCCGTAGTTTTTACTTAAAATATATGTATTCTAGCAGCCATCTGGTTCTCATAGTGCAAGCTTTGTTTAGTTTGCGGCTAGATAATGTTGTGTGAAAATGTCCTCCAATATTTATCACACTAATAAAAGGCGAAAGTTTGTGAGTGTGTTTGTATGTTTGTTAATTTTCACACTCAAACGGCTAAATTGATTATGTATGACATGGAGGTATCTGGCACCCTGGATTAACGCATGGGCTACTTTTTATCCCAAAAAAATAAGACTCTCCTTTAATATAATTTGTGTAAAACAGCGGGTAACACCGCGCGGTTTATTTATAATATGTGTAGGCATGTAGTGGCAGAGGGTCAGCCCATCGCCTTTAAAAAAACGCCAACGCAATGTTTTCCTTCATTGTTTTCTCCCCAGTCTAGATAGATAGATAGATAACTCTTTATTAAAAGACCACATTGTACAAACATATTGAAAGATGACAATAATATCAATAATATCTATGACTAATCTTTCAATAGGCGGCCTTATCGCTTCAAGCGATCTCTTCCAGGCAACCATGCTCGGAGTAGGATAGGTGGCACTGATTATGAAAGTCTAGCATGAAAGTTTGAAAGAAAACAATAATTAGTAATTCAGTTCTGGGTAATGTGCAATACCGTCAGGCGAACGAGTCTCGCACTAGATTACCTAAATAATTGTGGTTTTTCGGAAATAACTATTTAGCAGAGTGTGTACGTAGGAGCGAAGAGGAAAACAATCAAGTTCTAATTACTAGTTAGTACCTAACTTATAGACATCCTGAATACATAATACTATTACAATAAAGTAGAGAAGAGTCTGTAAATACATACCTATATACTTTTAACCGACTTCCAAAAAGAAGGAGGTTATCATTTCGGTCTGTATGTTTTTTTTTTCTTATATTTGTTCACCGATTACTCAGCAGTTGTGCATTGTTTTTGATGATTATTTTTGTATTTGGTAGATGATACTTCAGAGGTGTTCCAATGTTTTTGTATTTGTTAGATGATACTTCAGAGGTGTTCCAATATTTTTGTATTTGGTAGATGATACTTCAGAGGTGTTCCAATATTTTTGTATTTGGTAGATGATACTTCAGAGGTGTTCCAATATTTTTGTATTTGGTAGATGATACTTCAGAGGTGTTCCAATATTTTTGTATTTGGTAGATGATACTTCAGAGGTGTTCCAATGTTTTTTTTTCAAAATCGATGTCGTAACAAAATAACTGGTAAATTATCATCCAAGCGTCTGTAGAAAAGTGAACAGCAAGTCGCGTATGTGCGTACATTACGTATTTTGAAGTCGTTTTTTTTTCAGTTTTTGAAACGATTTTTTTTATTGTTTGAAAATAAGTTTGTGCTTGACAGCCTACCCGCGAATGTTGCGATCTACAATGGAACTCGCTTGAAGGAACCTATATCTATGTCATACTCCATTGTATACACTATGTAATATGTAATATATATTCTATATACAAATCATATATAATTATATATAATATAATTTATGATTTGTATAAAAAATATATATCTATTTATCAAATTACAAACTGATCTATTCGGCTGGTTAGCCCGAAAAATGTACCAAAGAGGTAAATAGGCAGAATTATATACTTTCACTTATTTAATATCAATTAGGACTACATGTGTCATAATAGCCTTAGTCATCAATTAAGTAAAACATTGAAGGAAAATTCGCTATGTCAACAGATGTTTTAACAACCTAGTTTTACGCTACGGCCGCGTACGTAACTTTCGTACGAAACATTCTTAGTACGAAACTGGTGTCGATCGAAGAAGTTTTTTAGTGAACCACGGTTTTGTAGCAGGAAAAATACATTTTTCAAAGTACATAGTTCCGAAAGCGGAATTCATATTCTTTGTACGTAACTTTACAAAGAAGTTTTATCACGTAGTTTGTTTAAACGTAGTTAAGTATATGCTACTTATTTTCTTTCCTTATCCTAGCATTAGTATGGTAACGCAACCCGATAAGCTTTTTGCAGTGCGCTCCCGTACTATTGATTAATTGATTACGTAGTATGTTTATATCAACTATCTAAAGAGGATATAGTTCCCGTCACGTATGTCCACCAGTGGTGGACACGGAAGTGGGTGACAAAGGGAATCAACGAAAAGAACGCTAAACGTTCCTTTTACGTGACGGAAACTATAATGTATTACTCTGCACAAAATAAATCTAATAAACCAAAATCACTTATTGGTTTAGCCGTAAAATGCCCAATTCTCTCATGCAGTAAAGCTCAATGATGAGTATTTTTATCGGATATTATAAAAATCTAATGTTTCGCAAGATAGCATATGCAGGTTGTTGCACTTTTTTGCGTTAAATAATAATTTCTAGAAATGATTTTTATGTATGAAAATTAACTTGGATCAAATTGAATTTTTTGTCGATTATTGGTGATGTTGTTGAATATTTATGTATAAGTTCATTTAGTCATTTTATATCTTCATAAATGTGGGTATCTGCGAGCGAGACGGACGATGGTCGTACTACGGACTCTTAAACAAAAAAAACATAAAAAAAAACAAATCAGCGTAATCGCTGAACAAACATAAAAAACATACAGTCGAATTGAGGACGTCCTTTTTTTTTTTTTTTGACAAAATTAATCTCCGGGCTTATTTATATTTATAAACTATTTATTTTATTTATAAACTACTACGCGAGTGAATAGGTTCGTTCTAGGCAAGCGCGCTTCATCGTAGACCGCAACTGTCGCTTAACACCAGGCGAGTTCGCGGTCAAGCGCAAGCCTATTATCGAATTAAAAAAATATGTATTTTTTAACTACTTACATTTTTTTTTTTATTATGAAAGAGGATTTATATGTGAGACGAAGGCGAGATGGACTTAACACCTTTGATAAAAACGGGCACATCAATGCACAAAACCGTCAAGACTGGAAATGTCGGGGAGGGAGGCTTTTGCCCAGCAGTGGGACACTACAGGCTAACGACAACAACAAGAGGATTTTATTCAACATTATTAATGTTATTTGTAATAATTAATGTTGACTATGGCTATGGCCGTTCAAATGAATAAACTAAATTGAAATTGATTAATATTTTTCTCCTTCTTTTTGGAAGTCTGTCAAAAACGAGTAAATCCCCCAGGTTCGATAGCAGAGGAGGGTTGCTCGTCGTCCCCGCGCGTCTCCCTGGACGAGTGGCCGTGGTTCCACGGGACGCTGGCGCGCGCGGCCGCCGCGGGCTGCGTGCTCGCCGGCGGAGTCTCCGCGCACGGCTGCTACCTCGTGCGGCAGAGCGAGACCAGGCGCGGGGAATACGTGCTCACCTTCAACTTCCAGGTGAGATTGTTTCACCCGACTGCGTGAGAAGGATGGCTATGTTTTTCGTGTGTATGCATGTTTGTATGTATGTATATTTCTATATTATCGCTTACAGCCTAAATAGCTTGACCGATTTTGTTGTGCGATGTGTCGTTAGATTTGTCTTCACTCCCTGAGTGTCTTATGATATATAATAATAATAAATCTCTTGCAAAAGTAAAGAAAATGCGTTATTTCGTAACCTCCGACGAACTTTTTCGTAAATAATATATAAATATTTTTATAAATAAATGTGATTTTACTGGAATTATTCTCGAGAATGCGCATTTAACTACACGTGTGTAAAGAAATCGTAAGTTAAAATTGCTTTTGTGCAGTCGGGTTTTATTGTAATATACATACTACTTACCTGATGTTAAGCAAAGTTGCGGTCTAAGATGGAGAGCACTTGCCCAGAAGAAATCAATTCACTCGCGATTTAAAGACACCCAGACTATGTCGGGGAAAACCCACTTGTGAAGTGTATTCCGCAATTTAGCAGTTATTTTTTTTATTCGAAAATAGACTTGCGCTTGACCGCTTGACCGAAAACTCACCTGGTGTTAAGCGACAGTTACGGTCTACGATGGAGCGCGCTTGCCTAGAAGAAACCTATTCACTCGCGATTTGAAGACACCTAAATTATAGCTATTCGGAAAGACCCATTCAGGTAGCGCATTCCAAATTTTGGCGGTACGCACAATGGAAGTGGAGCCAAAGCGTTTCGTACGTGCTTTCGGAGTATCAATCATGTAACGATGTCGCTTTTTTGTGCTTCTTACTGTCCGATAGAATGTATGAAAAAAAAAACGAATGAATGAAATGGGCATGGGGGAATGAGAAAGATAGATCATGCAAAGCAGACGCACACTCACCGAAATGTATACGATAAAAAACATATACTAGCAACTAGTTCGCACGATGAAAGTAGAATTGAAGTGTTTCATTCGGATTTTTTGGAATATCCACCATGAAACGATGATGGCTACGGAGGTGACACCTCCATAGCACATGAGTACCGATCGCGAAAACATTTGACAATAATTGAAGGGTTTAAGTCTAAAGGGTCTAAGTGCCATTTTTTTTTTTTCATTTGCATATTATTAGGCATGACACATAGATCGTATTTTTGTAACAATATTGTTTTTTTTTTTTTTTTTTGGTACTTGGACCCTTTAGACTTACAACCCTTCAATTATTGTTTAATGTTTTGGCTATCGGTACTCATTGTTTACGCACCCGTATTGCAGGGTCGCGCAAAACACCTGCGCATGACGCTCAGCGAGACGGGCCAGTGCCGCGTCCAGCACCTCTGGTTCCCCAACGTGCTGGACATGCTGGAACACTTCCGCGCGCACCCCATCCCGCTGGAGTCGGGGGGCGCCGCCGACGTCACCCTCACCGAGTACGTCGTCTGCCACGACGCGACCAGGCAACAAGTGAGCCACGCGACATAGAAACACCTGTTTGTGCAACCACACGTGACACGATACGGTACAAGCTCGACGTTTCGCGCATCCCTGGATCTAGGATTTTATTTGAACCGGGGCAGAAACTTGAGTTAAAGAAACTTAAACAGAACTTAAATTACTCGGCGTTTGATATAAATTACTTGAAAAGAATCACAAATATATCTATGCGGCGCCTTTTTAACTCTCGATCCAAAAACAGAGGTTTCATGAGTTTGACGTCTGTATCTTTGTCTGTCTGTGGCATCGTAACTCTCAAACGGATGGACCGATTTTGAACATTTTTTTTTTTTATTTGAAAGAAGATTTCATCTAGAGTGTTCTTAGCTATGTTTTGTAAAATCCGTTTAGCTGTTTTTTTTTAACTGCCACTCGGGGCGCCCCGGTTTAGGGCAATATTTATAAAAAATAAAGCCGCACAAGTGTGAGTCAGACTCGCCCACCGAGGGTTCGTACAAATTAGTATATAAAAGGGGGATATCATATTTTTTTATATTTTCCTTCTTATACCGAAAAATATACATCGTAAAAATATTTAAAAACCCTGTTTTAACTTATACTAATTAATCTCTTTCATATGATACCCCACATGATACGACTAAAGATCTTTAAAATTTGGACCCTCATTCCTTGCGTAAAGAGACTATTTTTTTGTGATTAAATGAAAAATGCCCAGTTTTCGGATTTTTTCCTATATGTGTACTCTAACGCAATGCGTCTTGCCAAATTACATAGTTCCAGGTCAACGGGAAGTACCCCATAGGTTTTGATTCCCTTGTGAGTGTCGAAATGTGCGTTTTTTACGACATATTTGGCTATAACCTTTTTTATGAAAACTGAGAAATTTGATTTTTCTTTCTGCAGCAAGAGACTATGGATCTGCGTATTATATGGTTTTAATTTTAACTCGTTACCTTCACGCGTTCCCGAGATAAAGGTCTTACACCCGGACAGACGGACAGACAGACAGACGGACAACAAAGTGATCCTATAAGGGTTCCGTTTTTTCTTTTGCGGTACGGAGCCCTAAAAACATCAAACATTTAAAACTTAAAAATAAATGTACCTACGTTTGTCGAGCTTGTACTGTATGCCGGTGTCATTACAGTACGCGGCATCTTAGCGCGTCACGCACCGAGTAAAAGAGATAGAGATACCAATCTGAATATCTCGCTCTTTTCTCGACGCGCTACTCCGTGTATGTGCTTCATCTTATGTGTCGAGCTCAACTGACGATAAAACCTTGTGAGAACGGAATATTGAGCCGAGCACATTACTTGTACAGATACGCACTTTTAACCCGTTCACTTTGACATTTTAGGGTCATCCATTAACATTCACAGTTAATTTAATACAGTTAATCGTTTACATCCGACGAATTGAGTCTATCAAAAATCCAAGGGGTTGTCCATCAATCTCGTGATGTTTTTTAAGGACTTTTAAACCCCTCTCTCCCCCCGGTGATAGGTAGTGAGGGTTTAGAATATGCGGGTAAATTGTTGCCTAGTAACGGCGAGTCAAGGTCACGCGGTGCTTGTGGGCTTGGAAATCGTGTCTTCAACGATAAAATAGTGATATCTCAACCTTATGCTATTTCATGATTTTTGCACGACCCCCTTCTTCCCGCATCTTCTTCTTAATCAATAGACAATCCCTAACTTAAATACAACCTAATAAAAATCATGATATACACATTAATGTATGACCCTCTAGTGTGTAAAGCTTAACCGCTTGTTAATTTGGCTCGTATAAATGGATTTACAGTGTTCTTATAAAAGTTGTATTTGTATTAATTAGAATTACACGCTGAATTTAAACAGTCAAATTTAGGATTTTACTCAGGAGTTTTACTAGCGGGAATTATTATGTCGGAAGTGCCAACTAGTTTCGGTGCTCGTCCGGTGACCTTTATCAAGGCAAACGCACGGTGACCTGTCGCAATTTCGAAGTATGTCAGGTTCAAGGCACGCATTTGCATAGATAAAAGGTCTCCAAGCTCGACAGAAACCAGTCGGTATTACCGAAATTAGAATTTACACAGAAGCAACATCCATTATTAAAATATTTAATATATAATTGACACATTGCCACATCATTTTATTAATAATAAAGTAGTTGTGATTTCTCCACATCACAGACAAATAATCATGAAATATATTCAATGTAAAATTATTGAAAGTTTAATGCGATTTGCCAGGGCATAAATGACTCCCACCGAATGCCTTACGACGCTATGAGCTTTAAAATAACATTGGTGCAATCTATCCAAATCAATTTCATAGAATAATTTAACAAATATACTATCATCTATATAATCTTGCCGAGATATCTTATTTTATTTTATACACCATGGTTTAATTAATTATGTAATACCAAAGTGTTGGAGTTGATTCGAGTGCGATCTATAGAACTGTACAGTAAAAAAACCTTGGTTTCGGCACCATAATTCAAATATCACAATCACATGTAAATATTCATCATCATCATCTCAGCCACAAGAAGTCCACTGTTGGACATAGGCCTCCCTTTGAATTTTGGAAGCGGCCTGCATCCAGCGTCTTCCCGCCACTTGTATGAGGTCATCTGTTCATCTCGTGGCTGGTCTTCCTACGCTGCGCTTGCCGGTACGTGGTCTCCACTCGAGAACCTTTCGGCCCCATCGGCTATCAGTTCTACGTGCTATGTGCCCTGCCCACTGCCACTTCAACTTCTAATCCGCTGTGCTATATCGGTGACTTTTGTACGTCTACGTATCTCTTCATTTCTGATTCGATCTCGTAGAGAGACTCCGAGCATAGCCCTCTCCATAGCTCGTTGCGTGACCTAAATATTCATGTAAATATTGGTCTTTCGTAATTCTCTAAAGAAATATCGAACAGGCAGTGAGTTCAATTCCATAACGGATTTTATGGGATCATTTACTTATGGTATTACCATATCTCTTCTCGGGTCATTAATCATGTCTGATTTTAGTCATGAAATTGGTCAAAATTTCAATGTATAAAAATAGTTTATAATAAACTTTTTAGGGTTCCGTGCCCAAAGGGTAAAACGGGACCCTATTACTAAGACTCCGCTGTCTGTCTGTCTGTTCGTCCGTCCGTCCGTCTGTCACCAGACTGTATCTCATGGATTGTGATAGTTAGGCAGTTGAAATTTTCACAGATGATGTATTTCTGTTGCCGCTATAACAACAAATACTAAAAAACAGAATAAAATAAATATTTAAGGGGGCTCCCATACAACAAACGTGACTTTTTTTTGCTCGTTTTTGCTCGATATTGATAACGGCAACAAGTAGACGCTTAGAATATTCACAGAATATTGAGTTATATTATTTACTTTAAAAATAAATAATTAAAATAAAAATAATATTTAAGGGCGGCTCCCATACAACAGACATGATATTTTTGCGGTTTTTGTAGATAATGGTACGAAACCCTTCGTACGCGAGTCCGACTCGCACTTGGCCGGTTTTTATACGATTTTAATAAAATCAAAGGTGATTCATGACCCAGCCTATAACGATATTAGTATCAAAACACTCTTAAATCTGGCTTCAAAGTAAAGTTTCCTAAGACCGTAGCCTCAAAATGATTTCTTGTGTCCATTGAATGCACATAATTCTTATAGCATGGAACTTTTTTTTTTTTTTGTATTTTGTGCCTGTTTATTTTGTTGTAGACGTCGTTTAAGCTTTAATGCCTTATTTACGCCTTGTTAGTGCTGTTATGATAGAGTAGAATTTAACGCCCATGCCATGGAACACAGTTTCATTTTAGTAAGTATAGATAATGATTACTAAAATTTGATTCATGACGCCTGCAGCGAGTTATCGTAAATATTATGATGAGGTAGATGACTGATGTATTGTTTTACTATGAAAAGTTTTATTTAAATAAATATATATATATATCTGGGATACAATCGATTCAAGTTTAGAGAGGGCTATGGTTTTCCCGTATTTTTAGTGTGGAATTGGAATAGCGCACATTTATTTGACGTCACATTTCAATCGTGCGCTCTCTTTGTATCATGAATTTTTATAAAAATTTTCGCATTTGAACATATTTTGTTTGTACCCATTTATGTATCTATAGAACGTATTTAAAAATATATCAGTCATCTATAAAATAGAAGAAAAAAAACTTGCCTATATTTTCAATTAATATTGAAGTCCACTATATCAAAATTATTGATATTCCCAAGAAACAAAGTGGAAATGTACGCTAAATAAGTATGCCAATACTAATTGGCATATTTCTTTACCGTAATTTTTTATTTTGTACTTTCCTCAGTGATGTAGTGTAATTTTTTACTAATAATGTACAGTGTGTTTAGAAATACCATATAATGAGTACAGTAGTACACCTTTTTTTGAGAAACTTTGTTATGTCCTCTACATTTTTTCATTTATTACTTTTTGTTTAGATATTATTGGAATGTGTTTTTGTAAATATACATTTATGTATGATATTATTATTTTTTGTTTTCAAGACTTGATTGAAACATGCCATTTTACTAATTTTCATAGCTTTAACAAGTACATTTACCAGTTATGCTTTAGTTAGTAGTTTTGATAAGTTTGAACAAAATATTTCATCACGTAAAACTAAAATGTTTGCCGATCAAAACTGGAGTATATAAAGCTTAGTTATTTATTTTATACTTCTGTCGCAAGTATAATCTATTTTAGAAAATATAATTACTTTCGTTCGACTTTCGTGAGTTTCGTTAGACTTTGGCGAAAATATACTTTATGGCTCTTACCAAAAAACTTTACTCAAGTTTAATCAATGCTCAACATATTTTGTCAACTTCTCGCCGACACGTAACGAGACATGCTGAAATAAGAGAGAATTTGAGACGTTGATCAATGTTAAGTAACGTTTTTCGGTAAGGACATATATTTTCACCATCCCTTCTCTGAAATAATTTTTCTACGTCTGTCAAAAGCTGATAAAGACATGATCTTTACTTTCTTTGCATAGTAAATGGTCCGCGAGCCAGGAACAGACTTTCATTACCATTTCCTCCCGGACGATACCTTGTATAATAAGATATTAAGTCTTGTTAACGTCAGCCGCGGCTCCGAGGGAGGGTTGAGCAGCTTAAACTCGTAGAAAAAAACATACAGTCGAATTGAGAACCGCTTTCTTTTTGGAAGTCGGTTAAAAAATCTCTCATTTCTTAAAGTTGTAATTAGGTATATTTTTTTTGTTTCTGATTTTATAGCTAAAACAGGTTCTGAAAATGATTTACTTTCGAATGAACACATAAAATAAATACCTTAAAATAACATACTCCACTAAGTCAGTCGTAAGAAAAAATCTTATGTTTTCGTATAACCATTGATTTCTAACTCGCATTTGATTTATGGCAATATTTTGTAAATTATATTTATTATTGGACAAATCAATGGTAGTACTGAATTAGGTTTATTTTATATCACAATATATTAAGGATATTCTATAGGTTAGGTTTAGGATATTAAGTTATTCAGTGTAAACGTTTACAGTGCATTTAGTATTAGAAGTATACTTTTTAGTATAATTTGTATATTTACGAGCGAGCAAAGTGCATTGTCATACATACTTATGAAATCCAATATTCTGGATGACATTATATGCGCGTGACGCATAACATTAGACGAGCGAATGGCTCGTGTAATCGCTCAGTTGCAAAAAAAAAATTGAATCTATATTATGATATTATTTATTATAAATATGGCGTCGATTCCGTTGTTTTTTCCCTGAATTTAAATTAAATTTGATTTATTCCACTGTGATTTATTTCAAATGTAAAAGAAAAGAAAAACAAAATGGCGGACTGGCGACCAATCACAACTCGTAATTTCGAAAATAAAAGTTCTCATTGGTTGTCAGACCGCAATTGAGACTTTATTTAATTGTGACTTTATAATAACACAAAAGGCTAGGGCTGATAGTGATGAAATTCGATAAATAGAGATAGTTACAAGAAAGGTTTCTCGTGTAAATTACGAAAACGTGGACTAATACATATATATATATATATATATTCTTTTATATATTTCTCCTATGTAAATTAAAAAAAAAACATCTTTATAATATGGGGATATTCAAAAGATGATTTAGTTTAACACCTAGTTTTCATAGTACAAGCTTAACTTAGCTTGGGCTGGATGGTGTTGTGTGAAATATCCACCGATATTTATTTATATTATAAAAGTGAGAGATGATTTTGTTCATTTACATTTGCTTAAATCAAATTATATGTGATGCGCGAGCACTCTTTCTCTTTCACTTGGACCACAACCTCAAGGGAGCGGTTTAATATTTACAAAATAATCGAAATCGACTCCATTGTTTTTTTTTTATCATATACACTTTCATAGCATGAGAGTAAACGTTTAATTATTTGCATTATTTTCCATATAATGGAATATATTGTGATTGTTATGTAATAAAAGTGTTGTTGATATCACAAATAACATAGATTTTGTTTTTAATTTTGTATAGTTGAAGAAAATAACCGTAGATATTGATAAAATGGACTGTTCAAATTATACTAACGTTGTATTTTAGAGCATAGTGCATAACTAAATAATTGTCTACATACAATACTTGACTTTTTTTTCGTCATGTAAAAAATTTAGGTAAAAAAGTAAGGCTGAAAGGATGGGGTATGTCATAAACAGGTACTCATTAAATCTAGGATTATGTTCGTAAAATAAATAAGGCGTTACATATGCCAAAAAAAATGGTTTCTTTCGACTCTTGTAAAAGTACTTTGCAAGCGCAGGGGCCGTACCACAAGCGTTCAAGCAGTCTTCTGTCATTATTACTTCGGGACGAATTTTACTTATAAAATGTAAATATATATTTTGTTCAGGTGTTGTATGTTTGATGAACGTTTTGTACAGAATCATGTTCTTCCGAGCTTTAATTTTAATTTCTTGGTTGTAATTTTTTTTTATATATAATTAAACTTATACTATGGAATGGCTTTTGTTTTCTTTCATTTGTTGCCTTTGTACTGTCGCTGCCTATGTTGTGTGTTTTTGAGTTTGGTAAGTGTATTTTTTTTTATTTGGCTTTTTATATATTTATTTTGTAGTCGGCTTGTTTTTAACATTGTAGTTTACTGTTTATTTGTAAAATAGTTTGTCTATTAGAAATAATTTTACATCATATTTATGTTGTTTTTTGTCTGTGCTTAATAAATATTTGAAATGTAACTAGTTTGGACATACCTGCTAATATGACTGTGTATATAGTAATTCAACATAATCTGTCATACCTATTTGTATTATATAGTTACTATTATAGTTATTGTTAACCCGATTAATTCTGTTTGACCATAAATTCACCCGTTGGAAAGTGACGATGTGGTGGTAGCACGTAGTCTTAGAATTTACCTATTCATCACAAACTTAAAAAGATCCAAGTTGAAGCTCTCAAAAAATAATTGTTTACAAACTGTCCCACTGCTGGGAACGGGCCATCTTCTCATTGTGAGAAGGGTTAGGCCATAGTCTGCCACGCTGGCCAAGTGCGGGTTGGCAGACTTCACACATCTTCAAGATCATTGAGAACTCTCAGACATGTAGGTTTCCTCACGATGTTTTCCTTCACCGTTTGAAGTTGGCGGCAATCAATACGCACATAACTTCGAAAAGACAGAGGTGCGTGCCGTGAGATTCGAACCCAGGACCTGCGGAACGCAAGTCAGACGGTCTCCCGACTAGGCTGCCGGAAACTGTAGCGGTTAGGAACGTAGAAATTAAACTGTTCGGTCCGAAACTTAGATATATTAGTAAATAGGGATATCTAATGTCTACTGATAACTTGTTATTTTTTTTCAGCTGGGTGTGACGCATGGCAGCGACGTGCGCATGCGTCGCGCGGAACTCGAAGCGCTATTGGTTGCCCATCACGACATCCGCGCCGTCGACAACCAATACAGCTTTGTCTAACATTTACACACGATCTGTCAGATGTTTTGTGTTCGCAAGCTTTTTACCAGTGTCTAACAGATCTAATGACTGGGGTTTCCTTCATGCTTTATATTGAGAAATGCAACCCGGCATTTCTCAATATTGAGCGTACCTTAAATGTGTTTATTAGTGAAATTACGTTGAAACTTGCAAGTAGGTGAGAGTGCTTTATATTTTATCTCTCTTCAACACTTGTATTAGTCCCGGAAAATTCTACCTTTCTACAAAACCATCATAAGTGGAGCTAAAAATGTGTGAATCAAACTTCAAGGTAATCGGTTATTGAAACCCCTTGGGGTTAAACTAGTGTCAAATCTTTACCCCACCACATCGAATGTTCAGTGTCCGAAATTATACGATACTTGGACAAAAATAAAGCTGTTAAAGGCGCCTTATCGCCTTAGTCGGATATTTCCGTCATTTTTAATAACCGACAGGTACTTAGTAAGGTTTTAATCACCCGTTTCAGATACTTGGGATAAGTTTTTCGAGCCTGATCAAGATTTTAGTCGTGTAAATTCGACATAGGTAGAGAAAGCTCGAAAAACTTGTTGGAAATATCCGAACCAAGTGGTTAAAAGGATAATAACTGCTTCGGGTAAAAATACATTTAAAAAATTGGAAAGTTTCAGAAGCAGTTACTCGGCTGGACTGATTCTTATGAATCTTAGCAAAGAAATACTTACCTACCTAGCTTTCACATTAAGAAAGCACATGATACCTACATTTTATATAAAACAAAAAAGTGGAAATATGCGAAATGCGTATTTAAATTTAGTAAGAATATCAAAATTGAAGGCAGGAAAGAATTTGTAAGCTTGTAATATCCCAAAGATATTTTTATGTTGTGCAATAAGTGTTTATTTATTGTTAGGATAAGTTGTGGCTTAGCCGAATGTAACTTAGATGTTAAGTATCTATCATTTCTGTATAGTCGTACTTACGTTAACATAAGATTTTGTAATAGCTAATTTTATTACTTAAGTATTCTGTTAGGATATGTTTTAAGAGCAGGGCTTTTTTGCGGGGGCACGTGGGGGCACGCAGTACCCCGTAAAATATCGAAAAAAATTGTCACAAAAACTGGAAAAAAAAACAATTTTGAATATTTTTTTTTTTTTTCTAATAGGACAATATTTTTATCAATGAGCTTATTCAAAATTATCCTGATGTCGATGTTTTTCTCCAATTTAAGAGTTCTGCTCCAATGTAGTATAGACTATTTTAGCAATAATCCATAAGTGTACTGTAAAATGTCTCAGAAATGTTTTGGTTCTTAACTGTAAATTTTTGAGAAATTGTAAATAAATAAATAAATTATCAAAATACAAAATCTAATCTATCTTGACTTACAACTTTCGAGAATTAGCGTGCCCCCAAAAAAGAAGTAACAAAAAAAAGGCCTGTTTAAGAGAATCACAATATGAGAAAAAAATTCTAACCGAAAAAAGCAAAAACCGTAGGGGCATAGACACAAGTTCACTTCTTGGACGACCATCAATCTAAAATAAATATAATATCGCTTATAAACAAAATCTGTCAAGAAAATAGGTACTTATAGTTAGTCCAAAAAGTTGAGGATTAATTTTTTTATTTTACTCTTGTTCAAAAAAACTTTATTTTAACCCAATTCTAAGATACTCACTTTTAATTTATTATTACTTCAATTAATTAAGTTCCTATTATTTCAATAAATTAATTTTACACATTAGTAGGTATTTCGGTGTGTTCCGTATAAGAAACAAAGTTTCTTAGTTGAGGTATTTGTCGTAAGTACAGTAAGGCAATCAGAATTATAGTGTCAACTTCTCGCTAATGAGAAGTGTCACGTGCTAAAACGAGACAAAGCACTTTTTCAGAAAAAAACGGCATAAGACGTTATACTGGATACTATGAATTGCGATATCACTGGCATGACGTCTCGCTCGCACTAATCAATTGGCTGTATGTGTCCAAGTGAGAGGCTGTCACATAGATACATTCGTACGCGTTTTTTTTTTTTTGCATTTCAATGATTTTGTTATAACAAAAAGTACACTAAGTACATAACTATTATCAGCCGAAAGCAGTTAACAAAAAATATATTTCTTATAATTTGTCCAAAATTGTACACAAATATAGCGTATACGCAACTACAGTTTTGTTATGAAAACAACGTGGTTACACATTTTCAGCTCAAAGATAGACGTGAGTAACCCGATTGTTGAAATCAAAATACAAGGCAATTATAAGGCTGTAATTAAGCGCGCAAAAATACTAATTTGATCTCTATATACAGAATATCTAGTGCATTTTTGTTTCTATATCGTACTCTTGTCGACAAGTATTTCACCTCTTCACAACGCATCTTCAGTACTCGTTTACTCTTAGAGCTCTTGGCAGTGCATTCTCTGACAAGAGTTCGAAGAGTCAAATGAAGTCAACACCTTAAGATCGCTCGTGAAGAAGCTTGTAGACTTCGAAGTGGAAATAGTCAAGTCAGATTTAGCCTAGAATATTGTGGTTCTGTTTAGTAACACCAGAATCAATTTTATCTTTATGTCCGGCCAGGGCCGTAGCCAGGAATTCATTTCGGGGGGGGGGGGGGGGGGGGGGTAGTTCAGCAATGGACATGGGCATAGCCTTCTCATAGCAGAGTCTGCGGCCATGTTGTCCCATATACGCATAATGTGCGAGCGTAAAAAAAATGAGCGCTTTAATGTCCCAAATGAATACCAAGTTTGTCATAACAAAATGTGTTTTTATGTTTGGGTAGTAATAAAAATTTAGTAATTTTAGTAATATGCTTTATTTCTCGTATTAGTGCGAGCGAGCGCGAAACTTTTTGAAGCATTTTATAAAATTATTGAAGCCTGTAAGAATTTTTATAATGGCCAGGATTTCGGGGGGGGGGGGTTTGGACCCCCCAACCCCCCCCCCCCCTGCCTACGGCCATGTGTCCGGCCATTACCAACGATATATTACTTAACACCCGATCCATGACAGATCGGCTAATCAATATTCTGTAATAAATGTAGTTAGGTAGATAAAAATGTATATATAGGGATCACTAGTTAAACAAATCAAATTGTGCATGGACTTTTTTATGAATGTTTCTGATCATAGATGATGGGTAAAAAATCCCGTAACACAGCTCTCACATCTGCGTCAAGCTTTGTTTTCAGATATGTGGCGCTGTGACACGATATCGGGATCGAATATCGAAAGCACAAATATAAATAGCGTTTGCGCATCACATTTTTAAACATATATAAGTTTAGAAATCTCGTAAGCCCCCGACAAGAAACGGCTGAACCGATGTTGATGAAACATACCCAAGAACATTATCGATGAAGTTCTCTTTGATACAAAAAGAAACTAGGTCAAAATAGGCCCATCCGTTTGAAAGCTACGATGCCACAGACAGACACAAATACACATGTCAAACTCGTAACACCCCTCTTTTTGGGTCGGGGGTTAAAATCAACGAATGGATATTATATAACCCTCCTTCTTACGCAGTCGGGTAAAAAGTGAGAGCCAGTGTAGTTTATTCAGATAGGATAAATATTTTTATACTAACATTTCATTGATCCATTTTCAATTAATCACATTTTGAAACAGCCATTTAAAAGATATTGAAGAAAAACAAACAAAAACTAGATCAAAATCGGTCCATCCGTTTGAAAGTCACGTTGGTCGGGGTTAAAAATGTTGTAATGCGTGAGAGAGATAGCTGCGCGCTTTGAACAGTCTTAAATGCTTCTTAGGTATGTTTCGTCGCTTAACATCAGGCGAGTTGGTGGTTAATCGTAGATCTATCTCGCATAACAAAAATGCGCAAAGTAAATTTTCGGCTTTGTTTGGCGGGGGGAGACAGCCCAAAATAATACGGTACAATTAACTTCCAGCGGCGTGTTTATCCCCACTATTTTAATCAAGCTAGATATTAATACTCCAGATATTATTATTCTTGACAAGGCACAGAAAATTTCTTTAACTTCCAGCGGCGTGTTTATCCCCACTATTTTCATCAAGCTAGATATTAATACTCCAGATATTATTATTCTTGACAAGGCACAGAAAATTTCTTTAACTTCCAGCGGCGTGTTTATCCCCACTATTTTCATCAAGCTAGATATTAATACTCCAGATATTATTATTCTTGACAAGGCACAGAAAATTTCTTTAACTTCCAGCGGCGTGTTTATCCCCACTATTTTCATCAAGCTAGATATTAATACTCCAGATATTATTATTCTTGACAAGGCACAGAAAATTTCTTTAACTTCCAGCGGCGTGTTTATCCCCACTATTTTCATCAAGCTAGATATTAATACTCCAGATATTATTATTCTTGACAAGGCACAGAAAATTTCTATGTGACAAGACCTATTATATTTGATTCGTCAAGTTTCGCAGGTCTGGAAGAAGCATAAAACGAACTGTTGTAATTATCGCTGATAGAATAAACTTAGATAAAAAAAGTAGAAGAATTGAACTGTCTACATTTCTACGAGCTCGGTTTCTATACGTGTGTCGGATATTTGAGGTCTATTATACTGTACTGTATCAAAATATAACCCTCCTTACGCAGTCGGTTAAAAATATCCGTTTCATGATAGAAATCGAGTAAGCATACGGCCTTGCTTACTCGATTTCTATCATGAAACGGGAGGCAGGGGAGGTTTTGGGGGTCCAACCCCCCTGAAATATCCCGGCCATTATCAAAAATCCTTCCGTCCGCGCACTCCCCCTCCCCCCATGAGAGCTAAACACCCCTCCCCCCACCCCCCACCCCCGAAATGAATTCCTGGCTACGGCCTTGAGTGTAAGTATATGAAACAACACAAAATACATACCCCCGTGTTCCAGAACATACCCATAAGAGCCTCCACTCAAAATGACATTCTGTTCATAGTAAAGTGTCAACGAGACAAAATTTTGATCAAGCTAAGCAGTCGAGAAAAACGATAACTCTCAGAAAAGCCTCGACTCAACTTCACTTCAAACAACACTCTGTTTAAAGAGAAAACGTCAACGAGAAGTAATTTTAATCAAATCGAGTAGAGGAAAAAATACGGGGGTTATACTTAGAAAAAATAATTATAAGAAATTAGCATAATAAGTGTTGTTGGAATTGATGCTAAATTAACAAAACTAAATGAATTAACATTGGTTGGTGTAAAGCAAAATGCTATTTGTTGTATTATTCATAAGCTTACTTGACAATTCTTAAGTCAAATTATATCAATGGTAACCTGTAACTAATATACATTCCTTTGATGTATGTAATATTTGGAAAATGGAATATAAACGATATATTTTGCAATGGGATTTTTTATTTTTTTATAGACAAACACTTTTTAAACAACAATATCAAAAGAAATAATGGACAAGAATGGAATTATTTGACGCCATCTCTGTTTCCTGAGACCTACAATCTTGGAATTTTCAAGGCTAGTTTTTTTTAATATATAGAATAGCTCTACGTTTGACCACCAGCACGCCTGATGGAAAGCGAAAAGATATCTTCTAGATCGGCGAGCTTCATCCTCGGCCACACCGTCGCTTAACATCAGGCGAGTTGGTGGTCAATAGTAGATCTATAAATAATGTATAAAAAAAAAAGTTTATTTGTCAAATTTTGTTTATGTAGTGCTAATATTTTCTGAGTAAAAGGGATGTATCATATGGACAGACAGTGATTTTATAGGGGCTCCTCGTAGTTTCTACGCAATCCTAAAAAAGTAGAAATGCGTAAGAGAAATAGCGACTTTATTGGACTAGATGTGATTTCGTTGAAACCTTTTCATACAAAGTGTATCCTAAATCTTTAAAATAACTCTTAATCATCTAATAACGGAACTATATAAAATTCTGAATACATTTGACGCTGGTCTTCCTTTTCCAACTTCAGTTGCAGCAATAGTAGTCCGTTCGAACTGCATCTCAGTACAACCTGGGAAAACAAAACAAATCATTTTTAATTTTTATTTAAATCTTTATTAATTTTTATTTAAATCTTTATTTCATTTTTTTTAATTTTTTTATTTGATACTAGATCCATAGTAATCCAACACACATTAATACGCTCACACAATATAAAATTACACAATCAAGAAAACATAATCAACTGAATACACTATGAAAGGCAACAAAACAGAAACACGTATTAAAATCAAACCGATAACAACAAAATAGATATTACTAAAATATGTACAATAGTTATGAATTATAATATAATCGTTTTTATCTAATATTGCATTGTTATATTTAACTGTAATTGTACTGTTAATACAGTTCGAACTTTACTGCCCTTGATTCTACTTAGTAGAGAAAAAACCTTTTCAACACACTTGCTCGTAAAGTGGCCCTTATTCAACCGTTTTTATGGCCGAAAAGTATCCTATAAAACACGCGTGCTTTTGACTTTTCTATTACGCACTAGTGTCTTTACTTTACAGTTTTTGTTTTTATTTCGACAAAGAGTTTTTACTTAAATTAAATATTTCAGTTATAAACGGGTGTTTTTTTCCTCGCAAGTGTGTTGAAAAACGTCGTATGAAACGCGTTTGCATTATGGTCATTACACTCTCGGCTCTATTACGCCTCGACTGTAATGACCAACTTAGCTCACTTGTATCATAATGTACTATTTCCGTATGATCGGTAATAATTCAATTAATTGAATTATTATAATGAGCGGCCTCGCAGCTCAGTTGGTAATATGTCGGCCTGCTAGGCTGTAGGCCGTGGGTCCGATCCCCACCCAGGACTAACGTTTGCGTGATGAGCTTGGATGTTTGCTCTGTGCCTAGGTGTTTTATCATAAGTATGTATTTATAAAAAAAGTATACATGCATTCTATCAGCCATCTAGTTCCATAGTACAAGCTTTGCTTAGTTTGGGTTAGATGGTGTTGTGTTATATGTCCACCAATATTTATTTATTTTAAATTGTTTTTTTTAGCTCCGCAATTTTATGAACTTAGTCCATTATAAATTCCAGCCAACTAGCACAAGCACTCCATACAACGGCGCGCTAATCAGTGATATATACACTTGCGTATATCGTGCGTATAACTTGCGTGGCTTCAAGTAATCGGGGAGCATACATAAAAAAACAACGGGTTGCAATTCGGGAGTGCCGGCAGAAGTAAAAACTAAAAAATATAATAGCAAAATGACTGACTCGTGAAGGATTTGAACCTCCGCCCTCCGATTGACAAATTGAAATTTATATCGGTGCTCTAACCTATTGAGCTAACGAGTCTTACGAGCATGTGTCGAGAATAAGCATTCGGCGCAACGAAATGACGCAATGCTAGAAGGACAAACTCGTACATACAATATTGAACTTTAAATGCAGAATGTTAGAATACGTTTCTGACTAAAATAATGACGTCACGCTAAAAGGACAAACTTGTACATACAATAATGAACTTTAAATGCAGAACGTTAGAATACGTTTCTGGCTGTCCATCTTACGATCTAAGGCGAGTTTAACATTTTTTACCCATCCCAAAAATACACAACGCCGCTAAAGAAGTTTTCACTTAAAAAAAAAAAGATTTCGACGAATTGAGAAACCTTCACCTTTTTGGAAGTCTGTAAAAAATCGCATAAAACATGTCGTGATCAGAGTTAGGAAATCCTTCTTCATGTGTTAGCATACCTTGGTAGATATAGCGAGCGCCTTCATGATCAGCCTGACGTGCGAGAGCTGGTACTTGAGCGTGACTTCCTCGCTGCAGCTGAAACTCTGCACCATGTCAGACGACTTGGGCATGTCGATACACGACTTGTCCTGCAACATTTATGGCATCATCATCATCTCACCCACAAGTCCACTGCTGGACATAGGACTCCCCCATGCATTCCCAAAGACCTGATGAAAGCGACTTGCATCCAGCGTCTTCCCGCCACTCTCAAACTCAATAAATTCAATAACAGTTAAAAAAACACGTTTCGAATTATTGTATTGTCATCGGTCCTCGATTAGTCTACAAAGTTTGAATGAAATCTAACCGTGTTTGAAGTGGGTCATAATCAAGTCCAAAGGAGTCGGTATTTTTTTTATAGAAGATAGACCTACGATTGACCACCAACTCGCCTGATGTTAAGCGACGCCGAGGATGGAGCTCGTCGATCTAGAAGATATCTATTCACTCTAGCCTTGAAAATTCCAAGATTGTAGGTCTCAGGAAACAGAGATGGCGGCAACGAATTCCATTCTTGTGCAGTACGCAACAGGAATGTGGATCGATATCACTTAGTACGGATTTTTGACATTTCAACGAGAAATTGGTGGTAATTCGCCGACTTTCTGCTAGTCCTGTAGTGAAATGGGGAGGGTGGAATTAGGTCGTGAAGCTCTTGCGCACATTCCCCGAAATGAATCCTGTAGAAAATAGACAGACATGCTACTTTACGGCGGTGCTCGAGACTAAATAGCTTCTTGGCAGCTAGTTTATCGTCACCGATTAACCTCACAGCTCGCCGGTCAACTGATTCTAAAGCTTCCAGCTGATACTTGGCTGATCCATCAAAAAGGTGGCAGCAGTACTCCATACACGATCGGACCTGTGCTTGATACAGATGAAGCAGTTGTCCCGGTGAGAAGTCCCGGTTATCGCCTAACCTTATTAATGATGCCAAGCTTTTTACTAGCCAGTTTAGCCTTAGATTCAAGGTAGCCCTTAAAGTTCATTGTTGGGGTTAACGTGAGTCCCAGCAGTTAAAGACGGTCTGCCAATGATATGGATACGTTTCGGAAAGTAGGAGACAAAAGAAACTCACTCTTTTTGGCGGAGAAAAGGCAGGCTCGAGTCTTGTTGGCGTTGAATTTGACGAGATTTTCGTCAAATTCAACAAACAAATATCGAGGTTACAAACAAACAAATATGCATACAGGTGAAGCTAATAAAAGCGTGTTAAAAAAATTGGTTGTCTGTAAAGTCGGTTTACGGACGATAGTTTAACGTGACAACATACGCCCGCGCGCGAGCTCAGAGCAATGATAATTAAAGCGACGCGGAGTCGCGGACGGTCGGGCGCGGCGCACACCCGCCCGCTTCCTCAGCCACCGCAAGCGCGCGCGCGCTTAACGGGACAAGGAGCGTAACGTAACGGGACAATACTTTTTCGTGCATGCAGCCGGCGTTCATCGATTTATAAGACGTTGTCACGTCAAAAAGAACTACAATTGTAAAGGAATTTCGTTAGTTTTTCTATTTTACTTATTTTTAAACATTTTATTTAGTTTAGTAGTGCCTTGAGAATTGCTTTTCATATACCTACTAAGAGATAGATTTATGATCACCAACACGCTCGATGGTAAGCGACGGTCCGCCAAGACTTCAACTCGTCATTCAGTTACAGACCTACCAACCTGGTATCCATACGTGATGATGCTGACATTGGGATGTTCCGGCGAGAGTACCAGCTCCATGGTGTCGCAGGAGCGCTCTATGTCCGCGAGGAGGCCGAGGAAGGCGGCCGCCTTCAGCACCAGCTTGGCCACTTCCTCGGAGTTCGCGTCGCGGAACTCTAGCACCGAGTCCGCGGTCTGCGTCGATATCTCGCAGTCCGTCATCACGTTATGGATCGATTGGGGCTGTAAGCTGCGATACATTTATACAAAAGTCGCTTAACGTCAGGCGAGTTGGAGGTCAATGAACAAGTGCAAGTCAGACTCGCCCACCGTGGGTTCCGTACAAACTAGATAAAAGAACTACCGGGCTTAGCTTATAATATATATATATATATATATATATATATATATATATATATATATATATATATATATATATATATATATATATATATATGTATATTACAGTTTTGGTCATTATCCAAAAATTACACATCGTAAAAAAATTATTAAAACTCGGTTATAGCTTGTGCTAATGAAGCTCTTTCATATGATACCCCTCATGATATGGTTAACTTACTTTAAAATTTGGACCCTCATTCTTTGCATAAATACCCTATTTTTTGTAATTCATTTAAAAATGTACAGTTTTCGGAAAGTCCCTTTATGTGTAATATAAGACAATAGTTTTAGGTCAACAGGAAGTTCCAGGTTTTGATTTCTTTGCTCACAAATATGCACTCATGTCGAAATATGCGTTTTTTTGTGACATATACGGTTGACTTTTTTTTACGATAACCGTTTGACTCACAGCTGCAAGGGACTACAGATTTGCGTAATTTCAACTCGATACCTTCACGCGTTCCTTTTTGATACGGAACCCTAAAAATGACGGAAATATCCGAAACAGGCGGTAAGGCGCCTTTAACAGGTCAAATATTATTTGTCGGATATATTTGCCACGTTAGTTAAAGGGTTTAAATTGTTTTTAGGGTTCCGTACCTCAATAGGAAAAAACGGAACCCTTATAGGTATCACTTTGTTTATGCAATAACTCTGCAATACATATCTCAAACGTGTAGGTAAAAAATTATCCACACTCTATGTACTTACACTAACAGTAAAGGTGACCCTTCGCCTCTGTAATACATCTTGATGCTGGACTCCTCTCCAGAGCCGAAGATGTTGAGACATTCTGACAGCACCGCAATACTGATCTGTACAATTAATGCTATTAAATATATAAGCTATAAAGTACTAGCTATCGTATACTCGTACATCTCGTTAAATTGAAAGCTATTCATAGATGTTTCCCTAACTGTGGTGAGGCCTTAGTATGGAAGACTTTAAAAAAATACCCGACTGTATAAGGACGATTATGTTTTTCGAGTGTGTGTATGTATGTATGTTCCTATAAGATCGCCTACAGCCTAAACGGCTTGACCGATTTTAATGTGTGAGGTGTTGTTAAATTCGTCTTCACTCACTGAGTGTCATAGGCTATATTTTTCATTTTACATCTCTCGCAAACATAAAAAATGCATTTTTGTAACCTCCTAAGAACTTTTTCGTAATAAACAAGTGTTTGTACTAGAATTATTGTAATGAATGCGCATTTATAATCGTTTAATGCGATTTTACGATATACTTTCTCACGAGAAACGCACACTCAATAGCGTAGAAAGCGTAACGAAATTGCAAATTAGACTGCTAAAATGTATGTACCGGTATTTTGTTTATCTTTAAACATAAATACTTGTTTTATTCTGTGATAGGCTCGCGCTTAACCGCTAACTCACTTGATGTTAACGATAGTTAGCGACGTTGCAGACAACGACTTAAAGACACCCAGAGTATAAGTATCAGAAATGACACTAGCAGTCCAAGCAATGAAAGTTAAATTGAAGTATTTCAGGGGTTTTCAGTTACATTTATGCTTAAAGGAGTATTAGGTTAGAGATTAGTAAAGGAATGTTATCATATTTTTGTTCTACATACCTTAAACATGACATCGACTCCTTCTCTGACATGATATTCAGTGAAGTTGTCTGAAGGTATGTAAGCAGAGGCCTGGACACACTTGCCTTCTTCCACAGTGAATTTGATGCCTTCGGAGAGGGCACAGAATATGGCTGACTGAAAAATTAATTTAAAAACTTGAGTTATTCTCTAGGAGGGCCTATTTATTCTGCTATCCTCTTTCCTGGAGACAAAACAACCTCCATCTGAAAATCTCTTGTAACATTTATGTTACATCTGGATTTGGGAGATACTGTAATACAGCAGGGGAGTCGCAGTAATAAGTGGGCTTGTGGCCCCCTAGTGAGAAACCTGACAAACCATAATATAAATACTACAACAAGACTGTGGAGACTATTTTGTTGTTGCATGTCTAGGAATACAATCTAGTTCATGTTTTTATCATATTTATAATGTTAATGTAGCGTGCTTAGACACATAAAACATTGGTACATTAACATCATCTCTCATTTATTTAATTTAATTTATTTCGATAAATATATAAAATAAAAGATAGAACGAGCATTTTACTTAAAGTCCTTTGATACAGAAACCCAGTTATACAACACTACAATTCCTACTACTGCATGTACACTGAAGTAGTTGCAGTGTGTATAATAGTAATAGGGTTTCTGGTAATACATAGTTACATACCTCTTGAAATTGTATAGCCTTCAACAAACTACACAAAGTCTTCCCCGAGTCCATAGATGCAGTGAAATAGTATTCTGAAATGCCGTCATCCATTTTATTCATTCAGTTCATACATGGAATTGAGCAACATTAGATACTGGTCCGGTGTTACGATATGCTCCTCAGTCCTTTCAAGGATCTGTGCTATTCTCGCAGCCAACACATGCTTGCATACCACCTGTCAATTACCAGAAGGTAGTGTCATTTATGATTTTAAAAAATCTAGTGAAGATTACAGGAGCTTCAAGACGATGTTTTTCTTAAAACTATTATATGAAAGTCCAAAGTGGAGCTCTACCGAGCTCCTTATTAAGCAGACACTCAAAAAAGACATTAGATTATTTAATTAATCAAATCCTATTTTGATGCTTTAAATTATTAAGAAAGGGTTAGGGCAATGGCTGACTCACCACTCAAGTATTTTGGTAAAATAATACAGACCATAAGAATGCAATGCAGATTCTAAGGCTGATAACTAGTTACATAAATATTTTGCCATGCAACATGATCATTTCTACATCATATTTTTTTTTTTTCATATAATAGGAGAAAACTGATTTTTACCTAAAAACATCACCAGATTTTCATAATAATATTCATTTTCATGTAATTGAAACCATAACATTTTTAATCAATGGAACTATAATTTCGACAGTATCATACAACTCCAGACTTGCAGCCGTCATAATACCATTCAACTTATCAATGTGGATAGAAACTATTGATATACCTTCCATTGTGACCTATAAATGACTCTAACAAATATAGAAAAAAAAAACACAACACTGCTACACTGCTCAGTGGCCTAATTATGATTTTCTAAATATGATAAGTTTATAAGATATGAGGTGTGGGTGAGGTTGATGTGTGAGATAAGAAATTATTTTATTATTTTTTCATTGATACTGATGAACAAACAACCAAGTTAAAACCTCAAACCAGCCAGCCAACATAATGTTGGCTGATTCGAGTTAGCTAGATTCAAAATTACCGGGATTGGCACATACCTGACTTTTCTTTTCAAGAACTTGATGGTTAAAAGCACGACAGGGACAGAAGTTAATTTTAGGAAACACCCTGTAGCAGCGGTCGTTTTGTCCCTTAATTTCAATCAAAGCTCGCAACCTATTTGCAGTAACATAGATAGTCAGTGTAGGGTATTTTTCAAGTATATCCAGGGCTCTTTGTAAAACATTACCAAACACTGAGTGAAGGATCAGCAAATCTTCATCTGAAACTAATGATTCGAGTATTTAATGTAGTTAGAATGGAACAGAAACGTTTTATTACATAAATAAGATAATTATAGTACATTACGTTGTTTTTCCTTCGCTTTACGTACACGCTCTTCGACTTGTTTCAGCACCGTCTCTGCAACTGAAGGTAATTTAGAAATTAATTGATTTTGTTGAAAATCACTTTTATTCATACTAGGCACAAAATCCTAGGAAATTTTCCAATAAACTTCTTAGAGAAACTAGTAAACCAAGGAAACGTAAAAAGTTTGATTTGAAAACTTAACTTAGGAAAACAAAACAAACTTCTTCTTCTTTTTTGTATTGGACCCCGCGATTAGCGATTTGCCAGTGTCAAGTATTGAAATATTTTCAAGTTTCTTGAATATTACAAGTTAAGTAGTGTTCTAGTCACAGTCTAAGTCACGTAAACAGTCATTATCAAATTTAAGTCTTGCCTGAGTAAAGTGATGGCGACTTTACTAGAAGCTTCTATGGAGTTGTGCCGACAACGTAAAATCACATATTTCACTGCTTTATTTCACTTGCCCACACTCACGCACTTGATCGAACACTTAATGAATAAAACACCACCATTTTTATAGCATTAATGTTCAAAATAACACAAGTTTAGGAAAATAAAACAGAGCAACAACACGTTACTAAGACGTTCCCGCCAAAAAAGCCAACAAAACAAACAACGAAATGCATGCAAGCCTTAGGGGCATGCTACACGTTCGATATTTATCGAAATATTTATTACAATATTTATCGAGTAATATCGAGTAATTTTAGGAGATACTACACACTCGATAAATATCGCGTCACTCGATCTCAAAATTTCACACAAGATAGACGTCCGCGTCGTACGGCGGCAAGTGACTGGGAATTCCGTGTTAGCTATAATGAGTGATAATATACGTAAAGCTTGTATTGCTATCATACTGGCTTTAAAATTAAAGAGACGTGTGAATAGAAAAAAATGGACCAAATATTGGTTTCAAAACCGAAATAAATTTACGCATTTGAATTTATTAAATCAGATTAAAGATTATGAAGAAATGGAAGACTACGAAAACTATTTTCGCATGCCTGACGCTTCTTTTGAAAACCTCCTAGAGTTGATTACGCCTTATTTGAGAAAACAAGACACCGTTATGAGGAAGGCTATTACTGTGAGAGAAAAACTAGCACTGACAATGCATTTCCTAGCAACAGGAAGATATTTTAAAAACATTAGATTTTCAGGAATAATGTCCTCTGAGTCAGTGAGCCAAGCTATTATGAGTACTTGTGAAGCAATTGTATACGTTTTAAAAGATTATATAAAGGTAAGAAAAAATAAAAGTAAGTAATTAGCATCTAGTATGTTTAATTGTCTTTTATTTAAGTATTAGGTAGGTGTTATTAATTTGTTTATTAATTAATTAATTAATCAAGCCACTCCAGTGCAATTAATTAATTTGTTATTAATTAATTTCGCTTGAGTGGTTAGCGAAAAGCATTCCTGCGGTGTACTCGTAATTTTCTTCTGGGATGTGTAGACTGTACTTTCTATTATTATTCACAATATTGGATTTCGTTATTATAGATTGAGAAGGATTACCAGTGACTGTACTTTCATTATCATATTGTGTATAATTTTGAACAGCGTCAGCTATTTGGGATGAAACTATCACATAATTGTTCGGAGATGGCACGGAATGTACTGATGCTTCAGATAATGGATTTGTAACTGATGGTGAAGGGGTCGGTGGGTCTGTAGAATAGTTATCTGTAGAATAGTTAATGTTATTGTTAATTTGTACAGAGTTCCTATTAAGTGTCCCAAGTTCAGCCTCGAAAAGAATATCATTTATTGCTTTTTCGGCGAACATTCTTTGCGTTGAGTTTAACATTTTTAACTTCTGAGTCCAGTAAAGAGCTGTACTATCTATATTTGGTACAGTCGGTGGTACCAGCTGAGATGATGGTTGTGACAAGTAATTGCAAGCTTTTTCCAGAAGATCGTTTTGTCTTGCCAAAGGACCCTTCTTTTTTTGTTTTCTGGCCGGTGGTTCAGGTTCATTCATAGAACAAAACGAAGGGTCTTCCGGTTGTTCTTGTTCATCTTGTGAAGCTTCTGATGTAGAATAATCATTCTGAAAATAATATTATTATATTTATTAAGTAATATTTTATTTATTTTCCAGGTACCAAAATCAAAAGAAGAGTGGATAAACATAGCAAAAGATTTTGCAAAAATGCATAGTTTTTATAATTGTCTTGGAGCTCTTGATGGGAAGCACATCAAAATTAACCATCCACCCGAGTCTGGATCACCGTATTATAATTATAAAGGCTATTATAGTATTGTTCTTATGGCACTCGTGAATGCTAAGAAGGAATTTATAATGGTTGACATCGGCTGTAATGGTCGTGTTTCTGACGGTGGTGTTCTCTTTTATACAAAATTTTGGGAACAATACCAAAAGAGACAGTTGAATTTACCAGAGCCTGCAGCACTGCCAAACTCTAATGAAATATTTCCATATGTATTCGTTGCCGACGAGGCTTTCGCCCTTGGGCCTAATTTAATGAAGCCATATTCATTAAAAAGTGCCACACAAGAGGAACTAACATTTAATGGTCGTTTGTCAAAAGCCAGATGTGTAGTCGAGTGTGCATTCGGGATGCTGGCCAGTAAGTTCGGTATCTTTCAAAAGGCTATAAGCCTTGCCCCATCAAAGGCTGCAAAGATAACAGCTGCATGTTGTTATTTACACAATTATTTACTTAAAGAAGAACCACACATTTATCTTCGCTCAACTGAAAATGAATGTATATTACCAGGAATGGAACGTACGACGTACCGAAATTCATTAAATGATGCCAAATTGTTAAGAGATAGATTTTGTCATTACTATAATAACCATTAATAAATACACTGGAAATTTCAATTAAAATTTTATTATGATGCATACCTACTTTTATTTCATTTTTTTGCCGTTGTATTCCATCTCTACGGCGCGAGGGCATCGATACATAAGTATCGATACCAAATATAAATTTGGAATTTTATGTCGAAAGGAAGAAATCGTTTATTATTAGGTATTTTGCAATAGGGACTTAATCTACAAATTTGCAATAACGGATACAAAAACAAGGGTGTAATCCTAATATAACATTATATTATATGATATGGAATATACTTACCATATTGATGGGTTGTTCGGTCTTATTCAAGAAGGCCATACTGTGAAACACCCAAGACTTCGGGCTGTAGACGTCATTACTTGCAGCACCAGATCGCTTTGAATCTATTATTTTTTTAAATTCCTTTCTGTAATTCGATTTTAAAGAGTTTATTTTGGCAATAACATCTTTGGTTGTAGCAGCTGGTTTAATTTTTTTGTAAATTTTCAGGAGCTGTTCGTACGCGTTGCTTCTTTTCACTTTATTCAAGCTAGTAGCATTTGAGCTGTCCCACACCTCTGGCAATGTCTCTAATAATATTATAAATTCCTTTAAATATTTCTGGTCGTTAGACAGAAACGTAGCGGAAGCCGGAGAGGTGGATGGGGTCTCATTTAACACGAAAACGAATTCGTCCTCCTCCATCGCTGATTAATGTTCTGTGATCGCTGACTAATTTAATCACAGAACTTGCACAGAACATACACAGAACATTAATTAAGTTAGTTTAATACTGACACTCAGCTCAGGATGACAATAAATATCGACTCTAAGACTAGACGCTCGATATTAATCGCGCGATACACGATACAGATCGTGGATTTTTGGATTTCTAGAAATCTGATGATCCGTATCACGATTCGTCGATACACTATACTACACAGTCGATAAATAACGTAATCCTGGATCGAGATCCAAATACCGCGATAAATATCGAACGTGTAGCATGCCCCTTAGACCATCTAAAAATGGTCTAAGATGCAAGCACTAATCAGAGGAAAATAGTTTTTTTTTAAATTAAAATTGGACCGGCTTAGAACATTTGCCAGTGTCAAGTATTAAGCTTTCATCAAGTTTCTTTTAAACAACAAGTCATATATGTTCTAGTCACAATATATATTGGTAAGTACCTATACAGTCATTTTCAAATTGAGTCGTGCTTCAGTAGTTTTGACTTTACTGGAAGCTTCTATAGTCTTGCCGTCATTATGAAAATACATGTTTCGCACCTTTCTTACACTTGATTACACCCACGCACTTGATCAAACACTTAATGCCATTTTAACACTAACATTTTCATAGCTTTAATATTCAAAATAAGACAAGTTTAGGTAAATAAGCCGACAACATGTTTCCATGACGTTCTAAAATTCCCATCTATTGATTTGGGTGTTTTTGGGTCCCAGTCCCAGTTTTGGGTCATGAATACAGAAAAAAATGTATTTTTCTTATAAGGAAAAACAAATGGAACTGAGCCCATACAGACATCGTCTGCAGTTGTCCTTTTGTTCATTTTTATCTTCTCTTATCTTCGTCAAAAGAGTCATGGTCAATGTGAAATACAAGATGTTACGCATTAAAATTAAACAATTTTGAACCGATTTAACAGATTTTTTTTAGCAATAGCCACAGTGAGATTAAATCAAAATCGATTAATCGAAAAAAACAATTTTTAGTAAGATTTTTTTGTATCGAGCTAAAATCGATAAATCGAGTCTAAAACCTTGAGATTCGGATTTATTTGAACTGTTCTGTTCAAAGTGTTCAAAGTTATTAGGTACTTACAAATTATTAGTACCTATTGATCGCTGTCAGTGTTAAATATATAATATGATATAAAATATTGTCTTATTATATTATCACGTATCTTTAATATATTTTTTGAGTAAATAACATTTAAAAATCATACTCTTATTTATTCTATATAATACTATATTATATTATATTTTTTACCATAACCACCTTCTCACAAAACTTTTTATGCCACAAGTTTTCTTCTCGATCTTTTGGTCTCCTATTTTCAATTTGTTTCCATCTAAGTTCAAATAATGCACTTGAAGCTCAATGAAAGAGTATGTTTTTTTTTTCTAAAATTTATTAAGTTTTATGGATCTGATGAAAACTTTGCTTATTGTAGATTGATATATTGTAGCAGTTACGCTTTTTTCTATCGACATGGTTTTTACTTTATCAAGTCGTCAAAAATGCCTCTTGATATCTTTCTTTCTATTTCTAATAGGTCTTTCGATTTATGATACAAAAGTTATATATTTTAGTTGAACTTAATTTAGGCACATCTATTTTAAAAGCATTAGAATTCGATTATATCTAGCTAAATGTAACCTACTTTTGTTCTCTGGCAATTTACAAATACTTGTGATGCTGATGTAACACTGTAGCTTTGCCACATGCGCGCGCAGTATTTTCAGACTGGAGACTCGAAACAAGTCTGAAACATACCTACTGAAATATGTAATGAAATGTCAGCTTCTTTGTTAATGGTATTAAGAATTAATGTCCACTTAAGTTAATATTTTTATAACGTAATATTTGAATAATGACAAATATGGAATTCAAAAATCGACGATAAGCTTCAAAAATATTCATTGAATCAATAAACAAATCAACATAATTAAGGTAAGAGCGTTTAATATTTTTGTTGTGTTTTTGGTATTTAATTTTTCACCTTGAATAATGAATACAGGGTGCGGTTTCAGATTTCATCACAATGCCTGAACATTTAGAACTTCAACACCTCGTGGATCTGTCTGCAGGCAGTGGAGATGAAACCTTGCCAAATCTTCTTGAAAACAAGAGGCCTCTTATCAAAAGATGTCCATATCTTGGATTAATACTCGCAACATTATCTTCACTATTTTTTTCTTTATGTTCAGTGATCGTCAAAAGTCTCGTAAATATTGACCCTATGCAACTTGCTATGTTTCGTTTTATCGGAGTTTTACTACCAACAATACCGATAGTTATTTATACAGAACAACCAGTGTTTCCCCAAGGAAAGAGATTGTTGCTAATTTTACGATCTATCGTAGGAACTGTTGGATTAATGTTAAGCTTTTACGCCTTTCGAAATATGCCGTTAGCAGATGCTTCAGTTATTGTATTTTCAGTGCCGGTTTTTGTTGCATTATTTGCTCGTGTATTTTTAAAAGAGCCTTGTGGTATTTGGAATACTATTTCTATTATTTTAACTCTAATTGGTGTGATTCTAATTACTCACCCTCCTTTTTTATTCGGCGATGATTCTAATGTAGACCATAATCAAAATTACAATAGTTTGAAAGGTGCTGTTGCAGCATTTGTTTCTACAATATTTGGAGCGAATGCCTATGTCTTATTACGCGTACTCAAAGGTTTACATTTTTCCGTCATTATGACAAACTTTGGTGCTATTGCTATATTACAGACACTGATGTACTCCATTATGTTAGGTGTGTTGTGTATGCCGAATTGTGGAACAGAACGATTTTTAGTTGTTTGTTTGGCTTTATTTAGTTATTTGGGGCAGATTTTGCTAACAATGTCCCTGCAAATGGAGCAAGCTGGACCTGTGGCCATTGCTAGATCTGCTGATATTGTATTTGCCTTTCTATGGCAAGTGATGTTTTTTAACGAGATACCAAGCAAATATTCTGTTCTTGGCGCGATATTAGTTTTAAGCTCAGTTATACTCGTTGGTTTGCGGAAATGGGCATTAGCTTTGCCAGCAGATTCCCACTTAAGATGTAAGCTTGGTGTTTTAGCACGATAATAATTAAAGAAAATAAAATTATAATGTAATCACAAATAGTGTTACGACACCAAAGTACCTTATTAATTTTATATTATACATACTGTTTGTTCATCTTCGATTATTACTTTTATTTTCAATTATTTTTTTCAAATTTCCTATTAGTTCGCAAGTAGGTATGAACTTTCTATTAAATAGGTGCCTACTAATAAATATATATTATAAAACATAACCTAAATGTATTGTTACACTTTTAAGAAGCTCCTATTATTTTGTACTTAAAATGCTTTAAATTGTATCTAATAAGATGAAAAAAAAACACAATAAGTAAATATGTACTTATTATAGTTAAATTATCTAGACATCATGATTTCATCCTTGAAGACTGTTAATTAAATCCACTTAAGCTTGAGTTGTGTGCCTATAATATTGCCGTTTAAACAGATCTTAATTATTTATCTAGTCACGTTGATTGAAGTTATGTCCTAGGCTACTCAGAAATTTAATTTACCCTAAATAAATTTTAAAATAGTTATTAAACATATTTAAATTTTTAAAGATAATACTTAGTTATTATATATACATAGTTATATACACATCATATCACTAATATTCAATTTATAATTAAAAATATATGTTGTATGTAATATAATTTAGCTAGGTACTTTTCATACTTACAATATAATTTTAAAAAACTAAATTCTTTCGGTACATTAAATTATACTAAGACGATTATTATTTTTAATTTTGTAAAAAAAGGCGCAAAACATATTATTATTATTACATTTGATTCATTTATGCTAGTCTTGGCTATCAAAAACATTAACTAGTTTGTGTAAATAATTATGGTTAAAAAAACTGAAGCAACCGACTTCTCATGGATGCAATCGTCAGAACTGGACCAAATTGAAATGGGACCACACGGGAAGCACCTCCAAGATTTCAAATAAAAACAAAACATCAAAATCAGTTCACCCAGTTGAAAATTACGAGGTAACAAACATTTAAAAAAAATACAGTCGAATTGAGAACCTCCTTTTTGAAGTCGGTTGAAAATACGATAACAAGCAATGTGATATTATGTGGTGGTCTAGTCATTAAATTTTATTTTACAGTGTAGATTTAGAAGTTTGTAATAATTTATAATAGACACCGAAAATTTCAACATACAACGGGATTCAACCCTACAACCTCCATTATTAATAAAATTGCTATACTATCTTTGCTAGTTGACATCCCTGTACTCAGAAGTATTAGGAAAACACAATTTAATATTAATTCTATAGGAAAATAACTGAAATACTGATACTGAACCATTATAACCCTTGATATTCCCTGATTCCGGAGGCACCCTAGGTTATAATTTTTTTTTGTTATGAAAAGTACAATTTTTTTTATACATCAAATTTTAAATACAGCTTAAAAATCAAAATGAATTAGCAAAATACTTGTTGGTAAAAAGTTAACAAAACTTGAACTAATAGTATTTAAATTTAGGTACATACAAACACATAAGTTTATATAAAAATAGAATGATTAAATTTCATAATTTCACAATACGGAGTGGTATAAATAGCTTTTACTTAAACTACTTAAAAATTATTATATATGTATATATTATTTATCATTTGGTATTAAGAAATTATGGATATTAAACATTGGGCTTTGAACGTACCTCTTTTAAACTTATTAATTTAATATGTACCCCTTAAATTTCTTTGTCAAATACCTGAAAAAAAATTTCGATGCAAGGATACTGTAATTGAGGTTTTCTCATTATTTTCTACTTGTTTTATCAACCTACATCATAACATACAATAATAAAACATCCTAACAAAGATTTAACTAAACGAAAATTAAGAGCTATTCTGAAGGCATCACTTTATTAATTAAAATAACAAAATAAATTCAAAAAACAAACGAAGTTCCCATTACAATTTTGTTCCTTATTGAATTTAGTGAGTTTAAGGATTTGGTGCCTTCAGAATTGACACACTATGTACTTATATGTTATAAAAAACTTACATTTCAACCAAAGACTTGAAATGTTAAATCACAGCATTCAACATACATATTTAGTTGTTTAGGGTGTCAAATATTGTACATGTCTTTTTTAACAAAAGATTAGTAGTAGAATTACTTAGTTAATTAATTACTAGTCATTTTGATTCATAAAAATTTTGGGAAAAAATCAAGAACCTTCGAAAAAAGCTACGTGCAATGTTTGACACGGAGTCAAAGTTACCCACATTGACAGTAAGTACATTTTAGCTTTGTTAACATAATTTTGCGTTTATTTTATGTATAAGAAACTCATGTACCTACACACACAGCTTTCAGGAATAAAATTAACATTAAACATTATTTATCTACTTTTTATTTAGAGACAGATGATGTTTGTATTGTAAGAATTATTTGATTAAATAAAACCTAAAAAGTACGAACCTGACTCGATATCCGCTCGGCTACCTCACAAGATAGATAGATAGATTTTTAATGACGTATCATGATACATAGTACATTCACATACTTATTTATATGTCACATATTAGATCAGATTTAGATTTATTTTATAATCAGAGGATTTCACCCTTGCCTTGATCTAAGGGGGGGGAGGGGGGCAAAACCGGGCGGCATTTTCAGGAGGCGCAAAAATCATAATTAATATGATTAAAAATAAAATAACTTGCTCCACAAAGCGCCTAGACTACGAAAGCTTGGTTGACTCACCGTTAACTTTTAAGAAAAAGGCGCCACATAGATAATTAATAATTACATAAAAAAAAAAAAAAAAGTTATTTTAAGCGCTGGAGAGAGGGGTGCCACCGTCAAATTTCTGCCCCGGTTCGAAAAAAACGTAGATCTGGGGCTGCTTGATATCATAGAAAAAAATATACTCTACCGAGCTTGCTTGATAGTCCTCGGCACAAAACCAATTTTTATGCCTCCTCTTTCACAGTAACAGCAGTCAGACTGTGGAACGATTAGCCAGTGGATATAAAGAGTGCTCCTTCTTTAAATGTTTTTAAAACCCATGTAAAAGCACACTATTTATTTATTTATTTATTTATTATTTTAACAATTTTGGAGAAATTAACGGCCTTAATTAACAGAGTTATAATTATTACTTAAACACAAATAAGCCATTTACAAATTTCTACTATTAGATTTAATATATAATTTAAATGAGTAAATTACTATATTTATATATTCCTTTCTTTTTGATGTAAAATGTATCCAATATATTATATACTCTATAGAAATAAGTTATTTCTGGAGTATTTTCACTTTTGTGTACGCAATTTTTTTTATTTTAGTTTTAAAGGCCACTATCAATCAGTGCCACCTATCCTACTCCGTGCATGGTTGCCTGGAAGAGATCGCTTTAAGCGATAAGGCCGCCTATTGAAAGATTAGTCATAGTAATATTGTCATTTTTCAATATGTTTGCACAATGTAGTCTTTTAATAAAGAGTTATCTATCTATCTATCTATGTCGTCTTTTACAAAACAATACTTAATACGATACATGTTGGTCTCGTCATAACATAATTTACATTTTGCGTCATATTCAAAAATATATTATATTTCGTATTAAATTATAATTTTTAAATAATAAAAAAATAAAAAAAATAGTTATTAAACTTGCTATAGAGGGGCAGTTTATAAGAATGTGAAATAAAATGTATATTTATAGGTAGGGAGGGATAGAAGCTAATCAATGGATAAATGGAATGTCAATATAATCGATTAATACTTAAAATATCAATATTTGGTGGTGATTTATTTTTACCACCTTTGTACCTGGCTTATCAAATTAGCAATCGGTCATTTCTATAAAAAATATATATATAGTTGTATGTACAAGGAACCATTCGCAAAAGATTCAGTTACGGATCGGTTTTGAATAACTGAATTGCTCCCCAGGATTTGACCGCGCACTGTTTTACTTGGCTTGGATGTGATTTAGAAAAAAATCTTTGTCGTATTAGACTCTGAAGTGACAATTCATAGTCACTTCACAGCATAGCTTCACAGCCATGTTAATACAAAACTCAGGTGCGATGAATACTTCGTATTGGCAAATTGGATAACGTGCAGCGCAAAAATAAGAAAAAAAAAAAAAAAACATTTGACTGCCACTGCGGCTTAGTGATGTCACTGTCAATTTACTGAAAAGAAAAAAACAAAATTATTTTGATTGGAAATTGGAAAGTCAAAATATTTTTACGAGGTATGAAATTATATTACGAAATTAAATTGTTTTGGGCTTAATTAACTCAAGTTTAATAATGGCTGACCGACTTACCCAACTACAAGACACCATTAACCAGGTAATTACTAATAGTTCCTAAGAACTTTGTGCCAGTGTTATTTTTTTATTTAGATTCCATAATTAATACAATTAATTATTTGATCATATTTCAGCAAGCTGAACATTTCTGTAACAGTATAGGAATATTACAACAATTTTCCACGCCTAGCAAGTTTCCTGGTTTCGACCGTAGCGGTTCGCAAACACCACAACAACAACAAAATCAAGAAGATTATGCCGTGTTGTTTGCAGCGTTGATTTCTAGATGCGCCAAGGATATAGATACATTGATCGAGTCGCTTCCGAGTGAAGAAAGCTCAACGGAGCTACAGGTTCAGAGCTTGAGGCGGCTCGAGGCTGAGAATAAGGAGGCAGCTGAACAGCTGGAAGAAGTATGAATCTTGTTTGCATATACTTCAGATTAAAGAACAAGAAATATCATTAACAAACAAAATATATGACTGCAAAATAACATACACTGTATTACACTAACAAGAAATGAATCTGATGACATCTCATAATGTTGAAATTAATTGAATAGTTTTGGTTGTAGAGCATCCCAAATAATAAGACATACATGTGATGTAAAAGATATGAAATTATGCATATTTTAGACTTGAGAAAAGAGGCAATGTCACAAGTGTTAAAGTAGTCTTATTTTAATAATTTTGTTTTTTTCTCTCTCAAGTTTAATAATTGAAGTAGTATTTCTATTTTTATCATGCTATAGTCTATTGGCCACATTTTATGTTACATCAATATGATGGCCTCCAAGATTGAACTCCCATCACTTGTCTGGCTGAGCTTTCATTGCTTCAAATGATGAAATTGTAGGAGGCAGTTTATTTGCTTACTTGACAGCCAATTCATTTACAACCAGAACAATAGGGAAGACTTGTAGTGGTCTTGTGGCTGGTAGAAGGACTAGCCACATGACGGGCAGACAACCTCATACACGTGGCTGGAAGACACTGGATGCAAGCCATTTACAACCGGTCTTTTTGGAAATCTATGGGAGAGGGAAGCCTATATCCATCATTGGACTCCCTGTGGCTGAGATGATGAGTGTCCGTTCTAGATTATTGCACTAACAATGTTGAATCATAGCATTTTGATGTCTGTGAGCTATGTTCAAATGTCTAATCTGCCAACTAAGAAACTAATATCGAAAGAATGTTTAATTCTGAAATTGAGACCAAGTATTGTATATGTTTTGTGTTACCTGTATAATGTCATGCTACATCCTCATGAGTTATTGGTGAAAGATCTATTTCATATAAAACATGAACTTGTGTTTTGCAGGTAGTCCGTCAAGGAGAGATCCTTCTGGAGAAGATCCAAGGAGCCCTCAGTGACATAGCGCAGTGTCAGTTAGACATGCAAAACCCTTTGCTTATACTAAATAAGGATATCAAACCTCAGTTATAGGAATATAATAATTAGCATAGGTTTAATTATGTAATGCTAAGGCTAAATGTGTGAAAGGTGATCTTTTGTATTTATAAATTAAATTACTCATTTTCGTAAATTTGGACTCAATAATTTAATTAAAATATATATTGATGAAGATAAATTGTAGCTAACTGTGTTAGCATCTTCTATCTTTCCTACATCAAGTTTTTTTTTATGTTGTCATAATTAATGTAAATGAATAGGCTTTTGTTTATTGATCTTTACTAATTTTTACCTTTCAAGTAATTTTTTTAAAAGGCTAAAATATTATTATGTAAAATGCAAAAAATACAAGCCATGGATTCCAATAATAAAATAGAATTCTTCGGAAATGGATAAGATTTATAGAAATCAGGTTCTCTTTTTCATGGGTATTTCAAACGTGAGCTCAATACACCTCTTAAAAGATGTGTTGAGATACTTAGTTTAGCGCCATCTGTGTACAAAAGTTTCTATCACTACGAAGATAATGACAAAACCAAACACACTTAATTCTAGCAAAATGCAATAGATGGAGACCTATACTGCGAATTTTATTTGGCCAACTATCCTACCCACAGACAAAAAAATTCGTTCATCCTATCAATTATATAATAAATTGGCCAAATGCGATTGGGGCCACGCGCAGGGTAGTTAAGGTTTCGCTGTTACACATCACTGCATTTTACATCAACTTTGCACATACTTTCTCGCGAAAATGCACAGTAAACATCATTAACTACGACAAGAGCTGTTATGCTATCTTTTTTTATATTAACTTTTCATTAATATATACCATGAAAAATGATGTTGCATTATATGGGTAGGTATTTCCAATGTCAGCCACCCGACGACCATAGCGCCATTTCGGAAGCACCAGAAGGTTGACTACTCGCTCGGAAGTGAGTGGAGTGTCACTTAACATTTAATAATACTACACAGCGTCACACGTGCTCCAATATCGTCTAGGGTACCTATTTTTAACCGACTACTAGAAATGAGGTTCAGTTCTCGACTGTATTTTTACCGACTTCAAAAAGAAGGTTTACAATTCGGCTGTACCTATTTTTTTAATTTTTGTTACCGCATAACTCAGTCATATATTACGAGAAATAAAGTATAAAAACATTACAAAAAATTTCGCTATTTATTAACTATGTTTTATTTACTTGGCCATGCAAACGCTGAGCGCTAGTTCAAAAATCATATTACTAACCAAAGACGGATATTACTAACAAAAGAAGATGGGTACGCCCATGACTGTATTTATTACATAGTTATAATATTAATAGTTTATTGTTTATTAGATATTAAATAATCTCAAATTATTGACAAAGTGCTGGGTGTGTTTTCTTACTGTAGGACGAGGCTCAGTTTTCCTAAAGAAAAGAAAATTACGCGTCACGCCTAGAATCTAACTCTAATGTTCCTAGTATCAAACAAGAAGCCATCTAATAAGTAGGTATATTTTGAATTTGTGATCGGCAACAACGCAAAACTATTAATTCTCATAGTTTGACACGCACTTGACCGATATTTCTAAGTTACTGAAAATCAAATTTCAGTCATTATAGTCTTCAACACAAATAATCCAACGAAATGAAAGCACAATTTCCGCGTAGTCTGCAATCTGCAAGACGCGGAAGGAAGGAAGATTTCACCTGACCACAGACCATCCCACAGACCCTTCAAACCGGCCGCCACTCCTCAGAACACCTGTCCCTGTCACCAACTAACCAGTCCCCAGTAGAGAACCGACTTTCGTAGTGAGAGGACGTGTCTATGCTGCCCGCATTCGCGATACGAACTTATCTCGTATAAGTATATATCAAAACAAGTGTGAAACAAATAAATATGGACAAATTGTGACTTTGTGATTATCGAAAGTGGATGTGCTAGTGAAAATCGGGAGGAAGGGAGCGAGGGTTGCTGAATTTTTCTGCAACAGGTACTTTTTCATGAAATTTTCTTTAGATAGGTATATGTTTTAATTAATGAAATATTATGTTTTATAAGTTCTTTTTATATTATTTTCTTTAATAATTCATTGTTTTCAACAAAACGGACTTAGGATAAATTTTCCTTCTTGCATTGCGAGATCGTAGAAGGTTCACGACGCAGTTACATCCAAGCTATTTTGGTATTATATAAATAAAATGCAGTAAATAGAAATAAAATATAAAATAAACATTATCAAAATCAGCCCACTTCACACTAGATTAGATTTTTCTATCTGATCTACAGTTTCCGGATTTCTACGGTTTTCCAATTTCTTTATATAGGTGGCGCGTACGTTTACAATACCGGAATACCTGTTTTTAGAGTGGATCTTTTCTGAATGAACTTTTGGGTACTTTTAAATCGTTAGTTATAGTGCTCCATCGTAGATCGCAACATCGTCTGAAATCTGCCCTTGAATAAAAAAAAACTATGTAGGTATTGTTGCAATAATATTTTGGTTTTGTCTCGCTCTTCTATTAGACTATTTAGGGCTTGTGGTAAGGCCCTGTACGTAAACATCTAGGGCTTTACCGAGAAACGTTACTCTTTGAGCAATGCTCAACATATTTTGTCAACTTCTCGCTGACACGCAATGACACTTTGCGGAAAGAAGACAGAGAAATTGAGACGTTGATCAAAATTAAGAACGTTTTTCGTTAAGGCGATTAGTATATAAGTAAGCTAAATGTAATTAAATTATTTTTATACGTACGATTAGCCAACCGCGTTCGTGCATTTTGCAAACTCGCTTGGAGGTATTTGTCGATGCAGTCACGGCCAGCTGATAAAACTTCGTGTTAATGTTAACATAAGTAAAGTTTCGAAATCGATATTTGTTTAGATATCTCTAAGATATAACGGTTTTTACCGACTTCAAAAAGAAAGGAGTTCTTCTTCTTTTTTGTATTGAACCCCGCGATTAGCGATTTGCCAGTGTCAAATATAGAAATATTTTCAAGTTTCTTGAATAATACAAGTTATATAGTGTTATAATCACAGTCTAAGTCACGTAAGCAGTCATTTTCAAATTTAATTCTTGCCTCAGTAAAGTGATGGCGACTTTACTAGAAGCTTCTATGGAGTTTTGCCGACAGCGTAAAATCACACGTTTCACTGCTTTATTTCACTTGCCCACACTCACGCACTTGATCGAACACTTAATGAATAAAACACCATCATTTTTATAGCATTAATGTTCAAAATAACACAAGTTTAGGAAAATAAAACAAAGCAACATGTTACTAAGACGTTCCCGCCAAAACTCCCAAGAAATGAGTTAACAATTCGGCATATATTTTTTTTAATTATTAACCAATTTAATATTTATTTATTAACCAATTTAAAAAAAAAAGCATTTGAAAGAATATACTTTCAGATTGGTCTCATAGAAATTTCATTAAAATCGGTTCAGTAGTTTGGGTTTTTAACAAAATTGTGCATTTTGAAGTCGGGTTTTCAGTTTAAACTAAAATCATGTGGCAATTATGTTTAGTAATTTAAATAGCAGCGGAACATAATTGAGTTTTCAGCATTCTTAGCAGACTTTAAAAAGTATTTATTCAAAAACAAAAACGATACACCAGATTGTATAAGAGTTAATATTATCTTACGCTTGATATGAATGTAAGTATTACCTATTTAGGTATGTTTTTCAGTAAAGTATGACCAAAGCTGCTGAAATAATTTTAGTATTATAATGCTAAGCTGAGGCTTATGACACTCAGGGAGTGAAAACAAATCTTACGACATTTCGCACATTAAAATCAGTCAAGCCGTTTAGACTGTAAGCGATTATATAGAAACATACATACACTCGAAAAATATTACCCTCTTTCTTATGTAGTCGGGTAAAAAAGACAACTGTCATCTAGTCTCACCTGTGATCACAGACGCTGCAGTGTTTGATACGAGGTCATAACATTATGTAAAATATATATCGGATTTACCGCGTAACGGATTTATATTATACATATATCCGTTACGCGATAAATCCGTTAAAATTTGTATAATTTCAATACCTATATGATGTACAATTAAGTTTAGGAAACTCCAGAACACATAACAAAAATAAAATAAAACGACAGAACCAATTTTGATGGAAGGAACAATGTAGAACATTCTCGATCATATCCTTAAAAAAAAAATCTAGATCCAAATAGGTCCATACGTTTGAGAGCTACGATGCCACAGACAAGCATAAATACTTATAACACCTCTATTTATGTGTGCAGGAAATTGGATAATAGATGGGAGAAGAATTCACTTTTCTTCTGAAAAAAAAATGCGTAATGGTAACAATTGTGGTGTCAAACGATTCTCTCAACGGTAGAGCTGCATAGTGAGAGAGAATAAAGATGTTTTTTTTTTTTTTTTTTTGGCGGGAACGTCTTGGTAACGTGTTGTTGCTTGGTTTTATTTTCCTAAGCTTGTGTTATTTTGAACATTAATGCTATAAAAATGGTGGTGTTTTATTCATTAACTGTTCGATAAAGTGCGTGAGTGTGGGCAAGTGAAATAAAGCAGTAAAACGTGTGATTTTACGTTGTCGGCAAAATTCCATAGAAGCTTCTAGTAAAGTCGCCACCAATTTACTGAAGCAGGACTCGACTTATAAATTGACTGTATACGTGACTTAGATTGTGACTAGAACATTTACAACTTGTTTTATTCAAGAAACTTGAAAAAATCCTAATACTTGACACTGGCAAATGCTTTAATGCGGGTCCAATACAAAAAAAGAAGAAGAGAATAAAGATGAAGTTTTGGCGGGAACGTCTTCTTCTTCTTCTTTTTTGTATTGGACCCGCATTAAAGCATTTGCCAGTGTCAAGTATTAAGATTTTTTCAAGTTTCTTTAATAAAATAAGTTGTAAATGTCCTAGTCACAATCTAAGTCACGTATACAGTCAAGTCAATTTAAGTCGAGTCCTGCTTCAGTAAAGTGGTGGCGACTTTACTAGAAACTTCTATAGAGTTTTGCCGACAACGTAAAATCACACGTTTTACTGCTTAATTTTACTTGCCCACACTCACGCACTTTATCGAACACTTAATGAATAAAACACCACCATTTTTATAGCATTAATGTTCAAAATAACACAAGTTTAGGAAAATAAAACAAAACAACAACACGTTACTAAGACGTTCCCGCCAAAACTCCCAAAACGTGTGATTTTACGTTGTCGGCAAAACTCCATAGAAGCTTCTAGTAAAGTCGCCACCACTTTACTGAAGCAGGACTCGACTTATAAATTGACTGTATACGTGACTTAGATTGTGACTAGAACATTTACAACTTGTTTTATTCAAGAAACTAGAAAAAATCCTGATACTTGACACTGGCAAATGCTTTAATGCAGGTCCAATACAAAAAAGAAGAAAAGCATAAAGATAAGAGCACAGAATTCGCCCTGTTTACATTGGATAAGAGATTAGAAATCAATAGACGGATGTAACCGGCGTTTATTTATGAACACGTCTTACGTATAAGCTGTGGACCGCCGCGGATGTGTCGTGAAAGCGGTGACTGGTGACCCCGCCAACCGGCTCCGAACCCCGCCGAGGTTTCCAACCGTCTGTGCCTGCTCTACACATATCTACTTATGTATTAATCATTAATTATTGCTGTTCTGTACCCGCGACTTCGTACGCGCAGTTGTCCCGCTCCCGTGCCGCTCCCTTATTGCTACCGTTTGGATTTTGGTAAATTTATTTCAAATTTATCAACAATTCTACTGAACCGATTGTAATAAATTAAAATAAATAAGATAGTGTTTATGTGACCAATCTGAAAGGAATCTTTTCAAACAAAAAAAAAAAAAAACAGACAAGTGCGAGTCAAACTCGCCCACCGAGGGTTCCGTAGAAACTAGTAGATAAAAGGAGTTTTTTTTTTTATATTTTCCTTCATAATCCGAAAAATATACATAGTAATAATATTTAAAAACCTGTTTTAGCTTATGCTAATGAAGCCCTTTCATATGATACCCCACATAATACGGTTAATTCACTTTAAAATTTGGGCCCTCATACCTTGAATAAAGACACAATTTTTTGTGATTAAATTAAAAATGTCCAGTTTTCGGATGTTTTCTTATATGTGTACTATAACACAATGCTTCTTGCCAAATTTCCTAGTTCTAGGTCAACGGGAAGTAAGTACCCCATAGGAATTTCAACTCGATACCTTCACGCGTTCCCGAGATAAAGTTCTTGACACCTGGACGGACGGACAGACAAACGGACAGACGGACAACAAAGTGATCCTATAAGGGTTCCGTTTTTTAATTTTGAGGTACGGAACCCTAAAAATAAGCATATCGGTTCATAGATGACTGAGTTACAATATAAAAAAAATACAGTAGTCTTTTTAAAGTTGGTAAAAATACATATTTTGCTTAGTTCAGAAGTGTAGATTATGTTAAAGTGGATAAAGAGGTTAAAGACAGAATATTCACTTTCGCGTCAAGAATATTTGGCGGAATAAAAATTTCTAAAACCAAAAAAAAAAGTTTCAAGTGGATTGTACGCGTTTGACTATAATATAGGAGAAAATTGTTTTCTACCCCTACCCAATACTACCCATTATCCAATATTTTTTTATATGAAACCAGTATTTTTTATACCAGCCAGTATTCTTTATAATCAGCATTAGTATAATACTTATAATGGGTAAGTGCCTTTATTAACTACAACAAAATAATATACCTACAATCCACACATACTTAACTAACTAAACTACTAGACAAAAAGCAAATCGATTACCCCAGACCGATAAACGTCTAAAGATAATCCGAATGCACAAACAGACTACCAGTTGGCAGCGTGCCCAGCATGCGCTGCATTGCCGTGTTGAATAGCAATGCCTATGCGTTGGACCAGATAATAATACTATAGTATAATACTATACAACGTTTGAAATCGGCAATAAAAATATAGCATCTAGGGCCTTACCTGTAGTATAATACACTTGAAATTGGCAATAAAAATATAACATCTAGGGCCTTACCGAAAAACGTTACTTTAACCAATGTCTTAAATTTTCTGTCTTCTTTCCGCAAGTGTCTTTACATGTCAGCGAGAAGTTGACAAAATATGTAAAGCATTGCTTAAAGTGACGTTTTTCGGTAAGGCCGCTAATTTGAAATGATATAACTACGAAATGGGAATTCGAGGTTTATATCTTCGGCCAGTTTATTAGAATAAAGTAGAGGCCACCGAGATCCGAGATCGAAGTATTTATTTAGATATTGCAGAAGCCCACGTGGCCTGTTTATTTACGTATTCGAGCTTCAAATTATTGTTTTGGAAAGGAGATCAATGTTGTTTATTTTTGTTCCGTTCATATATTGATATAATTGTGATACTCAACATTATTGTCATGCATAATTATTTTGTCAATTCTACGAAAATTGCTCTTTTGTGTCTTGTATTTCTTTAAGAAGATACCTTTTATTAATAATTATTCAATTACAAGTAAATTACATTTCATAATTATTATAAAAAAAAATTACATGTCAATACACAATAAACACAATACGAAAAACCTCTAAACACAAAGAAAAAAAAGGAAAATCCAACATCAGGTTTAGTCAACAAATTCTTCGCGGTCCCCCCTTCCCCGTCCAAACGTACCCATCAAACTAGCGGCGTTTCCCCTCTGATATCAACTCAAATAGTGATATTATTATATGCAATTGTATATAGTGATATTATATATATGCAATTGTGATAGTAATTTGAGTTATCATCATCATCATCAGCCCGCTTTAGTGCTGGACACAGGCTACTTCCATTGGATTATATTCAGCTCGAACTTCTGCATTCTATTTTCAACCTCTGCCAACTGCTTTATGTATATTTATGTAAGTTTATATATCATTACTCCATCGTGTCCTTAAACGTTGTATTTCTAATTTCCTACGTTTACCACGGTACGTCTCCACTTTAGATTTTACCGGCACACAGTCACTTCAGCCTGCTATTATGGTTATGGAGTCTCATATTAATACAGCAACCGAGATGGGAATGCTGGACGTTTAAAAAGGATCTTAGAGATCCTTTTAAACCTCTTTCTTTCCTTTTTTTATCCTTTTTTTTAGCTTAGAGCTCAGAACGCGTGTTTAGTCAGACTTTGGGGTTTTATAAACTGTCTAAACGAATCCAGAGAAGACAAAAGGAAAAGAAGAGTAATATTCCGGGAGTATCTAAAAGTTAGGAAGACACCGCGCATTGATGTGGTTTAGAGATCTGGCTGCTTTTAGTCAGAGATTAGGTACCGAGACAAGGTGGTTTGGTTTTAATGTTCGACATTCTAACCACATACAACCGCACTCCGATAGTCAGATGTCTTTCTAAGTCAAATACATTGTATATATATGTATACACATATTTACTAGATTAGTATTATATTGTAAATAATTTTATTATATCCCTAATAAGGTGCAGTATGTCCGATACTTACGGTTTTACATAACTACGTATTTTATAGTATTTTATTTTGTAAGCAACGTAAATATGACAAACGTAAGGTAAGCTGTATCTTTAACAATGAAATGTCTAATCAGTCAAGATACGGGTGAATTAAATTCACCCAGTTTGACGGTTAGCAACTCGATCATAATGTGCTGTTTTTATTGTAAGAATAAATGAATTGAATTGAATTTTCTTTTCGTTTTTTATATAAATACCTACCTATTATTACCAAAAGCGTTCAAAACAATATACTAAATCTAATAGTAGAAATTTGTATATGGCTTATTTGTGTTTATGTAATAATTAATTATAAAACGGTTAGTTAAGCCCGTTAATTTCTCCAAAATTGTTAAAATAAATAAATATATAAAGCCTCCATAGAGAGACAGTTTCAATTACATGTTCCCAATTAGGTACTTAGGTGGTTAAATGTCAGCCAAAAGTGCCCAAAATTCAATTCATCATTACATAACAAAGTACCTGTAGCCTAAAAGTCTAGCTCGTTGTTAAGAGGTAATATTATAGCAAATTGCCTTAGCTATATAAAATCATCTTCTACGAATTACTTGTCTAATTTCGTCGAAACTTTAACAGGTATTTAGAAGCCATATAGCACGCGTATGATGAGGCCTCGAATATTTATCACAAACCCGTATGTATTATCATAATAGTCCGTTTCTACGTTTTGTATTTGTAAAGGCAAATTACAATATTGGACGGCGTTGAAAAAAATCAACGCAGGTGTCATCTCATCAACGTCAGAATAGACAACACTTGTTTAGATTATTCCAGTAGTACGATCTAGTGATATAGTCAAGCAGCTGTGTCAGTTTCTAATGTATCTACAACTAGATTTATCTAGTAGTACAAGTAGTTATGCTGTGTATATTAATATTTCAGTGAGCCAGTCAGACTTTTAAATTTTTTCGGCCTTACTGAAAAACGTTACTTAACTTTGATCAACGTTTAAAATTTTCTGCCTTCTTTCCGCAAGTGTCATTAAGTGTCAACGAGAAGTTGACAAAGTATGTTGAGCATTGCTCATAATTGACTAACGTTTGTCGGTAAGACCCTTTATGTATAGATCTGCGTTTTAACCTTGAAATTTTCATTATTTATTTCTTGCACTCTCCGTCTCTTTCTTTCTTCGTTATTAGTAGTTGTACTGTAATTTAATGGTCATTATTTGCGTTGTCTAGTTATTTTTCTTTGTTCTAACTTAGATCACAAGATGGTAAGTAACTATCTATTCTATTGGTCGCTGATAACCTTTTGCTTCAACATTAACTTGCCTAATGTTGAATGATATAGCAATCTAAGATACGCGCTTGCTTAGAAGAAAACTATTTACCCGTTTTTTGAAAACACCTAGAATATATGATTAAATTAAGGGTATAGTGGTTCCTTCCCAGGTGGTCCCATAGAAATTTTATCAAAATCGATTCAGTACTTTCGTTGTACATTATACGTTGGTAGCGCAGGCGCAGTAGTATTCGCGCTTGTGGCATCTAGCTACAAACAGCGCTACTCGACCGAGTTACTGGAGAGATGGTAACAAACCTAAAACGTCAACCTTTAAAGAAGTCAAACCAAAATAAAAGTGGTAGCTGCCAGAGTAAAGATTATACTTTGCATTTGTCTGCCATTTTCGCTATAGCAATCATTATTAGGTACTTCACCTTGACATTTAGCGTGGTATCGCGCGAGAATCCTCTTTTAATTTGACGTTGTTTTTTAAAGTAAGTATTTTTTTAAGCATTGCTTACTCGCACAATTAAGTTCATACTGTAAATTTAATCTTAGTATATAGAAGAAGTGTAGAGTGTTCGTACCTGGATTCGCTTAAATCGTTAATAAATGAATTTATTCTAGGCAAGCGCATAGTGAAATCACAATTGTAAGCTCAAGCCAGCTATTGGATCAAAATAAGAAATGATATTTAAGCTATTGCTGTCTACGTTGGGGTAAATTTGACTCCTTGTCAAACATTGTAGGTACGTAATGAAGGTAGCGTTAAAAGTTTCTTGATTTTTTCTGAAAAGATTAGGGGTGAAAATGGCAACTAAGCAATTAATTTGACTACTAACCTTTTCGGTAACAAATCAAGAACCTTCAAAAAAATTACGTACAATATTTGACACGGAGTCAAAGTTACCCTAGTTGACAGTACTAAATAGATAATATAATTGAGATAAGTATGAGATATAATTAGATACGTGCACTTAAATAATTGTTTTTTTTTATGCCGCAAAGTTTTGGTGTAATCGGAGCTTTGAACTTGGCTAGCATAATACACAACATGCATAACGTGCATTGTGTGTAGATTCATACAAAGTTCAAGGTGCAGTTTTGCATCATAAATAGAGCAATAAAACTAAATGGGAGTGATACAAACCGCGCACTTTCGACTCGTTTGTACCATCGCGTCAGTGAGGTTATTCTCAAACTATTCGACATCGTACATTTCGAGTAACACACAGTAACATAACATGTGTTATTCGAAACATAATGTAACATTATCATGTAGTTACAGTTTTATTTAAATTTTGTTTTAAGACCACTATCTGTTGCCATCTGTTCTATCCTTGCATGGTGGTCTGGCAGAGATCGCTCTACGATGAAAGGCCACCAATTAAAATATCTAGGCGTAGAATTTTTGGACTGTACTTTTTTCAGTATTGTGGTATTTTTAATCGACTTCAAAAAAAGATTATCAATTCGACATGTAATATTGTTAGAATTACACAATTTTCACATGTTTAGTCTATGCCCTTAAATAAATAGTTGGTGTACGTACCTAATTAAGTAGACGGCTAGTTTTGATTTAACTTTACGGTATGACGTAACAGTTATTTCTCCCTTTTCATTTAAATGGAATGTTTGAAATCTATCTATTATTTTTTAAATTACTTTTATAATAAAATGTTATCTATTTATCATTATTCGGCTCTTTTCACGCGACAAACTACCCGGAAAGCAGTGTAATAAATTCGGGCGTATGTATTTATTGTACTGGCGGGATCTTGTAATTAGCTTTAATGTCTTATCCGTTATCTGAATCCATTATTTAATAAAATACATAAATAAATATAACACTGCGCTCAGCTGTTTCACCCGTACCGAATAAAATATAGATATCTTATATGCAATTCGTTTACTTGGATGTAATTTTTTCAGTTGTTTTATTATAAAAACCAAAGTACTGAACCGATTTTGATAAAACCTCTGAGGTATTGCCTACCAAACAAAAAATAATCATCAAAAACAATTCATTATTGGCGGAATAAGGGCTGAACAAACGTACAAAAAAGTAAGACAAAAAAGTCGGATAAAAAAAAAAATTTAATATGGAAACACACTAAAATAGTAGCGTATCGCTTTTATTACAAAATAGCACCCCTTCGTGACTGAACAATTTGAATTATGAGCTAGTGCTGTTGCGCATTGTTATAAAACCTCCTAAGTTGGCTTTTTCAACATTCAAGGTGTTTAAGCTATAAATAATCATAAAAAACGCTAACTTCAAAAAACTATTGAACGCTGAAAAACTGGCGCTTAGTGCTCTATTTATTGTTTTACCATGGTATTAAATTATAAAATTTTGAGACAATATATTGCACACTATGCGATGTAGTAAGTCTGGTAGTGGTGTGTAATTTTTAGATAAAAAAGACTATCAATAACATGCAATTAAACAAATTTCTAACTAATATGTAATTAATTAATTTTAATGTATCTAAATATATTATAGTTTGAAATTGTATTATTAAAAAACGAAACTACTTAACTGATTTTGATGAAATTTATATGGGATCTAATCTGAAAGAATTTTCAAAATCGGTTAATAAACGACGGAGCTATGCGGTAACATACATAGAAAAAATGAAATTGAGAACTTCCTCCTTTTTGAAATCGATTAAAAATGGTTCCCAAGATATACATAGGACCTGCCTAGTTTGGGGCTCGTAAGAAAGTGTAATAATTTTTAGTAATGTTGAATAAATTGTTTTTTTAATGCATTATAGATCTACGATTGACCACCAACTCGCCTGATGTTAAGCGACGGTGTGGCCGAAGATGGAGCTCGTCGATCTAGAAGATATCTATTCCCTCTAGCCTTGAAAATTCCAAGAGTGTAGGTCTCAGGAAACAGAGGTGGCGGCAAAGAATTCCATTCTTGTACAGTACGCAACAGGAATGTGGATCGATCTCGCTGAGTACGGATTTTTGGCATTTCAACGAGAAATGGGCGGTAATTCGCCATTGTACTTCATAATCAAAGTTCCAACTTTAGTTACTAGATGCTTGTGAAATAATAATATGCGGGTAACTTGGAATTTTATCGCCACAAAATAGCTTTTGTTAGCATCCGATTGCCTAATGCGCAACTTGGGTGCGAGATATTTGTTTGTTAGGTTATACGGCAACTGGCAACTATTTGCCTTTTTTTATTGAGCAATAATAGCCGAGTATCTAAACTCCGAATATATAGTCTAACAGAGAGCTTATCTGCCAAAAAACTATTTTATAGTTTGGCAGTAAATTAATGTATGTAAGTAATAATAAGTATCTTTTTCTGGAATAAATGTTTTTTTTATATTTTTTTTTAATTAATATTATTTATACCTAAAATAAAACTTAATCGCTGTGACAAGTGTGACAGTTTTTAGTTTACATTTTTGTACGGTTACCTTTAAACCACTTACACGATTAAAATAATTTCGATTTTCAAAATAATTCGAAGCAGCAAAATAGAGGTCTCTAAATTTCGATTTTCAAAATAATTAAGATAGAATAAAACTTCTCCGTCTCAAATCAAAATTTTTGAGTTCGTTATTGTTAATATATGAGTAATGGTATTTTTGGCGGGAACGTCTTAGTAACACTAACATGTTGCTTTGTTAATTTATTTTCCTGAACTTGTGTTATTTTGAACATTAATGCTATAAAAATTGTGGTATTTTATTCATTAAGTGTTTGATCAAGTGCGTGAGTGTGGGCAAGTGAAATAAAGCAGTGAAACGTGTGATTTTACGTTGTCGGCAAAACTCCATAGAAGCTTCTAGTAAAGTCGCCACCATTTTACTGAGGCAAGTCTTAAATTTGAAAATGACTGTTTACGTGACTTAGACTGTGACTAGAACACTATATAACTTGTATTCCAGAGTGGTATTAAGAAACTATCGTCCAGTTACTTCAGAGTAGGTATTTGTCACGTACGTCCAATCATCCGGCCGAGTTTGCTTCATTGGAGCAGTGTCGACACAAGAATCTTAACCTTTATAGCGATGCAAAGTTCACTTTGCGTTCATTTTTATCTTGCTTTTTCTGCAATTAAGAGATTGACACAAAAGTTTAAGCTATTATTAAAAATATCACAATTTAACGTATGCTCATTAAAATTTTGACCTTTTGTCTCACACTCTTAATTATAGAAAAAGCAATATAAAAACGGAAACTTTGCCGATCAACTGCGCCCGTACCCACGCGGGTATGGAAAAAAGCCGCCCGAACTGCGCTCGTACCCATTTGGGTACGAACGTCAACTGTCAATAAAAGGCGCGAAAACTAGAGCCGACTCTCTTGTACGCAGCGCTAACTGCGTTTAGAGTGTAAATGAAAGACAAAGACACGAAATAAAACCGTTAGAATTGTTACCAAGCATAGAAAATATTTGGGAATATTCCATTAGTACGCGACGAACCGCCATACGGTGCGCGGACGTTGAAAATCGTTTAAAAGCGTCATGGCGGCCGGTCTCCCAGTTGATGATTAAATAAAGATTTTAAGTATTTATTTCAACTAAATACATATGATTTTATATTTAACACGTGGTTAAATAGTGACAAAACCTAATTACAGTGTCAAATACATGTCAGTGTGAACAAAAAATCGAAATATTTTTATCGAAAAAGTGATCACTGTGACGTCATGTGACCATTGTGCTGCCAAAATTCGTGTAATAAAAAATTGTGAAGTGTTTTAAAAATAAATTTTCTTCAAAACATATCAAAATAAATAGTGATAAGTGTGCCAAATATATCCAGTGATACGACAAAAGTGTTAAAAAATTTTTAATGTGATTTTAATTACAAAAAAAATGACTAAATCTGTGAGCGTCTACGTCTACATCTGCGTGCCGTCGGACCGCCGTCGGACCGCCGTCGGCTTTTCAAAGCCGATTTTTCAAAATATCTTCAATTACAACAGGTATGTTTGTTTATTTACTTTTATAGAACATTTTAATTAGATTATAAACACATAAAAATATTTTTAAATAGAGCAACCCATTTTGCTCAATAACGTCCTAATTGACTTAGCGTATTTTTTTCCATGTTTTTTCATCATCATCATCAGCTACAAACGAGGTTTTTTTATGGTCTCTAATAAAAAATTAAAACACATTTTTATGAGCTAAAACAATGTTCACAGATGCTAATAGAGTGTTACTATAACATAAACAAAACATCAATAGCCACTTCACAATAGAAGTTCTCAGATTTAATTTGTAAAGACGACCCTTTTTTTACGAGCTTTACGACCCTTGTTAATGGGCACTTGAACAGCGGGTGCTTATTGACGATCGTATTATATTGATACATACCTTATTCTCGTACTGAAGCTGAGCCTAGCATCAGTCTAACCCCTTTTACTGGAGCTGTTAGGGCGGCTAACCAGGAGCGGTCGTCGACAGACGACCGGTGTTTTTTGGGAAACAGCCTGCCACTAAAACACTGTTGATTAGTCTATATGTTTTATTCCTTGTCAATACTATAGCTAAACATAGACTTCGTTGTAATTAACAAACTTATTTAACGTAATAATCACAGTTATCCACTTGTTAGGGATCCCGCCAACCGAGTTGTCGCATTCAGCCCGTTCTTTTTCTATCCCCGCACCGATTATGCGGCCACCGTACGCATACCCATTTGCCGGTAATGTAACAGCTCGGCCATCCGTTTTTTTTCCGAGTCCCTCGTACCAATTTCCAGCAGCGATATTGTTTAGGCTTATTTTATACTTATTATACTTTATGTACTTTAGTTTACAATTCACGTTCATTGTACATGTTGTTCCAAAGTATTAGTTAGCTTACCGTTATTTGGTATCTTAAAATGGAAGAATTTACAATAATATACAAACATATAATATCAGTGTCATATCCACCGAAACCGAATAGTATGAACGATACATACTCCTATATGAGAGCCATTACTTACAATTAGATTAAATTTCCATTAGGGGTTATTGTTATTGGAGAAATAATCAATTATATTTTAGAGTTAGATTATTGCTCTCACTTTTACTTGCTTATACAGTTAATTTTATTTTGGTCAGTTTTTCATTTAATAAGGATTTCCATGACCAACATACCCTCTTTATTCCTTTCTGCTTGGTTTACGTCAGAGACTGATTACTATAAGACGATTAACTAGACATGGATCAGTAATGAACTATGTTGATCTTACTTTCAACTTTTCAATAATAGCCAATCTATGACGTAGACAGGCAGCGACTCCCACCTCAAATTGACGTTACATTACAATAAGTAATTCAAACAGATACTTAACTAATTGAACTAGTTCATACATCGTATCGACTAACCCAGTATTACATGATCGAAGGTCTGAACCAGTGTGTTCTTAATCTAACTGAACTAGTCTGTGTCATATCGACCAGTTCAGTGTCACACGATCGAATTCGTGGACCCGTGTGCCCTTAATCTAGCTGAACTAGTCTGTGTCATATCGACCAGTTCAGTGTCACATGATCAAATTCCTGGATCAGTGTGCCCTTAATCTAACCGAACTAGTCTGTGTCATATCGACCAGTTCAGTGTCACACGATCGAATTCCTGGACCAGTGTGCCCTTAATCTAGCTGAACTAGTCTGTGTCATATCGACCAGTTCAGTGTCACATGATCAAATTCCTGGATCAGTGTGCCCTTAATCTAACCGAACTAGTCTGTGTCATGTCGACCAGTTCAGTGTCACACGATCGAATTCCTGGACCAGTGTGCCCTTAATCTAGCTGAACTAGTCTGTGTCATATCGACCAGTTCAGTGTCACATGATAAAATTCGTGGATCAGTGTGCCCTTAATATAACTGAACTAGTCTGTGTCATATCGATCAGTTCAGTGTCACACGATCAAATTCCTGGACCAGTATGCCCTCACTCTAACTGAACTAGCCTGTGTCATATCGACCAGTTCAGTGTCGTACCAATCGGAGTCCTTGATCGGTATTCCCTTTCTGGACTGTTTTAGTCCATGTTATAACGTCTTAACTTATTTCTATACACGTCGGTACCTGACCGGCCGACCTTTGCATCAACGCGAGCTAATTTCCTGACCTAGCGATTAGCCGCGTATCTAAAACTTCTTTTAAATGTATTGTTACTCTGTATAGGCAAGCAACTGAGAGATCGTAAAAGTTACCTAGACATTATTTATTTTGAATTATCTAAGTCGTTATCACACTAGTCACTTTCGTCACCGGACGACATCGGAGGAGCAAACGTTAGCCATGGGAATAGTTTATCAACCGCTACTATTGCTTCATAACGCCTTCCCTTTCTCGTCATGGGAGTATCTTCTATTACGTACCTATCATTTGGGAGTACTTTCTTAATACGATAAGGACCGCGGCACTTCGGTTCTAATTTCTTAGATTGACCTTCTATTCCAACCGCTGCTCTTATTACTCTGACCAAATCCCCTACGTTGAAAGCTACATTGGTTTTTCTATGTCTGTCAAATCTTTCCTTGGATTTATCTTGCTGTACTTTAATTGATTCATTGGCTTCAGCTCTCAACTCAGATAAATCATTATGATACTCTGGTATCACCTCATTCATAATACCTTGAGACGGATTTGTTGCGTTGTAGCCAAATAATAGTTCGGTAGGTGTCTTTTTCGTAGTTGCATTAATAGTAGTATTAATGCCTAATTGAATTTCTGCCAGATGTTCATCCCATTTGCCGTTTGGCTGATCATGATTCATAGCTCCGAGTGCAGCTAGGATGGTGCGATTGTATCTTTCAACCTGGCCGTTTGCACGCGGAGTGGCAACGGCATTGCGGATGTGTCTAATTCCAGTGGACGTGATGAAAGACTTAAACGCATTACTAGTGAAACTGGTGCCTTGATCAGTGATCAAGCGTGACGGTGTCCCAAAATAACTGAAATGTTCTTTTAATACTCTTATGCTTGTAGATGATTTTGTGTTTCGTACGGCGGTCAAATTTATGAATTTCGTAAAAGCATCTATTACCACCAGTATGTACGCATTTCCACGTCTTGTTTTTATAAACGGCCCCAAATGATCGGCATGAATAGTATGAAATGGTTTATCGACTTTTGGTATTGGATGTAATTCACCCGCTTTGGGACCGCTAGGTAGTTTGTGGTGAGCGCATTCTATACAGGCCGCGACGTATTTCTTTACGAATCGCCTCATTTTGGGAAACCAATAAATTGACTGGATTCGAGCCAACGTTTTTTCGACACCAAAATGACCGATATCATCATGGTTGGCCTTTAATATGCGCCACCTAGCACCTCTTGGCACCACCCAACGTTCCTTCCCATCTTTGGTAATGCGAAAAATCCTTCCATTCTTTTGTTTGTAATTATTAAATATATCTACTACGTCTTTGGTTTTAGGGTCATTTAGAATACTGGCAATGTTCTGTATTTCATCATCAGACTGTTGAACGGTGACTAGCCAGTCATCCGTATTAATAGTGAGCACGTCTATTACATGATCGTCGTCATTATTAGGATTAACAGGGCATCTGCTCAAAGCATCTACGTGTGCCATCCTTATCCCGGGTCTATACTCGATTTCGCAGTCAAATTCCATGAATTGCACCCACCAGCGAGCAATCCTTGGGATCAGATCTCGTTTTACAAGGGTAGTGCGTAAAGCATTACAATCGGTAATTATTTTAAATTTAATGCCTATTAAGTAGACTCTAAACTTTGCTAATGAAGCTATAACTGCCAAAGTCTCGAGTTCAAAAGAATGCAACTTCTGTTCATCCGCACTAGTTTGTCTACTGTAATAAGCCACTACTTTGAGTAACCCAGCTTCATCCTTTTGCATTAGGATCCCCGCTACTCCATATTTGCTCGCATCGGTATGCAATTGTGTTTCCAGGTTAGGGTCAAAAATTGTTAAAATTGGTCGTTCTATTAGGCGCTCTTTTAAAATTTCGAACGCTTTTGTTTCCTCATCGCCCCATTTCCACACCGAATCTTTCTTCAACAAGGCGGTAAGTGGACGTGCCAAAAGCGCGAAATCTTTTACAAATCTCCGAAAGTAACTTGCTAAACCTAAAAACCGCCTCACTTCGTGGATATTCTGCGGGGTTGAAAATTTTGATACCGCTTCAGTTTTGTGAGTGCCAGGTCTGACGCCAGAAGCACTAACTTCGTATCCCAAATATTCGATGTTGTCGTAGAAAAATTTGCATTTGCTTAATTTTAATGTTAATCCACTTTCCTTTAGCACTTCGAAGACTTCTTGTAAGCGCAATAGACCTTCCTCAAACGACCTAGCTGGTATTAGAATGTCATCCATATACACCAGAACATACTGGCGAACAGGGGATTTCTGCACGATTTTATTTATAGTCCGTTGAAAAACCGACGGTGCGTTCACCAGACCAAACGGCATTCTGTTGTACTCATATTGGCCGTCTGGTGTCACGAAAGCTGTTTTTTCGCGTGACTCTTCAGCTATTGGTATTTGGTAATACCCAGATGCCAAGTCTAAAGTTATATACAGCGAATTACCAGTTAACCGGTCTAGCTGATCCTCTATCCTTGGAAGTGGGTAATGTTCACGCTTGGTCTTTTTGTTGAGAGCACGGTAGTCTACACATAGTCTCTTTTCCCCTGTTTTCTTATTCACTAATACGATAGGGCTAGCGTATGGTGAGGTCGATTCTCGTACAATCCCGCTACATAGCATGTCATCGACCATCTCTCGAACCTGTTGCCTCTCAGTATGTGGTAATCTATACGGCCGATATACAACGGGTTCCGTGTCTTCTAGTTGTATCACCATTTCTGTTTCGGTCGTAAAACCCAAATCGTTCAAATTGTTAGAGAAACAATCTTTGTATTTATTTATCAAATCGTGTAATTTATTCTTTTTCTCTTGTGGTATATTATCACCAATGTTTATTACTGGTTCCTCTGAAGTTCCTGTGTCTTGGTTAGTTTGGTATACCCGGTTAATCTGGAGATAGTCGTTAATTTTCAACGCGCGAGTGATAAGTTCGCCAGCCTCAAACGCCAAAATGTTATCTGTAATATTTTGTATCAATACATTGCCTTGGCCACGAACTATATCGTATTCTCCTGGTAGTAAATAGTGTTCTTTATTCTGTTTTTTTTCTGATAGTTCCATTTACATAAATTTTGCCAGAATATGGTTCAGTACTGACTACTGGGACAGCGTAGATTTTTCCACTTTCGATATTAACCTGTTCAGCGCAATTAATAATACATTTACCGAATTTGTTTTGGTTTTCCTTTTGAAAAATCACGTCAGTATTAGTTTTCGTGATTTTTATTGTGGGCCTTTCAGTAAAACTATGGCCCAACATAATAGGCGTGTTAATGTGAGCATCATTTACTATTAAAATGTCTACGTCCTTTTCGATGATTCCTTGTACCTCGATATCAGCACGTGCCGATCCTATGGGTCGGAAGCGGGTATTCCCGAACCCAGACAGTATTGGTCCATTAACCGGTTCCCATTGTATTTTTAATCGTTGTGCATCACTAAAACGCATTAATGTACATTCGCAGCCTAAGTCTACTAAGCAATCAGAAATTTGGTCGTTCATTTTTATTGGCATTTTATATTTTAGACTAGAGTCACTATTGTTTTCTATCCTTAGTACCTTCTTATTAATTTCAGTTGAACTGTTCTGACCTAACTTTGTTGCTGGACAATCGGATATAATATGACCTACCTTACCGCAATGTTTACATCGTAACCTTGGTTTTGGACATTGGAAATATGGGTGTCCCTTCTCATTACAGTTAAAACACGTCAAATTATGATTTTGAGGTCTTGTGTTTTGTTTTTTATCGGCATTAACCGGCGTTTTACTCCCATAATTATTATTACGTCTACTATTTTTGTTATCCGGGTGTGTAGTTTTTTCTTGCCCAACCTTTACCGACTTTAGAAATTTTAGTACTTGTTCAGGCTCAGCAAATTCAGCCGCTTGAGCTCCTACCCGTACGCCTCGGTCTTCGATACCAAATATCAGGCAGTCTACTGCACGCTTACCTGATATTTCGCAGCGGTTCAAAAGATTAATTTTGGCGTAATAATAAAGCTCAAGTGACTCCCCGTATCGAACCCTTTTTTCCAACATTTCGGTAAGGAGTTCGGCATAATTATCTCGCGACGGAAACGACTCTTTAAGCTTTTGTTTCCACTCCGGCCAGGAAAACATTAATGATGGCAACCCCTGGTACCATTCTTTTGCTACTCCCACGAGTTTGGGTAAGGCATAATGAATTATTTGTTTTTCGTCCCATTTATAGATTTGAGCGCATTCCTCTATCTTATGTAGCCACGAATCAATTGTTTGCTCCTTCGACATAGGGTCAAATTCAGGTATGACGTTATTCATGACTGGAAACTTATCACGACCTACTGTAGCTTTTTCGCTAAATTCTTGCATAACATTCATAAAATTTTGAAAAAAATTTTGTCGAATATCTTCATGCGTCGACCTATATTCCGAACCCGTAGTACCATTACATTCTGGATTTCCTGGCTGTCTATAGGCATGCAATGGAGTACCTGACCTCGTATCTCCACAGTGACCTGGTGGCGATCGTCCAGGGGAACGTCTGCTGCGTCGACGTGACCTTCGATAATTGTGACGCTTCCGTCGTGTTTTCTTTTCGCTGTCAGACTGACTGGTATCACCAGACGAGCTGCTCTCAGTAAGATCAGTTCCTCTCTTTCTTTTCGGCATTGCAGTGGTATCTTCAAACATAAATGAACAAACAATAAGTATCATATTTTATCATAATTTTCATTATTGGAGCCATCCCTTAATATGAAAGAAATATGTAAATAAAACTTGTAAACTTCAGTAGGAACAATAAAGTACTCGCCAAGACGAATCAAATAGGGCGAAACTCAATTTTTGTTTTGTTGTTTCATTACAGAGTTCCTATGACCACCTTCCAGCTCCATTACAGATTAGTAATACCTACCGGTATAGCAAGTGAGTTCTGTGTATATATATAAGAATAATTACCAAACAATATTTTTACAATTTTATATAATGGATGGTATACAATCTATCATCTGTCAGCCTGGAACATGACCGTCAACTGATGTCAGCGGATTAGAGCGTCAGGTTTCCAAGATTACATAAAAATTATGTGACCTATCTGACAGAGTTGGTTAATTCATTAAAAAAAATAATTCTATTAACTTATATAAATTTAGGAATCATGTACTCTTGTTAGCTGTAATGGTTCAATTACATCTAACAACATCAAATATATAATTATATATTTTGTCATACATGTACATATACAATAACCAAAGGAAAGGAAAAAGAATTATAATAAATAAACTAACATTTCTTGTTCCATGTCTTCCATCGGAACTACAATATAAGTAAAGCCATTTACTTTATACAGTCAATAACTACAACACGGCGATTTACAATTTCCATATCCGAATTTGATAGTGACACTAAATAATGATGTAGTTTAATAAATTTAATCATCAAACCACATCCTCTCAATTTAATTCAACATATAAACAAATTAATTCAACAATTGAAATAAATTCACTCTATGTATATATCTCTTTGTCCAATAAAGTTTTCTTTTTTTTATAACCAGTCTTAATTGGATAACAGTACCCTATTTATCCATCACTTTGCTGGCAGATGAGGCAAGATTAGTCCAACGGAGCACTTTTTCCTCTTAACAGCATTATGTTAAGTTGAAGCTGGCTTGTAACAAAATTTACATAGTTCTTTCCTAGTCATGCTCATTGTTGTTTTGACAATAATAAACATAAATAAAAAATGTCTATCTCTGCATGTATGTGCATAAACATAAAGATAATATAATCATTGTGATCAGTTAGCAATAGCAAACTTATATAAAAATACATTATAATTTTCAAAACTAAGCAAAAGCAATAGAAGAGAAAGAAGAAAACATACAACATCCTCCAAAGTAAGATTATGTTCCTATGTTCTATCATAAATAGCTCATATATAATAAGAAATATATATCTTAGACATTAACACTTAGACAGTTATTCAGTCATTTCTAAACTTCAGAACTTGGCTGTCAAGGTAAAACGAGACCTAGTTTTCATAGAGCAGTAAAGTTATTGTTTATTATGCTGAAATAATCTAGATTTCTTTGCTACGCTGGTTATTTTGAATGTACCAAATATCAAGTCAAACATCGTAAAAGTGAAATATATCTGCACATGTAAATTGATTATCGCGTAAGCACAAATACACTAGTTTGGTCATAAATAGTAAATACCATTGCTGTTTTGTGAACAATTCATGGAACTGTCATGTACTTACGTATTGCTTTATGCATGGCTTTTGGATATTTGTAGGCAGTAGGTCATACCGAAATTGTCAAAAATTCAGTACGATCCCACTTCTGAAGTTGATACATACCTTATTCTCGTACTGAAGCTGAGCCTAGCATCAGTCTAACCCCTTTTACTGGAGCTGTTAGGGCGGCTAACCAGGAGCGGTCGTCGACAGACGACCGGTGTTTTTTGGGAAACAGCCTGCCACTAAAACACTGTTGATTAGTCTATATGTTTTATTCCTTGTCAATACTATAGCTAAACATAGACTTCGTTGTAATTAACAAACTTATTTAACGTAATAATCACAGTTATCCACTTGTTAGGGATCCCGCCAACCGAGTTGTCGCATTCAGCCCGTTCTTTTTCTATCCCCGCACCGATTATGCGGCCACCGTACGCATACCCATTTGCCGGTAATGTAACAATATATAGGTATATACATGGCAACACTGCGACACCAGCGGGGTTACTCTCAACTCTTATAACGATATATATATATCTCTTTTTATTATTTACCTCAAAAGGCGCAAATATAGTTCGCTCGATAGTGGATATATATTTGAGCCTTTTGGGGTTGAAACTTTAGGACCGTGGGGACCAGCAGCAAAAAAAATATATAAAGAGCTCTCGTCTCGTCTGATCGACGCAACACGTGACCAGAATGCTGGCCTCTACTTTGCTCAAAGAGTAAGTATCGCTATACAACGAGGTAATGGGGCCAGCATCCTGGGAACAATTCCCGCTGCTAACGGTCTTTTAGAGTAGTTTTATTTTTATGTTTAGTTAATTGAGTTTGTATATTGTTTTGTTGAAATATAACTGAATTTTAAGTTCAACTAGATATGTCCATGTTGATAAGAAATTTTCAGCAAAAGGCTTTTGGTAGACAAACAAAAGTATAACAAATTGATCAAGAGTTCCCTTTTCCTTTTGAGGCACGAAAGGCTAAATAAAGGTTTGACGGTCACATTAATATTATTTACCTAAATAATTTGATAGAAAAACTTGAAATTTTCAAAAATAAGTCTCTTTAGTAGGGATCGAGAAACACCACACTTTTATCAGTTACTCAACCAGAAACCAGTAGTGTGCTAGCATTACTGTGTTCGAAATAAAATGCCAATAGAAAATAAATGTCAATTTAATAGTACCTAAATGTCAGTAGAATTTTCGCGCATATCTCAGAGTGACGACTATAATGCAGTACCTACCACGCAAAATTTCGAACGGTTGAATTTCAAAGGTTAAGACGGCATTGTATACGTGAAAATAAGGGAATAAAAATCGGCCAAGTGCGAGTCGGACTCGCGCACGAAGGGTTCCGTACTATCATCTATAATAGAAAATCGTAAAAAATAACGAGAAATCAACGAAATTCCAAGTAGTAAATTGCAAACATATAGGTAGGTTTTCGATACACATCCGGGCAGCATAACAACGCTCGCGCGAATACGCGCGGCTATGGCTCGCTCCGTAATGTTACCTCCCCCGCTACCCGCGCAGCCGTTGCTTAGCAACCGCCTCGCGCTCGCGCCGCCACCACACCGCGGCGCGGCACTCGCACTGCGTTTAGATGCACGGATTATTTTCATTTTGTGAGTTTTTATGTATTAGATTAGGTATTTATTTTTATAGTTAATATATTTCTTAATATTTACTTACAAATATTCAAGTTTCTACCTGTTAATTAAGATCGAGTAAAAATTGCTTAAAAATTACGTTTGTTGTATGGGAGCCCCCCTTTAATATTTACTTTATTGTTATTTAATTATTTATTTTGAAAGGTAATATACAAGTAAATATTCTGTGAAAATTAGAAGCGTCTACCTGTTACCGTTTTTAATATTGAGCAAAAAAATACGAAAAAAACACGTTTATTGTATGGGGACCCCCCCTAATAATATTTTATTTTTTATTTTTAGTATTTGTTGTTATAGCGGCAACGGAAATACATCATTTGTGAAAATTTCAGCTTTCTAGCTATCACGGCTTATGAGATACAGCCTGGAGACAGACAGACAGACAGACAGACAGACAGCGAAGTCTTAGTAATAGGGTCCCGTTTTTACCCTTTGGGTACGGAACCCTAATAAACATCGAAATCGTTTCATTCTTAATTCATGCACAAATATTCCAACACCATCCATTTAGTCTAGTCCAGTTCAGTTTTCCAATTTTCAAGAACCTATTTATTGAAGTAGGATAAAAATAACTATTCCTATATTGTAGCTCCAACAAAAATAACTTTTATTTGAATCTAACAAACATTGCGGTAAAAATGGCAATCACTATGAATGGATGATACAAAAGACTTCAATGGGTGCCTGGGACACGCACCCGTTTTGACAAAAATTATTAGTTTTTTTTTTTTTTTTTTTTAATAAGTAATATTAATAATTTTTTACCATCTACAAAGTACAGTGTATACAATTTAGTGAAAAAGGTTTAACTAATTGTACAAATAACAAACTTTTTTCTTTTAATTTATCAACAATCTAATTCTGTTTGACCAGAGTTCACCTTTTAGACGATACCTTTTTATAAGTATTAACTGATAATATTTTTATAAATTTAGAAATTTTTATAAATTTTTTAAAGTATGCTATAGTTCTCGCAAGATTTTGTCCCTTGGCCAGTAGCATAATCATATTTTTTCAGTTTTGTGGTTAGGAATACGCGTAAATTACTTAGCCATGCTTAAATAGCTTACATTTATCTTGGTCCATACAACCTGTCCAAGGCAAGGGCTATGTTATTTAGCTCTTGTGTAAGGCATTTGATTGGCTCACCGGGGTCAACGACCGCTATACCTAAACGGGCTTGCTCACGAATAACTTAGAACCTGTGGTGATGTCAAAGACATTAGCGAAAATATTATTTGAATTTAGAATTAGCGAAGCTATCGAATAAGACATATGTTGACATATCACCGTATTGATAATTTCTTCTCTTCCCGAAGTCGGTTAAAATGCTCTGTATGTGAATTAGTTTTTGATGAAACTCAAAAAAATATATTTTAAAATTGGTATGGGATGAATCAAGAATAGAAAAGTGGGATGAGTTAAACAAATGACGTCATTAGATGAGATGAAGATCTAAATGATTATTGACATTGTAAAATAAATGTGTAATATCGTAATTTTAATATGTTTAAATTGTGTCTAAATATAAGAATATCGAAGAATAAAAATGATAAAACGCCAAAACTTAAATATGTCGAAAGATTTAAGTTGGGGATTTTAAGATTTTTTTGCTAATAGGTAGGGATGGTCCGAAATATATGGAGGGAGATGAAAAAGACCTTTATCCTACAGTAGGACGGCATATATAACTGAGAATAAAAAATCTTACGAGTGCAGTGCGTTACCATACATTTTCAACTGTTTGCAGAGCAAGTTCTGATCTACTTAACAATAGTCTAGCGACATGCTCATTTCGTCACTCAAAAAAAAACAATTTTACTATTTGAAACTTTGGTATTGTTATTCCAAACCGCACAAACCACGATTTGACAAAAAAATACAAAAAGTTCGAATGTGTGTCAGCTGCCAACCGTCAACTGGCAGCGCCTACAATTTCAATAAAAAGCAAAGCACCGCCATTTCACTTTCATTTTGAGTATAGTTTTAAGTTATGATTGCACACGACCTTTGATTGTGTGAGTGGCGTATTTGTGTAAGTGTGAGCGCTGTTTGCTCGTTTCGTTACGTACACACACTATCGCAATGCGTAAGTATATTATGAGACCGTATTTCGACCATCGTCCGTCTTGCTCGCGCATACCCACATTTTGGAAATTTTTAAAGATAAAAAAATAACTTCTTGAACTTATAAAAAATCGTCGTTTGTAAAACTAGACAACATTAATTACTAATATTAGATTATTTTTATGTATTATTTCACACGTACAATATTTTATAATTTATTTGTTCGCTCCATTAATCCATCTTTAATTATTGTGGCAATTGTAATTATGTTATTATTATTTATAACTGTTGCGAATATTGTTATTGTACACAATGTTGATGGACTTAAATAAATAAATATTCGACAAAAATTACAATTTGATCCAAGTTAATTTTCATAATATTTATAAAAAAACATTTTTAGAAATTATTAACGCAAAAATATATGTATATAAGTAGGTATGAAAATTGACTTTGTTCGTATTGAAATTTTTGTCGAATATTTCTGATGTTATTTTCTAGTTTTACAAAAGACGATTTTTTTTAAGTTCATTCGGTCATTTTATATCTTTAAAAATGTGCGTTTTATATCTTTAAAAATGAGCAAGACGGACGATGGTCAGACAATAAGAAATATATACAAAAGTTCGGAAGTACTCGTGAATCGTACAATTGGAACGGCGTCTCTCCAAAAAGCAGGCTACCGTCTACTTATCTATCGTGCATGTGTATTATTATGCAGATGTTATTATTAAAATAATTGGAGCACGGAAGTTTTACAGCTGGATTTGGAAAAATAATAGTTTTTTTACACGACACTAGTTGCATCCCGCATTGCATGGCCACAGAATTGAAGAAATTGTAAATAGAAATTATGGACTTTTAGAATCAGAATCTCGTGAAATTCTTTCGGGCTAATACGATTCGTATTTTTTTGGATCATAGACCTTACAGGAGGTTCTATAGAAACTTTATTTACACCAAAAATCAGTACCCTCCTTCTTTGCCTTGAATTACCTATTTCAAGGTTATAAAATTGCTATCCTCATACTTTGCTGGCTTGTCACGTAGAAAGTGTCCTTTCTGTAATGTCTTATCGCCATTGTATTTATACATAACCTTGAACCTTTTTATTGTTTAGCTAGAAATTAATATTACTATTGGCGCTGATTATGTACGTTCAGAGAATAATAACTATTTATGGGTAAATACTGTTAGAGAATAAGTGATAGTTTGTACTGTGTAAGTCAATAGAGGTTATACTCATTGAGTATGAAGTAAAAGCATGCCAAATCTCAGTTCTCAGTACTTTCGAGGATAAGACACATCCTTCTTCTTCTTTTTTGTATTGGACCCGCATTAAAGCATTTGCCAGTGTCAAGTATTAGAATTTTTTCAAGTTTCTTGAATAAAACATGTTGTAAATGTTCTAGTCACAATCTAAGTCACGTATACAGTCAATTTATAAGTCGAGTCCTGCTTCAGTAAAGTGGTGGCGACTTTACTAGAAGCTTCAATAGAGTTTTGCCGACAACGTAAAATCACACGTTTTACTGCTTTATTTCACTTGCCCACACTCACGCACTTTATCAAAACAATTAATGAATAAAACACCACCATTTTTATAGCATTCATGTTCAAAATAACACAAGTTTAGGAAAATAAAACAAAGCAACAACACATTACTAAGACGCTCCCGCCAAAAAAAAAAGACACATCCTTAGGATCTTTTAGTATCTTGGCCTTATATATCTTGGTGTTGCACTTTCTAAACACACATGATGGCATTGTCACTGTTCACAAGTCACGACTCGAGTCTAACAGCGTTACCAGACGTGTCGCGACTGATCCGGCAATTAGCTTACTCGAGGCTTGCCACGCTGAACCCGGCAAAACCTATACGTATAAAAAAGAAATAAAAAATGAATGAATGAATGCAGAAATGGGGTCATTTCATTCTTTACTTTTATTAGCTGCCCAGTATTACTTTTTTCTACAAAAATGAGTATAGAATAGAGTCGTGATGTTTTTTTTTAGGATATATTTGTTTTCACTTTTCTAGATTATTACGTACGTAGATTTCTCTCATATTAATTCATTTTAACCCCCGAAACAAAAAGAGGGATGTTTTAAATAATATAATGTGTATATCTGTTTATTTAAATAAAAAATAAATAAATAAATATTTGTGGACATTTCACACAACACCATCTAGCCCAAACTAAGCAAAGCTTGTACTATGGAACTAGATGGCTGATAGAATACATATATACTTTTTTTTTTGTAAATATATACATATGATACATAGAAACACCCAGACACAGAACAAACATCCATGCTCATCACACAAAATGTTTGCCCTGGGTTTGTGTCTGTCTGTGGTATCGTAGCTCTTAAACGAATGGACCTATGTTGATATAGGTTTATTTTTTATTTAAAAGAGGATTTAATCGAGATTGTTCTTTTAATCGTCATTCTCACTATTATTTCATCAAATTTCAAATGGATTCACCCGTTTTGAGATGGCGGCGGTTTTTAAGTTTCCTAAACATACTTGTAATTTAAGTAATTCAAATGTAACATTGACAATCTTCTACAGTGAGTGAATTGCGATGTCACTGAAGACTTTTGCTGTTTGAATATATGCATTAACCATTGACTGCACAGTTCCAATGTTGGTACCCAATGAAGGCAATGAAAGACCGTTCCATTGAATGCAATCCTTTCAAATCCTTTGTTGATATTTTCAGGTCAAGCTTTGAACAGATCAAATCAACCACAAATTGTTAATGTTGTATGGACTATAGAGTTTGTTTTGTTACCCAACTGCTCGAAAAGGAGGGCTTTTCGTTTTTCTCTTTTTTCTCTTCTTTTCTCTTTTTTTACGTATGAATGAATTTTAGTATATATACGAGTATGAATCTATAATATAATATTCTGGTCAGAAAAAGAATTAACGTGGAATTGAAGGCGTTGCTGTCCTTTATTTATTATTTTGTTCCACTAACAATACAATAAAGACGTCAGAACTCATTTTTTGACATGATATATCACTTTCCAAATGGGTTCTACTACACGTGTGTCTCCTACATGTATGTATTTTATATTATTTGTAGAGAAGTACATACTTACTACATTTTATCATCATCGATACTGTTTTTCATCACTAGACGGGTAAATCACGGGGTGCAGCTAGTAAATAATTATATACGCTGCATTTGCCTAAAATTTTTGACAGTTATGAATGAATTCCTACTCATAATTTTTCTCCTAGCAAGGTTATATTTATTGCACAGAATTCGCCCTATTACATATTGATTTATTGAATACTAGCTGACCCGCCGTACTTCGTATCACCTATCAATGAGTGGACCCGATATTTTCTCAACGTTTAAACCTTTCCTGGACTACAACAAACATTTCAAAACAAAAATCAGCTAAATCGGCCCAGCCGTTATAGAGTTTTAGCGAGACAAACGAACAGCAATTGAATTTTATATGTATAGAGATGAAGTAAAAGAAAGGCAAATCTCAGTTATCAGCACTTTTGAGGATAAGACACATCGCTTAACGATATGCCTTTTTATATTTTGGCCTTATATATCTTGGTGTTGCACTTTCTAAACACAGAGGATGGCATTGTCGCTGTTCACAAGTCACGACACAGCGTCTTACAGCGTTGGCCGACGGGTCGTGACTGAAGACGACTCCGGCAATTACATTACTTGAGGCTTGCCACGTAGAGCCGGGGAAAACATATCTACGTATAATACATCATTGCCTAGCAACACTTAAACACCGATGACACCCATACAAGGTGGCATGTCGTCGTGATGGTTTAATCATATGATCAAACATGATTGCTAGTTGAGGTGATATAACGTCATATTACTTGTTATGAACATAACACCTGGACATACGTAACTGGCCTCTGAAAAAGGTGATAATATGTTAGCTTGTTAGGTCAGAGCACCACCAACTTAGGATATTCGGGGGGGGGGGGGGGGGGGGGTTGAGCCTCCAAACCCCCCTCCCCCCCCTGCTTACGGCCTTGTCTGGTAGCGTATATCCAATTCTTAAATCTTTACATTTGACATTGATAAGTAAAGGTCTCGCTTCGTTCGATGATCATTGAATTTTAAGCATATATACGTGGACACCCATATTGATACTAGCCAAATTATCATAATTAGGTACATGCAATCTTAAACCTTACTCATAAGTGATAAAGGCTATCAAATATTTACTATAATGAATAAATTTTTTAATGTTATGAAAAGTGGAATTTAAGTGGTTGTAATAAAGGTGTGTGTTGTTTAAATGACAACCATATGTATGCCCATTTGGTTTTGTTATGTCATCATCGCTGGTCACACCTTGTTTGTAGCGTCCTCATGTTTTATTTATATGCGTTTTATAAGAACCATACAGACCGAATTGATAACCTCCTTCTTTTTTGGAAGTCGCTTAAAAATATAATACTATTTACAAAAAAAAATAATTAAATAATTTTTTTTTTTAAATATTTAAAAAAATATTATTTAGTGGGTGGCCAGCCTTTGCGGTTTTGACAGAAGGCACCAGGTTCCAATGTCACTCTAACTATTTGCCGCGGAGGCAACACTCGCGAGGAACATCTTTATCTTGCTCTAGGCAACGACGCATGTCACGGTGTGTCTACCTTCTCGAGGTTGGTGTATACCTATATCTGTGGTGTATATATGTAAAGACCCCCAAATCTGACCACCCACGACCTCAACAGACCTAGCCGCCCTGCCTAGAGCCCCAATTTCTCGATCTACTATGTTCTATCGTATCTCTAATACCGTGTATAGGTTTGTAGTTTAAAACAAGTTCTGCGAATATGAATTTATGCTCTATAATAATATCTGTGCGCCTGCGTTCGACCTTACACTGGCATTTGTGAGGAATTCTGCGATCTCATGATCTATGGAGTACTGATGTTACCGATTTCACAATACGGCTTTGGGTTTTATTGGCTGTTTCTATATTATCGTTTTTTTTAATTTTAACCGACTGCACACTGAGGGTTATGTTTTTTGTTAAGTAAAAGTTATAAACGCCTGAAATGTTTGAAAAAAAAAATTGAAAATTTAAATGAGGTTCATGCATGCACGCAAGATATATTTGAGGAATATGCATGAATTTTATTTCAAAGGAATAATAGTTTTAATTAATAAAATAGGTACTAAAATGTACTACATATACTTACAAAAAAAAAACAATCGGTCAATAAACTTTCGAGATATAAACATTAAAAGTTTTAGGGGAGAGATGCTCTGTCCCTCTCTCACGAAACAACAGTTTGTATTGAATTTGTACGACGAAGACGAACCATGACATCATTATTCACTATCGTGTGCTCTCTGTCTAACATGAAATTAAAATGCTTAAAACTTTCGTATATTTCAAGGTATTTCAATTTTGTTTTTGTGGAAGGGATCTGTTTGTGGTTAACTATTTTATGACCAAATAAAAATAAATCATGCATATTTCTAATCTAAGTTATAGCCATGATCTTACTGACGATGACTGATGATGATGATGACTATTTAATTCTTTTGAAAAACTATAATCCTATATAAATAAATAATTGTTGCCTTATTTAAAACGAGACAGCTTTGCGGTTAATGACAGTGACGTCGGAACGTGACAGCACACCAACTCACACGCATACTACGTCAAATTATTATTGTTTTTATAAATGCATGCATACAAACAGTATACTTTAACAGCCTAATCGAAAAACGTTAGATCAATGCTCAACATGTTTTGTCAACTTCTCGCTTACACGTAATGACACTTGCGGAAATGAAACAGAGAATTTGAGACGTTGATCAAGTTGAGTAACGCTTTTCGGTAAGGCTGCAATAGTATGTAGTAGAGTGAGCGAGAGGGTGACTGCGTCACTGCGTATGATTGCTATCTTTTTTCACCTCATTCGCGCACCGTTTCGTATGGTACACTGAAATCGCTGTATCTTCGTAATTTTTCATCCAATTTTAACATTTTTTTCATATATATTATCAATCACTATAAATCTGCATTATAATAAATAGTACATATAATGCAATATATAAGTAAAATTACGCATGAATTGCATTATAACTGAAATAAAATAAATTTCTCAATAGTCTCCGTTTTTGTATATTGTAAGTATATAAAAGAGTACATTGATCCACTGACGTATCGATTGTCATGCAAAATACACTGTGTCACCACTCCGCTCTTTTTTACCAACAGCCACAGAATAAGTTATATTTACACACCTAACTTTGTTTACTGTTCGACCGGAAGCTCGGTCGGAAATGCTGACAAACCCACCTATTCATGGGAATCCGATTTGGGAGTCATGACACGCGCTTGGTCGATAATCGATTGTGTGCGTCAATCGATTATGTTCGGGCTATCGGTCGGGTAAATCTAATGATCGAGTGACAATGTGGTGAAGGTCAGGTGACAGATTATAATCATCATCATCATAAGCATAATCTTACATAAAAATTTCCTCTGAGTTAGATAGAGGTGGTCCCATATAAATTCAAAATCGGTTCAGTATTTTGTTTTTTATAACAAAACAATTGAAAAAATGTTATCGAAGTAAATGAGTTGCGTATTTTGAAGTTTTTTTTTTTTTTTTTATTAATTAATACCAAAGAAAGGTCTGTATAAATATTCACTGGTCACTAAACATTTGCAAGTGCGTGATATAAACGTATACACATCCGTATTTTTTTAAATCGAATACTTAATCGAATTTTTGTGATTTCGATTGATTCCCGCGAATAATTATGCTCTGTAAAAATCGCCTTTTCCTGCTTTGCCAGCGTGGTAGACTATGGCCTTACCCATCTATCAATGAGAAGATGGCCCGCGCCCAGCAGTGGGACAGTTTGTAGAAACAGGCCTGATAAAAAAATATATTTCTAAGCAGGGATGGTGGGAAACATTCAAATCGTTCTATCTCAAAGATCTTCCTGCAAAATTACCTACATACTCGCCCAATCATTCAGTGCATAAAATGTGACACGTAGAAGAATAAATATAGATAGTAAATATCATAATAGCTCTTTGACTATTACACAACTAAGCAGCATGTATTGTACTTAACCTATAATATCGAGTTATCAATCTTTTCACGCAATAATTGGACGCATTGGGAACGATCGAATGACTGCCTGCGATAATAATGGAATTGAATCATAAATTCACAATGAATTTACATCATGAATATACATTGAAACACTTTGAGTATGCGAGGGTGTTAAATACAACGAGAGTGTACGCGTAACATAATTACGAATGAATGATAATTTTTTTTTTTATTTTTTTTTATATTTCAATATTTTTTGTATGGTTTGGTCAAACTGCACAAATTATACCAATTTCTAATGTAGTTATTTCTAAGTATAGTTAGTCGATGCTAAACGGAGGCACTATATTTACATCTTTTATTTGATTTTCAATATACTATTTACTAGCCAAAAGTAGATTTATTTTTATATTTTGAAATACATCATTGCATTTTCCTCAATAATCATGTTGTACTAATAAAAATATAAAATAGTTACAGCAATGTTATTATGAAAACTAACGTAGTTGTTACACGTTTTTATTTTGAACAAACGGGTGACTCACGTAATTTTTGGAGCTTGCTGCTCTTTTTGAAAAATACTGCCGTATGCGGTTGAAACTGTAATCGGACAATCCGGCTCAAAAATAGACGTAAGTTTGTTCAAAATAAAAATAGCTGCTGCAATATTCACAACATGTCTTAATCAAATACGTGATGACGGTAATATATTAGAAAATTTCATTTTTAACCGACTTCCAAAAAGAAGGAGGTTATCAATTCGATCCGTATGTTTTGTGCGAAATATTTAGGCACGACTTATTTAGAGATTTAAGATCTAATATCTCAGAATAAAGAGCTCATTGCATTATCACAGGGTTGTCTATAGAAACTTTAAAATTCTGGGTAGTGAAATTTTGTTACACTAGTGCATAACTTGTTCACCCTTTTAAAAACTTATCGGTAACTAAATCAAACGTGCACTCCTAGTCTAATAACAGATTTCCCATGTGAGAATATTACGCATGATTATACACAAAGGTGTTGATCAAACCAGGAATAGTGTTATGTAAATGTTATGAAATAAAACCTACTAGATGTATATCTTTTTGAATAGTAAAATATTACGAGTTGAACGGGTACATGGGAATGAAAGATTGTGCGAAAATAACGCTCTTTCAAAACTTGTTGCTTTAGCTGTAAATTACATAAATGTAAATTACGTAAATTACATAAATGTAAATTACGTAAATTACATAAATTACATAAGTTACATAAATGTTGCATACATATATACACCTACATATCTTATAACGACATTAGACGAAGTCGCTTCTAATCGGTCTTTTTGGAAATCCATGGGGGAGGCCTATGTCATGCAGTGGACTTCTTGTGCAGTGGCAAATTTAGACTTTTGCCGCCAGTAGGCTATTAAATTTTTGCCACCTCTACTGATCTTGAAAATCGATACCCTAGTTCTTGTTCTATTATAGGTACCTTTAAATGACCACCTACAAAGATGAAAACTACATCTAGATATAGTTTATAAAAAAAAAAAATGTAAGAAAAAAAAGTTGGCCCAAATTTGCCGCCCCCTAATATCTGCCGCCCTAGGCTCAGCCTATTCAGCCTGCTGGCAAATCCGCCACTGTTCTTGTGGCTGAGATGATGAACTATATTAGTTCGTTATTTTCATCATCATCATCAATTAATCATCATCAGCCACAAGAGGTCTACTACTGGACGTAGGCTTACCTCATAGATTTCCAAAAAGACCTAATGAAAGCGGCTTGGAGCCAGTTTCTTCCTGCCGCTTGTGTGAGGTCTTCTGTCTACCTTGTAGCCGGTCTTGGTCCAGTGCGTGGTCTCCATTTGAAAACTTATCGTTCTCGCAAACGCAAAATCGTCCTAAAGTTCCAACCTAACGCAATCAGTCAAAAAATGTCCATAAATATTTATTTATTTATTTATTTATAAAACGTCTCCCGCCCGTTCACTTATGAAACCGATGACAATCATTGCGCGACACACACATCTTGTTAAGTGAAATAAAACAATCCGTCTGTCTGTCTGTCGGTGCAGTGAAAGTGGGCTGTAATTTGGAGGCGGTCGTCCGTCGAGCCGACACACGCTATCAACGTAATTAGTCGGTTAACTAATCATACATTGACTAGAAACTGAAAAACCATACAAACGAAGCTAAAAAAAAAATACTATGGAAATTGTACAATTTTAAGAACGACTCAGGGCTAATATTTAAGTCCTCAGATAAAAGTTTCTGTCAGATAAATTTTAGCTCTGTCCTTTTCTTTCATAAGATTTAAAAAAAAAAACGTATTAACATTCCCGTTTTTGTTCCAGGTTCGTACTCGTCCAGTGCATTATCATATCTTCCGCATTCTGAACTGTCGCATGCAACTTAAGGTACATATAGTTTAATGGTATATCATTTCATAAGGCACAAAATGTTTTTCATTCTTACCCATCTATAACCCAAACTACTGTTAGGTCTGTAAGTATAATTTAAAAAAATCTAACTACTACTAAAAGGTTTTTAAATCTAAAGATCTACAGGGTTGCAAAAAGAAATCTTGATTTATCGTGTAAATGAAATACATAAAGACATAAAAATAAATTGCTACGCTTCTAAATTCTTTGGAAATAACGAGTATATTTTACCCCGGAAATGTTTTTTTTTTCAAACGACACTTTATCTATCCCGAAAGGTTAATAGACAACGCGTCTGATAACCGAATTTTTGTAATACGAAAATATATGCGTTTATTAAAAAGAAACTTAACGAACATAACCTAATAATTAATATATCTGATAACTGAATCTTCTGGATATTATAAAACTGGAACCTAACAAATATAACCTAATAACTGCTTGGGCAAATGAAACTGATGGCTAACAAACTTAGGGAATCCTCGTGACATCTAGAATTCTTTTTTTTGTATTGGACCCGCATTAAAGCATTTGCCAGTGTCAAGTATTAGGATTTCTTCAAGTTTCTTGAATAAAACAAGTCATAAATGTTCTAGTCACAATCTAAATCACGTAGGTATTCAGTCATTTTCAAATTCTAGACGTGCTTCAGTAAAGTAGTGGCGACTTTACTGGAAGCTTCTATGGAGTTTTTTCTGCAACGAGAAAAGACATTCTTCAAGGTAAAAAAAAAAAACATCGAGACGAGGAATGAATGAATGAACACTTTAGATGAAAAACGAGGTTTCGTTGCCAAATGAAAACCAGACATTTCTCAATCCACATAATAAAATCATAATAAAGCAATAATAACGCATAGTTTTACAACTTTGCAGCTTTTCCTCTTCCTTACGTCACTGCTCATCAGTTATCTTATACAACACTACATACTTATACATACCGTATTATTTTTGGAACTCTGTCACAATAAGTTACAACAGTTTTATAGACAATGCTTGAGGGGAGATATAGAAAGATGTTATTGTGCAAAAGTGCTTAAGTGATAGTTTATTTATGCAACAGGTAAGTAGTGATTTGTTCGGTCTTTCATGTGAGCCATCAAACGATGTGGAACTCTGTAATGGGTAGGTAGATCTGTACGTGATACTTGGATAATGAAGGTTTCGAAAGGGTTGATGCAATTTGTCTAACTTACGGATAACCTTATTAGGTTATCCATAAGTTAGATACTCAAAAATAACACAAACAACGAGCTCAAAAATAACAAAAATAATGAGCTGTTGCTCATTCGTTATTTTTTAATGTTTTACACACTGAAGTATCTAAATTAAAAATTATAAACAGTTCAAAAAATTTGGAATACGCTTCCTGAGCGGATTTTTCCCGATAATATATTTATCGGGAATAATAATAATAATATTTTTGCGATTTATGAAGGAAAATATTAAAAAATATATATAAATTCCCCCTTTTACCTACTAGTTCGTACGGAACTCTCGGTGGGTGAGTCTGACTCGCTCTTGTCCGGTTTTTTTTCTTTTTTTTTCATGATGTTGGCATCATGCTTCCACAATAACAGTTTCTTACTGACATTTAAACAGAAACCTTTCAGCTGGCAAGTTAGAGCTCTTCAAAAACACAATTCCACACACGTGTTTAGTAAAAGCATTTCGCCATCAAATATTTACCATTTATATTTTCCATCGAGTTTCTCAATCACCCGCATTTACCTAATTTACAAATAACACGTTTCTAGGCAAACGTCGTTGTCCGATTGTACATTTGGTCATATCATGATGTGCCTAGTTATTATGTAAAATGTTTCTATTCCGTAAAACGTTTTTCAGTCTGATTGTACCACTGGTCTGATTGTATTAAAACAAATAACATTTTTTATGGCTGCGCTAGGGAAAATGTATATTAGTATAAAACATTTACGTTATTTAAGGTATTCCTTTAAATTTGAAATGTATAAATTTTATAAAAAAAAATATGCAGTGGATATTTACTCTTTAAATAAATAAGAAACACAAAAATGTTTTAATATGACGGATTTTACGATTTACTTAGTATATATGTTACGGGTAATGCTAAAGAATAAATAAACATAGAATAGACCTAAGTATATTCGTAGTCTTTCCGAATAGATATAATCTGGGTGTTTTCAAATCGCGAGTGTATAGTTTTCTTCTAGGCAAGCGCGCTCCATCGTAGACCTTAACTGTCGCTTAACACCAGTTGAGATGACGGTCAAGCGCAAGACTATTGTCGAATAAAGACAAAGTATGTACAGGTGAACACCGAATACAAATTAATTCATTAAACATTCGGACTTTACCCAAAACGCTTGGGTAATACTAGATAAACTCGGCTTACTTATTCTTCTATCATTACTTGTAACATATAATATCACTTACAACTTATCGTACGTGACATAGTTAGCGTGTGTTTAGAACTGTCATTAGTTTCATAAGATTTATTTCAAATAGTTATTACTAAACTGTTTCCAAGCTTACCTGTAATAATAATTATAGCCTAGACTGGTAAAGCTGATCTGGGTAATCGCCCGAGGGCTGTTGTGCGAAAATGACATGACTTGTTAAAGATTTCAATTTATCACTGACATAATTGAGTGAGCGAGCGAGTCTCTTTTTTAAGAGACTTCCTTAAAGAAGGAGGCTATCAATTAGGTTGTATTTTGTCTTTGCTTGTTTTTTTAACGCGAGATAGATCTACGACTGACCACTCCCGTGTCTAATGTTAAGCGACGGTGTTATCATGTAACTCCGTCATTAATAAACAGTTTTTTTAAAGATGCACTTTCTCACATATCCAATAAAATTTTATAAAAATCGGTTGCGTAGTTTCCGTTTTAAAAAAATAATTGCGTATATCGAAGTCGGTTTTCCAGTTTTATAAACTATAATAATTATTTAAATGTAGCCAATCTAACACACATTTAACTTAAGACGAATGAAGGTTGTTTAACTTAAGACGAATGAAGGTTGTCTGGAAGAGAGAGCTATTAGCGATAAGATCGCTTTTTGCATTGGTGAGAGGTGTTTGTTATTATGGTGTCAATAAAGTGTTTATGTATTGTATTGTTTCCCACACTAATCTCATAGCACATATAAAATTCGCCTGTTCTAATCTGTCAAGTCGCTTCGGTTAAAGGAGGTAATATTATCCATACTTACGCATTAAAAATACAAACATACACATACCTAAAAACATTACTCTCCTTTTTGGGAAGTCGGGTAAATATCTAGGACATCCAAACTCTTACTTCGTATCAGCTGATGACAACACAGCAATAAACAGACGACAATGCGTCTATCAACGTACATTGTACACTCTTTTGTGACAAGTTTACTCCGGAAAGGCGTACACAATTACAGACAAACATACTTTATTGAACAATGTGTTGCGCAAGCGATTGTTGATATCTATTGTGAAATGTAATGAGAGAAGATTGATCGTATGTTGTTTTATTGGAAGGAAATATATCTACTTATTGGCTTACAATGCAATTCGAAAATGTAATTTGTGTTATTACTGTTATTTTAGGTAAGAGCGCTTCATCGTAGACCGCAACATCGTTTAACATCAGTTGAGTTGGCGGTCAAGCGCAAACCTATATTGTATAAAAAAAATGTCTGTGACTATAGCAGAGAGCGTTATAAAGGCCGCGTTTCATTAACGCCTCGATTTGCTCAGGATTCTACAAAAGAATCCTTCGCTACTCTCGGGATTCTGACGTAGAATCCTTCGCTACTCTCGGGATTCTGACGTAGAACCCTTCGCTACTCTCGGGATTTTGACGTAGAATCCTTCGCTACGCATGGGGTGCTACATATAATTCTTTGCAGTTTGCTATGCTCTGAATTCGAACACACGGCCTCCTTTTAAAAATACCTTGCTGCATGCTTACTTTTCATACATTCTTTTATTTTTATGCTGATTCGGTAGATATGCAACTTGCTGAACACTTATTAATTGTATTTTTTACAAACGAGAGTTACACACAAGTCAAAAGAATTAATATTATTTTATAAGTTTGAAGGAGCTACGACGTTGTCTATATGGCAGCCACATATCAACGTCTTGGCATTGTGGCATGGTAGATGTAGCTACCAATTAAATCGACTTAAATTTAATATTTTTAGGGAATTTGATCAAGAGTTTTCTTAAGTATGTTTAAAAAAATGTATGTTCTACTATTTTTAGGGTTCCATACCTCAAAAGGAAAAAAACTAAACCCTTATAGGATCACTTTGTTGTCCGTCTATCCGTCTGTCCGTCCGTCCGGGTGTCAAGTCCTGTATCTCGGGAACGCATGAAGGTATCGTGTTGAAATTAAAACCATATACGGAGATCTGTAGTCTATTGCTGCAGAAAGAAATATAAAAATTCTCAGTTTTCGTAAGAAAAAAGTTACAGCCGAATATGTCGTAAAAGACGCACATTTCGACACTCACAAGGGAATCAAAAGCTATGGGGTACTTCCCGTTGACCTAGAACAATGAAATTTGGCAAGAAAAATTGTGTATATATATAGTACTCATATAGGAAAAAATCTGAAAACTGGTCATTTTTAATTAATTCACAAAAATAGGGTATTTATGCAAGGAATGAGGGTCCAAATTTTAAAATGAATTAACCGTATCATGTGGGGTATCATATGTAAGAGCTTAATAAAATTATCACAAGTTAAAACAGGTTTTAAAATATTTTTACGATGTATATTTTTTGGATTTATGAAGGAAAATATAAAAAAAAAATTAATTTACCCCTTTTATCTACTAGTTTGTACGGAACCCTCGGTGGGCGAGTCTGATTCGCTCTTGTCCGGTTTTATTTGTGTTGAAGGAAATAATATAAAAAGAGCAGCAAACAGACATACGAACTGTTCGATCGGCTATATAAAGCCACCTATGGATAATTTCAACACTAATGCTGATGCTTTCCTGGCCCGAAGAAATGTTTGTAGAAATCAATTACATTTGTAAATCTTGAAACTTGTTTGTTTCTGGGTTTTTTGGACAAAATATGCCTAAATTAGGCTTAGCTTTGTTATGCTCAACAGACTACTGGTTAGAAAAAAAAAAACAAAATTGATTTTGAACTTAAAACGTTTTTATATGTTTTGTTCATCAGCAATGATGATAATACTACATCGATTTAGTACCTAAAGTTGTTTATACCTAAAGTATATTATTGCTTGCAGCGCACATTTGCGTTGTAGCTTTAAATTATTGTTGAAATAACGCAAATATTTATAATTCTAGTGACGCGATTGGTCACGTTTAGGCAATTTGGTGTTTTGTTTAGGTTACGTTGGCACAAACATCGGCACGTGATTCGAAATTTGTATTTAACAGAACTATTATTTACTTTACAATGAAGTTTATACAAGGTGTTACGTTAGCAGAGCACGCAAAACATGAGCGTGACCTCTCAGTTACTAAGATCGCACACGAGGTACCCACACATTCTGTCAGTTACTCTTTCAACTTATCAGGAAAGGAAAATAAGTTTTCAGCAAGTGGAAAGTTTCTGCCTACCCAAATGGGAAAAAGGCCTGATTGTATGTATGTTTGTCAGGGAAATTTCTTAAGAAATATATCAATTATTTTTACTGAAAGTAGAGAAAAAAGATGAAAGACAATTTGAATAGTTATCGTCATGCTATTCTGGCAACTGGGATAGCACTATGCAATTGTGTGGTCTATGATAAATACGCTATATAAATTGGGATTATTGAATTAAAAAAAAACATTTTTTGTCTTCTACTGATTTATCGTTTCGAGATAGACTGATAATTTTTCGTAACTTTATGACCCGAAAACTGGTTAAAATAGTAATCTATTCCAACCAATCGTCAAAGACTTATTTATCACCTAACACTCTGTATAAATTAAGACAAATGATGAACCTGTTGTTACCAGCAATATTACAATTACGATTGTGTATATTATTTACAACTTAGGTACGTAGTTAACACGGACATCTGAATAAAGAAATTAATTATACGACGTATTGTATATACGAACAATATCAAAGATTACGTTGGGTAAACAGTATACACTGACTCACCATAATTTATGGTGATTGTAGTTAAAGGTTTAAGAGTCTGTAGTTCGAACATCGTCTGTCTCGCTTGCGCATACAAACATTTTTATTGATATAAAATTACTGAATGAACTTATAAAAAAATCGTCCCGCAGAACATTAAAAAGTAACATCACAAATTGACAAAAAAATAATTTTGATCCAAGTTAATTTTCAAACATAAAAAATATTTTTAATGTAATAATTTGCATAATTCACAATCATGCTCATCATACAAAAATTTTTCCTGGGTGGGGATCGAACCCACGGCCTACAGCTTAGAAGGCTGACTAACTGAGCTGCGAGGCCAGTAATAATGATTAAAATGTAGTGAATAACCGTGATAGCTTAAAAAAACTGGACAAGTGCGAGTCAGATTCACTCACCGAGGCGAGGGTTCCGTACAAACTAGTCGATAAAAGGGGGAAATCATATATTTTTTTTATATTTTCCTTCATAAACCGAAAAATATATATCGTAAAAATATTTAAAAACCTGTTTTAGTTATGCTAATAAAGCTCTTTCATATGATACCTCACATGATACGGTTAATTCACTTTTAAATATTCACCCTCATTCCTTGCATAAAGACACAATTTTTTTGTGTTTTAATTAAAAATGACCAGTTTTCGGATTTTTTCCTATATGTGTACTATATAACAATGCTTCTTGCCAAATTTCTCAGTTATAGGTCAACGGGAAGTACCCCATAGGAATCCCTTGCGAGTGTCGAAATATGCGTTTCTTGCGACATATTCGGCTGTATCTTTTTTTTAACCTTTTGAAGTACGGAACCCTAAAAGTGTGATATTTTTCATATTTTACACACCTTACGACATAACCCGTAACTCTAGCAACTTAAGAAACATGACTCCATTAAGGTACACAATAGACGGATACTATTTGCTTCTATTCACAGGTCTCGTCGGTTCGTGCAGATATTGAATGAGAGATTTTCATAATCTTACGAACGCCGAGAGACGATGAAAGCGATCTCTTGCGCTACACTCGATCACGAGTTGAGTTACGTGCTTTGTCGTCTTCGGCTGGGTTACTCGGAAAGGGTATGATAAGTCGAAAGGGGCTTTCTTCTTTTATTCAACCAGTTGTAATTTGTAACCACACCCAGCAGTGGGACGGTTTGTACAAACAGGGGTGATTTTGATTGATTAATTGAGTTATATTTTTTTTATTTTTGATGGTCTTTTTTTATGCTCAACATGGTTATCAACACGTCTAATGTTGAACGGCGTTGCAGTTTGGAGTACATTGTCCTTATCATATAGCAAGTGCCTTTATTAACTACAACAATTATAAACTTAACAAACTAATTATTATATGTGTTATATGTATATATATAATTATCATTGTATGTGTACTATCCCTGATATAGAAAATGTTACGGGCAGTTTACAATATAATAAAATGATTGTTTAAAAAAAATGACACAGCGGAGTGTATACCTGCTCTTGAACAAATAGTAGTTAGTTGAGATAGTTACTAAACAGCTTACCTTCCGATTTCATCATCATCTGATGCTGAAGCCAGAAGGTAGATAGCTATTTGGGATTATTCTAGTGACTGTAAATACCATTAAATCAGCAACAAACAGCAAAAGAGTCAATTAAGTACGCAGTTTTGTTTACTTGAAACACATATTTTTTAAAGTTATTTGGTATAGAAATGACAGTACTGATCTCGATGAAATTTATAAGAATAAAAAATAAAAATAAAAAAATATTTGTGGACATTTCACACAACACCATCTAGCCCAAACTAAGCAAAGCTTGTACTATGGAACTAGATGGCTGATAGAATACATATATACTTTTTTTTAGAATACATATATACATATATACATATGATACATAGAAACACCCAGACACAGAACAAACATCCATGCTCATCAGACAAATGTTTGCCCTGGGTGGGGATTGAACCCACGACTTTTCAGTTCAGCAGGTAGACGTAAACACACTACCAACTGAGCCACAAGGCCAGTCAAATGCAATTTTCAAATCTTTAAAAAAAAAAAAAAAAACGGTTATATAAGACGCAGTTATATTTTTTCAGCTCGTAATTATTCCTAACATTAGGTACTAACTTTTATTTAACCAAAACATAAAAAACATTTTATCTATGGAACATGACTGTGCTGTTGCCTGTATAATATAATGTATAGCATTTATAAATTACCACTGTTGTGTTTGGATGACAATTCAATCGCAAGTCTCTGGTATTTGTCAAATATCTCAAACTGTCCAGCCATGAAAGAAGCTTTTAGGTACTTTAAATAAACTCTGAGATCAAGGTTAGCCACGTGACACTATAATCGTGCTTAATTTTAACCTTGATTTGTTTTCCAACTTTAGTAGTTATAAAACTGTAGCATAAGATTATCCTTTTAGTATCATATCCTTTCTAACTAGCCTTGTAGAAGTAGAATAAACAATTAGTTTAATAAAGCGTTTATTAGCTTTTGTTAAAGTAAAAGCTGAGTGAAAACAACTGAAACAATACCGACATTTTAATAGGATTAATGCCACGAGATTTTGCCGGGAATGTAAAAAGAATCATGTCCCCGCTTTGTTTTATTTACCTACGTTATTTCAAATGTTAATGGTGCAAATTTTCAGTAAACTGTTTATTAAGTGTTACTTATAACCGCATGTTAAAATCTAATTCACTGAAGCACTTGTCACCTTCTGTCAGATGGGTCCAGTCACGCGAGAAAACGGAACAAAACATTGTTTAACTAAAATGCGCTTAAATAGCAACTGGTTGATCACTATGAGTGTAGGCACGAGAAAAAAGGGTACAAAGTGCTTTTCCACATTGGCGACAAAATTCCATCGAGACATAATAAAATTAGTACCATCATATTGAATCGTAACTGAGAATTGTCTTACATATATTTGACTGTGACTAGGACTCATTTGACGTTTAGGTATATGTATATTATTATAGGTATCTAGTGATCGCTTGATTAAATGGAAAAGCATAAACTGCGCGAGTCTTTATTTTCGTTATAGGAAAAAAATAGTAACCAATAAACGAAGTTTATTGGAATTTTAATACCTATTTATTACAGGAGATATTTGCTTATGTAAGGTTTAAAATGTAATAAAACGTAATAAATGTTTGACAACATTGACAATGTCAACTTTGTCAACTTTGACAACTTTTGTTGTCAAAAGAAACTGATTTCAATCCATCGTCAGCAGTTCCTTCAGTTTTTTAAACATTCATGAGTTACATTATAGATTAATCAAAACAAAGTATTGTAAAAATGCTTTTACACAATTCTTGACATAAGGTCGGATGTCCAATTTTTTGATGACCGGAAACTTTGACTTTAAAGTATCAACGGTAGTATGTAGCGTTAGTCCTCAAAAACGTCCGAGCTCAATGAGGTCTAATTAGACCCCTTACACGATTAAAATAATTTCGATTTTCAAAACAATTCAAAGCGATGAAATATACGACTCTAGACTTCTCAATCTAAATTAGGCTTTAGCGCGGCGACATAGAGTATTTTTAACACTGTTTTTAAGTTCGTCATTATTGGTACATATAAGAGTATCGGGCAACCCAGGAAACTATACACGTGAATTTTGTTTTAGACTAAAGTCTAACGTGGACAACGTAAACGTAACGTGGAAGGTGGACGTAAACGTCCACGTGATGGAAAGTAATTGACCGGAAATATTCGACCTTATGGTTCGGATGTTGAGAATTGATTTATACTTGCAGCAGCATTATTTGATATTTGGGTCGTAGGTACTTAGTGGCATGGGAAGACAGACGCTGGGAGTTAAAAGTTAAAGGGCAATGGTATAATTGTATGCTATATTTGTTCAAAAGTGTTTTCTAACACACTTTTAAAGCACTATATTTTCTCCAAACATAAACATTAATTAGCGTAAATTTTATTGTAGAAAGCACACATGCAGAAATGTCTCGGGTTAAAAGCCGAGTAGTTACGTGTGTATTCAAGCTCAGTCAAGTTAAAGTAGTTGTTGCATTATGTATGCCTTGTAAATATAGCGTTTGTCGACCAATTTACCTAATTACAACATACGACAAACAGCATTTGAAATCTCACTGTCAAATGTGGTGTCTAACTACGAAATAATGTCACATAGGCTGCAGAAATATTTACGTTTTTAGGGTTAGTCAACAAGAAACCCTTTTAATTTTATAGACGTACTAGATGCTCCCCGCGATTTGACGACTACGGTGATGATGATGAAAAGTAGCTCATGTCTATATCTTTTATTATGAAAAGTAACGTGGTAGTTACACTTTTTTTTTTAACAAAGTGGTGAGTGGTGAGTAGACGAGACGTCCTTCGGGAGTGACGTTTGCGCTGCTCCTTTTGAAAAAGACCGGCGTTTGCGGTTGAAACTATAGTCGGAGAATTCGGCTCAAAAATAGATGTGAGTAACCCCTTTGTTCAAAAAAAACAGACAAGTGCGAGTCAGACTCGCGCCCACCGAGGGTTCCGTACAAACTAAATAAATAATAAATAAATAATAAATAAATAATAATAATAAAAGGGGGAAATCATATATTTTTTTAATATTTTCCTTCATAAACCGAAACATACATCGTAAAATATTTAAAAACCTGTTTTAGCTTATGCTAATGAGGTACTTTCATATGATATCCCACATGATACGGTTAATTCACTTTAAAATTTGGGCCCCCATTCCTTGCATAGAGACACTATTTTTTTGTGATTAAATTAAAAATATCCAGTTTTCGGATTTTTTCCTTAAGTGTACTCTAACACAATGCTTCTTGCCAAATTTTAGAGTTCTAGGTCAACGGGACCCCATAGGTTTTGATTCCTCTGTGAGTGTCGAAATGTGCGTTTTTTACGACTTATTCGGCTGCAACTTTTTTTACAAAAACTGAGTTTTTTTTTCTGCAGCAAGATACTATAGATCTGCGTATATGGTTTTAATTTCAACTCAATACCTTCACGCGTTCCCGAGATAAAGGTCTTGACACCCGGACGGACGGAGAGACGGACAGACGGACAACAAAGTGATCCTATAAGGGTTCCGTTTTTTCCTATTGAGGTACAGAACCCTAAAAAAAGAAAACATGTCTATATCTGGACCAAATTTTATAATGATCGGTTCAGCCGTTTGTTAGTGAAAAGGTAACGAACAGACAGAGAGGAGTTACTTTCGCTTATATAATATTTACAGTTTTAGGCTTTGAAACATTGACAGTGTGATTTAAATATTTTTGTATTTTTAATATTTTTATTGAAATACTTTTGTTAGGTTGCTAAAAAATAAATATGGTGCTTTACACATAATTTTAGCCATCCAAGGGTACTAGAAACATTTAGTGTATTTTAAATTACTTACTAAGCGATTTTAGGCTAGTAAAACTTCTATAGACATCTATGGTGTCTTATAAATCATATATTAGACATTTTAGGCTACTAGAAACATCTAGTGTGTTTTAATCTACTTTTGTAAGTGATTTTAGGCAACTAGAAACATCTGTGGTATTTTAGACAGCATTTCTTTATCAGTTTAGGCTATTAGAAACTTCTATGGTGTTTTAGACATAATTTCTTAGGCGTTTTGGCTAGAAATCATGGCATCGAAAAATTAAGGCACTTATAAATATTATTTTAAAACCTATGGGCGATTCACTGTCGAGGTATCAGTTATAACTTAACAACGTATCAGCTATACGTTAAGGCCCTAGATATTACTGATAAATAAACTATACTTAATAAGTAAAGGAAATAAGATTATTGACACGCCTGTTGATGATTCCACAAATCGCGGAAATACCCTTAGTTGGAAACTTGTTCCACTTGTATCCTATCGTATGTAGGTTTCTATTTTAGTGTAATCAAAGCGAATTTCCTCATGTTTAAAGTTATTTTCCCATTTGTGGTGTGTATGTGTGGAACGCGGGACGGCGATCGCGACTGTCTAGTTTAAGCCAGTGGCTTTGCCAGTGGCTTAAGCTTGTCTAGCTTATTAGATTCATCATCATCATCTCAGCCATAAAAAGTCCACTGCTGGACATAGGCCTCCCCTATGGATTTCCAAAAAGACCGATTGGAAGCGGCTTGCATCCAGCGTCTTCCTGCCACTTGTTTGAGGTCATCTGCCCATCTCGTGGCTGGTCTTCCTACGCTGCGCTTGCCGGTGCGTGGTCTCCACTCGAGAACCTTTCGGCCCCATCGGCCATCTTTCTGTCGGTGTTTCAATATATATTACCGCGGCTCTACACTCGTGCCGTGAAGGTCCGCGAACAGTCGTGCACATAAGTGTGGATGGTTTTCACGGCGTTCGCGGTCGTTCACGCCTGATCCCCGATCGAATTCGGTATTTTGTCCCGCGACAAAGAAACGCGGCAGTTCGCGCCTCGTTCACGCGCGCACATCCACATTCACGGCCGGCACCGTGCCAGTTTGCTCCTGACTATAGAAGGACGTGTAATCCGAGTTCGCGGCACAAGTGTAGAGCCGGTTAGTTGAGAACCACTTGCTGACCGTAAATGGGGACCGAATTCCCGATGTCTAACTTTACATAGATTTGCTTTACTAATGTAGATAAAAGTTCGGAATTTTCACTTGGTTTCCGTTTGTGAGGTCAAATCAAAACCAGGCCGTGTACTCTGCAGTTTAGGACTTATAGACGATAGCAAAGACTCTGCTCAGCCTGGAACACAGTCGTAGGGTAGTTAGCCTGTTAATCGTCTACAAGAAAAAACCCTCTTGACTTAAATCTTTATTTCGAGAAGATTTTAATTGTGCGACATTTTCGCTATGCGAAAAAGCACGCAAAATAAAGATTAAAAAAAAACACGATACGACTAGTTAAACTATTACTTGTCGAGTTAAAAACTTTACTTGCCTTACTTTAAGTGTATTTATTACTGAAATTTAAATAAGTATACAACGATAACAACTCGGCATCATTCTAAAAATGTAAGTGCATACATATTTACGCAACAGCAGCGTGTGACCACTTACCGTGCCGAGTGGCCGTCGGTGCATTCACAATCACCATTTTTTACTTTCATGATGTGCATGATATTATAATAGCGTGGTATCGGCAATAGAAAGTAGAATTTGTTATGAAATTCAAGCTTCACTGACTGATCGATAGTGTGACCTAGCCCTTGTAAATTATAGTGACGATGGAATCTGGAAAAATCATCATCTTTTCTTTTAATAAACTTATATTTATTTCAACAAGGATTAAGACGGAATAGAGCTAGGAACGGAACCGGACGGGAACAGACTCAAGTAATCTCTACAACCTCTCCATAGAGAGATTAGATAATTAAGATGGAATGTCATCTTTGTGTGTATGTGCGTGTGTATGTGTGTGTGAGAGAGAGATAGAGAGAGAAATCAAAACTACTACTGGGAAATTGCGGCGACGAATGGGAACAGAACGGAATGGGAGTAAAGTTGTGTGTCGGTGATGAAAGTTGGATAGGACAAGGGAACTGGGCGGAAATAAAGATTAATGGAGTGGTGGTAATAAAAGTGGGACTAAACAGAAGTATGGCAAGAAACAGTGGAAATGATCGGTAATAGAGCGGAAAGGGAGCAGAAAAAGACAACCAAAATTAATTGTGTGATAATTATAACACTGTAGCTGTAGGACAAGATAGGAATAGAAGCGATGGATCATCGAGCAAACGTTTTACAACTATAATGATTTCTTGAAAATCAATATTAGTGAGAAATAAATAATAACTTAAATTGAAATTTTATACAAATATGTATACACGTTTTGACATGTTTTTATTATTACTATATTCTTCTTGACTTGTAAACAAATGTTTATAAATAAATAACTTTGACTTTGACTTTGAGCTCAAAATAGTAGGATTGGAAGGAAGTAGATAAAAACGGGAGTAGAAAGGAAACCAAGATGGTAATAAGAGTGGAACTCATAAGAGTAGACCAGGACGGGAATAGAGCAGAACGGAAGCACAGAAGAGAACTAAGGTTAATAGTGTGATTGTGAGATAAGAATAAACAGGATAGAAATAAGGCAAGAAACAGCAGATCTGGAAATAGAGCGGAACAGGAGGAAACTCAATGGCATTTATTTTAGATACAAAGAGCTGAAATTAAACCATTTTATAACGTGAACACAGAAGACCTTAACAGTACTTGAGTGAAGTCGCAGGTAAATTGTGACACGGTATTTATGAAAAGTACTGGTTAAAAGTTCAAGTTTGAATCGATCGACCTTCATATGGATACAAAATGACCTGGACACGCTACATTTTTACGAATTCCATAAAATTAGCTGCATGCACTCATCATGAAGGTTGCAAACATAATGGATACTTAAATTATAATTTGAATTTACCTTTTCAAGCTTAGTCGAAAAAGTGATCTTTGTCATAAAGACAGTGTACACTGTACAGAGTGTACAGGGTTATTTATTATTATATCTCTTTTTAACCCCTGATCTAAAAAGAGATAGATAGATACACTCTTTATTGTACATACCTTAAGTAATAACAAAGGACTTAAATTCTTAAGTCTGTGGCACCGCAGCTTTCAATTTGTTTTGCTTGAAAGAAATTTTTATCGAGAGTGTTTATAGATATGTTTCGTCAAAATCGGTTCAGCCGTTATTTTTTGACGAAGTTTCTTGGGCTTTCTAAACTTGTATTCTTGAAATCGCGAATGAATTGGTTTCTTCTAGGGAAACGCGCTCCGTCGTAGACCGTAACGTCGCTTAACATCAGGCGAGTTTGCGGTCAAGCGCAAACCTATATCTATGACAAAAAAATATTAAGTAATGAGTTTTTTTTGCGAAATATTCGTTTTTATTTCGAAATTTGAAAAAGAAAATGCATATAACATTATGTCTAGTCAATTTGAATTAAGATGACTACATTGAAGTCCGAATACACGCTGGTTTATTTACTCTTTTATCTAATGATTAATATGGTCAACTGCTATGGTTAACCATAGCAGTTGACCATATTAAATACTTTCAGTAAAAATGTTCTTAAAACTCTGTGATTTTATCTTTTTGAGATATGACATTAATATGTTACAGTACAGAAATCATTGACCTTTTTATTACAAAGTAGTCTAAACAACAATACTCGCCAAGTAGTTTTATTCTAGATTACATCATTAGCTATGGAACCCTACTGTATACTTGTCTTGACACGGTCTTGGCCACTTATTTCTAGTTCTACCCGTAATTCTTTAGCATAGTAGGTGGGTAGAGCAGTGTTTACACTCGCCGACCGCATTCCTGGCGCGTGTCGACAAGTGTGCACTCCGCGCATTCTTGCAACTATTACAAAACTTGAATGCGATCAGATATCTTAGTGCAAGATGTCATTAACTGCAAATTACATACACAAATAAAATCACGCCTATTATTACGTAATTCCCTTACGGGCTGTTCTCTACTTACCCGTAAGGGAAAATAAATAAATAAATAATCTCTCTCGCTCTCATTACGGACTATGAGATTGAAGGAAGGCAGCCAAACTTGAAAATGGCAAATGCGCAAACCACGCGAGTCCGAACCCCGTGAGGGGCTAAAAGAAGAAGAGAAAGAAGGCAGGGAGTGGCCATTCTGTATAGTAGGTAGAAATTTAGATACCACACAACACACACATATAAGACAGAATACTTGTAATAGTACTACGTAATACCTAAACCAGTGAAACGTGGTCCCTAATTATGGGTTTTATAAGGAAGCTCAATGTCACGCGACAAGCTATGGAGAGGGCTATACTCGAAGTCTCTCTGCGAGATCGATTCAGAAATGAATAGATCCGTAGACGTACGAAAGTCACCGATATATCACAGCGGATTAGCAAGTTGAAGTGGCAGTGGGAAAGGCACATAGCACGTAGAACTGATGGCCGATGGGGTCGAACAATTCTCAAGTGGAGACCACGCACCGGCAAGCGCAGCGTAGGAAGACCAGACACGAGATGGACAGATGACCTCATACGAGTGGCTGGAAGACGCTGGATGCAACCGCTTCAGCCTTTTTGAGAATCCATGGAGGAGGCCTATGTCCAGCAGAGAATTTCTTGTGGCTGAGATGATGATGATGAATACCTAAACCACATTCAGAAGTAATATTCTGAACTGGTAGGTAAACGAAAATGTTGGAAAAAATGAACCGTACCCTAATACCCTGTAATTTTTTTCAATAAAATCACAATTACAACAGAATTACGATGTTATAATTACAATAAACAATGCATACGAGGTCCCCTGTTTTCTATCATTGTTTGTACACACTATGGTGTATTCTGTGGCAGCATTGTGGCCCGTTCACACGAGTGAAAGCGACGAGATGAGTTCTGAGAAAATGTTAGGTCTCGTACACATAGAACATTATGTCGTTTAAGTACAGTTCAGATTGATATGATTATTAATAATTGTTGGGATTTAGTATTGTTAACATAACAATATAGTATTAATTAGACTAGTTAGGGTTCCGTACCCAATGGGTAAAAACGGGACCATATTACTGAGACTCCGCAGTTTCTATCACAATCATATCACAATATCTCTATCACAACCGTGATAGTTAGACAGTTGACATTTTCACAGATGTATTTCTGTTGCCGCTATAACAATAAATACTAAAAAACAGAATAAAATAAATGTTTTAGGGGGCTGCGAATACAACAAACGTGATATTTTGCTCGTTTTTTGCTCGATATTGATAACGGCAACATCTTACTTAAAAATTGTGCAGCTTCTTCTAAAAGTTAACTAAAAGTTATCGTTTTATTCATATTACTTTTATATTAGTAGGTATGCCAAATCTCATGCTAAAAGTTTTGATAGGAACCCTAGTGGACGCAGAACAAACATTACGCCATACTATTGTACTGCTAGGAAATAATTTACACTGGTATTGTACATGTTCTTAGTTTTTTATTATTACTGAATAAATATCTTTTAAAACTGAACTGAACTGATAACGGCAACAGGTAGACGCTTGACACTGAATATTGAGTTATATTATTCACTTTAAAAATAATTTATAATTTAATATTTTCCCATACAACAAACGTGTTTTTTTGCCATTTTTATAGATACTGGTACGGAACCCTTCGTGCGCGAGTTCGACTCGCACTTGGCCGGTTTTATTTAAATAACTGAAGCAACCGATTTCAAAATACGCAATTGCGTTGACATGGACGACATTTTTTCCAGTTATTTTGTTACAAAAACCAAAGTACTGATTCGGTTTTAATTAAAAAACCTCCGAGCTCATTCAGGTCTAATAAGACCCCTTACACAATTAAAATAATTTCGATTTTCGAAATAATTCGAAGCGGCAAAATAGACGTCCTCTCTCTAGTCTTCTCAATCTAAATTACGCTTTAGCGCGGCGAGATAGAGTCTTTATATAACAATCTTTAAGTTCGTCATTGTCGGTATATGAGTATCGGTCAACCCAGAACACTATCGGCCTTACCGAAAAAAGTTGCTTAATTTTAAGCAATGATTAACGCATTTTGTCAACTTCTCGCTGACACGTAATGACACTTGCGGAAAGATGACAGAGAATTTAAGACGATGGTTAAAGTTAAGTAACGTTTTTCGGTAAGGCCGTATATTCATGAATTTTATTTTAGACTTACGTCCACGTGATGGAAATTCATTCACCGAACTCTAATAAGGCGTGATTGTATGTATGTATGCATGTAAACGTGGAATAAGAATAATTACCTCTCGAACTTCGATCCATCTGTATTAAATCCATATTATTCACTTTCATTAATCGAAAACTGCCGCCTCATCTGATGATAGACAGCTCAGTAATTGCTTTGGCTACTATGTTTGGTGTTACCAGATGATTAATTCAAAATTCCGCTAACCTTCGCATAAAGCTCACATATCTACATTATTGTCAATGTTAGATACAGCAAATGATAATCAATTTATTGGCATTACATTCTCGTTATTTATTTATTTTATGACGATAAAATATACACATATTATTTCAGAAATTTTATAGAACTAATCATCACTCACTCCAAGTAAAATCAAACAATACACAACAACTAAATAAATAATTTTTTAAATAAAGGTAGAGAAACAAGTTATTTCATACGTACATTGTATGTAGAGGGTTAATTTTGGACCATCGGAAAATAGCACCACAGTGTTGTTTTTTAAAGGCTAAGTAAGTATTAGTTTTAGCTTAGGTAATTAATAGTTAAAGTATAAAAGTTTTTACAATCTATGATCACGGACCACGGACAAATATAAAAAAGTGTGCAATAAATAAAAATAAGTTATTCTTCATTAATATTCCATTCTATTTAATTCGTAAATTAGTTTTATTGCGTAAAACTAATTTACGTGAGATGGTACAAAATTTTTAAATAAAAAAATATGCGATAGTCACAGTAGGGTGAGCTCAAACAATATTCAGTGTCAAAATAATAACTCAACTGTAAAATTCAAAATACAAATCTGTAAAATTCGTCAACGTTATACAATGCTTGATAAAATATCCAGAAAATTTAACCACAGTTTATACGCTGTCTCATTACTGCCCAATTATTGGGAAAATACCAATATTTATAGTGGCAACACCGAACTTGGCTCCCTCGCAAGGTAAAACTAATTTACGTCAGATGGTACAAAATTAAATAAAAATATATGCGATAGTCACAGTAGGGTGAGCTCAAACAATATTCAGTGTCAAAATAATAAATAAATAGTCAACTCAACTGTAGAATTCAAAATACAAATCTGTAAAATTCGTCAACGTTATACAATGCTTGATAAAATATCCAGAAAATTTAACCACAGTTTATACGCTGTCTCATTACTCCCCAATTATTGGGAAAATACAAATATTTATAGTGGCAACACTGAACTTGGCTCCCTCGCAAGGTAAAACTAATTTACGTCAGATGGTACAAAATTTAATAAAAATATATGCAATAGTCACAGTAGGGTGAGCTCAAACAATATTCAGTGTCAAAATAATAAATAAATAGTCAACTCAACTGTTACATTCAAAATACAAATCTGTAAAATTCGTCAAATGCTTGATAAAATATCCAAAAAATTAACCGCAGTTTATACGCTGTCTCATTACTCCCCAATTATTGGGAAAATACCAATATTTATAGTGGCAACACCGAACTTGGCTCCCTCGCAAGGTGTTGAATCGATCAATCAAAACAGCTATTGTAGTGTATTATTAGAACGCGTTGTTATTTTTGAAGATTCAGGTCATTCATAGCAGAAATAGCCTCTACCTATCTTTATTTTATAGCTACTGTGGTGTTTGTAAATACGGGGGTAACAATAGATATAAATAGGGTTCAAGGTAAGTAAATATATTGACTGACGGCCGATGGGGCGAAAAGTTCTCTATTGGAGACCACGAACCGACAAGCGCAGACTGGAAGACCAGCCATAAGGTGGACAGTCATCATACAAGTGGCAGGAAGACGCTGGATACCGCCTGGACGCTGGAGGCCGCTTCCAACCGGTCTTTCTGGAAGTCGAAGGGAGATGCCTATGTCCAGCAGTAGACTTCTTGGGGCTGAGATGATGATGATGATGATGAAATATATTGATGGTAATTTTGATCAGAAATTGTACTTTTCCACTTGACTGTACTGTGCGGGATTGGAACCCCTGTTGCCTTCACTTTTTACTGATAACTACAATCTCGGAATTTTCAACGCTAGAGTGAATAGATATTTTCTAGATCGACGAGCTCCATCCTCGGCCACATGGTCGCTTTTTATCAGGCAAGTTGGTGGTTAATCGTAGATCTCCTTGTGGCTCAGTTGGTAGAGTCTACCTGCTGAACTGTAGGTCGTGGGTTCGATCCCCACCCAGGGCAAACATTTGTGTGATGAGCATGGATGTTTGTTCTGTGTCTGGGTGTTTCTATGTGTCATATGTATATATTTACAAAAAAAAGTATATATGTATTCTATCAGTCATCTAGTTCCATAGTACAAGCTTTGCTTAGTTTGGACTAGATGGTGTTGTGTGAAATGTCCACAAATATTTATTTATCTATGAAATATAAAAATAATTTTGCAAGATAAACTGTATATATATACTATAAAGACAATAGACAATTTATAGACAATTTTTTATGCACGGTAGATCTACGATTGACCACCAACTCGCCTGATGTTAAGCGATGTTGTTTATATTTCTCGCGCATCACAACCTTTTCAAATAAATAAAATCATTGGTTAGGGTTACTAGAACAGTGAGAAATAAATGTATATATTGAGATAGGACAAATATAAAAAAAAGTGTTTCTTTGGTATCTTTTGAAATGGCTGAGGAGTAGGAAAATACCTAAATTTTTTTCACTATTCATTTGCCAGTATAAGCGACTGAATAAAACTTTTTTTTAAATATTTCTCCTATCTAAATAATCAAATTAATTTCTCACTTTTGTAATGTCCCTCACCAATGATTTTATATGTTTAAAAATATGATGCGCGAGAGAGATAGCTGCGCGCCTTACTCCACCATAATGACGTAGTCGGGTATTAGTTTTTCAACCTATAACTTGTATAGTTTTACTATTTTCTCTGTAGATGTGTATGCTATGGATACACCCTTACCTCGTCACATATGGCGATAGAAAACCCACAACCAGTTTCCGCAGCGACAAAACAGAAATCAATAAAGACAAGTACTCGCCTTGGGAGTGTTTCTATTTGCAAGTTATACGGTGTATCAATAACATTTTCTCGATATGGTAACCTATCTATGATCCTTGACCTTGACCGTTGTCAAGGTCATATACCACCTACCTACTGTAACAAAACAATACATTCTGTAATATAGCTTAAGACGACGGCTATCCTCTGAACACCTCTCTGAACATGTAAGAAATACAATAAAATATTGATTACATTTTCTTGTTTCGTACTTTATAGAGCGTGATTTTTCAGTAGTCTGATTTGTTTTTGAACTTAGTTTTTATTTAAAATATTTTGGGGTTCCTGATAAATGAACATAAATACATATATACTTACATACACCGATCAACAAACATATAACCTTCCCTTTTGCTTCTTTACGACGCCGTAGTCGGGTCAAAATTAGTTTTCATGACTTTGACGGGATATATCTCGCAAACGGTCTGCTTGAAAAAAGAAATGATGTAACAAACTCTACCTTTATTTTAAAATCTCTATTCAATGACACCAAACATGTCGGGATTGGGCGAAATATTTATTTTCTTGACTTGACCCCTAGAGGGCGCCATATTCAATTTAATGGGACGTCACATATCCTATAACCAGCGGAAAAACAAGACGTTTAGTAGTTATGAGGGAACCGATGAACATTCATACACACCGATCAAAAACTTAACCCTCCCTTTTGCTTCGACGTGGTCGGGTAAACAAAGTATGCGATAGAACCCTACATACACTTAGATGTTTTAATACGTTCTTAGCCAGTTATCTTGTGGCCTAGAACCTAATTAGATCTTTAACTGACAAGCAATCCAGCCTAATTAGAGCTCTGCCCTACTCCAAGCCCTGTACATCGCACGTTCATCTATAACAATGCTGATGTAGGTAAGTAGACTGAAAGTATAGTTTCACACACGGTTAATTTCAAATCACGAACGCATCCTAGCGTTTTTTTTATTCGATTTGGAACCGCTTAAAGCATTTGCCAGTGTCAAGTATTAAGATTTCTTCAATAAAACAAGTTATAAATGTTGGAAATGTAGGAAAATAAAATAAAACAACGACATGTTTCCATGACGTTCCCTCCAAAAACTCCATGCCAGCGTTTGCATGTAGTAGACGTGTAGCGTTACACATGCATATTGCGTTAGTATGTGTGCGTGACAGAGCGAGCGTTCCACCCACACATACACAGACATGGCTTGAACACGTCTAAAGGCCGTGTGCGATTGTAACTTGCAACAAATATACTTATAGAGCCGAGCGCGTCGCTAATTCTGTACAGATAATAGAAGAAACGGTCGAAGAAATGACACAAAAGAACTTTCAGGTCATTCTAACGTTTACCTAAATATGCACATTTCTCCTAGACGAAATTGAATTTCGTATGGAAAGTAGCTGTTTCGTTTCGGTAAACAATACGTCTCGTATTGTTTTGTGAACTGTGAATTTTAAAATATACAAAAATGATTTTGAGATTTTATGCTGAACTAGTACTTACTTAAAAAAAACTTTTTAAGTTAAACGGTTTTATTGAAAAGAAAGATAATGATGTAGGTAATGTATTTACTGTATTTTACTAGAAAAGCCCTTTCATTTGATACCCATATTGATACTAATTTATATTGTCATCAGGACTAAAGATGTATACCAAATTTCAGATCGATCCGTCAACTGCAAGGGGGTAAAATTTCAAATTTAGTAAATTAAAATTTACTAAATTTGACCCAAACAAACAAATAAACAGGTCAAGCTAAATAAAACCGTTTAAAAATAAAGAGAACAAATATATTAAAAGAAAGACGAAATATATGAATGGTTACTACCATGGAAAATAAAGTATGATTTTGTGGGTGTTTATTTAATGATTATGACGAATTAGTATAATATATATATATATTTTGTAAAAATCATGAATTTTAAATAAATAATAAACCTAAAGAAGAAGGTGAATACAGGTAGTTTTTTTTTTCCACTGAGATTTAGTTACTTTAAAGGTCAGTTTAGGTCACAATCCTCGTAGGCCAGATGGAAACCACTATAGAAAATACTTAGGAAGTTAATATAGGAGTTAATATAAATTTCAATCTTGCCCAATGAAATGTCACCCTTGTTGGATTCTATTACATATTTTGTAGTTTGATCCTAAGTGTAGCTATTTTCACCGATTTTCAAAATGGAGGAGGTTCTTAAATCTACTGTAATTTTTGTTTGTTCAGCGATTACCTACTTCGCGGATTATGAATTGATTGTGATGATATTTGGTAGGTCCACAGACATGACATATTTTCGCTAATCTAAAGTCTTTGGGTAGGTCATACTTCAAAGATGGTCCCATATAAATTTTATCAAAATCGGTTCAGTACTTTGGTTTTTATAGGAAAATAACTGGAGAAATATGTCATCCAAGTAAACGAATTGCGTATTTTGAAGTAGTTTTTTTTCTTCAAACTATAATTATTACAAACATATTTCCGAAATCCGGACAAATTTTCGTTAAATATCCAAAATCTTTGTTTCTCTCTAATATACGTGGCACATGACAAGATATACGATCGTATAGGCTTATATTATAGAGGCTATCGTCTATCTACGAAAATTTACGACTATAGAGCTTGAAGAAAATGTGGCAACATCTTATGTTTAGAAATACTAGGGAAAAACCATTTGACATGAATCGACGGAAATGAGAAATATTTACTATTTCCACAGTCGAAAGAACGTTTTACCCATATTTACATGCCTACGTGAACACTATCACATCTTGTTGAAGACATTCTAAAAAGATAACAATTATTTTTAGGTAACCATGATGTGAAAATGACCAAAAGTGGTCAATAACGAGCAGATAATCCTAATTATCAAAATTTAGAGACGGATTCCGCTTTCGGAACTATGTACTATGAAATAGGTATTTTTTCCTGCTACGAAACCGTGGTTACGAATACGGAAAAAAACTTCTTCGATCGACACTAGTATCGTACCAAGAATAGTTTTGTTTCGTACGAAACTAGTTACGAAACAATAGTTACGTACGCGGCCGAAGCGGATATAGCATACTCGCTACAAATGTACAACTAAAAAAACATTCGCATCGTAAAATTGTACAATTTTTATATACATTTCATGAATTCACCCAATGAAGGCATTATTGGGTATTATTTAATACTTACTGAACATTAAATTTGTCCAACGGAATTTGATATATCATTAATATAGGATACATTTACAAATGTAGTTCATATAAATTAGAAAATAAATGTATTTTAATTGTTTTTAAAAATATAAAAGTATTAGTTTTATGCGTAAAGTAATTTTACTGCATTTTCTTCCTCATTAACACAATGAATATTAACTTTTAAACCAAGAGAAACGTTTATCTCCTCGCTGCCATTATGTATCGTAACAGCATGTTCTGGCCCAACGCATAAGCATTGCCATTCAACGTGGCAATGCGGTCAACGTGGCAATGCGGTCAGCATGCTAGGTACGCTGCCAACTGGTTAAGCATTTGGAATATCTTTAGACATTTATCGGTCTGGGTAATCGATTTGCTTTTTGTGTTATCACGTTGAATGGCAATACTTACAAAAGAACCCTTTATTATTTCGACTGAACGACTTTGTTTCCATGGTCAAGAAAAATTTAAAACAACAAACAGACAGTTCCCATTTTTACAACGACAGTTCTTTTTTCAAATAGATACATAACCTACGTCAACAATGCATCCGGCGTCGCATCCAACGGGTTTCTAACGAGAGAAAGTGTTGTTTGCTTTACAGAACTTTGGACTCTTTATTATATACAGAAATGACCAGTTTTAAAAAGAAAAGGAAAACCTACTAGCCTTCGTAGGTTGTAAATGTTCTGTCCCGCTCACGCATATTAACATTTCTAAATATTATGATGTTACTGAATATACTCATTGGAAAATGTTAGTATGTGTGAGGAAGACCTATAATAATACATAAAAAAAAAAGTGAAATTTTATTCTTGATCTGGCTGGTAGTCATAGGTTAGTCTTAATCTAACTAATCTAATACCTTTTAACGAGCAATTCTTGTATAAATGTATGTATATATATATAATCTGAATCTCGGAAACGGCTCCAACGATTTTAATGAAATTTAATTTGTTTTAATTTTTAGTGAACCCGTGTTTGCTCGTATTTTCAGTCATAAAAAATCCGAGTGGAGCTCGGTCGTCCAGGTACTTATAGTTTATAATTGAAACAATCGACGTGTATTGACACACTCTCAAACAGAATCAATAGATAATCGGAGAAGGTTAATAAACTACTGAAATTACTACTAACCTTTTTTATGACAGGAATCCAACGCAAAAAAAAAAACATTGTACAAAAAATCGGTCCAAACAGTACAGAGATACTGGTGGACATACAGACACAATCATACAGGCGAATATAGAACCTCTTTCTTTTTGAAGTTTGTTAAAAATAAAATACAAACTTGAATTTAAAATAAAAAAGTTTGTCAAAAACAAGTCAAATAGGTTTGCTCTGATGAAAAAGCATCCTAAAATTTTTTTCATAGAGAGTTCTTTTAAATATGCATTATGTTTTATCGTGTAATTTTATTAATCTTCATATTGATTAAAAAGTTTGAATAAATCATTGTATAAATCAATTACGTTATTATCACATGAATACAGAGTCTAAAACAAAAATCACAAGCAAAGTGTCCTGAGTTGACCGAAACTCAATAATACACGTAAACCAAGTATGAGGAACTTAAATATTTTGATTTAAAAATGTTGCCACGCTAAAGCCTAATTTAGATAATTGAGAAGTTTTTTTTTATTTGAAAAAATTAAGCACCACAGAAATCAGAAATCAGAAAACATTTATTGCATGAAACTGTGTACACGGATGTTAAATTAACAGAGTTTTGTATCAACAGTTTTGTCCATCACGAACATACAATAATAGCCATATATATTATAGCGACTCTAGACACAGACTCCAGGGTCTGTGCCTTTTATAAAATAATACATTTTAGAACTAACTTTACATTTTTATTAAACTAGCACACAAGAGGTTAATTGTGAAGTTTAGAGACATCTATTTTGCCGCGAATTATTTCAAAAATCGAACTTACTTTAATCGTGTAAGTGGTTTAAAAGTTGATGCTTTAGACCTCATTGCGTTCGAACGTTTTTGAGCGCTGATGTGAATCCTTTCGATATAATGTCGTTGGAATAAAACCTAAAACAGCCATAAGCGGTGAACCTGTTCAGATACCTAGCTAATTCAGTAGTCGTCAGAACAGTACACGTGTCGCTGAACTCCCGTCTCGTAAAACAACTGTCGTAAACAAGCTATTGTTATGGCTTTGCCACAAACACACTTTTCAAGTTATTTGCATGGGTTTGCCCTTTAGGTGATGTTTAAACACAAATCTGTAATACCTATACGTATTTGATAATAAAACTCTGACTAATAGTAAAAACAAAATAGTTATTTGTTATGCAAGGCTGCAAAGTTGGTTTTTGGGGCGAGTACTTGTATTGAAACCTGAGCAAGCTGAGCGTAGCGAGGGTTTCAAAAGTACGAGATGCAAAATAACTTTGCTGCCGAGTGAAACACAAAATTTTTCACCTCACTACAGCGAGGAAAACGCTAGTACAGTGCTGCCACCTGTGGTTGGTCAGTGCGATTATTCAAAGAAATGAGGTTGGCGCACTGACATGAAATAAGTATTTAATGCATTTTCAGTGGACTTACGGTATAGAAAAGTATGGAATAGAAAGGTTCGAATTTTAAAATCTCTTTCCACGCTAGCGGACAAAATGCACTTTTCCACTCAGAATGACAAACAGAATCTTTCCGAGCTTGTGAGGTGGAAACATCTTTGTGCCTCAGGATTTGAATTAAACTACGCGTCACTTGCGTCTGTTTTGAGTCAAAATGTCCGACTTTAATGTTTTGTAGGGTTTTTGCGATTTGTACTCATTGAAATGAAAAACATTTTAACGGATTTATCGCGTCTAATTTACATAATTTTATAAGTTGACGTTTGAGCACTTTGCAGCGTCCGTGGTCACGGGTGAGACTAGATAGAAGAACAGTTGTCTTTTTAACCGACTTTCAAGAAGGAAGTTCTCATTTCGACTGTATGTTTTTTTGTATGTTTGTTTACCGATTGTGAATTGTTTTTAAGATTCTTTTTTGTTTTTTTTACGGTGATTCCATATACATTTTATTAAAATCGGTTCAGTACCTTGGTTTCTATAACAAAATAACTGGAAAAATGTCATCCAAGTAAACGAATTGCGTATTTTGAAGTCGGTCTTCTCAGTTTTTAAACTTAATTTATTGTTAAGAAAATATTGTCAGGTCATAAAAATATGTAAAGTATACTCCATAAATCCATTAAAATACGTTTCATGTCCGACTTTAGCTTTCACATCTTCTGTAATTTTCATAGAATATCCTTTTTTATTTTCACGATTAAACAGTTGAATCGATCGTTCTGAAATAAATCGTTAGCAAATAAATCTATTTGAATTTGAAATTTAGCATAGATGTAGCTATGAGAGCGTGAATGGAGACGGACGTAGATTACATTTTTATCACATAATCACAATCTTTCATCGTTACGCGGGTGAAACCGCGGGCTACAACTGGTATTCCTATAAATCTATCTAATCTTGCATCATCACTCTGCGGAAGTTCTTCTTAAACGTGATTTTCGTACGTCTACGGATCTATTCATAATGCTGGGGCTTCATTAGCGGGCTACGGCGAACATTCGTAATCCTACTGTCGGTAAACTGGCGCGCATCAAAGAGATTTGTCGCGACAATATTCGCTTGGGTGGCTACACTTACGTCACTTCAGTGTCGTCCAGACATTGATGCGGGACGGACGTGCTTGTGTTTTTTGGTACATCATGGAGTGGAGTAACGGAAAAGCAAATGCAAATGATACTCGTACAATTGTAATAAATAATAATTTACCGACCACCCATTTCTCATTGAAATGCCAAAAATCCGTACTCAGCGATATCGATCCACATTCCTGTTGCGTACTGCGCAAGAATGGAATTCTTTGCCGCCATCTCTGTTTCCTGAGACCTAAAATGCGCCTGCAATACAATGCAATCGCGCCAACGCGACACGAATCTTTTCCCGATAATATAGCCTTAGCATATCTGATTCGATCTCGCAGAGATACCTCGAGCATAGCTCTCTCCATAGTTTACTGCGTGATTTTGAGCTTCCATATAAGGTCCATAGTGTGTAACACGTTTTAGTGCAGTATATCACTACCTCTCGATACTACCCCGGAATCCTAAATCTATAGTTAAAATAATGCTTCAATAGAAGCAGCAAAATATCGTCTAGTACCCAAAGAGAACAGAAATATATTTCAGAAAATACGAGGCTAGGTTCTGCAAAATATTGCCATGAACTTCTATACAATAGTAGTAGCTCGTTCGATGCTGTATCTACTGTTGCTGGATGACTTCAACTTTGTCTATTTATAGTTTTGACGCAGTTCATTGCAAAAAGTATACATAAGTAGGTATTTTATTTTAAGCAGGAATGTGCGTGTATACCTATTCACATAAGTACGTAAATATTTACAAGAGTACATATGTATAAACAGCCCCGGTTAGTTTTACAAGTGAGTTCTCAAAAGTTCGGCGCAGTACTGGTTCGGGTTTTACAAACCCTTTCTGAATTTAGACTACCTTTAGACTCTTTCTACATTTTGTATAGTGTATAAGCTATAGTCCGAGATCTTTACTCGACAACATAAATACTTTAACTTAAATGTAAAAGAACAAATATAAACGTTAAATTTCATGTTAAAATTACACATGAAAAAGGTGCTGGTATCTATGTATAATGTATCTTACTATGGAAATTAACGTGGTTTTCACACATATTTTTTTTAAATAAAAACTACGGGTCACTCACGTCTGTTTTGAGCCGAAATATCCGACTATAGTTTCAACCGCATTCGGCGGTCTTTTTCAAAGGAGCAGCACACACGTCACTCTCGGTCGGTGACGCGCCTTGCACTCAAAACAGACGTGAGTGACCCGTAGTTTTTATTTTAAAAAAAATATAATGTATCTATTATAAAAAACATAAAAGTTCTAAAAGAAATATTGGATATGTGACGTGGAATCATGTCGAAGTTAGAGATGTATCAAGGATTCTAGGAGGTAGACGTTCCATGTTTGTTTGATGAAATCATTAGATAGCGGATATAATATAAGTGACCCTGTTCAATTGACATGATTTTGATGGGTATCTAAGGGGATATTGGTGGGATATTCTAGATCAGTGTTTAAATTATTGTACGCTCGAAATGGGCAAACTGTTGGAACTATTTATTATATAATAACATCTCTGTAAACACAGTTAAGCAATAAATATTTTGATCTTATTCTTTGAAGTAAAGATAACCTCGATGTCGTAATAAGGATTTTTAAAACTAGTGCTCGGCTAAGACAAACAAAAGCAATTCTTATCACAATTTAGGGTTCCAAAACAAAAGAAAAACAGAAATCTTACCCCCCCTTCGTCTGTCTGTCAAGACTCCTTTTTCTTTGCAGCGCGTTTTGTCAAAAACTTAGTTCTGCATTGTTTAATATTATTATTGTCCATTAGTATTTTATAAATCTCAAACGGTGACATACTCGTATGGGATTTCTAAGTCCAATAATAGTAAAAAATAGAAATCTTATAATAGTATCGCACACCCACAGCAATACTACATTATGCCATAATAAGAATTATTTCAGAATAACCGAAAAATCGTTATCTCCGTTACAAGAGATAACGGTATTTCGGATATTCAGAAAAAATTGTTATTTTGACTTAAAACAGTTATCATCTGGGTGTGCTGTAAGTCGTCTACTGAATTAGTTCTGCTTCTGGATATCGAAGAATATAACACTGAAAACGAAAAAATACCCGAATTATGTGTGGATTTGAATAGTTATTTTTTGAAGACACACGATAAGTGTCAAATGAAATAGGCCGTCATTTTGACTGTCTAGGACAAAGAGATTGTATAACAGGGTCAGAATTAGCACAATATAATGCAAAATCTGTAATTTATAGGTCCAAAAAAAAAAACAAATTACAGTTAAACATAAACTAGCTAAATACGTAGACATTATTTATACAAAATTAATATTTTTAAATTAGGAGGATATTTCAAAAAGTTGGGCATCTATCCCGCCTTAACCCTATAGTTTAAAAAACTGAAGCAACCGTCTTCTCATGGATGCTATTATTCAAATAAAAAAGAATCCCCAAAATCGGTTCACCCAGTCGAAAGTTTTGAGGTAACAAACATTTTAAAAAAAAACAGTCGAATTGAGGACCTTGTCTTTTTTGAAGTCGGTTGAAAATAGGTGTCATTCTTTTGTCTGTATGTCATATTTGACTGGTTTCATAAAAGCCAGACGATATGTTTACCGTTCTTGAATCCGTCGCGTCGGTTACGCAAGGAGTCAAGGTGACGGCGCGCTCCCTGGGTGTTATTCCATCTAACACTTGGTTATAGCTTCTCATCACGCGACCCAGGATTGAATTCTTGATAGCTAAATGATAGGGTAGGGCTGCCTCACAAACTTGTGAAAAACCTGCTTTATTAATAACGTGTTTTATGCTTTTACGTTCCTGTTTTATCTAGTTTTTGGTTGTCTTTTTTGACCTGTTAGATACAGCTGCTGTGCAAGTCTCTCCCATTTCCCTCCATTCCTCACGCTCCATGCATATTTTATTGAGAATTTTTATAACCTTATGAACTACACGTTTTCTGATTGGAGTCTGTTTCCAGTCATTTTGCACTTAATGATTTAAATATTTGTTAGTAAAAGGCAACACAAATCCTAACTAAAAAAAAAAAGTGAATTTAACTCTGTCTGTCGCCTGTCTCTCTGTCTGTTTTTAGGGTTCCGTACCCAAAGGGTAAAAACGGGACCCTATTACTAAGACTTCGCTGTCTGTCTGTCTGTCTGTCTGTCTGTCTGTCTGTCTGTCTGTCTGTCTGTCTCCAGGCTGTATCTCATAAACCGTGATAGCTAGAAAGCTGAAATTTTTACAAATGATGTATTTCCGTTGCCGCTATAACAACAAATACTAAAAAATAAAAATATTAAGGGGGGTCCCCATACAATAAGCGTGTTTTTTTCGTATTTTTTTGCTCAATATTAAAAACGGTAACAGGTAGACGCTTCAAATTTTCACAGAATATTTACTTGTATATTACCTTTCAAAATAAATAATTAAATAACAATAAAGTAAATATTAAAGGGGGGCTCCCATACAACAAACGTAATTTTAAGCAATTTTTACTCGATCTTAATTAACAGGTAGAAACTTGAATATTTGTAAGTAAATATTTAGAAATATATTGACTATAAAAATAAATACCTAATCTAATACATAAAAACTCACAAAATGAAAATAATCCGTGCATCTAAACGCGGTGCGATCGCCGCGCCGCGGTGTGGTGGTGGGTGGCGCGAGCGCGAGGCGGTTGCTAAGCAACGGCCGCGCGGGTAGCGGGGGAGGTAACATCACGGAGCGAGCCATAGCCGCGCGCATTCGCGCGAGCGTTGTCATGCTGCCCGGATGTGTATCGAAAACCTACCTATAAGTTTGCAATTTACTACATGGAATTTCGTTGATTTCTCGTTATTTTATAAACAGAACTAAACTTTGTAGTATTATAGATGATAGTACGGAACCCTTCGTGCGCGAGTCCGACTCGCACTTGGCCGATTATTTATCTCTTCACGTGCTAAACGGCTAAACCAATAGTTATGAAATTTGGCACCGAGGCGTATTAGAACCTGGAGAAGTACATAAGCTTTTTTTTTATGACAAACTAGGCCTGGCGTTGACCACAATCTCATCTGATGGGAAGCGATGATGAGGTCGAAGATGTAGCACGCCTGCCTAGGAGATACCTATTCACTTTTTTCTTAAACAACCCCGCGTTGTATTTCATAGGGAACACCGACTCTGGAAGAGCATTCCACACCTCTGCCGTTCTCACCAAGAAATTGGATCGGAAACGCTTGGTGCGACTGAACGGAATATCTACAGTGAGAGGGTGCCTCTTGCATGAGCGTCTGGTGGTTACATTATAGAACGGCGATGGTTTGATCAGGTCATGCAGCTCCTGTGCACACTCGCCATAATGTATTCTGTAGAATACCGACAGGCTGGCCACTTCTCGTCGGTGAGACAAGCTCTGCAGCTTCAAATCAACCAACGAGTCATCATTGATAAGTCTCTTGGCGCGTCTTTCTATTGAATTCAGAGCTTCTAACTGATATTGAGCAGAACCATGCCAAAGATGGGAGCAATACTCCATACACGAACTAAGCTATATTTTATCATCATCGTTTCTCATCACTACGCGGGCGACACGCCGGGGTGCAGCTAGTCATCTATATTTTCCTGTTGGCAACCCTGTCGGTGTGAGTGCGTGAAAGACACCGAATAGATTAAAGCGAAGACGGGACTCGATTGGACGACATTCTTGATACGAAAAGTTTTATAACCACCATTCGGCTGATCAAACTAGTACAAATCGTGTTCAAAGTTTACTAAAGTATATTTAGTTAATTGATTCAGTAAATATATTTTGGGGTTGTTTTAATTATGGGGGCGGTTCGAAAATAGAGGGATTCTTTGAAGAGAGCCTTCCTGTAATTATTATTATCAGTCTTGGAAATAATTTAGATTTTTGTTGATTTTAGGGTTTTGAATGAAAGAAAACCCTCTTACTGGGTCATTTTATTTATTTTTATCGAGAATCTATCATCATCATCATCATCATCTCAGCCATAAGAAGTCCACTGCTGGACATAGGCCTCCTCCATGGATCGAATCGATGAAGAATCGAGAATCTATGAAGGTATCAATTAATTAGGTCACTTAGGTACAAAAAAAAACCAAGCGTCTAATGTTTTTTTAAATACAGTGCAAAATATGTGTCAATAAGTACAAAAACAAAAACACCCGACTGCATAAGGGCGATTAACGTAATGCAACTGTTACGCTTGATATAATGTTGATTGTACGTTTTTGGAAAAAGTATGTCCTAAGTCGTTGTGCATTTATTTAAATTGTTTATATAAGAAAACCGTACAATCCGTACTCAGCGATATCGATCCACATTCCTGTTGCGTACGGCACAAGAATGGAATTCGTTGCCGCCATCTCTGTTTCATCTTGGAATTTTCAAGACTAGAGTGAATAGATATCTTCTAGATCGACGAGCTCCATCCTCAGCCACACCGTCGCTTAACATCAGGCGAGTTGGTGGTCAATCGTAGATCTATAACGTATAAAAAAAACATTATATTTGTGTGAAAATAAGTACCTATTATTATTACAAAATAATAATATCCTATGTCACTTTTACAACTGGGGTGAATTTGTGACACTTCGTAGGTTGAAATCTATGAAAAGATTTAGGCTGTAGAGCGTGCCGCAAAATTTTATTATACATAAATACATTCGCCCGGAAAACAGCACTTTCATTCGACAGTGGGGTAAGAAACGACCTCTCATAGCACAAGTAAAAGATAATACTTGAAATCCGATTTGTTTTTGGATGATGTTAAAACAATCTGTTGCAAATGTGCAAGCATGATGCCGACATCAAAAAAAAAACTGTTGTAATTTAAAAATGATTTTGAAGGCTACTCCCAAAGAGAATATAACTGTACTTAGCTAGCCCTGCTGTCAATTTTAAGGCTGTACGAGTGTACAGAATCCTAGCTGAATCAGAGCTGAATTTCAGTTATATTGACATTAAAAATGCATTCTTCCGAGCAAATACTAAAAGAAAATAAACCTAAGTAGAGTATTAAGCGGTCAAGTGTATCATAAAGCGTGGTGGTTAGTGGCAAGCGCAGTCGTTACCAAACTACTACTTCTAACTACTTCGGAACTAGGGCAATGACTACTATAAACTTCTATAGCAGCATAATTTTCAGCTTGCCTTTTACCATGGTCTAAAGAGTATTGAGGTCTGCTCACGGAGCGCGCCTGAATCGAGCTTTTGACACGGGCTTGACACGAGCGTGACAGGGGCTGCGTTTAGTCCAATTTGTGTTTTTAATAGAACACGGTTTTGTCTACCTTTGATGATTAACATAAAACTTAAGCAATTTAAGAATTAACATTTTTGTATATTGGTTATTAAATTCTTGATCGCTAACGCCGCTTATGTTAGTAATAGTTGGTGTGAAACCAATTCAATCGCGATTTAAAGTCGCAGGGCCTCAAGGCTGCTATTTGAACTATCACTCGTTCACCACTCGCTGATACGATTTAGCGACTATTCTGATAAATTGTTAGTTTGATACTATGCAATAGACTAGTGATTTTTCACAATTGTCGACGATTGTCAAATAGCAGCCTTGAGGCCCAGATAATATCCTTTGGCGTAGAAAAATAGAAAAAAAAATATGTTTCTCTTCAAAAACAAAAACACATTTTTTTATACAAACATTTATAAACAGAATCAGAGAGGATAAAAACTTTTTAATCAATACATATGTCATGATTTGAATATTTGTTGTATGTGGTGTGCGGTGTTTTCAGTGTTGCGGAGTGGCAGCACTGCTATTTTCTTAATTTATATACTCTGGAGAACGGTGATCGAACAGAATGAACGCTACCCCGGATGATGGCGTGATGTTGTAATTCCGGGGAGGGGATATATCGCGGGCGGACGAGCGCGAGCGGCCCTTTCAAAAAGTAGTCGCGGCGTAACTCGGCAGTAAAAAGGCGGTCTTAGCGTCAGACCACTCAGTGCAGTGAAATAAGTGCAGTGTTATAAGTAATAATAAAGCGTCATAAAGTTCAGACAAGGAGTTTTTCTTCATACATATAACACATTACTTTGTTCTGAATAACTGACAGACTAAGTAAAGTCTAAACTGCTGGTTCTATACCTACACGTAAAACTTGGACGGTGATAAAAAAATAATTAAAATCATGGATGCGGCTAGCAAAAAACGTTTTTTTTTTAATCAAAATTGTCCATCTTGGCATTATTCCCGATTTTATAAATAGTGGTGACGTCACTTGTGTCAATTTTAGAAATGACAAGGAGATTATTAGACATAACCACTATGGCCACACCTTATGTTGCTTCTAACATACCTTTAACTGGCTGGAGCTTGTATGTGGCTAAGAAATGTATTAAAGCTCAAAATAATCCAAGGATTAATAAACGTTTAGTATCTAGGTTAAGCTTCGAGCATTAACGCAAGGTTAGGTATCTCTGGTTAATGTTTTCAGAATACAAATAAAATTATTATGACCAATATGACCATGTACATAAAGCTGAAGATCGTACGTATGAAGTCTAGCCGACTTAAGTGGGTTGATGGTATTGAGCATATTCTATGGTCAACAGGCTAGGCTTCTGACCACAGCTCTTCTGTAACGCAGACTTTCTGAAGTTGACCAATAGGATTATGGGATTGCTGTGAAATAGAGCGATTCTATTGGTTGAATCAGATTTGTACTTACATATATAACTATGTAAATCACCTTGTTAGCTTAGTAACTAAAATCACCTTTAGTAATTTTACATAAATATTGCTAAAATAAAAAATAAATATATCTGTAAGACAAAACATGGACACCTGTATATCACGTACGTATATAAGTTTTGAAGCCACCCGAGTTCAAAAGTGTTCAGATTTATATCCACCTATCTTTATATACGGTACGAATTGATAATCTCCTTTTTTGAAGTAGGTTAAAATATATATGACTGTTTTCTCATTTTTGCATGTTTTTTAATTTTCTGCGAATATTCCTAAACCTAAAACTACTTTGCTCAGTGCCATATTTCTCAAAGAAAATATATTTTCTACTTGTCATAGTAAACATAGCAATTACGATGGTCATCCTAATTCGTCACTTGCTAAGAGAACAGTCTTCAGCACAAGTTTCACATTTATTGCTAACTTATAATACTATTGTAAACCTTATGGTTTCCGAATAAGAGCGAGATTTCAGTGTTATTTACATGCTGTAAAGTACATGAGATTGGAAAGGTGTTCTGATGGCGATGTATATCAGATGTGATAATCGACAACGAAGGTGAACCGATTGACCGTCTGACCGTCGTCTCTTTTAATAGTCAGTTTAACCGTCTGTCTAAAAAAGTGAAATACTTTGATTTAATATGGGTGGTCCCATATAAAATTTATTTATTCTGCTTCTATCTCTATACAAAATTCAAGAAACACAAAATTTGATCCACGTATGACGTAGTAATCGATGTACTCGTACTTAAATAAAACATATATGCTATGAATTGATAACCTCCTCCTTTGTTGAAGTCGGTTATTCATAGCTGATGCCGATATTTAGAAAAACAAACAGATATAAAAGAAAAACAGAAAACCTATGAATATTAAAAAATGCAGTGAAACTAGTCAATTCACATATGAAAAATAATTTTCTAGTTTCTGAAACAGGTATTTCACTAGAAGTTGCTTTTCTCCTTTTAGTTCACATTTTTAGAATAAAAGCTTATTTTGAAAAAGCTGATTTATTTGTTGTATTTCTCCTATCTAAATAAACAAATTCATTTCTCAATTTTTTATAAAAATCAGGGCAAGCACCTCAAATACACTGTCTTGGAATCAGCGTATGAGTTTATCCCAATTGCTGTGGAGACAGCAGGTCTGTGGGGCACCGAGGCTAAGATGTTGTTTTTTTTTTTTTTTTTTTTTATAATATCTATCTACGATTGACCACCAACTCGCCTGATGTTAAGCGACAGTGTGGCCGAGGATGGAGCTCGTGCTGATCTAGGACAGCGCTTAAAGGAAAACTTAATTCTCATAATATAATATAATTAAATAAAATATTTGCACGCCTGCTTGCAGACTGGATACAATGTCTTAAAATAATAATAAGAACTCTTTGTATAATTGTATTCTAGCAAATAAATGACTTGATTTGATTTGATTTAAAGAGGTCGCGATCCCCGGGCAGGTAATTAGACTCGCCCAGAATATATCTCCGCTATTCAACGGGGAAATGCTTCTTGGAAAGCCTTATGGGAACTTTCAGACGAGGGAAGCGTGATGGCAGGGGGCCGCCGGTGGCTTTAATATGATAAGCAAGTTGTATGTGTGTGTTTTTGACTCTATGTTATTGATAATTTTATTTTATGTAAATGATTATTTATGTGTCATTTTTGTTATAATAATGAATAAATTTCCTGCGTTAGTATAAAAATTATATATTTCTTTTTTATACTTATATTTGTGCGAAAATCTAGATTTTACAGAACGTTTGGGTCGACTTTAATTCACAAACGTAAAATTTTGATTTTTACATCTGAAATCATGTGTTTTAATTTGCGGTTGATTTTGAGATTTTTTAATTCATCAGTTCTGAAATTGTTTGTGTCTCAATGAGTTGGGAGATTCAGTTACTATTATTTTAAAATGCAGTAAAACTGCTGTGCAGTTACGTTGCGCAGTTACTGCTATTTTAAAATCCAAACATCGATGCCCTGTCGATGTCGTCTAGACTTCTAGGTTACAAACAAATAATGAGGAAAACTTATAAATAAATGTTGTTGAGTCATTTCAGACATGTCTAGGATGCCTACTTGTAATTCAAAGCAGAAAAATGCATAAAATGGTTCGATACATTTACGTGGTGTGTTTTCTTACTATGCTTGTTTTGCTAGTTGACCACATTTTATATAAGCTGAACTACTTAAAATTGTGTTGACTTGCGTAATTTTAAACTAATACCTATCAATGTTTTCTTGTGTTTTGTGGCATCTTGAAACTACCTAATAACGGTTCCGAGAATTATTTTTCACACACAATTCACACACACACACACACACACACACACACAGGGCGTATCGCATTAATTAATTTACTTAGTATTTAAGTTTAATTTGACATTTATTTTAGGTTGCTTATTTCATAACTGTATAAATTTAATATTTATTTTAGTTTAAGTTCATATCTGGCACTCAGGCAATGTAATAAAATTTCGTTCATTTCTTTGGGAGAAGCCATAATATTGGCTCCTATACCGTTAGGAGCCTTTGGGTTCTCAATATTGAACGTGTTCTCACTTTTACTTTCTGTGTCATAAATAAATTATATTTGATTTGATTTAATCTTTACTTCAACGAATCGGTGGCGATAGAAGATGAAGATGAAGATAGTACACTTCTATATTCGGCAAAGTCGATGGAAGACCTCAGCACGATCCTGGAAGACCTCAATAGAGTTTCTCAACGGGTGGGCCTCAAGATGAACATGGACAAAACGAACGCTTAGTCGAACGCCCATGTCAATCCAACTCGGCTGGGCAGCGTTCGGGAAACTCAAAGGAGTATTTTCGTCTAATATACCTCAGTGCCTCAAGTCGAAAATTTACGACCAGTGTGTGTTACCAGTGATGACATACGACACTAAAACGTGGTCCCTACCTATGGGCCTTATAAGGAAGCTCAAGTCTCGGAGTCTCTCTACGAATCAGAAATGAAGAGATCCGTAAGCGTACAAAAGTCGCCAAAATAGCACAGCAGATTGGCAAGTTGAAGTGGTAGTGGGCACTAGCACGTAGAACTGATGGCCGATGGGGCCGAAAAGTTGTCGAATGGGGACCACGCACCGGCAAGCGCAGCGTAGGAAGACCAGTCACGAGATACACAGATGACCTCATACAAGTGACGGAAGACGCTGGATGTAAGTTGCTTTCAACCGGTCTTTATGGAAGTCCAAGAGGGAGGCCTATGTCCAGCAGTGGACTTATGATGAAATATAGCTGAGAACATTATCGATAAAATTTCTTTCAAACAAAAAAAAAAGCTAAATCAAAATCGGTCCATCCGTTTCAGAGCTACGATGGCACAGATACACATGTCAAACTTATAGCACCCCTCTTCTTGGATCGTGTTTAAAAAGGTTAATAAACGAGATGTGCGGGATGATGATAGTCTACAGTCTAAATAAGTAAATTACTATGATACCTCGCCACAACAACCACAGATTAAGCTCTAGTTCCTGCCACAACAGCGCCACAGCTTACTGCCAAGTAGCTTGCACCATAATCACGACCACTTGGAGCGACCGATGAATCCTAGGTGAACCCTTTCACTTTCACGGAACCGGCGCGGCGCCTGTCGAACCTGGTTTGTTGTTGTATGACGTCACACCTGGCTTGTGTCTGTAGAATGGAAGGACTATCGTAAGTGAACAACATTAATAGATAGATAAACTCTTTATTGTACACACCATAAAATTTACAATCAAAAGAAATTAATTAAAAACTAGTGTAACAACTGGCGGCATTATCGATAATAGCGATCTCTTCCAGGCAACCTTAAGGCAGTGAAGAACATCATCATCATGTTAGCCTCGAGAAGTCCACTGCTGGATCCCCATGGATTTCCAAAAAGACCGGTTGGAAGCGGCCTGCATCCAGTGTCTTGCACACACAAGTGAAGAACATAGTATTTGAATAATTGGTATTTGGGCAACGTCGAACGGATTCGTGCGACGAGATGAATTTTATCGCTGAATTTTATCGACCTTAATTTTTTAATAATATCTCTATCAAGTCATCATTTGATTCAAGTTTGGTTCTTTTTGCATCAAGTAATGTTCTACTTCAGAGTATATGTGTATCTCCGTATCGCTGAATTGTATCAAGCTTCATTGTTTAATCATTTCTTTATCAAATCATTATTTGATTCAAGTTTCGTCCTTTTTGCATCAAGTAATGTTCTACTTATGTGTGTTTCTCCATACGTGAATTGACCCTTAAATAACGGTCAACATAAAAATTGCGCTACAAAGTTTTAATTTAAAAGTAATGTGCAAGACAACAAGTCAACAACAACAAGTTACAAGTTTTCTTTTCACGACCTCTTAATTCAATACTCGGTGGTCCTTTCGTGTCCGCCCCCTTCATTTATTTTTGCCACCATCATAAAAGCTTTACTGCCCAAATTATAAAGTACAAAATGAGTTATTACCCTGTACCAACCATCAATTATTAAGTTTTCGTGCTAAATTGTTTTTGCCTGAAGTGGTAAAAAGCCTGAATTGTGAAAGTTACCAATAATTATATGTTACGCAAAAGATTATATCCACAGATAGCATTTAACAAGTACTTTGTACTAAGTTTGTACTTTCCGGTCTCTTATTGCCTACTTTAGACAATTAATAAAAAAATATATATATAATAACTTAAATAGCTTTGTTATACATAATAATATATTACAGATATTAAATTTAATAATAAGATTAAAGGTATAAATAAAATACGTATTACAGATAAAAAACAGAACTCAGGTCACAGTCCAAAGGCAACGTTCCCAAAAGGGTGGCGACATTGCCTCGTTGGGTAGCAATGCTAATCCGCTGACCGAGGTAAGCGCCAGCCCTTTGGTCATTTGTTCTTTCTATCAGTCGCATAGGAATTTCCTTAAAAAGCTGCCACGCACTTGGACCCCAGTTTCCACACCAAAAGACAGAAATATGTAACCATCGCCAAGAGATTCACATTTCCGCCTTTTGTTGGATTCAGCAGTTGCCGCCGCCGCTCCTGCAACCTTGCAAGTAGAGGTTATGTGGGACGCCGCTAGCGTGTCAACGCAAGTGGCATCCCAAGCTAGAGGCCTTCCAAGGCTCCATGGAATTAATGTAATTCCATCAGGTCTCTTACCATCGCCACGAGCGATACCGTTTGGATACTTAAATAGCTTGAAAAGTTCAGTAGAGGTATTCAGAACTCATTCTGATTTGATTTGGAATCTATATCTCCATCTCTGTCGTTTCCATAGAGAATGACAGAGACGGAGATATAGATTCCGAATCCGAATGAGTTTTGAATACACATGTCACAAAGTGTGGTTCCCATGACACTAAAGTAAAACCGCGGAACATAAATACAAACATCTTCCAGTCGGTCAAGTGATTTTATATAATATGTAATATGTATAGAGTCTTCAGTCATAAAGTTTACATAATGTCAATAAAAATATAACAAGCCGAATAACCCAGATTTGCCTGAAACAATAGGTTTAATAGCCGCTTGTTTTATTTTATATCTTGAATGGGTGTGTGATGACTGTAATTATCAGATTTTGACACGAGTGCGTATCTTGTAACCTACGGAATGAGAGCAAGTTAGAAATGTAGATCGAGATAGAACAAGTTTACATGTAATCGTGTACCCATATCATCATCATCATCGTCATCATCAATCAATCAATTAATAACATGTTATTGACACCACACAAGTAATAAAATAACAAAATACACTCAAAAGAATGGTACAAAGGGCGGTCTAAAGGTAAAGGGTATCATCATCATCATCATCATCATCACCATCATCACCACCACCACCATCACCACCACTACCATCATTATCACCATTATCATCATCATCATCATCAACCATTGTCGACCCACTGCTGAGTATAGGTCTCTTCTTTTTACCCTTTCCAGTCCTGCGCTGTCTCATCAAGTCAAGTGTCAAGTCTCATCCACTGTTTTCCAACTACCTGGTCGATATCATCTGACCAACGAGCAGGAGGTCTCTGGTACTCACTTTCCGTTTCGCGGCCTCCTTCTGTGACTGCTTTAGTCCACCGTCTTGCCTTCTGATCAAGGGTCCTGCCCATCACCATGAGACTTGTGATCCGTCTACGTCTTGGGCCTTCGACGAATTTCTACATTATTTTGCTACACGGTCCACAAGAGAGATACTCAACATGGCCCTTTCCATTGCCCTTTGTGCCACTTGGATCTTACGCAAGATCTTATCTTGTGTACCCATATATTTATAAATAAAATAAAAACAAAATAAACCACTGTTTATTAACGATCACCTGTCAAATTTCGTTTACGTAGTTCTGATAGACTCTCAATAAATTTATATATATATATATATATTATTTTTTTTTTAATAAAATGGCTGTGACGTACGGACAGACGGTGTGAATTTATTTATTTTTGTTATGAACTTAAATTTTTTGTGTTTCCAGGATTGATTTAATAGTATAGGATATACCATGGTAGTAAAAATTACAAGTATTGATGAGTTCAATGACCTCTGTAAATAGGTACTCAGTATTGATTAATTATTGATTGATTAATTATTTAGTGACTGGTCTTGTGGCTCAGTTGGTAGTGTGCTGAACTGAAAGGTCGTGGGTTCAATCCCCACCCAGGGCAAACATTTGTGTGATGAGCATGGATGTTTGTTCTGTGTCTGGGTGTTTCTATGTATCATATGTATATATATACAAAAAAAGTATATATATATTCTATAAGCCATCTAGTTCCATAATACAAGCTTTGCTTAGTTTGGGCTAGATGGTGTTGTGTGAAATGTCCACAAATATTTATTATTATTATCTCATTTATTTATATACAATCTTAATTCTAAATTTTTTACAACACATATATAAACTTATAAAAAAATAAACATAAATATTGTAAAAAACTTAAAACTAGGGTGCCGCTGGCAGCGAGGCGGGGCTCAAGCTGCCGGTGGTAGGAGCTACAGAGAGAGGAACCTCCTGACAATGCGTGCCGTGTCCAGGATGACTGCCTTCTGTATCAGACCCTTGACCCAACCGTCGAGCGAGAGCTTCTGGAGATGTTGGAGGCTCTTCTGGAGGCTCTTCGCTATTATTATTATTATTGCATAGAGCGTGTTGAATTTTTTTTTAAGAATCATTTATCTGTTGGATATTAAGTAGACTTCAACCAAAAAATAAAGGTTCAAACAAGATAATAAAAAGACAAATATTAAAATAAATGACGTCACAATTATTTGTTAAAGTACCTACATCAATTAAACAAAACTGGTTCATGCGTTTTAAAATAACATCCGTAAACAAGTATCTATATTAAAAGAAAACCAATATATCCGACTGCAGACAAGCAGTTGTTGCAGCTAACATGCAATAATAAATATAATATAATAAATATAAATAAATATAGCATTAGATTAAGTAAATTAATATATTTACTTACAATATACCTAATACAAAAATACTTTATTGACACCGTAATAAGATAACAATAAGTACATGATTAGGGCGTAAGAAAGGCACAAAAGGCGACCTTATCGCTGATAGCGATCTCTTCCAGACAACCTTTAGATGATATAAGAGGCATATATAAGTAAACGCTTACGATATCGTGATTTTACAAACTACAAAAACCTCTTTTCTGCAGTCGGGTATTTTGTATTTCTTTTTATAGATACTTGTTTATTTTTTCATGTACTTTACCCTAGTAAAAATATCAGTAGTGCCATAGGAACAGCGTTTATCTAATTTAACTCTAATAAAAACGCAAGCGCATAAAACAAAAAGGCGTTATCAATCGTTAATCATGCTATAGAGCACTTTCACTGCTCGTCGAATAGGAACACTGCAGTTAGGGATGGGAAAAGGTTTATCGATGTTTTGTCTGAAATTATTGATAAATCCATTTCGTAAATATCGGTAAGAATGATAAATCAATGTATTCAATTTAACGCGTATATGTGACATTGCTACATCTGTAATGAAATATGTTGGTAAATCTGTGATTATGTCACGTAGGAGCAACAAATGTATCATAGGTACGCATATACATAAGTATTCTATCGGCTATCTGAGCCCATCTTTACTTAGTTTAGAGCTAAGTGACGCTGTGTGAAAATGTCCACCAATATTTATTTATCCAATATTATAAATATTGGATATATCTTTAATATTATTTCATATATATATAGTGTCTTAATATTTTCAAGGCGAGAGTGAATGTACAATATTTTCTTGATAAACGTGTTCCATTGTTAGCCACACCGTAGCTTACCATCAGGGAAGTTGGTGGTCAACGTTGATTTATTTTGCATAAAAAAGATAAAAAAAAAACAACTTAAAACTGACACATGAACAAGCAGTTTTTTGGTATGTTTATAGATAAATCTCAGTCATAAGTAGAGTTTCCGTGTTTTATCGATATTATCTGAATCTAACGTTACTGGGGCAAAAGTCCCATCACTATAACCGTGGTTTCCGGCCTCAGCCACATATCATCTGCTACCGAATTATGCAACCTTCCCACTGATGTAATACCCACCGCTCGTTTTATTAAGTGAATGCTATATTTATTAATAACTGTACATTCGTATCAAGAGCGAGGTCTTGTTTGTTTATACAATGGAGTATTTGAACAGTTGCGGGGTATACTTTGTAGTGTTTTCTTATGGATTTTAATATTAATTTTAGGTTAGAATCTTACTTTTAAATTTATTGTGTTACAAGAGTATTTATAAATTTTAATAATTTGTTTTCAATTTGTTGCAGGTAAAGGACTGAATTATACAGAAGGACAGTTCAAGAATACATAAATAAGTAATTGTAGGTACATTTACAATTATACAGTTGTTCGGGTATCTTGGACTAAACCGAAAAGAGATATTTGTACTCTATAAACATTTAAGGGTTCGTTATTTTAACTACAAGGAACCCTTATAAATTCGCCATGTCTGTTCGTTTGTCTGTCTGTCTATCCGTATTTCACAGCCATTTTTCTCAGAGACTATCAGCCCCACATATACCAAATTTGACAGGTAGTGTTCTGTGAACCGCTAAAAACGTCGCCGCCGTTTCGAAAATTAAAAAAAAAGTGAAAATAGGAGTGGCTATCCATACATATAAAGAAGGCATGAACATATTTATCAAGCGTAACCTGCATAGATGTAATTAAATTAATTACATCTATGGTAACCTGTGTTTCTGTGTTGGAAGTTTCCGGCAGCCTAGTGGTGAGACCGTCTGACTTGCGATCCGCAGGTCCTGGGTTCGAATCCCACGGCACGCACCTCTGTCTTTTCGAAGTTATGTGCGTATTGTTGATTGCCGCCAACTTCAAACGGTGAAGGAAAACATCGTGAGGAAACTTACATGTCTGACAGTTCTCAATGATCTTGAAGATGTGTGAAGTCTGCCAACCCGCACTTGGCCAGACTATGGCCTAACCCTTCTCACAATAAGAAGATGGCCCGTTCCCAGCAGTGGGACAGTTTGTACAAACAGGGCTGATAAAAAAAAACCTGTGTTGGGTATCGTTGAATAGGTCTTTTAAAATAAGACTATAAGTTTTATTTGTCTCAAATGTGATGTGTGCGATATATAGCCCGCTAAAGATGTAGAGATTGTGTCTCTTCCTGCATTTCTAAACTTTTAGATCTAGAAATTCATAACATAGTAGAAGACCATTTTGATATGGTCTTCTTTACTTCACTTATTTATCAATAAATATATTTTGAACACTGATTAAAACTTAAGTCAATCTAGTATCTCAATACTAGATTGACTTAAGCTTTATTCAATGACCTTTTTGCAATATAGTCTAAGCAAATAATACTCCCCAAATGGTTTTCTATAAATTACAGTATTAGCTACGAATCCCTACTACATGCGTGTCTCAACACGGTCTTGGCCGTTACTAATTACTATGGGTACTACTAAAAATTCGCGAAAGAAATCATCTGTGTCATAAATATTGTATGGGGTCAACGAACGATTTCTATCGAACAGCTGTTATTTTGTTTGCGAATTTTGAGTAGTATCCCTAAGTACAATGACCTTTTTCCAGTTTATTACAAGATATCTCAATAAATCTTTATTGAATTATTGAAAATTCTTTGTGTACTTGAGACTATGTACATGAAATGGGGGGGGGGAATTAAAAATAATAAATGTTCGCAAATTTTGTATGAAATTTGTTTATCATATCTTATCTTATCTTATCTTATCACAGCGGGGACAAACAAACTGGTCGGCGACACTTCGGATCTTTTGTGTACACCCCTAGACCCTACCACACCCTTAGCGAAAAATGTACTCGATTAAATCGAATACGCCGTGCAAAGGGGTATGTCTGTAGTCCCCCGGCCTAGGATAAGCTATTCCGAGGATGCTCATCCTTTTACCAGCAAGGACATCACAGTCACATAATATGAAATTTGTTTAGTTTAAAAAAAAGCCGTGGGATAAGATTAATGTTTATATTTAATTTTAGTGGTATAAATTAAAAACACAATGGTTATTATGAAACCAATCAAACGAATCGCTGTGAGAGATAACACATGAGTTTTTATCGACACGTATTCTGATTCTAGCGATAAAAATTAAAGATTGAGGCATCGGTATCGCTCGGAAATACCTATCCTAAGATATATCCTTTAAGATTCGAATACAATAAAAGGTTAAACTTAGAAAAAATCGAAAATAGCAAAAATCTGCAGGAATCAAAGGGTTGACAATAGCTAAATAGTAGTCATTTGGTGGTCAATAAATTAGATTAGTTTGAAAAACTGACAACCGACATCAAAATACGTGATTTCGTTTTCAATTTAAAAACCTAAACCAATTTTGATAACATTTATATGGGACCAATCTGAGAGTATCCTTTGAAGTAAAACAAAGAATTTGTCAAACAATTTTAGAATTTCGAATCCAATTTCATTTCATAACTTAATGATGGAGCTATGCGGTAACAACACATAAAAAATACAATTGAATCGAGAACCGCCTTCTTTTTCTAAGTCGGTTAAAAAGAGGTTATCTGGAAAATTTTCCTCGAATTTTGGATGTTGAAGGACACTGTAGAAAAAATTGTTTTTTTTTTTCGAAAATATACTTACGCTTGACCGCCAACATGCCTGTTTTTATCAGCCCTGTTTGTACAAACTGTCCCACTGCTGGGAACGGGCCATCTTCTCATTGTGAGAAGGGTTAGGCCATAGTCTGCCACGCTGGCCAAGTGCGGGTTGGCAGACTTCACACATCTTCAAGATCGTTGAGAACTCTCAGACATGTAGGTTTCCTCACGATGTTTTCCTTCACCGAACTTGCCTTTGCGGTCGGTGAAGGAACTTATTTACTCACGATTTGAAAATACATAGACATAGACATATTTATGGGAGACACATAACATCAAGTAAATATTAAGCAACAAAAACAAAAAAGAAACGTTACAGTATACAAGAATTATGTGTCCGCCACAATCCGGTCCCAACTCGGCATACTGCTGGCTGTGAACAGCCGGCGCTGGTCTTCCGCTGGAACCGACGGTGACGTCACAGTAACACGTAAGCAAGTAAATTTCAACAAAAAACAACAAATACATCTGAAAAGCAAATAATGAACCAAAATAATTAAGAATAAAATAAATACAGTGAAGAAGATACTCGTAATTACAGAGATTAAAATTTTGGCGACAATATGTAACAAAAACAACTATCTATATTGCGCTGGTGTCTACTACTAGAATACCTAGGTTAAGTATATCTATCGGGAAAACCAAATTCCACGGCTTAGAACCTTGGTACAATATAAGTGGAACCAAAGCGCTTTGTTCGGATTTTTGGATTATCAACGATGTTGCTTTACTTTAGGAATTAATTTTACTAGTTGTTCATTGAAGTTATTTTGTTTGGTACAAATACAAATACAAATACAAATCATTTATTGATAACACCATTGTTACAAGTCATATGCGCTGATAATAATAAATTATGAAGTAATTATAATAATTAATTATAATATTCAAATTTATAAATAATAATTAAAAATAAAATCTAAATTGTATAAAATTGTATATAAAAAGATAATAATAATAAGTCAATAAATAATATTTAATCACAGATGTTAATGAATAAATATTTAATAGTCTGGCAATTTCAGGAAGTCATCTATGTCATAGAATTGGCGTTCCATCAACCATAGTTTAAGTTTCCGTTTAAAACTTGCGGTGGAAGCTGCATCCCGTACGGCAGAAGGTACACGATTATAGATCGCGGGCCCTCCAACGAAGACTGACCTCTCAGACTTCACCAGCCGATGAGTCGGTGTCACGAGCTGGTCCTTTTTAATGTTGCTCCTTAAGTTAAAGGTCGGACACACGCCCCTTTGTCGGAAGGACTCCAGGTTGGTGTGTACAAATGTCGCAATTTGGTAGATATGGAGACCGCCTTGTGACATTATCTTCTGTCTAAATAGGTATTATTTTACTTTTTTTTAAAAGGGCAAGTGCCTCTATTAACTACAACAAAACAATATACAAACTCAACTACTACACAAAAAGCATATCGATTACCCCAGACCGATAAAGGTCTAAAGACAATCAAAATGCTCAAACCCACTACCAGTTGGCAGCGTACCCAGCATGCTCCGACGTTGAATGGCAATGCTTATGCGTTGGGCCAGATTTTTCCAGCATTTTTTTGGGTGTCAATCAAATCAACATTTTTTTTAATTTCTTACTTGAAAGGATTCTCAATGTGGCTGATTTCGTAGCGCTTCCTTTTATACCAGAGATCTGCTCGTTTCATAACTTAGTATCAAAAAGCCACCAGGAAATGCAGACGGTATCAATATAATGACGCAAATATTATCTCTTAACAATGGCGAATGAATATTGTAATATGCAGTCTCTATGGGCATCGCATAATTCACAATAAAAAATGAGTCATACAGTATTGTTCATGCGCATGCGCCGGTCATGGTCAAATATGGTTGCCAAGGACAAGATGACTACATCAAGTGCTTTGGGAAATTGGATTTGCGTTTCATTTGTTTAGCCGTCATGTGAAGATGGCAGGTAAGGCGCTGTCTCAGGTGGGCGATGGAAAGCGATAAATATTGCGATGCTCTGCGTAAAAAGATGAAACTAATTGACTGGAGACAACTTCAGCACAATACGGACGCTCGATCATATAATATAATTGGCTAAGTGCGGGCCACGGGCATTGTAGGGTTCCCTAGTTGCACTTCACTATATGCGGACTTATATTAGAGCTATTTGTTTGATACAAGGAACATTATCGAATGATTTTGCAATTTAAATGTAATTTTGCAATTTTGTAATTTTTTTTGTAATTTGCATACTCAAATACATTTTATGAGTAAGTGGTATATAACTTGTTAAGTCTGCTAAGCTGTTTTGTTTTCGTTTTAATTTCATTATATTATTGTATGCTACAAGCATGTTTTTTTTCACATCTCCAAAGCCAACCGTTTAAGGTATGGGGAAACTTGACTATAACCAAAATTGTCGTTTTAAAAATAAATATTTCGCAAACGGGCCCCTAAATTGAAAAATGGTTTTCGTAAGCCTTCAATATTTTATTACCTATCCAACGATACCTCACCTGATGGAGTAAACAAGAAAAAAAAACCCCACGTTATGTGTAGGGGAGGTACCTTAACAAGGGCATCACCAGCCCATGGCCCAGGGGGGGGGGGGGGGCAAGTTAATATTATGGAGGATGAGAAAAATATGAATTGTAGGTACAGGTACAATTGCACGGCCTTAGGACTTTGGTTGCTTTGCAGTTGGCTACTTAATCTCTAGGGGGGGGGGGGGGGCAGCTGCCCCTCTGCCCCCCCTTGACGCCCTTGTACCTTAACAAAAATTTTTTCAAGATTTTACTTACCATTTTGTTTGAGTGATAAATTATGTAAATAATAACTAAATAAAAAAAAAACATACTAAATTACAACTTTCTAGTACTAATAGTCTTTGAGCTAACCTGCGTACAGACTATTAGTACTAGTATTAGTAGTAGTGGTGAAAGGTGTTGTATAAGGGTTCGAATTGAAACTAAACAAATTTTAACGGGTTTAAATTTAAATCCGTTAATTTCAATGAGGAATAATCGTGAAAACCTTAGTAAATATCATAAGGGTCCATAGTTGAGTTTTCGGAACCCTAAAAAGGCCAAGCCATAGCTAATACTATAACCTAAAAAAAGATTACAAAAACGTAGTTGGTGGTGGACTATCTAAGTGCCCTTTGTACCATAAAAGTTCATATCAAGTTTGCCTGTACAGGGTTATCGCCTTTTGGCTTAGTACCTTGCCCTGTACCTGTACCAATCCGAAAGGAGGTCATTATGAACAACTTTTACCATGGACACGGAATCTGTAACCGCAAAACAGACGTTTTATAGAAAGGTTCGTTGACCCGTGCAAAATGTACCTATGGAATAATTATTAGCGAATTTAGAGTTGTGCCGATACAAGAAATTGGTTTTGATAACAAGTGGAAAAAAACAAAAGAAAATTAATGACTTTTCTGACCGACTTCATAAAAGACTGTTTGTTACCGCATAACTGCGTTATTTATAAACTGATTTGATTATTTATTTGTTTGAAAGGATATTTTTATTTTGAACCAACGGGTTACTCACGTCTATTTTTGACCCGAATTATCCAACTATAGTTTCAACCGCATACAGCGGTCTTTTTCAAAAGGAGCAGCGCAGACGTCAAACAAAAATGTGTAGCAACCACGTTAGTTTTCACAATGAAAGGATACTCTTTCAGATTGGTATCATAGAAATTTCATCAGAATCGGTTCAATAATTTGGTAACAAAATGGCGCATTTCGAAGCGTTAGTTCGCGGTCGGTCAACTTCGTGATCAGTCGGTTGTTTCAGTTTTTTTGAATTATAATATTTACGTTTTTTATTTATAGCTTTTTTATTTTATTTTTGGGCATCAAAGGACCGCAGAGCCACGTTTTTTTCACGAACCTGATAACTGAACCCGCTGAGACAGACAGACAGACATAAACCAGGAGCCTGAACATAAATCGGTCTTCGGATGGAAGACGACGGTCTAGTCTAGTAAAGCCTATAGTCACGCTTTGGCGAATCCAATAGTAAATGGACACAGCTGGTGGCAAACCCCCGCTGTTTTGCACTACTCCAAAAAACGAGTATGAAAGCCAAATAAAAACCAATAGCTCTCGTTTTCATTCTATTGTGTTGAGTTGCCAATACAAAAAAGTAATCTTTTATTAACGAGATCACGAAAACAAACGAAGAAATCGCCGTATTGTTCCAATGTTGCCAGCTTTTTTTGGCTGATAACAATGGCAACTTGGTACCTTCTTATTGCCAATTATTATTATCATTATATAAAAGTGTTGAAAATCACATAAACACGTAAAATATAGAAAACTTACTAGTTACAGTGTTTTCCTGAAGAAATACCAAGATAAATTGAGGTTAAAACGAAAGAAGTGTAAACACAGTGACAAGCACAACACTGAGGAACTGTTTTGATACACCAAAAAAATACAGCATTATACACGGTATCAAAGCATTAAACACGGTAAAAAGTGGTCAATCACTCGTTATTTACATCATAGCAACATTATACCGTTGAAGAAACTGACAATGGATTTTACTGTTTTCACATGAGAAAAATAATAAAGGTAACTCAACATCACCACGTTACTAGAAAAATTCAGGTAGAAAATAAAATTTGTCAAACATATCAACAGTTGCTTATTTTTGTCATTAAGTAGTATGAACAAATAGCTCAGTTGAAACAAGGCCGGCTGAAGTGAAATTCTAGGAAAGGTGCCAAGCTCGATCCCCAGCCAACTGTGTTCTTTTTGCAGTGAATTTCTGCATACATTTTTTTTTTTGTTTCATATAAAGGAACTCTAACGAAATAAGCTTACACTACAATATAAAAGAAATTGAAGTTATTCCATTAAGAGTGTACATACAGATACACAGGCACTACATTGTTTTACACTATTTTTGTGTTCAGAATCTAAAAACTAATTTCTTTTCTGCCAAAGTTATGAATAACATGTCCAAAGTAGCACGCACACCTCCACAACGACCACTGAGTGAAGCGGTCTCATATAACGACTTATACTACAGCCCTTCTACAGCATCAAACACCCCAGACTCTGACTTAAAATCATCACACTTCTATACAACCAATAAAGATAAGAAGAGAAAGTTGTGCGATTCTGAAAGCGATAATGTCATGTCTCAACATTTTGAAACAATGTTCAATAACATACAGAGTCTATTTCTGGACTTCAAAGCGGAACAAAAACAAGCTTCAGAAAAAATATATAATGAATTCAGTCAACTTAAGCAACAAAACGAGCAAATCATATTGTCCAATGCTGAAATTAAAGAGACTGTAACGACTATAGTAACTGAGCAGAACCATCTGAAGACCCGAGTCGATAGTTTAGAGAAAGATCAACAAAATATAAATCAAAACATAAGTAAACTGGACATGCAAGTGGAACTTCTACAAAGAAAAATAAACGAGTCCACCATCGAAATCAGAAATATAACAACTGAAAATATGGAACAGTCACATGCTGTAGTAAAAAAGATACATGACGTGTTAAATGTAGCCTACTGCACCCAAGACGTGAAAACAACGTACCACTTATCATCTAAGCGTGGTCTGTCAAATGCAATGGTAGTGGAGTTCAATTCAGTAGAGAAAAAAACTTCCATACTGAAAGCATTTAAAGCGTACAATATGGCAAATAGAGAAAATAAATTTAATACGCTTACTATTGGTATTGAAGGAGATAAAAAGCCCATTTATATCAATGAATTACTCACCAAAAAAGCTAAACGCCTACATTACTTAGCACGTGAATCTGTCAAGGACAGTCATTATAAATATTGCTGGACGGCAAATGGCAAAATTTTTATCAGAAAAGATGATGGCCAGCCAGCAGTACAAATCACATCAGCTGAACAATTAAAAGAACTAAAGGAATCAGAATTTCGAGCAGATTGACTATTTACTGAGACAATCTACTATACTAGTAATATTAGTTATATTGATTTCGGCATACAACTATATATTTACCCATTGAGTTTCTCTTGTTGTAATTTTTTAGTTATAATATACATGTATATGCCATTAGATAATTATATAAACCAGTTCCCTCATAGACCTGGCGTAAACAAGACGGATAATACATTCGCACAAGGATACAAGCTTACATACAAATCTCACAAAACACAGCCACATACAGTTAATTTACTCATCTTCGCTTACACACATGTACACACTGTCACACATATCCATGTAAAAACAAGCTCACACATACACGCACATTATATTAAACATAAATGCACACTCAGGCGATTCTATAAGAAAAATCAGAAGATACAGTCACAACGAAACATTAAAAAATATGAACTTATGACATTCTACTGTTGCACTTTACGAGTACGCTCAATGTTAACTACAAATTATATAGTAATATGTGGATGCTTATCCCACATAAAGAAACAACATTGTTCTTATGAGCCGGATTAATGAAATCTCGTCAGACATTGAGTCCATCAGTGTCGCTAATTTATATACATTGAACAACCCGGAAGAGTGCAACACATATCTAAAATCCAATCAAGCGAATAATCTCTCAGTCATTAGTATGAATATTAGGAGTATTAACTGCAATATTGACAAATTTGAAGTACTTTTATCTGATTTCAAGCTAAAATTTGATATAATCGTACTCACAGAATGTTGGCTTCTAAACATTAACTCTCCCCCTAATCTTTCTGGCTATGATACACATTACACTAAAAATGTCTGCAATCGAAGTGACGGTGTGGTGGTATATATTAATAACGCGCTCAAAAACATTTCTGTATACGAACCAAACAATATGAGAGATGCGAGCTGTTTGGTAGTAAAGCAAGGAGATGCCTATAACCTAGTGGCAATATATCGCCCACCATCTTATAAAAATCCTACAAATTTCCTTAACACACTGGACACTCTCTTATCTGAAACTAAAAGTACTCCCCATTTGGTGCTAGTAGGTGACATCAACATCAATATTATTAGAGATAACATCGACGAGTATGGCTCAGATTACCTTACTTTACTAGCTTCGCATGGCATACTGCCAGGATACGTACATCCTACTAGAGAAACCTCATGCCTGGATCACTGCATGCTAAAATCCACCTATACACCCACTGTCATTCTGCTTCCCAGTCTAATAACTGATCACTGTCCAGTACTGCTTCAGTTAAATAGTAGGTCTGAATTGAAAACACTCTCGGTAAAAACATATAAAAAATGTAATTTTGAAGCAGTAACGGCAGAGTTAAGTGAAATGGACTGGCAAAAGTGTTTGGACTTTTCTGACTTGAACAGTGCGACAAACATGTTTATAAATACCTTGTCATCAGTAGTAACCAAAAACACTATCATAAAAAAACTTCCGAGGTCAAAAAACAACATTAAACCATGGGTTACTCCAGGACTACTTAGAAGTATACGAAAACGAGATAAGTTACACCTAAAATGTAAAAAAGAACCTAATAATATGGAAATAAGAGATATATACATAAAATACCGAAACAAATGTAATAATCTAATAAAAGAATTGAAAAGAATACACGATAGATCAGAAATTAAAAAATGCGGTAAAGACAGCAAGAAAACTTGGAAAAATATAAAACGAATCTGTAACTTTTCTAAAAAATCAAACCCCGTGGATCAATTACTTATGTTAGACCACAGTAGGAAAGCTTCGCTTAACAAAATTAATAATTATTTTGTGAACGTAGGCTCAAATCTGGCAAACGACATACTGAAAGAGCTAAATACCTCGGAGAACTCACTGGCTTCAGATATATTATCGAAAAATAAAATATCAGAATCCTTTTGTCTTTTACCTACGAATGAAACAGAAGTCTGTTCCATAATAAAGTCTTTAAAGACTGATTCAGCCCCCGGATGGGATGGTATCTCGACAAAAGTTATAAAAGAAGCCCTGCCGTATATACTTGAGCCGATTACTCAAATATGCCAAGCTAGTATGGATAGGGGATTGGTCCCGAAAGCTCTCAAAAAATCCATTATCAGTCCGATTCACAAAGATGGAGACGGGAACAAAATGTCAAATTACAGACCAATATCTTTGCTACCCACGCTATCAAAGATACTGGAAAAACTCATAAATAAGCGCCTTCGCCATTATCTAGAATCCAAACAGCTTCTCTCTAAAAACCAATTTGGTTTTAGGGCAGGCGTTTCCACAGAAGATGCAGTCGGCATGCTAACTCAGCAACTAATATTACAAATGGACAGGAGCAGTAAAACAGTGGCTGTGTTTCTAGATTTGGCGAAGGCGTTTGATACAGTGTCCATTCCCATCCTCCTTGCCAAACTGGAATCAAATGGCATTAGAGGCATTCCGTTGCAGTGGTTTGCTAGTTACCTGTCTGATAGGACACAAATGGTCAAAATAGAAGGTAATGCTAGTGACGAGGCTTACGTCAAGTTTGGTGTGCCACAGGGCAGCATTCTTGGCCCTACCTTATTTTTACTCTATATCGACGAATTGTGTAATCTATCCATTGAAGGAGGAAAAGTATTTACTTACGCTGATGACACAGCACTGGTTTTCGAGGCTAACACTTGGAATAACGTTCAAGCCATGGCTAATAAAGGCCTCTGCAAAGTAGCAATTTGGCTCAAAAATAACTTGCTAACCTTAAACGTCACAAAAACAAAATATATGACCTTCACCATGACAACAAAGACGCAACCAAAATCCCCCCTCACTTTAACAATCCATAACACTAAGTGCAGGAATTGCCTACAATGCTCTTGTGTTCCTCTTGAACATACTAATTGTATTAAATACTTAGGAATACTTCTCGATAAACATCTTCGATGGGAAGAACACATAAAAATGCTTTCAGGAAGAATAAGAAAGTTGATCTACTCATTCAAAAAATTGCGACAAGTCCTGTCTCCAGACATACTACACACAGTTTATTACACTTTGGCACAATCAGTTATTGGCTACTGTATCTCTGTTTGGGGCGCAGCTGCCAGTACTCACTTGCTTCCCTTAGAAATAGCACAAAGAGCACTACTTAAGGTCATGAATTTCAAGCCAAGACGATATTCAACAGTTTTTCTCTATCAGGAGGCAAAAGTACTGACAGTTAGACAACTATTCATAAAACTTCTTTTATTAAGAACACATTCAAAGGTTAGCGAGGCACAATTAGAAATGACGAACAAAAGAAGACATGATCTTGTTTTTAATAGCATACAGTCTCGTACAATGTATTTAAAAAAGTCCTTCATAGGATTAGGACCTATGCTATACAATCGAGTCAGCAAACATAAACCGATCCTGAAACTAAACCGTAATGATTGCAGTAAAACTCTAGTTGATTATCTACTCCAACTTGATTACGTAACTACTGAATCACTTCTAAAAATAGTAAAATAACTAACTCCACGTGGAGTTGATGAAAAATATTTTTCCAGGTTCACAGCTATGTCTGTAACAACATAACAATCCATTTTAGCTGTTTTTGGTCGTGTAGGGGTAACAAATAGACAGATAGACAAACGGAGTCGCTTTCTCTTATAAAACATTATCTGTAAAGATCACTGAGATAAATAGCTTAGCAGAATAATAAACAAAAATACTCATGACTGTTGGACACATCTTGAAGTCATCTTGAAGTTATCTATTTTTACTGATTTTTCGCGCTGCATAAATACTACAACAAACAAGACACTACACGTACACGCACACACCGAACAGACATACACAAGCATAAGCGTCTTAAGCGAATTGTATCATCTATTTAAAATGTTTTATCTACTAAGTAACACTGTTAAAAAGGTTTATTTTTTATTACTTATTTTTATAAGAAAATTAGTCGCACTTGTATTTGTCATTTTATAGTTGTTTTTAATTCTTATTTTTTCTTATTTCTCTGAATTGTTTTTAGAATACGGACCACTTATTACTTTATGTCCTCAGTGATGAACCGCTGTAACCTCAGGACACAGGTTTTGCCTAGTCTGGGGTGCAGAGATCCAACTTGGGTACATATGTTAACTGCCCAAACCGCATAGCCTAACTATACGCATGTGTACCGCTGCAAAATTGTAATTTGAGAAATAATTTGAGAAATAATTTGAGAATAAAGCATTATTATTATTATTTGGTTTGGTTCTACAAAACGGTTTGTAGGATATATTGTATTGTATAGTGTTGCTAATTTTATTTTAAGCATCATCATCTCAGCCTCAATAGTCCACTACTGAATATAGGCCATCGATTTACAAAAATACGTATTAGTCTAGTAGAAAGTAGTAGTAGTAGATGGGGCCGAAAGGTTCTCGAGTGGAGACCACGTACCGGCAAGCGCAGCGTAGGAAGACCAGCCACGAGATGGACAGATGACCTCATACAAGTGGCGGGAAGACGCTTCCAATCGGTCATTTTGGAAATCCATGGGGGAGGCCTATGTCCAGCAGTGGACTTCTTATGGCTGAGATGATGATGATGGGTCTAGTAGATAAAAATGAATCTATTTGTATGAAGCAGATCACAGTATTTGCAACTGGGGGGATTCTTTGAAATTATGATAGGAAAATAACTAAAAATCATAGATCAACAATAATCCCCGATTTATAGACTAGCTACGTTCCGCGGTTTCACTCGCGTAGTTATGAAAAACGGTGATGATTATGATGATGATAAGTAGCTTATGTCCGTCTCCAGGTCGAAAGCTATCTCTATACTAATTTTCATAACGATCGGTTCAGCCGTTTGAGCGTGTAGAGGTAACAAAATTAGCTTCTATAATATCATTATGAAATTGTGTCAAATGTATTCCAAAACACCAGTACATTAATTTAAATATCAATATACTTAGTTGTCTTTTATGTTGTCACAAATCTTATTTTTACTAGACTATATGAGTTATGACACTGGTATTATAGGATTCTCAGAGCCTCTTGCATCAGATTCAGAGATGATGAGATGTTTCCCACAACCATCTTCATCAAGACATCTGCATAGCCTTAAGTATTATAACCCACGTATTATTGCGACCACTCAACAATTATCCATGTTAATCACTTAAATGTTTGTCCTGGTCATCATCATCATCATCTCAGCCATAAGAAGTCCACTGCTGCACATAGGCCTCACCTATGGATTTCCTAAAAGGCCGATTGGAAGCGGCTTGCATTCAGCGTCATTCTGCTACTTGTATGAGGTCATCTGTCCATCTCGTAGCTGGTCTTCCTACGCTGTGCTTACTGGTGCGTGGTCTTCACTCGAGAACTTTTCGGCCCTATCGTCCATCATTTCTACGTGCACATTGCACGTAGAAATGCACTGCACAAATGCACAATGTATAGCACTAGCCACTGTCACTTCAACTTGCTAATCCGTTATGTCTATGTCAGTGATTTTCGTACGTCTACGGATCTCTTTATTTCTGATTCGAGAGAGAGAGATTTCTCGCAGAGAGCCACCCACAACCCACAACCTACAGCTTAGGAGTCAAAACTATATAACTAGATATGAGATACAAAAAACAAATAATACAGATGGAGAATCAGTTCTAATAACTTTTTAATTGTTATAGTAGTTTTAATCATCGTTAAAAACTGTGGCTGATTGGCATCACCACCTTGACCGACTAGTGCCGGCAATTTTCTCGTTAACCCATCGATAAGTTTCCCATTACACACAATCAAGTTTTTTGCCGCCTCATCGAACCATTGTTGTGCTCACGCGCAGCTTTTTGCGACGGTCACTGACCTACCCGAAACTTGTAACCATCTTGTAACTAATATTGCACTCATAAAAATTCTTGAGTATTTTTGTATTATTTTTATCGTAAATTTAATGATTAATTATAATTATTTTTTACGATATAACTAAACAAAATAATGAATGTGACAAAAATATTTTTTGTGGAAGATGGAGATTGTTGAGACTGGAACTACTTGTCGGAATGTGCTAAGGTTGTAGCGTGTTTATGCTATATTTTAGTCACTGTAAGCACCTTTTCATTGCATTAATAAAAGCTTGTGTTTGTAAGGTATAAATCACAGGCTTAAAGATAATATATTTAATGAATTCTTGGTGTCTACTAACAAGTTTTATATTTATGTTATTTCCGATACTGAAAAATGTTATTGGAGTTATAAAATAAATATAACATAGGTAACTTTATTATGGAAATACGTAACTCGATTTACAGTACTTTTTTCCAGAAATCCGAGAAAAAGCCGCGGTCAAGGAAGGAAGGCATTCATAAGGAAGAAGGCATTTAAGATTATCGACACTTCCCTAGGCAAATCGTGTTCTAGCAAAGCCTGAGTAATTCCATCGCCATAAGCCACCCAGGGATGGGTGTCCCACAACAAATCGTTCTTCCGCGCATGCGTGAAGTATTGAAACGTTACATTATGCAATCCCTGGATAACCGTTATTGCGCAAGCGCTTGCTTGAATTCGCTCAACGCGCGGAGCTATCTCTCTCGCGTATCTCAACCTTTTTAAACATATAAAATCATTGAATAGGGATATTAGAAAAGTGAGAGAAGAATTTGTTTATTTAGACAGGAGAAATATTTAAAAACAAGTTTTTCTTCAATATCATTTAAATTGGCTGAGGAATAAGAAAATATATGTTTTTAGAAAAACATCCGTCGCCAGTATAAATGATATCTGATTAAAACTTTTTTTAAATGTTTCTCCTTTCCAAATAAACAAATTTATCTCTAACTTTTCTAATATCCCTACTCAATGATTTAATATTTAAAATAAAATTTACGATGCGTGAGAAAGATAGCTGCGCACTTTAATCTCCATATATTCTCATTCGCTCACTGAGAGAGCTCTGAGAATTAACTTATTCCATCTAATTTTTCTTTTATCAGACAGCAGGAATCGGTTACTCAATTCTGAACAAGATTTTCAAATATGAGCGGTGGCCTTAAGAGTACATACAGACTTTGTGCTCGCTAGGTCTACTGTTCGTACATCGGTGCGGTCCTAAGGAGAACCCGGTGCCTTCCGTCAATAACACAGAGGGTGGCCATCGAGGGGGTTTTAGTGGGCCCCAATCCCACATAACCCAGTTGCACTCCAATGCAGCTGGGTATCTTATGAAGATTTCTCCCCCGTCAACAAAAAAAAAAAGGTCTACTGTTCGTAAAACTACTGGTTAATTATCTTTTAACCTGATACAAGGAAGGTTATGTTTTTCGGCTGGTTGTATTTGTATATGGTTCTATATTGGCTTCTTGACATATTCTGGTTAGATCCTCGTTTACTTCTCAAGTGTCATATGATATATTTTTTGTAATAATAAGAATATAACTTCCAAAAAACGCACTTTCCGTTACATTCAATGGACTATGTAATGTGAAAAAAAAATTTTTAGAAAATTATAGTAAGGAATGTTCATTTAAATACATTTTACATTGACTTTCATCATACTTTCTTAAGAAAATGTGCACTCAACATCACAGCAAGCGTACGTTATACTTACCTACTAAGAAAATAGCTCTTAAGCAGTCGGGTATATTGTTTTTTTACCCGACTGCATAAGAAAGAGGGTTATATTTTTCGAGTGTATGTATATGTATGTGGGTATGTATGTATATATGTGGATACCCACATGTACGTGTGTATGTTTATATATGGTCGCTTACAGCGATTTTGATGTGCGAGGTGTCATTAGATTCATCCTCAGTTCCAGAGTGTCATAGGCTATATTTTTTTGTAATAATAAATATAAATAAATATAAAATATAAATATTTGTGGACATTTCACACAACACCATCTAGCCCAAACTAAGCAAAGCTTGTACTATGGAACTAGATGGCTGATTGAATACATATATATATATATACTTCTTTTTTTTGTTGTAAATATATATGTACATATGATACATAGAAACACCCAGACACAGAACAAACATCCATGCTCATCACACAAATGTTTGCCCTGGGTGGGGATCGAACCCACGACCTTTTAGTTCAGCATGTAGACGTTGACACACTACCAACTGAGCCACAAGGCCAGTAAAAAAAAAAAAATAGGTACATGTCTAGCAAAAAAAAAAAAAAACGTTTTTTCGTAATAAACAAGTGGTCTTACTAAAATTATTCTAAAGAATGCGCATTTATAATCATTTACAGCGACTTTATGTATACTTTCTCACAAAAACGTACATTCAACAGCATATCAAGCGTAATGAAATCGTAAGTTAGACTGCAAAAACTGCTTTTCTGCAGTTGGTTATTTTGTTTTCCTATATAATATAGATACTTATTCTAATATAATATTAAAATTAAATGTAGGTTATACTTATATGTATTAAAATTATTATAATATTATATTTATATGTAGATACTTGTCAGCAATGTGTATTACACACACATTACAGGTGCGTTTGTTTCATTTGTGCAAATGATCACTCAGAAACAGCTTATCGCTGCATCTACCAGTAACATTATTGCAGATTTGTGAGAAAGGGCCACACGTCGGGCGGAGTGTGAAATCGTACTTATATGTGGATAAGCTAAGCGGTGTAGCTAAGATTGTGTTTTAATTTTACCAATAGAAACGCACGATTAAAATTTAAGCTGTGTTGCACAGATTGTGCAGGAATTCAATTAATAGAAACGCATCAAGCTAAGCTGTGTAGCTGATTGAGCCGGAATTCAACCAATAGAAACGCATGATTAAAAGCTAAACTGTGTAGCATAATGTGCTGGAATTCTAGCAATAGAAACACACGATTAAAAGCTAAGCTCTGTAGCTAGGTTAGTTCTGTGTAGCAAAGATTGTGCTGAAATTCAACTAATAGAAACGCATCAAGCTAAGCTGTCTAGCTAAGATTGAGCCGGAATTCAACCAATAGAAACGCATGATTAAAAGCTAAACTTTGTAGCATAGATTGTGCTGGAATTCAAGCAATAGAAACGCATGATAAAAGCCAAGCTGTATAGATATGATTGTGCCGAAATTCAACCAATAGAAATGCACGATTAATTTTTAGCCTTTAATTAAATTATGGCTGCAAAAAAAAAAAGCAATTTTTGAATCCCAGATTTTTGAATTGGAACATTTTCCAGTTTCAGGTAAGTTTTTTTTTAACTATCACGGTCATTCATTAAAGCACTATTATTATTAACGGGCTATTTACCGTGGTTCGCGTTAATTTTGAGCTCCCGAAAAATTTACGCGAACCGCGGTAAATACCCCGTTAATAATATAATAATAGTGCTTTTTATTTTTTATGTTTACATAGGTTTGCGCTTAACCGCCAACTCGCCTGATGTTAAGCGACGTTGCGGTCTACGATGGAGCGCGCTTACCTAGAAGAAACCAATACACTCGCGACTTGGCTTATTTTACAATGTCAAGGATGGTCCCACAGAACAACTCGCCTTGTTATTAAAGATATAAATCGATATTGTGAAAAGGTACTAGTTATCGCGGTGTAATAGAAAATCATTATATTGTATCCATTACATTGTAGTAAGAATATGAGCCGTATTCCCAGCGCCATAAGGTATCATTAATAGTCGTTTATGGACGTGAGCAAACGTTTATCACCCACTTCTACTTTCTCAACATAATATAAAGTAAAAGTGGAGGAACTCGCATATTTCGGCCGCGTGTTACACCGATACGATCTGTTTTGCTATCGTAGATTTATAAAAAAAAATATCAGCCCTGTTTGTACAAACTATCCCACTGCTGGGCGTGGGCCATCTTCTCAATATGAGAAGGGTAAGGACATAGTCTACCACGCTGGCCAAGTGCGGGTTGGCAGACTTCACACATCTTCAAGATCATTGAAAACTCTCAGACATGTAGGTTTCCTCACGATGTTTTCCTTCACCGTTTCGAAGTTGGCGGCAATCAATAATACGCACATAACTCCGAAGGACAGAGGTGCGTGCCGCGGGATTCGAACCCAGGACCTGCGGATCGCAAGTCAGACGGTCTCCCGACTAGGCTGCTGGAAACTTTACAAATAATTAATTAATAACTTAAAAATGAATGTAGTGTAATGCTTCCCTCCCTATTTTATCAACATCATTATTGTTTTAACCGACTTATAAAAAGAAGGAGGTTATCAAATAATCTGTAGTTTTTGTATGTTTGTTCGCCGATTACCCCGCCAATTGTGCATTGATTTTGATGATTCTTTTTATATTTAGTAAGTCATACTTTAGAGGTGGTCCCGTATAAATTTTATTAAAATCAGTTTAGTACTTTGGTTTTTATAACAAAATAACTGGTAAAATATCATTCAAGTGCCTGGAAAAAAGTGAATAGCAAGTCGCGTATTTATTATATTGCTTATTAGGAATCGGTTCTTTCAGTTTTTAAACTATAATTATTCAATACACAAGTAAAAGTAATGGACACAGCAAATCATAAAAAATTGTGTGTGCAAGTCCACACGACAGCAGTGAAAACTTCATCAATTATATCTCTTTCGCTCCCATAGTCGACTCGAGCCGACTTTAACCGAATGTGCGTTACATAACTGAGCGTTACGGCTCAGCCTCATTCAATACCTAGAATAAAGTGCTTGACACCCCTAAAGAAGTTTTCATTTCAAAAATATTCGTCACGATTTAAACGAACGAATTGGATATAATAGGACTGTAGTTAGAAAATTGATTCAGAAAATGTGGGAAAGTAAAGCGGAGTGGAGGATCAACAAATATTATGTAATATTAAAAATAAATAGACAATAATGCAGGGGTGTCTCTTTTCCCTGATTTGTTGAGTGAAAACATTCTAAAAACCGGCCAAGTGCAAGTCAAGCTCAAACTAATTGCCTAGGTGCTTGCATTAGCAATTGCATCTGCACAATCTGGAGTAATTTTCAAGTACATGGATGGACCTGTAATAGCCACGGACCTGTAATATAATTAATTATAAAAACTATTAAAAATATAGATAAAACAGATAGATATCAGTGTGGTTGTGGTTGCCTCTGGTGTCACTGTTTACCTCATTTATGGGGACTAGGGACTTAGATCTGGTGGTTGTATTTATCTTTCTAAATTACAGTTTAGTGTGAGTGGCAGCCGCCTGTATTTATGAAGCGCTAATCAGCGCTCGCGCAGCTCAGACGGGATTGGTCAATAATGAGCGAATTAAATCAAAATTTGCACTTTCTAAACAATCGTAATGGTCGATCTTTTCTATCAAACTATGTTAAATGGTTTTTAATACTCACAATATAATTATTTGAAAATAATAATGTAGGTATGTGTGTGATTCTATGTCTGTGGTGTGATTGTTCATTGATATCACGAGCTGAGATGATAGGTTGATAAAATAAACCCCGAAACTACAAAAGTATTTTCTTACCAAATCGAGAAACCTACCAAGTGCGTGTCGGTCGGCCACGCGCAGTGTAGGGTTCCGAGTTACACATCACCATACGTGGACAATTCAAATTTTAATGTTAAAAGGTTTTATCGTCTAAATAAGCATAAAAAAATTAAGCCGAATTGCCGAATCCTAAACATATAAAACAAAAAAAAAACATATTTAAAAAAGAAGGAGGTTCTATATTTGTTTTGTGTTTGACTGTATATTATGTTTTTTCTTTGTGATATACACAAATTTATCATCGATTTTTCCTTCTAATTTTTGTTTTGAATTCGGTATAGCTTTTAAGTAGTGTCATTTTTTTTAAATAAAATTTGTTTCAGTGACTTATTAGCCATCTTCAATTACATGGTTGATTTGTTCAAGAGTGTGCTAATTTAACTCGATTGTTTTATTTATTTGTTGTTATTTAAGTATTTTCCTGTCATATTTTAAAGAATTCCCATATGAAATACAATTGTTATACTTCACGGGACTTTTTTAATAATAAAAAAATTACAATTCTCATCAATGCAAAGAAATAACTAATTTGATTTAAGCGTCGATTCAAATTAATGTCATCGACAAAAAAACCATGACAATTCTAAGAAGCGATTAACCATTTGAATATAACAAAAACATCCATTATGGACGATGGACCGTATAATTAATGCCATGGTTGACCACTCTTCAGGTAATCTACAGCGACAATCGCTTCCTCATGACCGCTCTTTAAGGCCCGGCTAGTCCGCAAAAGCAGTAAAACAAAGCTTTTTGAAAATTTACAAAAAATACTTGTATTATTAGTTCAAGCTCAAATTTTTTGTATGTAAAATTTCGATCTGTTGGCTAGGTTTTGCCAGAAACAAAAACACGATTGCTGAAAAAAATCTCGATAGCTTTATTTTTTGAAAAATATGCCATTTTATTTATTTTTCCCATTTATCTCTAAAGTGTTTAAAGCCATCAAAACCAAATTTACCATGTCAAGTAGCTATTACATTTTTTTTAGTGTTCTCTAGAATTACATTTTTGATACGTTTAGTGCATTATTTTATAGTAATTTATTTTACAATAAGTTTGCTCGCGAGCAACCGTCCCGCCGCCTTGCTTCAGCTGTTCACCCGCGCCAGTCTGTCGGTGACCACTGTCAGCGACGGTACTGTGTCGGATTGCATCGCGCGCCAAATAAAACAAATTACTATGGGAAATCATAGAACAAAGAAACCAAAAAATAAGCGAACGCGTAAGCGCAAAATTTTGGCTCATATAGAAATGATGCGATCCCGAAAAGGTAAATACCCAGTTGCAAGTTATTATTTCCTAGAAATATACATGTAAGTATTTATATAGATCACTCGCACTCGCAGTTCATAAACCTATGAGTTCTATTCATACTCGTATAAAGAAAATGTACTTACTCTTACCTGATGTTCAAATATTACAGTTATGATAGATGTGTGAAGTCTGCCAACCCGCATTTGGCCAGCGTGGTAGATTATGGCCTTACCCTTCTTATAATGAGAAGATGGCCCGCGCCCAGCGGTGGGACAGTTTGTACAAACAGGGCTCATAAAAAATAAATGTATACATAAACATACATACACATGCTAGCTGCATCCCGCGGTTTCACCCGCGTAGTGATGAATAATGGTGATAATAATATATATATATAAATAAATAAATAAATATTTGGGGACATTTCACACAACACCATCTAGCCCAAACTAAGCAAAGCTTGTACTATGGAACTAGATGGCTGATAGAATACATATATACTTTTATTGTAAATATATACATATGATACATAGAAAAACCCAGACACAGAACAAACACCCATGCTCATCACACATATGTTTGCTCTGGGTGGGGATCGAACCCACGACCTACAGCTTAGCAGGTAGACATACTACCAACTGAGCCACAAGGCCAGTCAATATATATATATTCTGTCTTTCTCCAGGTCCTAAAGAATTTCTGTTCCAAATTTCATAATTATTGGTTCAGCCGTTTAGCCGTTTAGGTAACAAACAGACAGAGAGACAGACGACAGACAGTTTCGCTTTTATAATCTTATATGATTCATACATTTGAAAAACATAACCCACCTTTTTGCACAGTCCGGTAAAAATACACCGCGGTCGCGGCAGGCGGCATATGGCGCGGCATCTTTGAACGCGTCACAGACTTTGAGAGTACCTATATAGGTATACCGCCGTCTGTCGCGCGCCGCCCGCGCCGCGCGTAGGTAGGTAATTTTTACCCGATTGCGTAAGGAGGGTTGTTTATCGAGTATATGTATGTTTGTATTTATGTATGTAAGGGTGTATGTGGGTGTATATCTATGTATGTACTATGCATATTTTTAGATTACCTCCTACAGCCTAAACAGCTTGACCGATTTTGATGTGCTAGGTGTCGTTAGATCATCGGTGCGGTCCCATGGAGATCCCGGTGCTTTCCATCAAAACGCAGAGGCTGGCTACCGAGGGGGTTTTAGTGGGTAAAACCCCACATAACGCAACTGCACCCCAAATGCAGTTGGGTATCTTCAAAAGATTTCCCCCCCGTCAACAAAAAAAAAAAAAAAAAAAAAAAAAAAAAGGTGTCGTTAGATTCGTCTTTACTTCCTGAATATCATATGCTATATTATATTTTTTGTAACGCATTTTTTGTACTCTTGCAAAAATAAAATAAAATGTTTTTTCATAACCTAGAACTTCTTCGTGATAAATAAGAAATAAGTAATTTTACTGGAATAAAAAATACACACTTCAACTTTTTACAACGATTTTACGTATACATATATTACGTATTTGAGTATAAAATATTTTAGATAGGTAGTTTCATAACATTTATATTTCCACCACAAATACAGGGTGTTAGGTATTAGGTTAGGTTAGGTTAGTTAGGTACATTTATCAGTGATCGACCTTGTTAGCATTATTCTTGTATATTGCAGATCAAAGAAGCATCTTGAAGTAATCAACGAGTCTTTGATAACATTAGAGCCAGTTGATTTGAATACTTCTAGGATTGAGTGAGCACTACAACCTTATTTATTTTACAAAAAATGAGGTTATGCACATATATTTTTGTAACTGCAAATTTGTATGAATTGGTAGGTAGACCAGCAATTTATGTGATAACCTCACGCAAAAAAGTAAAATAAATTATAATGCACCTGTTTGTATAATTATTAGCCTCGTTGTAATGATAAAATGTGTGGTTGCTACAACGTTTACTTTGATATTACAGAACGACCGTCAATGAAAACTCGCATAATCTATCCCGTACTCCACCATGTGAGAGTAATAACATCGACATGTGAGTTGTGATATAGTTGTGAGAATAGAATATAAAAAAGAAATAAAACAGGCACGAATACTGCAACCAAAGAAGATGAAATATGCTACAACTGAAAGATCTGTTAATTTTTTGATATTGTACTACGGTTGTTTTTTATATTTTTATTATGGGAAACTTTAGCTTGACCACCGATCCCGCTAGTTTTGAACAACGTTTACGGTCTACGATGGAGCGCGTTTGCTTAGAAAACTCTATTTTAATTGCGATTGCGACGTTCTGTTACATAATGTAGGTATAATAATGTGAATCAAAGAAAATCCGTTCAGGTAGCGTATGCTGGAATTTTTCAAGGCTGTACGTTAAAAATAACAACAAAGCGCTCTGTTTTGTTAAATAATGTAGATTCAAACCCATTTCTTTCTATAATCGCATAAGGTGTAAAATTATGCACTTCGGGGATAAAGGTGTTTTTGTCTTGGGCGAGATTGAATCCCTCGTTACACTCCGGATTCTAAATTTGTAACTCTGTAAATATGTAAATCTGTAAATATGTAAATATGTAAATCTGCAAATCTGTAAATCTGTTAATCAATAAACAAACAAAATAGATAACTTATTATTTATATTATTTGTAGTAAACTCTCTCAGGATCTTTTTAAAACCTACAATAATTGTAAGTTATTTTGTTATAATAATCCAAAGTACTAGACCATGGGCGTATATAAGGGGGGGGGGGTCCAGGGGGTCCGGACCCCCCCCCCCCATGGCATTGGCCGAAAAAAAAAATTAAGTGCTATCATAATGCCGGATTATCGCGGATGGCACGGATGTTACAAAATATACATAAACGCTTGATGCGCGGTTGTCATAACGACAGTTTTGCTAGAGATGCAGTGTGACCTTAGTTCATCCTTCGCCCGCGCATACTACAAACGCGCAAACAAATCGAAACTATATATTTTACTCGACTGCATAAGAAGGAGGGTAATGTTTTTCGAGTGTATGTACGAGTATGTTTGTATGATTCTATATGACAGCCTACAGCCTGAACGGCTTGTCCGATTTTGATGTGCGAGGTGTCATTAGATTTGTCTTCGCTTCCAGAATGTCACAGGCTATAATTTTTGTAATAATAATAATAATACATCTCTTGCAAAAATTAAAAAGCTTTTTCGTAACCTCTAACGAATTATTTCGTAATAAACAAGTGTTTTTTTTTTATTATTCTACAGAATGCGCATTTGTAATCTTTTACAGTGATTTTACGCATTTTTATTCTTACAAAAAACATACTTAATTTGCTTTCTTCGAAGCAAATTAAGTATGTTTTTGAAGCATTAATATGCTTCAAAAATTTTCGCGCTCGCTTCGCTCGCGCATGGCCACATTTTTAAGATATGAAATGACTGAATAAACTCATAAAAAAACGTCCTTCGTAAAACTAGAAAATAACATCGTTAAACATCAGGCGAGTTGGCAATCAGTCGTAGATATATCCTAAGTAAACAAAAACACAAATATTCCACAAAAATTTCAATTCGATCCAAGCCAATTTTATGTAAAAAATATTTTTTACGTAAATAAAATCGAACAACTTTTAATATGCTGTGCTAATACAAGCAAATACTTGACCAAAAAATAATCACTAACCAAAAATTAATTTTCCACCTGCAAGGGAGTACCGCGTAGGTATGTTTGTAATTTTCTATAAAGTCTTAAGTTTTAATTTAGGAATAATAAACTGGCAATCAATGCATTCAAATGGTTGTATATATAATTTTTGATAGCGTAAAAGTCACTCTTATTCAGTCGGGTATTCCATTTTTCTTTTAACACATTAATATACTTGTTTGGTTCATCTGGGCCACAAACACCTAGGCTCGCTAACACGATCAATGAATCAAATCACTTCCAAGATTTCATTTTAAAAACCTTAAAAAAATTCGCGCTCGCTTCGCTCGCGGATTACTTATTACTATTTTACCATAGAAGTACTGTGGGCTCACTAATACGAGAAATAAATCATGTTACTATAAAAACACTACAACAATTTTCGCGCTCGCTTCGCTCGCGCATACTTATTACCTATGATTTGTTTACTTGAGTCATGCAAATGTTGAGCGCTCTTTAAATCGAATTAAATTTCACTCGTAATCATATCTAGTATAATATGAATTAATAATGTTCCGACGTTACTTATACACTTTATTTTCGTGTATTTTAATGTTTTTAAACTAAGATTGACATTTAGAAACCAGTACCTACTCGTCTGCGTATAGTCTGCGCAAATAAAGAGGCAAATAGTAGTAAACTTTTGTACCCGTGGACCCCCCCCCCCCCCCCCCCATGAGAAAGTTATAGCTACGCCCATGTACTTGACCGATATTGATAAAATTTATATGGGACCACTTCTGAAATCACTTACCAAAGAAAAAATTATCTTCAAAATCGATTCACAATTGGTGGAGTAATCGGTGAACAAACATACAAAAAACATAGTCAAATTGAAAACCTCCTTCTTTTTGGAAGTCAGTTAACTAATGGTATTGCAATATAATTATAAAATTAACCTTGTTGTGTCTGCTTGTGTTTATTACCTAACATCCTGTATAGACCTTTACATTATTGTCAAAGATATTTACGTGATATATTTGACCTGTAATATGTAATTCTAACCAATATTTATGAAATTTGGACAGGAGATTCTTCAAGACCTGGAGAAGGACAAAGGCTATATTTTATCATAATCATCATCGTTTTTCATCACTACGCAGGTTACACCGCAGGAGCATAGCTATTATTTTATAAATGTGATAATTTAGTGTTTTATGTGAGTTAGTGAGTTGGTTGTTGAATGGAGATAGATATACCCACTTAGTATGACATACTTAGGCTTTTATCCCGGAAAAATGAACGAGTACGAGTAGTAAATTATTATTTCATAGATTTTCAAGAAATAAGCTTATAGATTGATATCAGTATATCACAACTTACTTGCCACTACAATGTAATGAAGATGTGGCTCAGACGAGTCGCGCGCCGCGCGGCGAGACTCGCGCGCGGTACGGCGCGCGGCGGATCGGTATCGCACTAAACGTACGCCACGTTTTGTGCGGACTTCGCGCTCTCATAAAACGCGGAACTATGCCGTAAACTGAGGTAGCGTAAAATACCTAAATTTCTGGACAAGCCTCGCCTTAACGCAAGGTCAAGAGCAATATGCCCTTTTATGACGCTAAAATAGGGATGTGACTTGAATGCTTTGGCCGGATTATTCCGGTTGTTTTGGGCGTCTTGTCTGTGATTGCTGACATAAAAAACAAAAACTAGATACGTGTTTGTTTACTGTATGTTTTTTTTACATTTTTGTACGCAAACTCAAATAAAAAGAAATACTATTTATACTAGAATTGGTATTACAATTGGGCTGTGTTCAAAAGATTGATGGGTATCGTAATCGTGCTTGGTTTTTGATCACATTTTGGCTTCCCATCAGTAAAATTGTGGTAAAACGTGTACACAGTAAAAATTGTATTTTCGTGATTCTCACAGAAAAATAAATTGAAAACGTAGTAAATTTATATCCTAAGATTGTTATGAAGAATTTGATGTTGATGAATAATATTAAATTTACTTTAGTACCTATAAACACAAATATTCTAAATTAGGTTTACCACATAGTCTTATGAATTATTTTTACTATTAGGTACAATATTAAAAAACACACATACTTGAGAAGCGTTTCAATTCAAGTTTTACTACAAAATTTAATTATTTTTAGGTGGAGTAGCTACCTAAAGGATATGTACTTATTATTTTGAAAGTCAAAACAATTGCTTAAAGTATATTAGGCAAATCTGATATAACATTTCAAACTGCATAATTTGGGCTATCCTATCAAGATCATACGCATTCAAAGATTCAACCGGCATTTTTCCGGCAAACTTCACTACAACTCTATAAGAGTTCGCTAATTCTGGCATTGTTAAGGTCGACTTCCACTTTCGTCCACATTGACCCAGAATAAGGTCGTAATTACATACCTACGCGACTATAAAAGATAATACTCAGTAATCAAGGTTGACAGCATCCTTAACGAGATCATACGTGTATTCTTTTATCATGATTACATAAAAATTATCAACGTTCATTAAAAATTATGAGATAATTTTTACTTGCAAAATCATTATTAAGCTCGTTAAAATTTATTAAAATTGTGTTATAATTACTGAACATCGAACGTTGCAGCTGAATATGAGTTAAAATTTACTAAAATTGTGTTATAATTACTGAACATCGAACGTTGCAGCTGAATATGAGTTAAAATTTACTTAAAATTGTGTTATAATTACTGAACATCGAACGTTGCACCTGAATATGAGTTAAAATTTACTTAAAATTGTGTTATAATTACTAAACATCGAACGTTGCAGCTGAATATGATATTTTAAGCATGTTTAAATTGAATTTTCATAATATTTAATTATCAACTTCTAGGTTACAATAAAATTAAAAAGAATAAAGTGCTAGTTACCAATAATGGTTCAAATTATGCTACTGCTATTATATGTTTTTTTTTCTAATCGTGCGAGGCCGTCCGAATGGACAAAGTAATATGTCTAATGATGTGAATAACGCATTGTCGCAGAGAAATCTCTGCTCTCCTGAGAAAACCGTCGGGCGAGATAGCTCTGATTGTTTCCGCATCTTTCACTCATTATAATGACTTTAGTTTTAATTTTACTGCGTTTAATTTCACTACGAAACAATGTATATACTGCACGCGATTTTTTTTTACTCTCTTTAAAAATACAAATGCTTACATATCAAATTAGTATTTTTGGACCCGACTAAGAATGAATGAAGAATGACCGAATTAAAAGAAAGAAAAAAAAAGAAACCCGACCCGAATGCAGAAGAAAGGTTTTTATAGTCTAATTTAAGATTTCGTTACGTTTGATACGATGTTGAATGTACGTTTTTTGTGAGAAAGTATGAATAAAATCGCTGTAAAACATTGTAAACGCGCATTCTTTAGATTAGTTCTAGTAAAGTCACTTGTTTATTACGAAAAAGTTCGTTAGAGGTTATGAAAAAAACGCATTTTTTGCGAGAGATTACAAAAATATATAGCCTATGACACTCGAGGAGTGAAGACTAATCTAATGTCACCTCGAACATCAAAATCGGTTAAGCCGTTTAGGCTGTAGACGATATATAGAAACACACATACATATCCACATACAAACATATACACGAAAAACATCCTTTTTACGTAGTCGGATAAAAAGTCCGGTTGGAAGTGGCTTGCATGCAGCGTTTTCCTGCCGCGCTTATGAGGTCGTCTGTCCACCTTGTGGCTGGTCTTCCTACGCTGCTCTTGCCAATGAGTCGTCACCACTCAAGAACTTCGCACTTAGAGCGGAAAACATTTAATAAAAACATGACGCTTGCTTTCTTACTTGCTTTCTTTCCAGATCATTGCTGCCAATAAATTATTTTATAATGATAAAACATTTATGAAATTTATGCACAACTGAAATGTAAGTCAATGCCTCTCACAAAATCTCTATCGCTCACCTAGAAAGTAGTTTGCGACAATGCAGTTGCCAAAATACAAATATCTCAACAACAAAAAAACAAGGTCAATGAACTCCAATTTTTATCTCACTTGGACATGAAAAAGAATAAAAAAATATGGATAAAAAAAAACTTGTTATCAAATGTGTATGTAATAAAAAAAACTTATGGGATAAAAAAAAATAGTATCCTTCTATTCTGATAAAGAAATGTATTCAAATATATGCATAAACTTAAAATCTCTGTTCGCCCAGTCTCGCCTAGTTTGGCCCGGAAATGCACTACATATTATGTAAAGCGGTTCGGTGTGAGAAGTCTGCCTCTCGTTAAGCTTTTGACATACGCGGAAAAAAGATCTAAGCCATAAGCTTAGAGCGTGAGAAATGTGTTAAATGTTGTAAAAATTTAAAATGAGTATTACTCAACCCAGATTGATAACAGTTATGCTATCTGAACCATGTCGCGGGTCAAAAAATTAAATTAAAATAATGTAACCTTTTTACCCGACTGCGTAAATGGAGGGTTATGTTCTTAACAACTTGTACTGGCAATTGAAAGGGACAGCATAATTATGTATAGTAGAACTGAAGGTCGATGGGGGCTGAAAAGTTCTTGAGGGGCCACGCACCGGCAAGCGCTGCGTAGGAAGACCAACCACAAGATGGACAAATTACCTTATACAAGTGGCAGGAAATGCTAGACGCAAGCCGCTTCCAACAGGTCTTTTTGGGTATCCATGAGGAAGGTTTATGTCCAACAGTGGACTTCTTAAGGCTAAAATGATGATAATGACGATGAAACTTGAGACCCTGGTATTCTGTTATGTGCCTTGAACCAGTATAATTTATTCCAGTGGTAGGAAGAGCTTAGTTTTCCCATCTGTCACACGCTGTACTATTGTTCGCGATTCACATTACGTTATTCTAGTTTAATGATAATGCTTTCTCTTGCATTATTTTTAATTGTATACTTTCTGAGAACTGAGATTTCGGATTAACTCTTTGTTTAAAGTTATATCACTTTATTTTGTAAGCTGGACATTGTTTTTTCGGTTTCTAAATTAAATTTAAATAAATAAATATTGGAGGACATTTCACACAACGCCATCTAGCCCAAACTAAGCAAAGCTTGTACTATGGAAACTAGATGGTTGATAGAATACATATAGGTATATATTTTTTTTTGTAAATACATACTTATGATACATAGAAACACCCAGACACAGAACAAACATCCATGCTCATCACACAAATGTTTGCCCTGGGTGGGGATCGAACCCACGACCTTATACCTCAGGAAGCAGTCGTACTACCACTGAGCCATGAGGCCTGGCGCCTGTAATGGCGGAACTGGTGTTTTTATGCGAGTTTTTGCTAAAATTTTTGAGTACTGTGTTTCTTTGTGTTATAATAAATAAATATAAATAATGATGTATGTAACAGACAAGCCGTAGATAGGTTTATAATCAAAGACTAATAAATAAGTATCGGTTTAAAAAACTGTAACATCTGACCTTAAAACGCAGTTCCGTTTACTTGGATGACATATTTTTCCAGTTATTTTGTTTTAAGAATCGTACTACTAAACCGATTTCGATGGGATCAATCTGAAAGTATCTTTTTTTTTCAAACAAAAAAATACATTTTCAAATCGGTTCACAAATAATGGAGTTATGAGGTAACAATCTATCCATGTATCTATGTTAAAAGAAAAACAAAATACCCGACTGCAGAAAAGCAGTTTTTGCAGTCTAAGTTACGATTTTGTTATGCTTGATATGTTGTTGAGTGTACTTTTTTGTAGTATGCGTAAAATCGCTGTAAAAGATTATGCGTATTCTTTAGGATAAATCTAGTAAATCCACTTGCTTATTACAAAAAATCGCTTTTTATTTGTGAGTTGTATTATTTTTGTTGCAAAAAAAATCCTATGACACACATGTAAGTGAAGACGAATCTAACGACACCTCGCACATTAAAATCGGTCAAGCCGTTTAGACTGCAGGCGATCGTATAGAAACATACATACATACCTACATAGGTACATACAAAAAAACATAACCCTCTCTCTTACGTAGTCGGGTAAAAAACATCGAAAATGTCCAGAACTTGTTTGTTACAGAAACACTTACCAACTATTCGGTTATTTGACGTTTTGATGAATTCGCCTTTACTTGCGGAGTAATTAAATTGAATTTGTCGTGCAAAATACGACATTCGATCGTGATGTTCCCAGAATATTATTAATAGTTAGTGAGGGTTCAGTATAAACGCAACACGATCGACGGTTCATTTTCATGAAGGTCTCATCAAGAACTTTTATTTTTTATTTTTAATTAATTTATTTTGATAAAGCGTCAACGGGATGTAGCGTCAGTCCTCAAAAACGTCCTAGCTCAATGAGTTCTAATTAGACTCCTTACACGATTAAAATTTTAATCGTAAGGAGTCTAATTAGATCTCATTGAGCTAGGACGTTTTTGAATTAATTTATTTTGATAAAGCATCAACGGGATGTAGCGTCAGTCCTCAAAAATTTTAATCGTGTAAGGAGTCTAATTAGACCTTATTGAGCTAGGACGTTTTTAAATTAATTTATTTTGATAAAGCGTCAACGGGATGTAGCGTCAGTCCTCAAAAATTTTAATCGTGTAAGGAGTCTAATTAGACCTCATTGAGCTAGGACGTTTTTAAATTAATTTATTTTGATAAAGCATCAACGGGATGTAGCGTTAGTCCTCAAAAACGTCCTTGCTCAATAAGTTCTAATTAGACTCCTTACACGATTAAAATTTTAATCGTGTAAGGAGTCTAATTAGACCTCATTGAGCTAGGACGTTTTTAAATTAATTTATTTTGATAAAGCGTCAACGGGATGTAGCGTCAGTCCTCAAAAATTTTAATCGTGTAAGGAGTCTAATTAGACCTCATTGAGCTAGGACGTTTTTAAATTAATTTATTTTGATAAAGCGTCAACGGGATGTAGCGTCAGTCCTCAAAAATTTTAATCGTGTAAGGAGTCTAATTAGACCTTATTGAGCTAGGACGTTTTTAAATTAATTTATTTTGATAAAGCGTCAACGGGATGTAGCGTCAGTCCTCAAAAATTTTAATCGTGTAAGGAGTCTAATTAGACCTTATTGAGCTAGGACGTTTTTAAATTAATTTATTTTGATAAAGCGTCAACGGGATGTAGCGTCAGTCCTCAAAAATTTTAATCGTGTAAGGAGTCTAATTAGACCTCATTGAGCTAGGACGTTTTTAAATTAATTTATTTTGATAAAGCGTCAACGGGATGTAGCGTCAGTCCTCAAAAATTTTAATCGTGTAAGGAGTCTAATTAGACCTTATTGAGCTAGGACGTTTTTAAATTAATTTATTTTGATAAAGCGTCAACGGGATGTAGCGTCAGTCCTCAAAAATTTTAATCGTGTAAGGAGTCTAATTAGACCTCATTGAGCTAGGACGTTTTTGAGGACTGACGCTACATCCCGTTGACGCTTTATCAAAATAAATTAATTAAAAAAAAAAAAAAAAAACTTGATGAGGCCTTCATGAAAATGAACCGTCGATCGTTTTGCGTTTATACTGAACCCTCTCTAACTATTAACTATTATCTATCTTCATTATTTAATAATGTAGATAGATAGACAAACTCTTTATTGTACACACCTTAAAAGTAATAACAAAGGACTTAAATAACCTAATAAACTAAATTTAGATTTTCAAAATAATTCGAAGTGGCAAAATAGACGTCTCTAGATTTTCCAATTAGGCTATAGCGCGGTGACATAGAGTCTTTATATCAAAATCTTTAAGGTCGTCATTGTTGGTATATGAGCATCGGTCAACCCAGGACACTATATTCGTGAATTTTGTTTTAAACTTTACGTCTAAGTGATGGGGAGAGGTGTTGTTTGCATTTACTATACATTACATACATTATTTATCTCATTCCCCCATGCCCTTTTTTCTATCGGACAGTAAGAAGCACGAAAAAGCGACATCGTTACATGGTTGATATTCCGAAAACACGTACGAAACGCTTTGACTCCACTTTCATTATGCGTACCGCCAAAATGTGGAATGCGCTTCCTGAATGGGTCTTTCCGAATAGATATAATCTAAGTGTCTTCAAATCGCGAGTGAATAGGTTTCTTCTAGGCAAGCGCGCTCCATCGTAGACCGTAACTGTTGCTTAACACCAGGTGAGTTGACGGTCAAGCGCAAGCCTATCGACGAATAAAAAATAAAATAAAAAACTATACGTAAATAAATTTTTATACATCTTGTGTGTCTCATGGGTGTTGCCATATTTACTAAAACTTTGACATAAAACAATTACCCTAATTGTTACTTACGCGACATGTCTACAACTAAGTAATCCGATTACTTTAAAATTAAAAACAGTTGCGTTATTACAAATTATATTAGTTACAATGTTATATACAATTCTGGTTATTAATTTCAACACTATATCCAATTTATTTCAAACATCGTAATTATTGGTTGAAATTTTGTCTTGCGTATGTATTAGGTAAGTACTCTTATTTAAATCGAACTTTTTATATAAACCGAACCAGTCCGGTTAATATCGAAAGTTGCTTAGAAGCGGCCCAAATTATTTATATTATAATTATATAATGTAAAGATGGTAATTATCACGTGAAAGCGGTATTAGAACGTAAGCAAATCGACCTAGATTTAGCAACTAGTGTTGGAGATAAATTGACGAATTTTAATAGCCTCCAAATTTTATAAATAAGGTAATATTTAACTCAAATGTGTTATTAGGCTGGAAAATTTTAGTTTGTATGTATATATGTTGCTGTAAAAGCCCGAACTACTGTTAATGCCCAGATTTACCGGTGAAACCCGAGATTTACCAACTAGTTGTGGTAAAAGTCCGAATTTAGTGCATTTACCACAGTAACAAAGAAAGTAGCATCAGTACCTTGAAATATAAAAAAATGGTTGTCTGTAAAGTCGGTTCACGGACGATAATTTTACGTGATAACGTCATTATAGGCATCTATCATGACGTTATCAGGTAGTCACAAGCCGAACGCTTAGGCCGATCGTGCCTCTCTATACTTGTTCCGCGCTCTCGCTTGCACGCTCGGCGCGTAGCGTGCAGACGTTATTCATAGATTTATAAGACGTTATCACGTCAATAAAATAAGGAATATTTATTGCAGAAATGATAATGGATTTTATATGTCTCAATATTAAACAAGAGCTAAAAAAATTGCGCTCGTTTTGCTCACGCATTCTATTATTTCGCTCCAATCTCATTCCCCAGAAATATTTTCCACTCCGTAACTAAAGGAGCAATCAAAAATCCAAACGACCACGCTTCAGTGGTTGAAACATGAAAAGGCTTACACTTCTTCCATCTTTCTCACCTCTCATCAAAACAATCCGTAACATCTATTCAAATATTTAATCTAATTGATTAAAAAACATTCATTTATACTATTATAAATTATACTAAAACTAATAAATAAATAATAAATATTTGTAAAGCTGAAGTGATTGGAGTTTAGAGAATTAAATGCGTACATTTCAAATTGCCAAATCTCCGCGGAAAAAATAACGAAATTCTTAAAATTTTATTGAGTTATCGTTAAAGGCTGATAAAAATTAAGTACTAAATCGTTTTATTTGGTGTAACTGTAATAATTTGATTTGAAAGCTATAATATTTACTCACTAAAATAAAGAAAGTGAGCGAAAGTAGACGTGCTAACTGCGCAAATTGGACGTTTGCTTCTAAAATATGTTTCAGACCTTCTCCAGACTACGTTACGTCTATTTTATGTTTACATACGTACATTTCAATAATTTCCTGCAGGTACTGACTAATCTTATTCTTGGCAATGCTTATTGCCAAGAATAAGATTAGTCATTGCTAAGCATTGCCATTCAACGTAGCAATGCGGGTAGCATGCTGGGTACGCTGCCAACTGGTAGTGGGCTTGAGCATTGGATTGTCTTTAGACCTTTATCGGTCTGGGGTAATCAATATGCTTTTATGGAATAAAGAAAATTTTCACGCATTTTCAACCGACTTCAAAAAGGAAGAGGTGCTCAATTCGACTATACTTTTTTTATGTTTGTTACCTCAGAACTTTCGACTGGGTGAACCGATTTTGATAATTACTTTTTTATTTGAAAGCTGGTGCTTCCCGTGTAGTCCGTGTGCTTTGGTCCAGTTCATCCATGAGAAGTCAGTTTTGGCATCCATGAGAAGTCGGTTGCTTCAGTTTTTTAAACTATAATAATCATAATCATAGCCAAAGTCAAATAAAATGTCACGACCAAGTCCTAGTCACACCTAAAAAAAATCTTGTCTCGTGTCTCTTTAAGTGCAATAACTATAGGAAATGTAGTCAACTTGATATAGATATACAGTAATTAAAATAAGTATGTTTGTGAGCTGGTGGCTCTGTTCTTAGTATTTACTCATATTCCTAAACAAATCTAGATTTACGATCTAATTCCTAGATCACTGGATTTCATCATGATCTGGAATGGATCTTAGGATTTGATTATAAACTGGAACATAATGAGCTCACTATTACCATATTACAATTTTTGACTAAAATTCTAAAATTTTCAAAATCCTACGACTTACTTACTAACCGACTTCTAGAAAGTGAAAAAAAAGCGAGGTGAGGAGGTTAGGCTCAACTCGACTGTATGTTTTTTTGTATGTTTGTTCAGTGAGTACTCCGCCAATCATCATCATCATCATCATCTCAGCCATAAGAAGTCCACTGCTGGACATAGGCCTCCCCCATGGATAACAATAATGAACCCAACCAATAACCAATAATGAATCCGCCAATAATGAATTGTTTTTGATGAATCTTTTTTTGTTTAGTAGGTAATACCACAAAGGTGGTGCCATATAAATTTTATCAAAATCGGTTCAGTACTTTGGTTTTTGTAACAAAATAACTGAAAAAATGACATCCAAGTAAACGGATTTCAGTTTTTTAAACCATAATTATATATGGTTATTACAACTGAATGGTCACGATTTTATAACAAGCCTTCGTAAATAACTACCATCTTGTACTCGATTGCCTGCGGATGGAGTTGAATTGCCTGTCATTAGATACGCAGCTTAGATGTTGTACTTTCTTTAAACATTTTGATCGGCTTAAGAAATGAAAGGCTTTAAATCAATTTAGATTAAGAAATCGCTATTTTATTTATGGAATTCAAGTACTAGTCAATTAACATTATTTATACAAACCTATTGATATTTTTATCTAATATGCTTATACGGGTATCTAATGTAATTAACTGGCAAAAAAACACTAATAAATACTTTTAAATATTTTTTTTATTTTAACTATTTACAGAGTTATAACTATTACTTAAATGAAAATAAGCCATTTACAAATTTCTACTATTAGATTTAATATATAATTTTGAACGCTTTTGTTATATAAAAACGAAAAGAAAATACGTAATTAAATAAACCATTAGTACCGGAGATACTGCATCTTATAACGTATATAGGTACTTATTTACCTAGTATTACAATATAATATTAACTAGTAAATATATCTATTGAAAAAGTTGTCATCCAGTCGCTTCTATATAGATCCTATACTTAAGTGGAAGAGATTTACACCTTAAGACTAAACAAAAAAAAAAAAGTATTTAAAAATATATTACAAAAAAAAAAATATTATAAAAGTCTGGTGAAGGGAAAAGTTGCCAAAATGCTGGCAGTAATGCCAACTTGGATGGCAATGCCAACTTTTTAAGCAAAATAGAAGCCATTAATCTTATATAGGTACGAGAATGTTATTTGTTAGACTCATTTGTGCTTCACTTCGACGAACTTCAATATAGTCATCAGAGACAATACAATAACAAACATTTTACAGATACCTGACCTATGTAAACGTAGCTAAATATATTCTTTTGTTTTGTTCCAGAAAGATGACTGTGAAGAAGACGGCCCGCACAGGCGGGCTGGCGGCGTTGCTGAGCCGACAGAAGCTACATTCTACCACCCAGCAACTGGACATCACCGCTCTCACCAAGCACACGCATCACACGTACAACATCATCGTCGGGTTCAACGAAAAGGACCAACTACAACTCCTCAGTAAAGAAGAAACCGCCGACGAGGACAAACAAAAACTCATCAAAGACTACACAGAACTCAAAACGACCAAATGCGAAACCATTTCCATAGACGACATAGCGAACTGTGTCAACATCGAGAACTACCCCAACTGCGAGAGCACTCTAGTCTTTTATCTTACCAAAAACACCATTAGAGAAGCCATCGTTCTTAGATTCGAGAATGATCAAGACTTCAAAAGGATCTACTTCACGTATAAATATTTCAAAATGCGAAACCGATTGACGAAAAATACAAACAACTACACGAATGGTGATAGTTTATTTTCAAAGAAGAAAACATACGATATGTTTAAGAGCAGAAAGACTAGTGTTGACGATTACAGTTTGTTGGAAAAGGGTAATTCAGAATATGACATATACAATGACAATGACGGAATTACGCATGTGTCTACTCTACAGAAGAATTTGAATACAAGATATGATCAACCGTTGAGTTTGATCGGTCTAAGAAATGATGTACATGATGTCGCTGAAATAGACAGTGTTATATACACTGACATAGATATACCTGCGAAATTAGACAAAAAGAGACTTTTCAATAAGAAAGCTAAGGCACCTCGACCTCCTGCACTCAAAGATAATCAAGTTAAGGTGCTTAAAGGGGAGTTTGTACGAGTAAACGTCGACAGATCTCCCGATATAATACCGAAAGATAATAAAAACAACAAAGTACCAGACATTCTCATGATTAAAGACACCAAACCGAAGAGAAATAGTCCGACGAGCAATTTGTGGTCGGCGAGCAATAAAGGTAGGTTTTATTTCTATATCATTAATAACATTATGTTACGCAATAGAAGATGCAACATAGAAATTATATAAGATACGTTAGACGTAAAAAGTTAATCAACGAAAGCAATTTGCTATCGTTCAGAGATTGATTCGACGTTAAAGACGAAAGACGTGATGCAACTATGACCTTTCGAGCGGACTCTATAGGTTTCGATATAGTAAATTACTATAAAACAATAGTGGCTGTTTACGTCGGTGATTGTGTTAATGATGATAGTTTCGATTACGAAAGCAAAATAGAGAAAGACTTCCTATATCTAGATACTTAGATTCTGCAAAAGTCTGTCCTTTAACAATACCTCTGCAATAGAAACTGTATTTCCATGAACATTTTATAGGTTGCGCCCCGCTATTTCACCCATGCAGTGTTGAAAAGCAGTGATTATGATTATTGTAAAAATAGCCAATGCCCTAGTAAAAAGTTATTTGACTGATTTAGTTTTTAGCTTTGACAATTTGTAATTATATTTGTATTAGTAAAAAGTAATTAGATATACCTAAAATCAAAGTTTCTGTTAGTTTTAAAATGTTTAGCATTTACAGTGAAGATATTTATGGGATCTATTGGATAGAATTTAAATTTTGACGTAGTGTAAGATAAATTCTTATCCATAGCTAAATGAAATGACAGTGTGAAACAGTAGCATACATCAACCACTTTTTAAGGATGGCAATTAAATTAATCCACAGAGGACTAGAATATACTGCATAAACAAGTACTGTATTAAAACACTATTATTATTAACGGGATAATAAATGACATAAATAATGAATGACCGTGATACTCGTAGGTTAAAAAAGTATTGTATTTATGGGCGTCTGATATAAATCCTTAATCAATCACATAATTCGACGGAGTATTGCTTCCGGACTGATAGTTGAATGAACGTTAACAAAAACAAGGGAAATAACGCCAGCTGTAACCTTTTTAACCGACTTCCAATAAAAAAGGAGGTTCTCAATTCGACTGTATGTTTTTGTGATTACATCGCCTTAATTAAACCTGATTTTAAAAATTCTTTTTTTGTTTGGTAGGTGATGTTTGATTGTTCAGAGATGATACCATATAATTTTTATCAAAATCGATTAATTACTTTGTTTTTTTTTTACAATATACATAGACAACTGACATAACAACGTGGCCAGCAGAAACTGAGAAAATGGCAACTTTAAAAAAATAATTATAGATCTACGATTGACCACCAACTCGCCTGATGTTAAGCGACCGTGTGTGTGTGTGTTAGCAACTGCGCTAACCGCGCGAGTCCAAATCCCGTGAGGAGCAAAAAGAAGAAGAAAAACAAATTGTAATTAGTGGTTAATTAGTGAAGTCTACAATACTTCAATCGGCCCTTTACATCACAAATTGATTGCGTTATCTGCCTCACGTCAAACAATTTGTCAAGAACGTCTTTAATGTATTCACGGGTCCCTTTACTTTCTCCGGTCGCGTACGGTCCATCGCAACATTTTAATGCAAAGCTGAACGTAAGCAAGCCAAGGCCACGGGTTGCGCAACGCGGGTCATTCACTCCGTTTGCACGAATACAGATGCAACAGCTTTGAATAGAAGATTTTAGATTTATCGAAGAAAACCTTAGTTTTTCTTGAATTAGGAAAATCACTGTCTCTTCTGTATTTTTTATTTTTAATCGGGCCAGAGTGTCTTTATTTTTTTATTAGCTCCAAAAATTACAAAAAACCCGTCCCCGTTTTATTTGTTGTTATGTTGACCAAATCTACAAAAAAATCTTCTTTAGCATAATTCTTATCAGTTATTCATCATCATCATCATCTCAGCCATAAGAAGTCCACTGTTGGACATAGGCCTCCCCCATGGATTTCCAAAAAGACCGATTGGAAGCGGCTTGCATCCAGCGTCTTCCCGCGATTTGTATGAGGTCGTCTGTCCATCTCGTGGCTGGTCTTCCTACGCTGCGCTTGTCGGTACGTGGTCTCCACTCAAGAACCTTTCGGCCCCATCGGCCATCAGTTCTACGTGCTATGTGCCCTGCCCACTGCCACTTCAACTTGCTAATCCGCTGTGCTATATCGGTAACTTTTGTACGTCTACGTATCTCTTCATTTCTGATTCGATCTCGTAGAGAGACTCCGAGCATAGCCCTCTCCATAGCTCGTTGCGTGACCTTGAGCTTCCTTATAAGGCCCATAGTTAGGGACCACGTTTCAGTGCCGTATGTCATCACTGGTAACACACACTGGTTGTAAACGTTCGAGTTGAGGGACTGGGGAATATTGGACGAGAAGACGCTTTTAAGTTTCCCGAACGCTGCCCAGCCGAGTTGGATACGACGATTGACCTCCCTCGTAAAGTTGGACCTGCCTAATCGGACCGTCTGTCCTAGGTAGACGTATTCGTCAACAACTTCAAGAGTGAAGTTCCCCACAGATATTGGGGTGGGCACTACATGGGCGTTCGACATAACCTTCGTTTTGTCCATGTTCATTTTGAGGCCCACCCGTTGGGAAACTCTATTGAGGTCTTCGAGCATCGTACTGAGCTCTTCCATCGACTTTGCCATGACTACTATATCGTCGGCAAACCGAAGGTGAGTGATGTACTCGCCGTTAATGTTAATGCCGAGCCCTTTCCATTCCAGAAGCTTATAGGCATCTTCCAAACCGGCGGTAAACAGTTTCGGAGAGACAACGTCTCCCTGCCTCACGCCTCTTTTCAATGAAATTGACTCTGAGTTCTGGTCTTGTACTCGGACTGACATGGTGGCGTTGTTGTACAAGCAATTCAGCACTTCGACATACCGATAGTCAATACGGCATCGCTGGAGAGCCTCAAGCACCGCCCAGGTCTCGATCGAATCAAAGTCCACAAACGCTAAGCAAAGGGGCAAGTTATACTCTTCGGTCTTCTGTATCACTTGCCGCAGCGTGTGGATGTGGTCTATGAGAAAGCCAGTTATCAGTTATTATTGTCTCATTATTATATATCTCATTATTAGTCCATTAAAAACTAGGAATCTATTGTTATGCCAAATTGATCGCCGGCGCTTGCCAAACCCAGATTAAATTTGTATCTTCTTCTTCTTCTTTTTTGTATTGGACCATGGCAAATGCATTAAAGCATTTGCCAGTGTCAAGTATTAGGATTTTTTTCAAGTTTCTTGAATAAAACAAGCTGTAAATATTCTAGCCACAATCTAAGTCACGTATACAGTCAATTTAAAAGTCGAGTCCTGCTTCAGTAAAGTGGTGGCGACTTTACTAGAAGCTTCTATGGAGTTTTGCCGACAACGTAAAATCACATGTTTTACTGCTTTATTTCACTTGCCCACACTCACGCACTTTATCCAAAACTTAATGAATAAAACACCTCCAATTTTATAGCATTAATGTTCAAAATAACACAAGTTTAGGAAAATAAAACAAAGCAACATTACGTTAATAAGACGTTCCCGCCAAAACTCCAAAAATTTGTATCTATATATATGTTTCAATATAACACTGACATATTATGTGACATCACATTCCGTGCATAAAAAACTAAGTGATATATTAAATAATAGGAAGTAAACTAAATACATCACATTGAAATTAGCCTATTAGCCTTAAATCAGGCATAGCACTCATATTAGAAACATGTATCTGTGCTTGACCAAAAGTCATCTTAATCATCAAAAGAACGCTTCACACTGGTCCCTGACCGAAACCATCAGTTTCAACTCTGCAGCATTACCTTTAACTCTGATGTTGCAAATCGTCTTCCAAAATTTCACCGTCATTAATTGAATACAGTCGATGAAATCGCAATTTTCACGGATATCTCTCGGAACTAATTTATATCAAGCAGCATTTGCGACATACGCCGTGCGATCCCGGCACGGCAGCGTGTCGACACGTTCGATGAAGTCACTAGGAAGATGGTTACCAAGAATGATGGTAATTTTTTTTAGGTTTCCGTACCCAAAGGGTAAAACGGGACCCTATTACTAAGACTCCGCTGTCTGTCTGTCCGTCTGTCACCAGGCTGTATCTCATGAACCGTGATAGTTAGACTGTTGAAATTTTCACAGATGATGTATTTCTGTTGCCGCTATAACAACAAATAACTAAAAAACAGGATACAATAAATATTTAAAGGGGCTCCCATACAACAAACGTGATTTTTTGCTCGATATTGATAACGGCAACAGGTAGACGCTTGAAATATTCACAGAATATTGATTATTGAGTTATATTATTCACTTTAAAAATAAATAATTAAATTAATATTTAAGGGCTCCCATACAACAGACATGATTTTTTTGCCGTTTTTATAGATAATGGTACGGAACCCTTCGTACGCGAGTTCGACTCGCACTTGGCCGGTTTTTTTCCCATTTACTTTGTAGTGACCGTGCAAAGACGCTGGATGCAAGCCGCTTCCAATCGGTCATTTTGGAAATCCATGGGGGAGGCCTATGTCCAGCAGTGGACTTCTTATGGCTGAGATGATGATGATGACCGTGCAAAGCGAGCGACTGAAGAAAGTATTAGTGGACTCAATTGTTTTGTAATTTTTCCAAAATGTGTCGCACTTATAACATCATTATCGTTAATTCCATCCTTATCATCATCATCGTCATAGTCATCTTCATCGTCTAGCAGTGGAGCAGTCCACTGCTAGATATAGAGCAAATAGCACGTAGAACTGATGGCCGATGGGGCTGAAAAGTTCTCGAGTAGAGAGCACGCTCGAGCGCGAGTAGAGAGCAGGGGCCCAATTCAGTTATTCAAGACCGCTCCATAGACGAACCATATGTGGAGCGTTTCCCGTCGGCCGCCATAGTTTTTTTGATTCAGTCACTTTTATGTCATACAATTAACACATTTGATGAAACGTAACACGTTTTTCGCTCGTTACTAAATCAAAAAATGATAGCAGCCGACAGGAAATGCTTCGCACAAGGTTCAGTTACGGATCGGTTTTGAATAACTGAATTGCCCCCCAGGATGGTACTGGATAAAAGCCGCTTCCAACCGGTATTTTTGGAAATCCATGGGGAGGCCCATCCAGCAATGGTCTTCTGGTAGCTGAGATGATGATGAGGAATATTCACTAATAATTTTAACTAATATAACTCAATATTCTGTGAATATTTCAAGCGTCTACCTGTGGCCGTTTTCAAGGTCGAGCAAAAAATCACGTGTGTTGTATGGGGGCTCCCATTAAATTCCCTCCCTTAAATATTTATTTTTTTGTATTTGTTGTTATAGCGGCAACAGAAATACATCTTTTGTGAAAATTTCAACTGTCTAACTATCACGGTTCATGAGATACAGCCTGGTGACAGACGGACAGACAGACAGCGGAGTCTTAGTAATAGGGTCCCGTTTTACCCTTTGGGCACGGAACCCTAAACACGACTACTAATTTTGACATCAAAATATAGTATAGCATTACGCGCCGTTCCAAACAAATTAATTAGCCTGTTTGTTTGTTAAGAATGATAATATTTGCTAAAAGGCCGCTTGGCCTTAATCACTATATCGCGGATGTGATCGTATGTCGTATAGGTATCACTATATTATTGAGGAAGAATTGAGTAAATAGATTAAGTGATTTGTCTGATGGATAATCTGTTATTTTTGAAACCGGATCCTAGATAAACTTTGGGTTGGTTTGGGGCCTGGATAAACTTTGGGTTGGTTTGGGGTCTAGATAAACTTTGGGCTGGATTTCGTGGATTTCCAATAAGCAAACATTGATAATGGTCTTGACACCCGGACGGACGGACAGACGGACAGACAGACGGACAGACGGAAAACAAAGTGATCCTATAATGGTTTCGTTTTTTTCTTTTTGAGGTACGGAACCCTAAAAACGGAAAACGAGTCCGTCCGTCCGTCCGGGTGTCAAGACCTGTTTGTATCTCGGGAACGCGTGAAGGTATCGTGTTGAAATTAAAACCATATACGCAGATCTATAATCTCTTATTGCAGAAAGGAAAATAAAATTTCTCAGTTTTCGTAAAAAAAAGTTACAGCCGAATAATATGTCATAAAATCGCACATTTCGACACTCACAAGGGAATCAAAACCTATGGGGTACTTCCCGTTGACCTAAAACTTTGAAATTTGGCTAGATAAAGATAAAGATATATTTATTTGTCAAAACATGTGTACAGGTGCAGATGTCAAGCGTCAATATCGGTCAAACATGTTTTTACCACATAGGGTGTACAAATATGAGAGTGAAGTAGCTTACACTTACATGCTTAAGTCATTTTAGTTACAATATCAATTTCATTAGTTACAATATACATAATATTTAATTTTATAGATTCTAATGTCAGTAGTTAATATTAATTCTTATTGAAATCAAATTTATCCTGTAGGAAGTCATCTATTTTATAGTAGCATTTAGCAGTCAATAAAGCTTTGAGTTTCTTTTTAAAAAGGCTCGTATTAAGGTCTCTTATACTTTGTGGTATCTTATTGTATATCAATGGGCCCATTCCAAAAACACTATTTCTAAAAAGTTTTGTCTTACTGTATCGAGTGATAATTTATTGTCACGGCGGTTACGAACGACTTTTTTGGACGACTAGAAGTATTGTGTTAGAGTAAACATATAGGAAAAAATCCGAAAACTGGACATTTTATATTTTATTACAAAAAAATAGTGTCTTTATGCAAGGAATGAGGGTTCAAATTTTAAAGTTCTTTAACCGTATTATGTGGGGTACCATATGAAAGAACTTCATTAGCATAAGCTAAACCAGGTTTTAAAATATTTTTACGATGTAATTATGTTTCGGTTTATGAAGCAAAATATTAAAAAATATATGATTTCCTCCTCTTATCTACTAGTTTGTACGGAACCCTCGGTGGGCGAATCTGACTCGCATTTGTCCGCTTTTATTTTGAGTAGATCCTTATTACAACCCAAATGCTTGAAAATAATGTAGGTACATTACGTATGCAACCTAAAAAGCGCATAAAACTACACCGATTTCTTGTATTTCTCGTTCACAAACCACTTATTCTTATTTAAACAGCGAAGGCCAAGCTGTCGAGATTATTGGCTTATGCTATTTTAAAGGTTTACTTAACAGCCATCAAATCAAATTGTCGTGTAGTTATTTTGACCGTTGGCCGTCAGTGCATCTCGTAACACTTGCTTCTGAGTGATTGAAAACAGTCATACCTACGATGTTTACTGGAAAAATAATATTAAGGATACCATTATTGTCTTCTAGTGCGTATCGGACCCAACTCATAAGCATTGCCATTCAACGTGGCAATGTGGCGGTGCAATGTTAGCATGTTGGGTACGCTGCCAACTGGTAGAGGGTTTGAGCATTTGGATTGTCTTTAGACCTTTATTTGCTTAATCATAAAATACATTCTTTGCCAAAGAGGCATCCTTGGCTGATACTTTTTAGGATTCCGTAGTCAATAAAGAACCCTTATTGATTCACCATGTTTGTCCATCTGTCCGTATGTCCGCGGCGTGGCTTAATGACACAGCCGAAAAAATGGTAGAATAGTGAAAAAATAATAATTAAGGTTCTTCTCCTGTAAAATGGAAGCTTTAAAATAATAATTTTGGTTAGAGTCGAGTCAACCAACTCATGACATGTGCTTGGAGAACATTTAAAATTCAAATTATTTTTATTGTCAGCTGTGTTAAATTATGGTCATAAAATTTCGTACAATTTCTAAAAGATGGGAACAGATCAGTACAATTCTGAGACTGGTTATTTTCATACGGGCAAGCATATTTCACCTTTTGATTTCATTGTAGTCGGTTAAAAATAATATGTTGTAATGTTGTAAGATTCTGTCATACACACAATCTGTAATTAATAATAAAAAAAAAAAAAACTTAAAACATTCTTGCATGTTTCGCAACGCACGCTTTGTTTGTTGATCCATCAGATTCGTGAAAGGAATCAATTATTAGAATTATGAAATATCGAATACCATTTTCCCGAATACATTTTTTTTTCTTCAAAATACACTATCAAAATCCCGAACACTCCGTGGACAACTCTGATAACTGAATCTTCGAAATACGCAAGTTTCTGTGTATAATAAACAGATACCTAACCTAATTACCGATAATATCGATATATCTGATAAACAAATCTTTGTAAATAACAAGGTTTCTGGATATAATAAAAGAGAAACCTAACAATTCTAGCCTAATAAATGTTCGGTCAATTGAAACGTATGGCCACCAAAATTATGGAACCTGGAAATTCGTTTCAAGTAAAACATCTGAACATTCTGGGTTCGAATCCCACGGCACGCACCTCTGTCTTTGCGAAGTTATGTGCGCATTGTTGATTACCGGCAACTTCAAACGGTGAAGGAAAACATCGTGAGGAAACCTACATGTCTGAGAGTTCTCAATGATCTTGAAGATGTTTGAAGTCTGCCAACCTGCACTTGGCCAGCGTGGCAGACTATGGCCTAACCCTTCTCACAATGAGAAGATGGCCCGTTCCCAGCAGTGGGACAGTTTGTACAAACAGAGCTGATAAAAAAAAAACTGGAAACGGTTTCGGGCGAGAAAGTTTCAAGCAAACGTATTTCGGATAATCGATAGGTTACCTAAAGGTACCTACGAACAAATCGTTTACAACGAATTCATGGAAATATTAGTCAATCCAAAACTCATGGGAAACGAATCGCTTATTCCGTGGAACCGCTGTAAGTGCTGCAACCACAATTCAACAATTGGTGTCAATGGATCTTCGCAAAAGGAAGCTCGTTTAGATGTTATGGCTCACTGGGTTACCACAACACACACGAAGAAATAGCTAAATTTGCACTTGGATGGTGAAATCTTCGTTTTATGTTTGGAACCTAAGCGTTTACAATGTAGGAATATTATATTGTATTCGTAGCGTGGAATGAGACATTACTGATTCATGCCGCAATGGTGCCGCGGGATTCTATGCCTTATTAAATATGTACTACGCCCGTTTTTCCTGTGTAGTGATGGAATATGAGTAAGATGAAATATATATTTGACTGGCCTCGCAGCTCAGTTGGTAGTATGTTTACCTGCTAAGCTGAAGGCCGTGGGTTCGATCCTCACCCAGGACAAACATTTGTGATGACCATGGGTGTTTGTTCTTTGTCTGGGTGTTTCTATGTGTATTAAGTATGTATTAACAAAAAAAACCGGACAAGTGCGAGTCGGACTCGCCCACCGAGGGTTCCGTACAAACTAGTAGATAAAAGGGGGAAATCATATATTTTTTTTATATTTTCCTTCATAAACCGGATAATATACATCGTAAAAATATTTAAAAACCTGTTTTAGCTTATGCTAATGAAGCTCTTTCATATGATACATGAAACGGTTACAGAACTTTAAAATTTAGACCCTCATTTCTTGCATAAAAACACTATTTTTTTGTGATTAAATCTTAAATTATTGTATTTGAATTATTTCTCATAATAAATGTCGTCAAAGTTTACATAGTCAGTCAAACAGCCCACCCCTGACTGTACCCGACACAAAGGTGCCCATGACACTCGCCGCATTACCTCGTTGAATGGCGATGGACAACCTTTGCATCAGGTAAAATCCAATACCAGTGATTAAATTAAAAATTACCAGTTTTCGGTTTTTTTTCCCTATATTTCCAAATTTGCAATTTTCATAGTTTTAGTGCAACGGGAAGTACCTCATAGGATTGATTCCCTTGTGAGTGTCGAAATGTGTGTTTTTTACGACATATTCGGCTGTAACATTTTTTTAAGAAAACTGAGAAATTTTATTTTTCTTTCTGCAGCAAGATACTATGGATTTGCGTATACGGTTTTAATTTCAACTCGATACCTTCACGCGTTCCCAAGATAAGGTCTTGACACCCGGACGGACAGACAGTCAGACAGACGGACAACAAAGTGATCCTATAAGGGTTCCGTTTTTTCCTTTTGAGGTACGGAAACCCTAAAAAAGTAATGTAATATGTATTCTATCAGCCACCTAGTTTCCATAGTACAAGTTTTGCTTTGTTTGGGCTAGATGGTCTTGTGTGAAATGTCCACTAATATTTATATTTGCGTTGGCTCATTTCATAATACAAATAATTGACGATGAAACGCAAATGGGGATATATATATACTATACATACATGTATACTATACATACATGTATACTATACATACCTACTGTGGTGATAGGTTAGTCTCTACGCAACATTGAACAGCAATGTTGGATATCGCGGAAGAAAGACAGTGGCAAATGTAAGCCATACTGTGAGAACCGACCTGCCCTTCATGCTTGGCTTATGTAGCAGATATTGTAACTATCCTGATATCTGGTTACTGCTCCACTCTCTGATGCAGGTTAATTTATTCTAGATAAATTTAAACTAATATTATAATAGTCAAAGTAGCTCTGTCTGTCCATCTGGCTGGCTGTCTCTCTGTCTGTTTGTTACCTCTTCACGGCTAAGAGAAATTATAGATAGATAGATAAACTCTTTATTGTACACACCATAAAATTTACAATCAAAATAAATTAATTTAAAACTAGTGTAACAACTGGCGGCCTTATCGCTAATAGCGATCTCTTCCAGGCAACCTTAGGATGGAGAGGAACGAAAAGAAAGTAAAATGACGGGGCGTGCAGTAATAGAGGAGAAAAAATGATAATATTAAAATAAAGTATTATAATCTTTTACATACAATATTTAAAGATTTAATATGAATAAAAAATAAAAAAAATGAAATGTTGTTGATGATAATGATAAAATATAATCTATGTCCTTGCGATTGAGAGATCTGATAGAGTTACTTTAGCTTTTATTGGTAGAAGATAGTATTCTCATAAGCATCAAAGGCAGAACATCAAAGTCTTTGACATTGAGGCTTTTTGACACCACATTTGACTGTTTTAGAGGGTGAGATACAAAATATAACGGTAAAGGGTACAAAAGTTGACTTGCAGTGACAAGGGGCCAGCTGTGGATCAGCCCGTCGCCTACAAGGGTTTCTCAAACTTGGCTCCACGAACCCCTGATGAAGATGAAGATGAACAGCGAACCCCTGAACTAACTAATCACCCCCCCCCCCCCTTCCACAGAAATCATCATTTAATTGACTGTTGAAGAAAATAATTTAGCAGAAGGAGGCTCAATTTGAGTAGACGTTGAATTACTTGGACATTTTCTTGTCTCGGCGTGCGAGAGCGAGCGACGAATTCAGTCGCCCGCGCGTACCGTGTGTGCCGCCAGTCATCAAGCCACCATTACATAAATCTTGTCGCGAACCCCCTACCGTCAAATGGCGAACCCCTAGGGGTTCGCGTACCCCACTTTGAGAAACCCTGGTTTACATAAATGATTTCACATCAAGTCTCTTATCTGACTTTTATAGTATGCCTGGGAAGAGAAGCACATAAACATGTTATTACCTATATAAAATCATGCCTATTTTCCTTTACGGTATAGACAGAGCATCAACCTCTGTGAGGTCGATTGACACCACATTTGATCGTGATTAGATGGAAGGGCATTTTATTTATAAAGAGTGTATTTATTAGAACGTGAGATGTACAAAATGTTGGCATACTAAGATTTGTCAAGATTTATTGAAAAATACGACACATAAGAGAGTACAAACATCTAAACTAAGCAAACAAAAAACTGGCCAGGCGAAAGCAAATTGCAAAATTTGCTTACATCTAGCCAGATGTTTGTTCGTCTGGCCAGTTGATGCAAAAACCTTTGCTCACATCGCTCACTCAATCAATTCAATCTATATACATTACAGATTGTAAGTACTTGTACAAATACCGTTTCAACTATTTCCTAGTAAACGTGTTTAAAGTAATGTGATTCGGACCTAGTAAAGTAAAAGTCGTCATCATATGTAAAAGGGTTTGCCAAGTCCGGTACTCGGATGACCGTTTAACCCACAATCAATTAAGAAACAGCCGTTTTACAAATCAACTTAAACTCGGTTAGCGGAGAAACTGCATAATCTAAGGTCCGGCTTGACACACGATATAATCACGACAATATTACGACATTATGTGACGGAGATGTGTAATTGTGTAATGAACCCAAACCACAAGTTAAACTAACAGATGTGTCAGATTATGTTTTCTCGAATAAACATTAAGAAATGGTACCGACTGACTAATTATTTTAGTGAATAATATTTAGAGATTTCCTGCTATTTTATTTTTACCACAACAGCTTGGAAAGAATGCTTTCTCGTTTAGTAAACCTGCCCCTTGTTACGAAAGTGATTTCAGAAATCGTTTTTATATATTTTCACCATAAACACTTTCCAACTGCTTTTATACGAGTAGCATTTTTACAAACTAATGCAAATACGTACGAATTTCAATTAAAGAATATTGCAATCTTTTATAGAAATCCTCTATTCTCATGTTAGTACTGCTGAAAAAAGTATAGTTTCAGTAACTTTGATTTATATGTTTTTTAAAATAACTAAAATAAAATAAAAAAAATTAAATTGAATATTTTATGCCCTTGCTGTCTAAAATCGATATTTTTATATTTTGAACTATTATAAGTATTTTTTAACTGATTCTTTAGAACAAATTAAAGTCTTTTTAAATAAAAATAGCCCTTATAAACTGACTGCCAATAAATAATGTCTGATTGTCAGTATGTAATTATATACCATGTAATTGTCTGGCCCCATTACAGACCCTTGAGGAACACCATTCTTTAATCGTTGCTAATCTACAATACATTGTCGATTCAAACTTGTAACTGCGTTTTCACCTTGCCATTTTCGAAAGGTCTACACGGTTATGTCATATTTAAATTGGGTAATTCATCAAAGCATTGTCGATGTTATCGGAAGCTTATTACATGTTCACAATATTAAACATTCACTCATAGGCAGCCACGTTATAAAGTATAAATTTTGGAGAAGAATATTCTTTACTATTTATGTAAGAACTTTTTACTCTCCATAATAAAAATAAATCGAATGCTTTTTATTAGGACAGCTACAAATTTAATTTTGATACATTATGCAGAACTTGGAGAAGAACATTCTTTACTATTTATGTAAGAACATTTACTCTCCATAATAAAAATTAAATCAATTGGTTTGTTATTCATTTGAAATCAAAACGTTACCAATCGTGCATTTTTTTAAATTGGTCTTAAAATAGTCCGAATTCAATAGATGCAAAGGGAAACTATTGGTAAAGTCTAAAAATACTTCTTTGTTATGTAATTTTTGTGCTAAACCATGATGTTATAGTATTTTAGCAATATCTGAGGCCAATCTGGAAAGTATCCAACTGGCAAAGCGCTCTGACTGTATACAATAAAATATACTTTCCATTATAAAATGTGTATTTATCTTCTGTAATCATAATGAATAGGTTAGTACGAGTATAATGTCCTTTTTACAAGCTGATCAGCTAGGTCATCAGTATCATTCACTTTAGATGTAGCTCTATCATTCGTATGCAAAGCGGCGCGGAAGCGTTTACGTGATGAGCATAACATACCTCTAGTGTGTCAGATCAGCCTTCTGATGTAACTTAGGGTACAGTTTAAGTGAATTACGCAGTCCGATCTACCTAAACCAACCTGTATTAGTGGCCTCCATAATTATTGACATATGATAATTCTTACGATACAACCATATTATTTTGATTTAGGAAGTTGTTAGCTTAGGTTGCATAGTCATCATCATTATAATTTTATTCAAAGATCTTTTTATCAATACCGCTGTATATTTTGTATCTCTGATGCGTCTGTACATATTAATTTTATTTCAATTCTCTATTTATGCTTTTGATAATAAAGTTTAAATTATTTTTATTTCAGCTGCTGGCTACGAATCTGATCGGGAAGAATGGAAGAGCAGCAGATCCCAGTTCTCTACGACGGCTTTTGACAGTCTCGCGAGACCAACGAAAATGGCGATGGCATTGACCCTCAGGAAACCACAGAGATTAGAGCCCGTACCACAGTATTATCGTTTATCTAACGAACCAAAGCCAAAACTCACACCAGTCTCCTTCAGGCAAAACAATTTCCTCCAGAAACCAAGACTACCAAGAGCAAACATGGATGTGAAACGAAATGTGTTGAGCACAGATCACAGGAAGTTCACCTCGTTGCAAAGTTTGGAGATTCCGAAGAAGTTGAGCGAACCAAAGAAGCAGCCGAATGACACAAAGAAGAATAACTATTCAAATATATCAAATCGGATAACGGGCTTGACGAATAAGTTGAGAGACTTGGGGAATACAAGTAACACATTAGGCAGGCTTAAAGCCCAGTCTCATGGAGACGTGGCAAATCTGAAGCCAGTGCTAAAGACGAACAGTCAAGATGGAGGGAAGCGGTCGGTCGTGAGGACTTGCAGTGCTGAGCCACCAAAGAAAGTTACTTTCAGCGCGTTCGCTACCGTCCAAGTTGTTTAATTTACTAAAATATAAGGAGGAATGACTGATTATTCGTTACTTTTGAAGTTAATTATTGTAAGTAACTAGAGTTGGTTTACAAAGTCGGTATATGTTAAAGTAAATAAGGAGTAGTATAAAATAATAAAGTAGATAAAGAAGTAAGGCCGGGTTCTGTGTAAATATTTTGTAGATGTATTTTTCTGGTGTTTACAAGCATATAATAAAATCGATAGATTTGGAAAAGTAAAGCCTATATATTTAACTGAATAAGACCTGACAAAAAAATCTACTCCCGAATCTGTTATTGAGTATTTAAAATGTGTAACATAAATTCTATGAGATTTTTTTACCTATGCTTGAACTATATAATGCAACTAACCAATGCAATGATATTGCGTAGAGTTGTTCTAAGCAAAAAGATAACTGAATTTCCACAAATTTATTGAGCAGCTATCAATGTTCTCACAGTCAAAGATGCTCATCATTATAGATTACAATGACCTTATATATCATAAGATTACAATGACCGTTTGTAGTATAATCTGTATATCATATCTTTTAATATCCATGTTGATTTTATTTTGTGCTGGTAAGGTATAACACTGATATGACACGAATTTAGTATGCGTAATATATTCTGATTTAATTTGCTTAAGCTGCTGTTTACACACATTAATTCCAAGATTATTGTCACCATTCTTTATTTGTACTACAACTCGTTTTGGTACATCGTTCTCAATATTTTTAGTAGAAAACTGTGTAATTTGAATACCTGATCTGACAGCTACTAGCAAACAAAACGAATACTAAGTAGTGCGGTAACTGGCTAAAATAAATGACTTATAAGGGTTGCCATACACATAGGCGGGCGCATTATCGATATAAATTCGAACTTACAAATAAGTATCTCGTTTACAACTCAAGGCGTGCGTAGGATGCCTAAAATCCGTAATATAGTTAGGCTATAAACATTTTATTGTTCGTGTTAGCATTGCCTCTCATCGTCACACCCCAGCGAGTGCGTGTGTTGGCTCAGTGACTAAAATGTTGCATGCTTTTCCATACAAATATGAGAAAACTGTGTTATACTCCTAAATTTCATGTCATCTTTTTGCGTGCTGGAGAGGCAAGTTTGTATAGGGAAAATCTAGAATTGTTATAATTCCATATTAAGATCCATATTGTACCTATAAACTGCAGTAAAATGATTTGAATTTGAATTCTTAATTTAAACTACGGGTACGGATCACTTGCATCTGTTTTAAGTAAAAATATTCAACTATAGTTTTTTCCGCAATCGGGTCGTCTTTTTCAAAGGAACAGTGCAAACGTCATTCCCGGTCGGTGGCATGCCTCACAGATAATGATTTTGTTGATGATGTTTTTTAGGGTTCCGCACCTCAAAAGAAAAAAACGGAACCCTTATAGGATCACTTTGTTGTCCGTGTGTCTGTCTGTCTGTCCGGGTGTCAAGACCTTTATCTCTGGAACGCGTGAGGGTATCGTGTTGAAATTAAAACCATATACGTAGATCCATAGTCTCTTGCTGCTGAAAGAAAAATCAAATTTCTCAGTTTTCGTAAAAAAAAAGTTACAGCCGAATATGTCGTAAAAAACGCACATTTTGACACTCACATAGGAATCAAAACCTATGGGGTACTTCCCGTTGACCTAGAAGTATGGAATTTGGCAATAAGCATTGTGTTAGAGTACACATATAGGAAAAAACCGAAAACTGGACATTTTAAATTTAATCACAAAAAATATTCCAAATTTTAAAGTGCTTTAAAAATAACCGTATCATATGAAAGATCTTAATTAGCACAAGCTAAAAAAGGGTTTTAAAAATATTCTTACGATGTATATTTATCGGTATAAGAAGGAAAATATAAAAAAAAATATGATTTCCCCCTTTTATTTACTAGTTTGTACGGAACCCTTGGTGGGCGAGTCTGACTCGCACTTGTCCGGTTTTTATTTACTTTTGGTGTATATTTTTTATTGATTTATAAATTGCTGCAGAAGTTAAAAAAGAAAGTTAGTATTTAGAAGAAAGCAAATCGTAGATGCATAATAAGTATAATAATATAATAAGTAACGGTTTCAAAAATATGAATGAAGAATTATCGAAATTGAACAATATTTAGGGTTAGAAAACATGATTCTCCTTTTGTTTGAAAAATGCGCCATTTACCGACAAAAGTTGCCGCGACAACTTATATGCTCATTAGTTTCACGAAATGCCGCCAATCTCTTAGAGATTGACGTCGGTCAGTTTCGCGAATTGGAAATTCGATATATTTTATTGTTAATTATTTATTCTCTGTGAATACATATTGTATACAGTAACAGGCACATTTTTACATAAATTTTGCACGGTAACAAGTGGAATATTGAGCTAGAATAGCAGCAAACTATAGTTTCGACCAGCGTATGATGGTATTTTTCAGTGCTATTTGTGGAAGTGATCGCATACGCACTTACCCTGACAAAGATCACAGCACTGGTCAAAACTGTATTCAGTATACCTAAAGTTGCTTTAAACCATGTTAGTTGTCATAATAAAATAACAGATACCTACATTTAATTATGTGTTGCACTTGCACTTGATTTTTTAGGGTTCCGTACCTCAAAAGGAAAAAACCGGAACCCTTATAGGATCACTTTGTTGCCCGTCTGTCTTTCTGTCTGTTTGTTTGGGTGTCAAGACCTTTATCTCGGAAACGCGTGAAGGTATCGAGTTGAAATTAAAACCTTAAACGCAGATCCATAGTCTCTTGCTGTAGAAAGAAAAATAAAATTTATCAGTTTTCGTAAAAAGTTACAGCCGAATATGTCGTAAAAAACGCACATTTCGACACTCACAAGGGAATCAAAACCTATGGGGTACCCACCCCATAAAGTACCCAGTTTCAGTTGACATAGAACTATGAAATTTGGCAAGAAGCATTGTGTTAGAGTACACATATAAGAAAAATCCGAAAACTGGGCATTTTTAATTTAATCACAAGAAAATAGTGTCTTTATGCAAGGAATGAGGGCCCAAATTTTAAAGTGAATTATCATGTGGGGTATCATATGAAAGACCTTCATTATCATAAGCTAAAACAGGTTTTTAAATATTTTTACGATGTATATTTTTCGGTTTATGAAGGAAAATATAAAAAAAAATATGATTTCCCCCTTTTATTTAGTTTATACGGAACCCTCGGTGGGCGAGTCTGACTCGCACTTGTCCGGTTTAATTACACTGTAAATGTGGGAAACGTCGCATTGTCCTAATTTACAACACTTGAAACACAGAATTATCATTTCACATATTTGCAATTCCATTCTCAGGTAGGTATAAGATTTGTGTTGCTTCGAAATGTTTGTTATTTTTCATGCTTATATTTATTTTGTGTATGACTGTAAATAATAATTTCAAGAATATTTTTTGTAAATATCACATATCTAAATATGATACTTATGTACATAAATAATGAACACACCAACCAATTTATTATTTGGATGAATGTAGTACTTGATTGCTAGTCGAAATTATTTTCTTTTCGTGTCTGATAATGCAATTTTTTTTTCTTACAAAATTATATAGTCGAATCGAATTTTATTTTTGCGTAAGATTTAGTTAGTATCTAAATTTTGTAATATATATTCTCATTGCTGTGTGTTAATTAATATGTGTAGGTAGAATTTATTATGTAACTAGGTAATTTTATTAGTCAAGTCAATAAGCCTCTATTGCAATAGTTTTTATTTGTGTTTGACCTTAGTCTAAATTAATATTAAGTTCATACTAAGAATTTTATGTTTGTGTTAACTCGATTTTAGTGTGGATAGATAGATTGTGATTTTATGTTGTTAACTACCTATTAGATAAAAAAATATAATCTTTACTAATTCGATGTGCACGATATGCGGTATTTGTTAGTGAGTTGGCAAATACGAAAATTACATATTTGTGTTTTTTTCGGTTCAAACACTCTTGTGTGTATCAATTTCGCCGTAGAACTTTATCTGCTGGTAATCACGTACCTATATTTTATTTATATTATATAATTGTTGTTGTATTTGTTTGTTTTGTTGTACAATGGAAATAATAAAGTTGATTGAATATTATTTAGCTGATTTTCACTTAATGAAATATTATTATATACCTACTTAATATCTGGATTTACATTCACTGCTTTAAATGCTAACCGTTATAAAAAATAATATACACTTAGTTAAGAAATTTATTTATTATTAGACAGAAACGAGTAAAGGTTCCAGAAATAATCATAGATTGCGCTCAACACGATTTTAAAAATCAGCAAAACAGCGACATCTTCTGATATACTTAGAAACTAACTTGTGCTTTATTTACCTACAACAATTTAGATTCACTCTAAACATTGAAGTTCTAGAAAATCTTCAGAGATGGCGTTGAACGCAATACATACGAAAATAAATTATTAACAGTTTTATTACGTAAGATATGCGAAAAGCAAAAATAAGAGTTTTATTATTTCAAAACTTCATCATCATTGTCTTATCCTTTTCCCACTAGGACAACATAGGATATTTTTTCTAGGACATAAAAAAAATAAAATAAAAATTACGTGATGTAGGGGTGTCTCATGTCTGGTTTGAATTTCATTCTTCCGTTACTGGCGCAGTGATCCTAATAGGTAACCTGATGCAGGTCACAGCAAAGTCGTTTTCATCCACTATCCTGAATTCAATAGTAGCTATTGTACCCTGGAAAAAATAACATTAATAAATTAATAGGAAAAAATCCGTTATACATAGTTTAATTTCAATAAGTGAACAAGAAATATAAGAGGACAAAAAATATAATTTATTAAAATAAATGTAATATAAAAAAAATTTAAGTATAAGAGGACTAAGTAAGTACTTTAAGACCTGTTATTCATAGTCCTTCTTATTATAAGGACTATGATTAATAAGGAGATACGAGAGGAGATACGCATGCGATGGGAATTTCAAAATTGTCAAACAGTTTTTTATTCTATGTCCATCTCTCTCAGGTTCCAGATATTGTATCTCAACCGGTTTAGCCGTTTGGTCTTGAAAAGGTAACAAGGAGACAGAGTTTCGCTTTGTGGGTGGTTCCGTGTATGTAGTACAAGCTAGTGATGAAAAGGTGATGATGACGATGATGATGATAAAATACAGTCTACTATATCCTTCTCCAGGTCCTAAAGAATTGCTCACGAAGTTAGTCATTGATAAAAAGAGGTTTTTTTTTTATCATAATCCGAAAATTGCACATCGTAAAAATATTTGAAAACCTGTTTTAGCTTGTGCTTATAAAGCTCTTTCATATGATACCCCACATGATACGGTTAACTCACTTTAAAATTTGGATCTACATTCCTTGCACAAAGACCCTATTTTTGTGATTAAATTAAAAATGTACAGATTTCGGAAGTTTTCCTTTATTTGTTCAATAAGACAATGCAAATTTCATAGTTCTAAGCTAACGGGAAGTATCCTATAGGTTTTGATTCCCTTGTGAGTGTCGAAATATGCTGTTTTTTTGCGATATATACGGCTGTAACTTTCTTTTACGATAACTGAGAACTTAACTGACTTTTTCGCAGCTGACTACAGATCTGCGTAAATGGTTTTAATTTCAACTTGATACCTCTACGCGTTCCCGAGATAGGTATTGACAGACGGACAACAAAGTGATTCTATATGAGTTCCGTTTTTATCCTTTTGAGGTACGGAACCCTAAAAACTTAAGCTGGTACAAAAAATCTGACTTCAGATCTAAAATCAGCACCGTAGTACCAACAGCTTAATTTATGACTTGAAAATAATATTAGTCATAAATTATGACTAATTATGCTCATTATGACTCAAAATATTTTATGCAACCAAATATACTGGTAGCGCAACGTAGGAAGACCAGCCACGAGATGGACAGATGACCTAACACAAATGGCGGGAAGACGCTGGATGCAAGCCGCTTCCAATCGGTCTTTTGGAAATCCATGGGGGAGGCCTAGGTCCAGCAGTGGATTTCTTATGGCTGAGATGATGATGACAAAATATACTGAACCCATCTGATTATTTTTTGATAACGTGATATGAATAGATGCTTACCACAAAGAATTCAGGTTCTATGAACATCCTCAATGTGTATGTTATGACTTCATCCTTCAGCACAGGACAGTAGGTGTTGGTGAGGTAGTTACAGGTATTTTCTTCTTCTCCCAAGCCGTAAGGAATCCCGATAGGCCCGTTGAAGAGAAAAGCCGTGGCCAGGGTCTTCATGTTACGGATAGTATGGGCTGAGAAAACCGAGATTTATTTTATTTCATTGAATTAGACCCATATAATCATTAATCTAGGTAATTCATAATTCATAATTGTAGTTTAAAAAATTACATTTTATCAATTATTTTGTTATAAAAACCAAAGTACTGCATCGATTTTGATAAAATTTATATGGGACCACCTCTTAAGTATGATCTACCAAATACAAACAGAATCGTCAAAATCAATTTACAATTGGCAGAGTAAAGAAACATAAAAAAAAAACATAGTACAGTCGAATTGAGAACCTCCTTCTTTTTGGAAGTGGGTTAAAAACAACGGTCACTTTCATGTTTTGTGCGCGGTGTCTGCTGTATTCTTAAGTCTGTGTGGACTGTGGAGGTATTTTGTTCTGAAATAGGTAGGGAACATACGAGATCTGAAGACGAGGTGAAGGACCACATCCTGCAGCTGTGGCAAAAGACACGGCGTCGTGATGCAGCCCTCGATGTAGGTGTGGATGGGTAGGGGGCCAGTACTTCTTACACCTGGGAACAAATATATTAAAAGAAAAAATAAAGTACCCGACTGCAGGAAAGTTTTTGCAGTCTAACTTACAATTTCGTTACGCTTTTTGTGAGAAAGTATGCGTAAAATCGCTATAAAAGATTATAAATGCGCATTCTTCAGAATAATTCTAGTAAAATCACTTGTTTATTACGAATACACTCTTACATACATACAAATATACATTCACTGAAAAAACATAACCCAGTCGCAGTCGGGTAAAAAACAGAAGAATTTGTATCTACAGTCTATACAACGGTAAGCGTGCGCAGGTATTGCATGAAACAAATCTACAATTTGATCATCATCATTTCAGCCACCAGAAATCCACTGCTGGAGATAGGCCTCCCCGATGGATTTCTAAAAAGACCGGTTGGAAGCGGCTTGCATCCAGTGTCCGGCTTGCATCCAGTGTCTTCCTGCAACTTGTATGAGCTCTTCTGTCCATCTTGTGGTTGACCACCAATCGACGAGCTCCATCCTCGACCACTGGCGAGTTGGTGGTCAATCGTAGATCTATCTTACTAAAAAAAACATTAACACTTCTCATCAGGTGAGATTGTGGTCGGGTTAATTTGTTGATAAAACCGGCTTTTTTTATTTATTTTGAGAAAATTGAGAATAATTTTGAAAAGTAAAAAAAACTTACACTGGTTTACAGCTGTTGTTCCCTGGCCATTAGCGAGGCTTGCTAACGCACAAATTAATACAAAAATCCTCCACATCCTTCACCGATATAAAGAAAACTTGAAATATTTGTAAATATCTACCAATTACACTTTTATCTAAATGTTGTTATCTCTTATTCACTCAAGCTTATAATGATAACACGCAGGTGGCTAATTAGTAGGGTGGTTACTTATTGATTATTTCACAGACCTCTAATGATGTACATAATATAGAATACGTATAGTACTCCCCCCCCCCTAATCACATACATACACACCCCTTTTTTCCCTCACACACAAACTCCCCACCTCCTTCACACATACACACGCACACACACTCAGAAACACACATACAAACACACACACATCAAGAGCACGCGTTACACGCACACACCCCCACTTATCACACACATACATACACACCCACAGACATTACCACAGACTTAGCCAATTCTGATTAAAACATGGCTAAAAGTAAATTTATTACCATACTAATAACCCTAAGCATGTACGATTATAATATATTAAATTGGGTTACATTGTAATGCACCTTTCCTAAACTTAATTATTAGTTTCCCAAGATATACGAACTACATATATTATTTGCATTTAACTCATATAAACATATCTTAGACCTAGTTATGTTACTACTATCCCAGATAATAAGTTATTGTTAAATTGTTCAACTTTCTAGGAAGACACTGTCTACTGCAACACAGTTATTACTAAAGCAGTAGACAGGGTTACAATTGATTACTGTGAGATTTATTTAAAACAATAAAGTATTTGTATTTGTATAGTTTTCCCCGGCTCTGCGTGGCAAGTCTCAAGTAAGGTAATCGCCCGACTTGTCGTCAGTCGGACAACGGACAACGCTGTTAGGCACGTGTCGTGACTTGTGAACAGTGACTGCCATCCTGTGTGTTTAGAAAGTGCAACACCAAGATATATAAGGCCAAGATACTTAAAGGCCTTACAACTTACTTTAAGGCCACCACATCCTGTGGTGTTATCCTCGAAAGTGCTGAGTACTGAGTTTTTTTTTTATTCGACGATATACTTGCGCTTGACCGTCAACTCACCTGGTGTTAAGCGACAGTTACGGTCTACGATGGAGCGCGCTTGCCTAGAAGAAACCTATTCACTCACGATTTGAAGACACCTAGATTATATCTATTCGGAAAGCGCATTCAGGAAGCGCATTCCACATTTTGGCGATTTTGATGAAATGAAATGAAATAAATTTTATTTGCAAGAATGTAGGTAAACAAGGCCTTAGAAATTAATTACAATTTTCCATTACATTTGATCATTTCTGATGTGCAAATATTTGATATTGAATCCATATGACATAAATAACATTAAATTAGATTTGATAATAGGAAAAATATATAATATGTCAAATGGAAATTAGATTGAAATATATTTTATTTGCCATGTTTTACTTCATGTTCAATGAGTATAATCTCTATATAGATAAAATCTCATTGATGTCCTCTATTTATCGTTACCCGACTGGGCAAGAAGCAGGATTAAGTATTTTTTTTATTCTATATAGATTTGCTCTTGACCGCCAACTCACCTGATGTTCTACGATGAAGCGCGCTTACCTAGAAGAAACCGATTCACTTGCTATTTAAAGACACCCAGATTGTATACATCGGGGAAAATCCGCTCAGGAAGCGTATTCCACAATTTAGCGGTCCGTACGATAAAAGTGGAATTAAAACGTTTCGTTCGGCCTTTTGGAACATCCACCATGAAACGATGACGCTTTTTAGTGGTTCTAACTGTCCGATAGAAAAAAGAGATAGAGGGAGTTAGATCATGCAGATCAGATGCACACTCACCGAAATGTACTATGTATGTAAGTATGTATGTAATATGTACATTTCTATATTATCGTCTACAGCCTAACGAGCTTGACCAATTTTGATGTGCGAGATATTGTTAAATTTGTCTTCACCCCCTGAATGTCATAGGCAATTTTTTTTGGAATAATAATAATGCATATCTCGCAAAGATAAAAAAAAAGTTTTTGTAACCTCCAACGAACGTTTACATAACAAATAAGTGAATTTTACAAAAACATTCTAAGGAATATTCATTTAAATAACTTATACAGTAACTTTTTGCATACTTACATACATAATACATACGTACGTATGTATTAATTATTATTGTGCGTACTCGCGAAAACGTACATTCAACATCATATCATGTGTAACGTAAGTTTATGTTGCACTCGAAGACAGCGAAAAAATTGTCGCCAACAAAGCAAAAAATAAAAATAAAAATTGGTCACCCTACTCATTCGATATTCTCCTGGAATTCGAATTTATGACTTATCTTTGACAATTACTCGTATATTGCTAATAATATAATTATTTTGCTAAATAATTCAGCGTCAGCGGTATTCCCAGTAATGGTAACAACACTGTAAGTCTGGAACTATAGCGGGTTTTTTTACTTTAGTTAATTTTTCTAACAACAACTAATATTATTAAAGCGAAAGTAAATCTGTCTGTTTGTCTATCTGTTAGTTTTTACCTTTTCAATGATAAACGGTTGAATCATTCGTTATGAATATACATAATATATATATATTTATGCAAGATAGATCTACGATTAACCACCAACTCGCCTCCTGTTAAGCGACGGTGTGGCCGAGGATGGAGCCCGTCGATCTAAAATATATCTATTCCCTCTAGCCTTGAAAATTCCAAAATTGTATTCAGATTCAGATTCATTAGTTTCCCATACGATAGTTTCAATATAAAAAAATACGTAGGTTCATTTCATTTCCGTATCCTTTTATTTTTCTGTTCTGGGAGAAAAAGAAACACATAGAAAGAACATCTGTTTTTCTTCTCGGGCATACTGTTACCAACAGTTACCTACTGCATACCAACATTTTTAAACGGTTTTATCTAGTTTGCCCCAACGAGACTTTATCTATAGAGAGGCTATACTCATTGAATATAAAGTAGAAGCAATGGCAAATCTCAGTTTTCAGAGCTATCAAGGATAAGACACATCCTTAAGTCCTTTTAGTATCTTGGCCTTATATATATTGGCCTTATACATGTCAGACCAAGTACAAGACCAGAACTCAGAGGCAATTTCATTGAAAAGAGGCGTGAGGCAGGGAGACGTTGTCTCTCCGAAACTGTTTGCCGCCGGTTTGGAAGATGCCTTCTGGAATGCTTCTGGAATGGCAAGGGCTCGGCATTAATATTAACGGCGAGTACATCACTCACCTTCGGTTTGCCGACGATATAGTAGTCATGGCAAAGTTGATGGAAGAGCTCAGTACGATGCTCGAAGACCTCAATAGAGTTTCCCAACGGGTGGGCCTCAAAATGAACATGGACAAAACGAAGGTTATGTCGAACGCCCATGTAGTGCCCACCCCAATATCTGTGGGGAACTTCACTCTTGAAGTTGTTGACGAATACGTCTACCTAGGACAGACGGTCCGATTAGGCAGGTCCAACTTTACGAGGGAGGTCAATCGTCGTATCCAACTCGGCTGGGCAGCGTTCGGGAAACTTAAAAGCGTCTTCTCGTCCAATATTCCCCAGTCCCTCAAGTCGAAAGTTTACAACCAGTGTGTGTTACCAGTGATGACATACGGCACTGAAACGTGGTCCCTAACTATGGGCCTTATAAGGAAGCTCAAGGTCACGCAATGAGCTATGGAGAGGGCTATGCTCGGAGTCTCTCTACGAGATCGAATCAGAAATGAAGAGATACGTAGACGTACAAAAGTCACCGATATAGCACAGCGGATTAGCAAGTTGAAGTGGCAGTGGGCAGGGCACATAGCACGTAGAACTGATGGCCGATGGGGCCGAAAGGTTCTCGAGTGGAGACCACGTACCGGCAAGCGCAGCGTAGGAAGACCAGCCACGAGATGGACAGACGACCTCAGTGGCGGGAAGACGCTGGATGCAAGCCGCTTCCAATCGGTCTTTTTGGAAATCCATGGGGGAGGCCTATGTCCAACAGTGGACTTCTTATGGCTGAGATGATGATGATGATATATATTGGTGTTGCACTATCTAAACATACCTACAGGGTGGCATTGTCACTGTTCACAAGTCGCGACACGCATCTAACAGTGTTGCCCGATGTGTCGTGACTAAAGGCGAGTCGGGCGATTACCTTACTTGAGTCTTGCCATGCAGACCCGGGGAAAACCTATCTATGTATAAAACAAATTTGCCCTGTTTGTTGTTGTTAATTTAGTAATCGAAAATTGACTCGTATATATCCTGTATATCTATAGCAAATATATTTCATTGTAACGTCAACTATCAAGTTTACAATGAAATTTATATATATTTGCTATCATTCTAAATTCAATATGGTCGCTGCCACAAAATGGCGGATTTCATATTTTTTCACACAATATGGGTATCAAATGAAAGGGCTATTCTAGTAGGATACAGTAAAATACTTACATCATTATCTTTCTTTTCAATAAAACCGTTTAACTTAAAAAGTTTTTTAATAACATTTTACTCTTTCTAAATACTCTTTAACCCTTTAATACCCTTTCTCTACCATCTAACTATAGAGTCAAGGGACCTCATGGTGCTTGATGCAATTGAATGATTGATTGATGATGATGATGATTGAATGATCAATTGATGTAATTGAATAATTATCAATAAAATATGTCTATGTTTACGCACCTACATTGATGCATAGTACAATAAATACTCTTTGCTTGATGCCTATCCCGTAAGGGAAAATAGGCGTCATTGTATGTATATTTATAAAAAAAAGACAAAAATATAGACCATAGAATAGACAAAAAAAAAACATTTTCGTTCACGCGTAAAGAACAAGCAGCGAACTCGCAAAAGGGTTGAAAAATACAAAGGGTAGGGTCGTTCAAAAAAAACTTTTTAAACAGTAAATGTTTTTTGGATTTAATTTACATATATTATAATAGATTAAAATAACACGTCGCAAGATCTTTTTACCATCGACATAAAACTCAAAATAAATTCAGTTTGTGGCGGTTTCGTTTTGTCAAGGAATGGAAAGTTGGATGGTTTGGATGGATATCAAAATCTTGGAAACTATTTAAGACAACAAGCGGCGCAAATATAGGTACGAGTACTTTTTTGTTATTTGCCTTGACATTTTGTACGCCTAATTGGCACAACATGATTAAGCTACCTACATAAACATTTTATTCCATCTTTTTGTGCATATATTGTATAAAAATTCCTCATGTTATATGCAAATAAAGAATCTGTTTATCTACCTATCTATCTATTAATCTCGATAGAGATTACATAATTTTGAACCATTTGGTGTCGACCAGATCTTATTTTCAAAAATAATTCTGAGCTCTTAATCGACGCGTCGCGTGGCCAATGCTGATGCTTATCAGGCTCAACGCTATATGCATTGTCATTCAATGTGGCAATGCTGCAACATGCTGGGTACGCTGCTAACTGGAGTGGATTTGAGCAATTGTTTTTTTTTTTTTAATAAAAAGGTACAGCAAAAAGGCAAACAGCTCGCCTGATGGTAAGCGATAACCGTCGCCTATGGACAACTGCAACATCAGTGACATTACTGTTGCTTTGCTAACCCGGAAAGGTGCTTTTAGACACCCTTTTTAAAACGCTCTTTGGATTATCTTCTACCCTTATCGGTCTGGGGTTTTCCTTATCGGTCGTGTAGTAGTTTTGTTTAATTAATTACGTGTAATTTGTGTATTGTTTTGTAATAGTTAATAAAGGATCTTGCTCCTTAAAAAAAATAGGACAACTAGGAGTTTTGGTGGTTTTCAAGTCGTCGGCAAAACTTCATAGCACCTTCCAGTTTTCACTTTACAGGGGTATTACGTATGACTAGAACTTGACAATAACTTATATTTACTTAACTCGGACTATGACTATTAATAAACTTTTGAGAATTACTTAAGTATATTTACTTGACTCAGTCTATGACTATTAATTAATAAATAAACAGAAGTAGCCACAACTGGCATTACACACTCGCTCTAATCACTAAGCAAAAACTATAATCACCTGAAGTCACACTAATTAAAATGAAAAAACTCATAAACCTCCGATAAAAAACCGACTGAACCGATTTTGAAAAAACATAGCTAAGAATACTCTCAATAAAATCTTCTTTCAAACAAAAAAACTAGATTCCAATCGATCCATACGTTTGACAGGTACGATACCACAGACAGACACACAGATATACAGATACACGTCAAACTTATAACACCCTTATTTTTGGGTCGGGGGTTAAAATAGGCTGATGATAATGATGATGAAATTTGGTGTCTAGCCAAATCAAGCTGTTTGCGCTACATTGCCAATAGGAATTCTGCCTGAGATAATTCAAACAGACAAAAAACCTCCCATCGGCATCGCTTCCACCAAAAATACAGTCCATTCAGCGAATGCCTTTTCGCACTACAGCCGCGAAGTCCAATTTAGGTAAAAAAAACAGGGTTGGGGACACGATTTTTCCATTTGGCTTTAAAGAATATCTTTCGATTAGGCCCGTGTAGAGTGTATGATCATTTATCAAGGCCAGACAAAAGAACCTGGATCGGTTGTTAATACTTCAACAGCGAATTTTTGAAGTGAAAACATCTTTAGCGGCGTTGTGCATTTTTGGGATGGGTAAAAAATTTTAAACTCGCGTCAGATCGCCAGATCTTAAGACGGACAGTCAGAAATCTAATCTAACGTTCTGCATTTAAAGTTCATTATTGTATGTACAAGTTTGTCCTTCTAGTATGACGTCATTTCGTTGCGCCGAATGCTTATTTTCGACACATGCACGTAAGACTCGTTAGCTCAATAGGTTAGAGCACCGATATAAATCACAATTTGTCAATCGGAGGGCGGAGGTTCAAATCCTTGGTTTGTGTATTAATCTAATAACAAATAATAACAATTATTATTTTTAAATTTTTCGCATGTGCATGATGCTGTCTACCTGACATTTGTACGCCTATAATCGGCACAACATGATTGTAAGCGACTAAATTTAGTGTAACATCTTTTATGCACTTGTTGTATAAAATTCTCGTGTTGTATGCAAATAAATTATCTTTATCTTTATCTTTATCCTTCGCTGTCTTTTTGCCATTTAATTTTTTTAGTTTTCATTTCTGCCGGCTCTTTTAATGACTGCCGAAGAAGGGTTATGTCTTTCGAGCGTATCGTTTTTAATTCTATTCTATTACTAATTCACCTTTCAAACAAACAAAAAAAAAACGGTTCATCCGTTCGGAAGCTACGATGCCACAGCCAGAAACATACACAGACACGTCAAACTAATACCCCATCGTTTGCGTCGGAGGTTAAAAATGCCCAAATTACTTGGACCATGTCATATTTGTAGGTACATTTAATAAACGCCACGTTTACATATGATAAAATTCTGACTAATCTAATCTAGACTGCGCTTATCAGCTTATCTGATTACATAAAACTCCCGTTAAGTGCGAGTTTTACTCGTACTTAATCGCAATGAAAAAAATGACCGCTATTATTTAATCAAAAGGCAGTCATTCTAGCACGGCACGGTGCGCATTGTCGAAAGGTTATTGTTGGAGGTGGTAAGGGCTACAAGCTGAGGAATTGAAACCTGCGATTATTTTAAAAGGTATATGAACCACAAAATGGCTAGGCTTCTATGTTATGCTTTATTATTTTTACCTGACTGCGTAAGAAGGAAGGTTATGTATATTATGTATTTCTGTATAACAGCCTACAGCCTAAACGGCTTAACCAATTTTGATGTGCGAGATGTCGTTAGATTATCTTCACTTCTTACGTATCATAGGCTATATTTTTTGTGATAATAATAATACATATTTTGCAAAATTAAAAAAACAAATTTAGTATTAAACAAGTGATTTTACTGGAATTATTCTAAAGAATGGGCATTCATAATCTTTTACAGTGATTTTACGAATACTTTCTCACAAAAAACGTACACTTAATAGCGTATCAAGCGTAACGAAATCGTAAAATCGTAAGACTGTAAAAACTACTTTGCTTGAAACCACGACCTACAGCTTAGCAAGCAAACATACTGCCAACTGAGCTGCGAGGACAGTCGACGATTACAATCAGATAAAATCCACCATCGAAATTTGATGATTCCCATTAGAAATCAGTATTATAGTACAGAAGTAAGAAGTGCCATCGATGAAATCTTCATTTCCGCATGCCAAATCAATTAATAAATATTGGTGGACATTTCACACAACATATAGCCTAAACTAAGCTTAGCTTGTACTATGCAAACTAGAGGGTTGATAGAATACATATAGATACCTATTATTGTTTGTGTTATAAATATATTCATATGATACATACAAAAACACCCAAACACAGAACAAACATCCATTCTTATCCTCCTCACACAAATGTTTGCCCTAGGTGGGGATCGAATCCACGGCCTACAGCTCAGGAGGCAGTCGTACTACCACTGAGCCATGAGGCCTGTCTAAATGAAACAAGCATGCAAGTTTGTATTGGACCACAATATTCTGAGCGTATCCTACATGCCAAAGGAACGTAGCTTTTATAAAGTCAAACTGTATTAATTCACAGTCCAGTGTAGCACTGTGAAATAAGACCGCGCAGTGAGAGAAGCTGGAAGTGACAAAGGCTTACGGCTTGATATTATTTTGTGTAAGAATCACGAACTCGCTTTATGGCCAATAGTCAATAGTTTATTGCATTCATTATAGGTTACATGGAGATGTTACAGTATATGTTTGTTTTTAGTAATACAATGACCCTGGTAGGGTGTAGCAACTGGTACGGAGCGGAACAGTTTATTCGATATTTTTTTTATCATTAAGTATGGTAAGATACGGTGTGGCCTATAGTCCAATCTCAACTACACTTGTCTTTGGCTTCTCGGTATGTTTTCAGATTCACGACAAAGCTATTTTCTGTATCTAGATCCTTTAATTCATTTGGTAACTTATTATATATCTTTACCGCCATCGAGTTAGGGCCAGAACTGTGCATTACAAGAGTTGATTTTGGTACAACGAGCTTATGTCTGTGTTGTGATAAATTTTTTCGCGGATTGTCTCCTTTTTTAAAAAATAAATTGGGGTAATTTCGGACAAATTTACAAATTTCAAATATATACAATGAAGTCAAAGATAATATTTTAAGTTTAATAAAGTACAGAAAGTTTTTTATTGTTATGTTAGGAGCTTTTATATTGGCTAGGATTTGTATACATTTCTTCTGAGCAATGAATAGGCTATCTGCTTCCACTGAATTTCCCCACAGTATAATCCCGTACCTAAGCCAAGAGGAAGCAAATGCATGGTACGCAGATATAGCTGTGTCTAGGTAAATGGCTCGTCTTAGTTCTTTAAGTGCGTAAGAGAAGCTAGCTAGTTTCGCTTTAATTTTTTTTACATGATTTTTCCAGTTAATGTGTGAGTCAAGTTCTAAACCTAAAAGGGTAGCCGCGTCAGTACATTCTAATTTATTATTTTTGTAGTAAAAATTAATGTCAAGTGGGAGTTTTTTTGTGGGGTCTAAATTGAATTATTTTAGTTTTTGCAAAGTTCAGGTCAAGATTATGGTCATTCATCCAGTCAATTATATTATTAAAAATGTCAGTCAAATTATTATTTAAATTTAAATTATTTTTGCAAGATGTCAATATTGAAATATCATCCGCGAAAAGGACGTCTTGTCAAACCCTGCACAGTTTCTAACACACTATTTATAGAAAGCTCAGGTTCAATCATCAATACTGTATTGCTGCCACATTTGACATGTCTTTTTCAAGTACACAGAGCTAGTCAAGTGTCATTTGGAGCTATGGACTCACTAAAAAGGCATACCAAATGATTCGTTAACAATATCTGCATAACCTATTTATTTAAGCCATCACAGTTCTACAGTTTAACTCCCACACACCACAGCCACATCCAGCTATACTTATATTCTGGAGTTGGTCACGTTTGACTTTTTAACATGGAGCATGCCATGGAGTCATATTACCCCGGGGTTGACATTTGACTTTCTTTACCATACGCCGCTTTAGACCTTACGATATCGACTGCAACATAACCGACTAAATATCTGATGAAAGTGATGTGTCAAATATGTGATAAATTAAGTGGGGTATCACTTTAAGTTAAAAGACCTTTTGATACACTACACGTTCGTGACATAGTGAGTACCTACCCTACACGTTTTGTTGGATCGGGAGAAAAAGAAAAACATATATCAGCTGCTTCTCGTCCAGTGCATACTATAAAAGTCAGACAAGGGAAGGAAATTGGATTGGCACATTCTCGATGCGTACTGCACATGAATGGAGTTCATTGTCACCATCTCAGTTTCCGTCCTGAGAACTTATCTTTATCTTTGAATTTTCAAGGCTAGAGTGAATAGTAATCTTCTAGATCGACAAGCTCCATCCTCGGCCACACCGTCGCTTAACTTAAGACGAGTTGGTTAGAATAGGATGTACACGCTTTCAGGCATACATTGAAAAAAAAACTCGACTGCAAAATGTAGTCGAAACACTCGGGGGGAAGTAAAACTAGTCTGACATCTTAGACATAAAAACGGCGCAGTCGTAGCATTTAAATTATTTTTTTGTAATAAAACACATCGCTAGACTGCTTTAGTCGTGTCGTAGTCGTCAGCTGTAAAAATACGTCGGGTTGCGGAGCTCCGGGCGATGGGAATGAAGGCCAGATAGCGATTGTTAAACGTTGAAATTGAGTCTCGTTTGGTATTTCATTTACACTTACTCATTAAATGGAGATCTGAATATTGAACACAAACGCAACCTCTACAGTTCATCATAAGCAACATCAAGAAGTCTACAGCTGGACATAGGCTATGGATTCCCAAAAAGACTTGAAAAAGCTTGCATCCAGCGTCTTCCTGCCATTGTACCTCTTCCCCTTGTGTCTTGTTACACTTCATGTCAAGTGACAGTTAAAATTTAAAACTTATTGCCCTGCGGTTTCATCAGATATCTTACAGATTTTCAAAAAAAGTTTTTACTGTATAAGAAACAGGTTAAGGTACACAAGTACTGGCTCACGGCTTGTCATTTTTAGGGTTCCGTACCTCAATAGAAAAAAAACGGAACCCTTATAGAATCACTTTTTTGTCCGTCTGTCAAGACCTGTATCTCGGGTTCCCGAGATACGTGAAGGTATCGAGTTTAAATTAAACCATATACGCAGATTCATAGTCTCTTACTGCAGAGTCAGCCGTCAGTCAGTCTCTTGCAGTCGAAATTGATCTAATTTCTTATCTTATAAACAGTCTGAATCATAATATCGTTAAAATTATTAGTATAAGAAGTAAGATTTAAACAAGCATTAATGTTAAAAGAAAAACAAAATACCCGACTGCAGAAAAGACTTATGATTTTTTTTTATTTTGATGTCCCCAGTGTCACTCTTACAACTAAGACGAATCTATTGACACCACTCACATCAAAATCGGTCAAGCCGTTTAGGCTCTAGGGCGTGTCAAAGAAATATACATACATACGTATACATACACTCGAAAAACATAACCCTCCTTCTTACGCAGTCGGGTAAAACGTACTTAATTTTTCTTTTAAGTTAAAGAGTAATATGAAATGAAAGATAATGATGTAGGTAATGTATTTTCTGTATTCTACTACAAAAGCCCCTTTATATGATGTCCATATTTTAGGGGTTGTGAAAAAGTATGAAATCCTCCATTTTGTGGCGGCGGCCATATTAAATTTAGAAGGATACTAAATATTGGATTGTCATTTAGACGTGTACTTACCAAATCGGTCAAGGTCAAATTTCGATTACTAAATTTGACCTAAAAACATAAACAACAACAAACAGGGCAAGCTAAACAAAATTAATTCACAGAATTATATATTTGTTGTTTAATTACATAAATTTATTTATAAAGGGTTGTACATAATATTTTTGTTTCACTGAGAACAAAATAAAAGTTGATTAAACTTAATACTCTAGGTTATTAAAGTAAATATTAGGAAGTGATATTCAATTTACAATTCTACAAATTTATAGATGATAGATTTCTCCGTAGCCAAACTGGTAAAGGATCCCAGGTACAGATTGGGATAATGTGGGTTCAAGTCCCGTCGGATGTGTCATAATAAACTGTCTATAAATTTGTAGATTATGAAGTGATTTAACGTTATTTATAAAACATGCCTATTAATTTTTAGTATTGTTGTGACATTATTTACTTATTTTGATTTGAAGGATATTTATTATGACGGAACAGCTGGCTGATTGTAATTGTATGTTTAATTGTCTTAATTGTTATTGTTAAAAATAATCTCTCTACCTACCTAGTAATTTACCTGAATTAAATTATTTTGAATTTGAATTGTAACTAATTTTCCGGCAGCCTGGTTGGGACATCTGATTTGCAATCCGCAGGTCCTGGGTTCGAATCCCGCAGCCCGCGGCATGTACCTCTGTCTTTCGAAATTATGTACCTTATTGTTGGTTGCCGCCAACTTCAAACGGTGAAGGAAAACATCGTGAGAAAAGATACATGTCTGAAAGTTCTTAACGTTCTTGATGATGTATGAAGTCTACCAACCCGCACTTGGTCAGCGTGGTAGTAAAATAAGGCCGTACTCTTCTCACAAAGTAGTAGTTATTACGGGTTCCTCGTAGTTACTACGAAACTCTAAAAAAGTCGGATAGTGCTTAAGTATACAAAACAGTTTTTCGATTCATATTATAATTTTTTTTTCCACAATAACGGATAATAAAGATAAGAAACTTTTTTGTATAAAAATAATGCTTACAAAAACGTGCGTAATTATTTTCCTTTTTTGAAGTCAACAAAACGTGCATAATCATTTTCCTTTTTGAAGTCAGTTCATAAACTAAACGTCAAGTCTGTTCAGATATTTTAATTACGCGCCAAAATCACAGTAATTAAAGTTTAAAATAATTCAAATTTGATTTGATATTTTTTTAAACTTTCATACTCATTGCCAGATACAGATTTGTAGAGCGCAGCCAAAAAATAAACATATGTGTAAATTTGTAGCATACAATTGGACAAAGAATCAAGCAAGCTTAGTAAGTAAACTAATTTTGAGTACGACACAATTTATTCTACTGGCAATAACTCTACATCGGAATAAGTTATTTTACACGGGATCCTTGGGTTACAAAGACATGTCCCGTACAGAGATAATGAGCCAAAAAGTAGACTATCGACAGATTGTTCCGATTGTAGAGAGGTAGCCTGGGATTCTTGATCTCTTCTCATGGATATCCCAGCATTCACACGCTGTGCCGGGTCTGATTCCATGGAAAGAGGAATGATCTGTGTGAGTTGGTCTCTCATTTCTGATGTTCCAGCATCTAATTTATTATTATTTCCTGATACAGCATCGTTGGATCCGGAACAGGATTGTGCAGTTAAGTTTATCACGTGTGAAGTTCTGCCATCCTGTGGAAAAATATAAATAGTAGAAATTGAATTAGATTCATAAGACGTAATACCAAAGACATTACTGAGCGTAGCGAAATTTTTTTGTGTCTGTACATATGATATATACGACCAATACGGTTCTATGATTTCTTAGTATTTAAAACAAATTTGAAAAAATTGAAATCCTTATTGATGAAAGAATAATAAATAATAATAATAAAGAAAGATATTGATTTTACTTTCGCATGGATAAATAACTTTCTAATAGTAAATAGTAAGACAATATTAATCTAGCTTTAGCTATCTATAGTCTAGTAAAAATAAATCCGTTTGTATGGAGCAGATCGCAGTATTTGCAACTGGGGGCATTCTTTGATGATTTATAGACTAGCTGTGTTCCGCGGTTTTACTCGCGTAGTTATGAAAAACGGTGATGATTATGATGATGATAAGTAGCTTATGTCCGTCTCCAGGTCCACATCTATCTCTATACTAATTTTCATAACGAACGGTTCAGCTGTTTGAGCGTGTAAAGGTAATAAAATTTGCTTTTATAATATAATTATAAAATTGTGTCAAATGTATTTCAAAACACCAGTACATTCATTTAAATAACAATATACTTAGGTGTCTTTTATGTTGTCATAAATCTTATTTTTACTAGACTATTATACTTACATACCTTACTTTTCTTTCGTTGTGGACCTGCTAATGCGGAATCATCACTGTCTTCTTCATTAATTCTAAGAGTTTCATCAAAATCTTTTAGTGTGTCATACAAATCTTTGTTGGACACATTTAGTATTTCAGTTCTCGATTTTTTGTCATCAGATATTTGCCTTTTGCGAGATGCAGGTTCACTTCTGGCAACTGATTCTGATGTGTCGAGTGAGTAGACTCTTCGGTAGATCGAGGAATCTTCTTCAATGATAGTACTGAGTTTATGAGGGCGTGCTCTCTGTATAACAGATTCTCTATATCTGGTCTCACTTGTGGTATATGTTGGCGATACTTCTGGAAATTAGAAAAAAAATTACACAACTAAGTGATGAGCCGAGCATCATCGTTTCATGATTTATTTATTTATTTAAGTATACAAAACAGAATATAGCCTAACATAATATAAGATAACATGTGACAATCGATCAGAACCAGACTATACTCCAAAGCATGTATACATCATTTGAGCAAACACATTTTAGGTATTATATTGAAACAAAGGAGAAAACAGAGAAATAGAGGCTATGCATATTTTTTAACTTTACATAGGTGAATATGGATTGGTATAGAGGATATCCTTCACTGATTTAGCATAGAATGAGAGTTTAGGAGTAAAAATATCAATGTCTAGCTTATTATTAATACAGTCATTATACTGCCGAGCCATCCTTACTAGCGGATTATAATAGGAAATATTGTTTTTATAAGTTTGTAGTGCGAAGAGATTTATTTCATTGGACCTACGTGAACTATACTTTGTGTTAAAGTTTATTTGTGAAAGTAATTCGGGTGCGTCTACTACGGAGTGAATTATTTTATATAAATAAATAAAATCGAAAAATTTTCGACGGGCTTCTAACTTTTGCACATTATACATAGACAATCTTAATTCGTATTACCCATAATTATTCAATGATCTCTCTTCTACATCTTCTAGATCAACGAGCTCCATCCTCGGCCACGCCGTTGCTTAACACAGGCTAGTTGGTGGTCAATCGTAGATTTAACATTAAAAAAATGTTTTCTAAGGTTTTCACGTTTGTTACTCTTTGAATTGTCTTCTGCGTGCTTTAGGGAACGTTTTGCATGAAAATAGTAAGCGGTAGTAAATATTATTTTCATAGCAAAAAATACAACTGTCATCAGCTAGTCTCACTTGTGACCACGGACGCTGCAAAATGTTCGAAACGTCAGGTCATAAAATGATGTAAAATTTATGCGATAAATCCGTTATAATAATTTAAGATTCAATAAGTGAAATTCTTATGTGGCACTCATTGCTATGATATATTAAATTTGAAATCTATATAGTTATATATATATTTTTTTAATCCAGAACACAGTTATGGATGCAAACTACTGCTTGACAATTAACTGACAAATAATGATGCGCTTGTTGCAATAAATCCTGCTGCTAGAGACTACTTGTCCCTCAGGGTTTAATTTATGTTTTATGTTTTTTTACTGCATAGGCTTAGAAGCTTAATTTTTCATAGCTTGGGGGACCGTGGAGATTTTTTGTTCGTGAAGTTTTACTTTAATTTATACTTGATATCTCCACGTTTTCCTGAGGAAAAGATCTTGATAGATAGACAGACAGACAGAAGGGTAACGACATTATCTTATAAGAGTTTGGTTTTATTCTTTTGAGGTACTGAAACCTAAAGTAACAAAGTGGATCAAAGTGATTACCAACAAATTAGTTACAAATTTTGTGACGTACTTGCACTGAAACTTGAGTTTGTTAAGTAACGTATTAAAAAAAATAAGACAGTTTGTAAATAAACAACTGATAAAATGTTTACATGAGTTAATGTAGGATCATACATAGATAGAAAGTAGAGCTGCGGGTAACATACTATTACCTTAAGATCATACAAACATATACAAAAACAAATTAGTACGTAATAATTTATTACCTTCACTCTCGTACGACGATACTTCCTCTGGAGACTCCAGAGGCAATGGAAAGTAATCTGAAAATGTTATAAATCAAAATTCAATTAAAACTGTAATTACTATTAACTAGATTTTTTTTAGAGTACCATCCGTATTTATTTATTTTTTACTAAAAGGCTGTCAAGTGGGCTCAATAAAAGTGTTACCTTCATGGTCTGATGAAGATTCAGACAGTTGGTCTGGAGACGAGGAAGCCGACGGATGTGTAGGCGATGATGAGTTTAGTTGAGATGATAACTTCGATTGAGGTGATGACTCCTGTTGTGATGCAGATCTTGGTTGAGATGAAGATTTTGGTTGAAATGGAGACCGAGGTTGAGATGAAGACCGATGTTGAGATGAAGATTGAGGTTGAGATGGAGACCGAGGTTGAGATGAAGATCGAGGTTGAGGTGAACACTGAGGTTGACATGGGGACCGAGGTTGAGACAAAGACCGCGGCTTCGATGTAGATCTTTGAAATGGTGATTTCAAATGAACTGTAGACTCCGATCGAATAATTGATCGAGATTGAGATGGAGACCGTGGTTTAGATGGAGATCCTGGTACACATTCAGATCCCGTTTGAGATGGTTTCCTTGGTTGAGACATAGACCGTACTTGAAATATAGACCGCGTTTGAATAACAGACTCTCTTTGAGACAAAGATCTTGGTGGAGTAGATCTTACTGGAGATAAAGACGTAGATCTTGTTTCAAGTAGAGATCCCGAATGAGATGTAGATGTTGGTTGAATTGTTGATGCTAATTGTGAAGGTGATGTTAGTGATGTAGATTTTGATTGTGTTGAAGATGTAACATATTTTGTGGATGTTCGTTTTGTTGTAGAGGTTGTTTCCAATGAGCAAAGTGGCGGCCTAGGAGATCTTGAGGAAGACTCTGAAATAGAAGATCATTGGTGAAGATATTTGAATATAAAAATTAAATATTTAATTAATTAATAGAATTAAGAAACTAAGAACTAAAAATTAAAATGGAATTAAAGTAAGACAATATCAAAGCTTAGAGAAAATAAATTATTATGCCACTAGGTCACAAGGTGCAACAAATGACGCTATACTTCAGGGGCCAACTTGATTAGACCCAAGATCTACTGTTTACTGACGAAAACCTGTGCGATCTACCAATAGCATATTTTTTGAAATTTCAAATGAAAAAAAATTGTTCATCATCATCATTATTTCAGCCTCAAAAAGTCCACTGCTGGACATAGGCCTACCCCATGTATTTCCAAAAAGACCGGTTGGAAGCGGCCTGTATCCAGCGTCTTCCTGCTACTTGTATGAGGTCATCTATCCATCTCGTGGCTGGTCGTGGTGGTGGTTCAGTATACAATAAAATTGTGTAGTATTTTTTATTTTATTAAGAGGAATAACATAAAACTGAAATTTGTTCTTAGTAACAAGTAAAATATAAGTGTCAGCATAGCGTCTGACCATCTTGCGCTAGATTTTTAATTTATGTATTAGGATGTAACTTGTGTAAGTACTTAGTAAGTATTTATTTTTCTTCTTCTTTTTTGCATTGGACCCCGCGATTAGCGATTTTCCAGTGTCATGTATTAAAACATTTTCAAGTTTCTTGAATAATACAAGTTATATACCTAGTCTTGCCATAAATATTGTCACGAAGAAAACATTTTTTTTTTATTGCAAATAATATTTATTACTTTTACAGTGTGTTAGTTTAATACATAAATATAAAACAATTTAAAATATAAAAGCTTATTCGAAGTGGTCTCCATTGGCTGCAATACAGTCCTTTAAACGTTGAGGCCAGTTATCAATAGAAGCACGCACTCTTTCCATGGGAAAATTCTTCACTGCCAATCGTATGGATTGTTTTAGGGACTCCAAATTATCATGGCGTTTAGAGCAAGCCATACTCTCTAAAACTGACCATAAATAATAATCCAGCGGATTAAGATCAGGACTAGACGACGGCCAGTCTTCAGCTCTGATGAAGTCCGAAACGTTCACTTCCAACCAAGACTGCGTGGACCGAGCTTTATGACCTGGCGCCGAGTCTTGTTGGAAGGACCATACTGGGTTATTGAACATGGTGTTGTTAAGGGGCTTAACTACCTTCTCAAGAATGGTATTTTGATACACTTGTGCCGATGTTTTGATACCTTTTTCACAAAAATATGGCTCAGTCACTCCTTCATAGCTAACACCCCACCAAACCATCACTGAAGTCGGATAATGCCCACGTTGCACTCTGTCGACTAATTGGGAAGCTTCCTTAGAGCTTTGAGCGTAAATACGGTCATTTTGTTTGTTAAAATGTTGCTCAATTGTAAAGATTTTCTCATCCGCAAACAAAATTTTTCTGTGACCTCCCTTTGCGTACCGCTTCAGTAGTTGTTTCGATTTTACCACCCTATTATATTTTAAATTATCAGTTAAAAAATGACCAGTGCGTCTCATAAAGGCTGCAAGTCCTAAGTCATCTTTTAATATACGCGACATGGTTCTGGGTGCTATCTTCATCTCCCGAGATAAAATCTTTTGCTTTCGGACAGGATTTCTTCGAATTCTTTCCCTTACTGCTTTGACCACCTTTTTCGTACGAACACTACGTGGACGGCCAGATATTTTTCTGTCACAAACAGAGGAGGTCTCATTGTACCTATTAATAGCCCGGTACACAAACATTTGACTAATACCAAGCGTATGGAGAGTTTTAAAAATTGCATTTGGCTCCATACCAACTTTGTGTAATGTAATCACAGCGATTCGGTTCTCTTTATCACCCCACTCCATTTTAATATCGCAAAATATTGTACAATGTATTGGCGCCAAAATTAGAAAACTCAATGAACAATCGTATAAAAATGACAGATTCCAAATTCAAATGTAATATCTTTCTTATTTTTAACTGTAACAGTATTTATGGCCAGACTAAGTAGTGTTCTAGTCTCAGTCTAAGTCACATAAACAGTCACTTTCAAATTTAAGTCTTGCCTCAGTAAAGTGATGGCGACTTTACTAGAAGCTTCTATGGAGTTTTGCCGACAACGTAAAATCACACGTTTCACTGCTTTATTTCACTTGCCCACACTCACGCACTTGATCGAACACTTCATGAATAAAACACCACCATTTTTATAGCATTAATGTTCAAAATAACTTAAGTTTAGGAAAATAAAACAAAGCAACAACATGTTACTAAGACGTTCCCGCCAAAAACTCCCATTTATTTTTCATTTCATTCTCTTTGTTAATCACCCCACCATCTATTTATTATTATCATTTCTCCATCCCAAGGTTACCTGGAAGAGATCGCTATTAGCGATAAGGCCGCCTGTTGTTTCACTAGCATTTAAGCCCTTTTCACTATGTAATTTGTGTTTTAGTTAAGGTGTAAACAATAAAGAGCTATCTATCTAATCAGGTTTGTAGTAGGAAATTGCCAACCTTAAAGAATCCAATTTATTGAAATAATTTTTTATATAATGATATGTAATGTAATTAGTATAATTGGTGATGAGCCGTACTATTCAACTGAATCAACTGAATTGAACATGCTTATTAAACATACCATTTGAACAGAATAAACGTAGTCTCAAAGGACTATTGACAATAATAACTAAATAAATAAAGTAGATAGATTGAAATGGGCCTGAAATAATTGTATACAATTTATTTATAATTATCTTGAAATATTAGAGATATATTTAAGTTAAATATAGTTCATAATTTAAGTTATTTAATTTTTATATTTGTTCGTAATACATGGTTTTGGGTTAGGTATGTAGCTACTGTCAATTTTTGGAATTGTTGTGTTGCTTACCATATGGTACATCTTCATTAGACGCATTCCTCATATTACGCGCAATCAAGTCTCTGTCCAATTTGATGAGATCTGAAAAAGATAGATAAAACTTTAAGATCACATAATAAAAATAGAACGATAAGTTTAAATGGCCAGGTTTATAGCAGCCATATAGCTTAGAGCGATATATTCCAAGCAAGCATGCACGGATAGGAATGGCAAGTGTTTATACATACATATTAAAAGAAAAACAAAATACTCAATGAGATTTTACCTATAAAGAGGTTTTATTCATTGAATATGAAATAAAATCATGGCAAATCTCAGTTCTCAACACTTTCGAGGATAAGACCACATTATTAGGCCTTATATGTTTTGGTGTTGCACTTGCTAAACACACAGGATGGCATTGTCACTGTTCAAAAGTCATGACACGCGTCTAACAGCGTTGCCCGACATGTCGCGACTGAACACGAGTCGGGCGATTACCTTACTTGGAGCTTACCATGGTAAGTCGGGGAAATATGTTTCCCCGATGTGTTGTATTATGATACAACATTGAAAATAAGCACAATTTCTGTAGAACTACTTACATTTTATTACATTAGGGTTGATTATGATTTTGTTGGATTTGGTCTTGTTAATAACTTATTTATTACGAAAATGTTCGTTTCGTAAAGAAAAAGTTCAATTTTTAGGGTTGCGTAGACAAAGGGTAAAACGGTACCCTATTACTAAAACTCCGCTGTCTGTCTGTCTGTCCGTCTGTCACCAGGCTGTATCTCATTAACCGTGATAGTTAGACAGTTGAAATACATCATCTGTGAAAATATTGTTGCTATAACTAAACAAAACAAAATGTAACAAAACAAAAAAAAAACGAGAAGCGCTTACCATTAAGCAGCTCGTTCAGCTCAGCTGTGTAGGTTCGGACTGCTCCAGTTATTAGAATGGATGTGGTGCCCAGGGGCATTCTTTTCACACATCTCTCCAAATCTTTGCTGAAAATGTTATTTGAACCAAGTTATAAAAGAAATAAAAAATAAAACTTATAAAAAAATAATAAAAAAAATATAAAAAACTTTTTAGGCACTAGCTTTTACTAATAGAATGAAAAGTGTTCACGGCGACTTAGAAAATGAGCACAAACTCAAGTATCTCAGCACTTTCCGTCAGTTTCAGTGTCAATACCCCGGCTCAATCTTCAAACCCGTTGTCACGTGTATAAAAAAACGACTACCTTTCTAGGGCAGTTGGGTAAGAATAATAATAATTATAGTTTAAAAACTGAAAACCTGACTTCAAAATGATTTTGTTTTAAATACTCAGCCGATTTTTATGAAATTTCTAAGGTAACAATCTGATAGTGTATCATTTAAAAAAATTTAAATGGGCTTCTATATGACGGAGTTTTTTGGGGTAATGAACAAACATAAAAGAAAACAATAAAATATACAGCCGAAGGTTATGAAGTTAACCAGTAATAATATTATAAAATAGTACAGCCGAAACGTTAACCTCCTTTTTCAAGTCGGTAAAAATACACATATGTACTTACCATATATCGACAAAAGAAACCTCACCGTGTGCTATGTTTTGAGAATGACCGGCTCGCCACACTTTGCTAACTGTAGGAACTTTATACAATATGTCTTGTATAACCATAGTGATTTTATCACTGCATTACTATTACTTTGTTATTATTTTAATCTATTATTATTTTACACTTACAGTAACACAAATTTCAGTTACTAAATAGATATACACGTGTTTAAAAACAATTTAAAATGAAATACTTTATTGGATAAACATTTGCAGCAACAATGGCGTCGCACTACCTCCAATCAAATTGTTGAAAATAAAATAGTGAGTTGCGGGGTTTGCAAGACTGCGGTGTCATATTTGAATCGAAGTTTTGATAAATTGTAAGGAATCGCTGTAAAACGCACTACAATAAAACTACTAGAAATAATTTTCTAATTAGATTATAAGAAAATAAATATCATTTTATTTGTAATGATACACTCATAAAAATATAATATAATAGTATATTTTAATGTTTTTATAATCAATAAGATTAAATAAATGATTTTAATTATTAAAAAAAAAATGCTTTATATTTTTAAAATAAGAAGGTTAGTATGGAACTAAAAAAAAGGAGGTTCTAATTTTGGGGATTTTTTTATGTTTGTTAACTCGTAACCCGTCATTTATGAATCAATTTGAAATCATTTTTTTATTATTTGGAAGTATGTATACTTGCTACTAGTCCCATTGAAATTCCACAAAAAATATTTGTAGTTTGGTTTTTGAAACAAAATAACTGAAAATCCAGGTAAACGGAATTGCGTATTTGAAGTCGATGCTTTAAATCAACAAATCGTAAATTTTGAAAAAGCACTGCAATTTTATTAAATTTTGTTAAAAAGAGAAGTTTTCGAGGCCATTAAATTTGCCCTCACCGGTCTGGCTAATTCTGAACAAGAATTTAGAATATATATATAACTTCGCGACTGCATATCTTTTTGCATAAATATTGTCGCAAAAAGTTTATTATCATGAGGTCTGTTCGTAAAATTAGCAAAAATTAGGCAATTTACTAATAATAATTAATTAGCTGTTACATTTGTTTTAATTTTTCTCCCGACTGGATGAGGTGAAATAATTTTTTTATATGGCAAGCGCCTTTATTAACTACAACACAATATACAAACTCAACTAACTAAACTACTACACAAAAAGCACATCGATCACCCCAGACCGATAAAGGTCTAAAGATAATCCAAATGCTCAAACCCGCTACCAGTTGGCAGCGTACCCAGCATGATTGCCGCATTGCCACGTTGAATGGCAATGCTTATGCGTTGGGCCAGATACGCGCCAGCATTTTGGTCACGCGTCGCATCGATCAGTCGCTCAGATAATTTTTTGAAAATGAGATGAGCTCCCGGTCCCCACGGACCCAAAGTTTCGACACCAAACGGCTCAAATATGCATATTTACGACGCTTGTGCTGCTCCGCCGAATTAGCCGCAGCGCCAGCCCTACTCCGTGTCTCAGGAAGATGAGACGGTGCCAAAGTATCAACGCACGTGGCGTCCCACACAAGGGGCCGTCCGAACTTCCATGGCACAAGCGTCATCCCGTCAGGCCTTTTACCATCGTCACGTGCAAGACCGCTCGGTTCGAGCACAGCTGCAACATTGGCGGTGGTAAAAGCCCGGCGGATGATATCATTTAGGCTCGCGTGACGACCAATTCGACCAGAGCTTCTCGAGCATGAGAGACCGTGGTGGCCGAGTTGATCAACTGCAGTACCACACTGGCAGATATGGGCCTCACAACACCTTGCTCCTAAACGCAAGCTGACTGCTAAACGAAATGCAGTTGGATCTAAAAGGCAACCGGTATTAAAAGACGGCATAGCTTGTAACCAAAGACCCGATTCCCAAACAAAAACTGCAAGAATACGAGCACGATCTGCGACGCTAGTACACGTATCTAAAAGAGAATTCCGTGCTAGTTCACAGATCGGCCGATCCCGCAGTCTTTGCGACGATAACGTCCTGGGAAAATCGGTATTTGGACAAGCCAGCCTCCAAGCAATCTGGGCCTCGTCCAAAAAAGCAACGACTACAGAATGGCCTAAAGATGGAGCGGGATTTTTTTCTACTAATTTATGAGTACTATGAACCGAGGACAAGAAAGCCGGTAAAGCAACACTCGAAATTTTGCGGAAAAGAATATAAAATAATGAATACCTATATAGTACAGATCATTTCTTATGGGGAACCACATAGCTGGCTTGTGTTATAAACAAACTAAGAATATTTTGTCTGTGCGGATTGATCATTATAATTTTTTGCTTTGATGATTGTTTTTCATGCTTCCGTACTAAGAGTGCGGGAGCCTAGTCGGTGCCTATCTGTCACTTAAACGGCTGTGTATTTCGAACGGTAATAGATGCAAGTCTCCTAATTGGCAAGATTATGGTTCAATTTAATGTAAATCAATAAATAACATTAATATCAGCCAAGGCTATGGGGAAGGCGTGGGGTCACGTACCCTTACAATCCATGAAGCTCAGGGACTAACATACGAGTCGGTTATAGCCATCAAGACCAAGGCAAAAATGAAGCTGCACGAGAGTGTCCCACACGCGGTTGTTGCGATATCGAGGCATACCGGGTCTTTCACGTATTACGCTGATGATACCGAATATGATGCAATCAGTCGATTCGTGCGGCGTGCGTCGGCTGCTTCACCGCAGACCATCAGAGAGTACAATTTAGAGATGGCCATTAAAGATCGGAACGCGGCGGTGATGGAGGCCCTGGGCCGAGAGTAGGCGACAGATTTATGTAATTAGACGATGTGAGTGCAGTCGCTGATAGAGTCCGATCAAACGAGGGCAAACAGATAATCTGGAAACCCCATCTAAAACCGGGCTCTACCAGTGACTGCATTCACAGAAATACTAGTATTTCAGTAGTTAGAAATAAGAGTTGTGTGCACACCTTGAGCATTCATGCTCACCATCGAAGGCTCCTTCTTGCGGCGGTGTCGTGTGGCGGGTCGCCCTCTTCCCTAACATATGGTTGAGGAGGGCGATGGCTGGCACATGCGTCATACTCGTGATCGGGTGCTGCTTGCGGGTCGCTGGTTTGCTCGTGGTATGCACGCAACATAGTAATAAGTACTTAAATTAAAATAAAATCATTTTCCCGTAACGATAATTAGTAAACAATAGTATGTAATTATGACAAAGGTCACGGACCCTGGTGTCTGTGGAGAATAAAATTAAATAAAAAAAAAAAAAAAAAAAAAAACATTAATAATTAAATAACATCACTAGATTCAATAAAAAAAATAAACAAATCAGTTATTTTCAGGTTACTATTACCCATACAGAGGAAACTAATTACAAAAAAATAATATATCTAATCCTCCATCCTATCTAAGCCTGGGTTCGAATCCCACGGCACGCACCTCTGTCTTTCGAAGTTATGTGCGTATTGTTGATTGCCGCCAACTTCAAACGGTGAAGGAAAACATCGTGAGGAAACCTACATGTCTGAGAGCTCTCAATGATCTTAAAGATGTGTGAAGTCTGCCAACCCGCACTTGGCCAGCGTGGCAGACTATGGCCTAACCCTTCTCACAATGAGAAGATGGCCCGCGCCCAGCAGTGGGACAGTTTGTATAAACAGGGATGATAAAAAAAAATCTAATATCAGTTTTTGTAATTTTAAAAATGAAACGAATTCACGTTATTGTAAGACATAAACGAGTGACGCTAGATGGAGCTTACGTCGACATAGTATTTTTACTTTAGCTAGGTATGTAATGGCGCACGCCGCACAGGCATCTTGTTTTATCAAAGTCACGCTAGATGGCTCTTTTATCATTTTTTTTAGATATTTCAGAATATTACTAATACTGTATAGAAAATAAGTGAAACTGCAAATATTCATACATTTATAGAACGTTTTGCTAATTAGTTCTGTTTTCTGTGGTCATATGTTGCATCGGAGTACGGAAACCTCAAGGTGCAAGTGAAACTAGTACTTTGCTGATTTATTTTTTGCTTCAAACGATAAAATGTGTTCAGCCACTCCTGTTGATAAAAAGTTTGTGTGTACCTACATATTGTTATTAACTTTTTGCTCGATTGCCGAAGTTAATGATGTTCGAGCAAAATTAAATGCCTATTAATATGTATACATTATAATAGGCGGCTCGTTTTACATCCTAACTGTTTGACGGATTTCATTTGAAAACAAATAAGACGTGTCTATAGAATCATATCACTAAATATGGAGGTATAATTCAACACTGCGTTTTCACCGACTCCAAAGAGGAAGAGGATTTATTTTTGAAAAATAAAAAAGCCGCAGATAGATCATCGGTCATGGCGAAACTTAGTTTCACCATACCATTCCTGGAGACTAAGAAAACCTAAAAATTATAGAAAATCATAATAAATTATTATCTGAATCTCATAAAAGGTGCCCGTAATTTGATGGCGTCACGCAATAGATATAGCTATAAGACCTGCTATTATTGTTTAAAAAAAAAACAAACAAGATAGCTGCAGGTACACAATCAAAACGCTTTATTGGCAAAAACAGCAAATCGTTCACAGAATAACGATTATGGCAATAATAAAGAGGAACTCCATAAATTCTTAATCGACTACAAACTAACAGAAGTGGTAAAAATAGCCGCTTCGACGCCGAAACAAACATAAAATTAATCGAAAACAGCTTTTATTACGATGAATCTTGACAATGACAGTAAGGACGCTGGTTATTTATGGAGTTTTTTTTTGTTTGGCTGCGGATATGTCTATATCATCATTCTTGATTATCATTTGCCCACACTCATGCGCTTGATCTAAATAAACAAATCAGTCTCTTACTTTTCTAATATCCCCAATTAGTGATACATAATTATAAATGATATGATTATAGATAGATGCACGCTTTGAACCCAAGCATGATTAATAAAACTTCACCATTTTTTTACCGACTTCCAAAAAGAAGGAGGAACACTTTTCTATGGACTTTTCTATTTTCTATTATACATATTGAGTATTTTGAAGTCGTTTTTTTTCCAGTTTTTTAAACTATAATTATATGTCATCATCATCATCATCATCTCAGCCATAAAAAGTCCACTGCTGGACATAGGCCTCCCCTATGGATTTCCAAAAAGACCGATTGGAAGCGACTTGCATCCAGCGTCTTCCTGCCACTTGTATGAGGTCATCTGTCCATCTTGTGGCTGGTGTTCCTACGTTGCGATTGCCGGTGCGTGGTCTCCACTCGAGAACCTTTCGGCCCTATCGGCCATCAGTTCTACGTGCTATGTGGCCTGCCCACTGCCACTTCAACTTGCTAATCCTCTGTGCTATATCGGTGACTTTCTATAATTATATAATTAATGATATGTATAACATTCGAAATAAGAGCGACAACGTGTTTCTGCGATGTTCTCGACGAAACTCAGTGCGTAATCTAGTATTCAATGCGCGCAGCTATCTCTCTTGCGCATCACAACATTTTAAACATATAAAAACATTGAACAAGGCTATTAGAAAGGTAAGACATGATTTTATTTATTTAAATATGAGAAATGGTTTAAAAAAGTTAAATGATATCTGATTTTTTTATATTTCTCCTATCTAAATAAACAAATTCATGTTTTAGTTTGTAATATCCCTACTCAATGATTTTATATGTTTAAAAATGTTATGATGCGCGAGAGAGATAGCTGCGCGCTTTAAGCCAATCCTTAAACGAGCAATTCTTTTATATAAATATATTATGTATACAAGTATAAGTTTTGAAAACTCAAAAACCTCGCCAAAAAACAGCTGAACCGATTTTGATGAAACATAACTAAAAACAATTTCGATTAAATTCTATTTAAAAAAAGAACTATATCTAAATTGGTTCATTTGTTTGAGAGATATGATGCCACAGACAGTTACACACCTCAAACGTATAACACCCCTCTTTTTAGGTCGGAAGTTAACACTAAGGATCTCGGAAACGGCTCCAACCATTTCGATGATATTTGCAATGTATGTAGATTCGGGGACCATCGATCTAGTTAGGTTTTGTTTTCAGGGAACCCGGGTTTGCCGTATTCAGTTCTAAAAATTCTGTGTTCGGTTCAAAATCCTCGGTCGCGTAGGTACTGTTAACTAATTTTATTAGAGTGCCCTTACTGTATGTGTTGCCAGTGTGAGAGTTCCATTAGAAACACAAAGGGTACATTGTGTAGTAATAAAGGCGGGTTCCGGCTAAAACGGGCATTGTGCCCTTTGTCGACGCGAGCGCTGCAGCCGACTTGTAGACATGCGATTGAGTAGGAAAAACGTGATTTGGGCTAATTAGCCCAAAAGGCTTGTAAGGGCACAGCGATCTAATTAGATAAATAAATACATATTTGTGGACATTTCACACTACACCATCTAGCCCAAACTAAGCAACGCTTGTACTATGGAAGCTAGATGGCTGATAGAATACATATATACACTTTTTTGTTAATACATATAATACATAGAAACACCCAGACACAGAGCAAACATCCATGCTCATCCCACAAATGTTTGCCCCGGGTTGGGATCGAACCCACGACCTACTCAGGACGCCGTCGTACGACCACTGAGCCATGAGGCCTGTGTGAGATCACTGTACCCTTACGAAACAATTATTTATACCAAAAATAATCTGGTATGTGCTATTGGCACATCTTTAGGCTTCAAAAGCGATTGTTATGCATATAGGAAAATGTAAAAATACTTATTACGAAAGAACAAAATTCCTCGATTTTTTCTCATTTTTACATCTTTTTTTTTTTTTTTTATCAGCCCTGTTTGTACAAACTGTCCCACTGCTGGGAACGGGCCATCTTCTCATTGTGAGGAGGGTTAGGCCATGGTCTGCCACGCTGGCCAAGTGCGGGTTGGCAGACTTCACACATCTTCAAGATCATTGAGAACTCTCAGACATGTAGGTTTCCTCACGATGTTTTCCTTAACCGTTTGAAGTTGGCGGCAATCAACAATACGCACATAACTTCGAAAAGACGGAGGTGCGTGCCGTGGGATTCGAACCCAGGACCTGCGGATCGCAAGTCAGACGGTCTCACCATTAGGCTGCCGGAAACTACATTCTCATTTTTACATCTATGTTCTATAAACTCATTATACCAGTCTAACATACGATTTCGTTACGCTTGATACGCTAAAGCACGTGTTTTTGTGAAAAAGTATGCGTAAAATTGCTATAACAGGTTATAAATACGCATTGTTTAGAATGAGTAAAATATAGACAAATCACGTATTGATTACGAAAAAGTTCGTTAGAGGTTACGAAAAAGCGCTTTTTTATTTTCACAAGAGTCATATTTATTATTATTAAAAAAAAATGTTGTCTGTGAAGTCGGCTTACGGACAATAATTTTACGTGATAACGATGCGTCACAAGCCGAACGTTAAAGTAATCGTGCTTCTCTATCGCTTGTTCCGCGCTCTCGCTTGCACGTTCGGATCAGGCGGAACGTGACACTTTTTCGTGCGTGCTGCCGGCGTTCATCGATTTATAAGACGTTATCACGTCAAAAAGTATAGCCTATGATACTCAGAGAGTGAAGACAAAACAAATGACAGGCATATCAAAATCGGTCAAGCCGTTTAGGCTGCAGGCGATCATATAGAAACATCATCATCATCATCTCAACCACAAGAAGTCCACTGCTGGACATAGTAGGCCTTCCCCCATGGATTTCCAAAAAGACCGGTAGGAAGCGGCCTCCATCCAGCGTCTTCCTTCCACTTGTATGATATCTTCTGTCCACCTTGTGGTTGGTCTTCCTACGCTGCGCTTGCCGGTTCGTGGTCTCCATTAGAGAACATTTCGGCTCCGTCGACCGTCAGTATAGAAACATAATTACGTACATACATACACTCGAAAAACCTAACACTCCTTGCGCAGTCGAGAAAAACATCAGAGTTCTTCTCAATCTTGGCACAGGTTCGAGCCCGCATCATAAGTACTTACTCATTATTTCCCTTACGTAACCTTGTCAGCGGCAGGAGCAAAAAAGTAGCTACATTTTCAGATCATGTTGTCACGTGCCCGTATATTCCTGGGCTAAAGTTTTAATCCAAAACAGTGGAAGTTCACTCAAGTAAGGGGCCATCCATAAACTGCGTCACACGGTTATTTTTTTGGTTTTTTGACCCCTCCCTCCGCCTTGTCACAGCTGGCTTAGAGGGTCCTAAGTCAAGACAAGGGGAGGGAAGGATTTCCCTCCCCTTGTCTCACAATGTCACACTTCGTCATCCTCCTCTCCTCCCTTAAAGGTGTGGCGTAATTTATGGATGGCCCCTAATGTGATTCGATGGAACCGGTTACTTGGGGACGAAGTTTTGAGTTTACTGGAAACCGCAAAAATTTGCCAGGAAAGGAAAGGGATCAAATGGCCATACAAACTTGAATGTTTTTTATGTCATGACAACGATTTTAAGAGGACATAGAATAGCATAGACGCACAAGACGCTTCTAATATAACACCTCATTTGTCAAATTATGATAAGTAGTTTAGAAGTTATGAGTGAACAGATAAACATACAAACATACCGGTTACAAAAAATTACCTTTTGCTTCGCCGTAGTCGGGTAAAAAGTGGATAGCTGTGGCAATCCATAAATAATTGATAAGAATGATTTCTTTTTAAATTTAATATAGAGAGATCATTGAGAGATCACCTTTTGGCAAAGTGGTCGTAAGAAACAATATTCGCCAAGTGATGATTCTTTTGGTTAATAGAATTAGTTACGGAACCCTACCGTATGCGTGTCTCCGCACAGTCTTGGACATTTATTTTATATGATTGAAATCATAAAATAAATGTATATGCCTTTAAGCTTTGCTTTTTTCAAATATCGTTAAATAATTTATATTTTGAAAACCCCAAATCGATAATATTTAGGGGCAGAAAATAGTTGCATCCTACTATATGAAATAAAGCGGCCAAGACCGTTTCGAGACACGTATATAATAGTAGGGCTACGTAGCTAATGCTGTAATCTAAATGAAAACTACTTGGCGAGCAACTAACTGTTTATTTAAACTACAACTACTAACTACTTGTTTATTTAAACTACTTTGCAAAAAGATCAATGACCTCTGTACTATAATGACTTAAGTGTTTTACATATTTATCGCTATATTTTATGAAGTTGTAATCACATAGTGTTCAAAATAACTTCCGTTGAAAGTATATATTATTGGTCCAGTATTATGATGGTTAATCATGCATTTCTACATAACACAACACAACATAACAACCACACAATTGTTAACCTTTGGCGGGATATATATCACGTACACATCACATCTGAGAAAAAAATTATATATTACTAGATAGATATATAGATAACACTTAAATAAAAGACCACAATACAAAGACTTTAAATACAAAGAGAATAATATATATGTAATTAGTATTGGTATATTTTGCTCACTATTCTTTAAATACTTTAAAACATTCCAACTGTATTATCTCAGTAAGTGAATTTGTAATTCGAGAAAATAAATATTCTGAAACCGTATAATATTACAGCTATACTTGGATTTTTTATTAAACGAAGTAAATTGACAGATCGAATGTTGCCACTTTTTTATGATATGAAAATAGTGCTGTGCTAAAAAGAGCTACTAAAATGAACTATTTCATTACGTTGCCGTTGTATTCTAGATCTTACTAAAATCGAAATTCTTGTTTTAATTGTGTAGGTATTTGTTAACTAGTAATAAATATATCAAAGATTTCAGATTAAACTTTTACATACCACGATCTTTTTACATGTTCCTTAGGAAATAACAATTACACTGTAACTATACGGAGATACAGTTATAGAATCACTTTTTATATCCTGAGTTTATACAGAAAAGCCAGTAAAATACTTTCCTCTCCCTCTAAGGTTGTTGCTGATTAATAAAAGCAATTCTCTGACATAAACTTTCATAAACTTTATTTTCATTCCGTGTTCCGACCTTTTTTGAACTATGTATATATGTCACAAATCCCATCACTATGATTTGAGAGTTGGTATCATTATTTCGAAAAGTGACATTTCAGTCTGTCAGTTTACTCCGCCTGATAAAAAATCCAAGTATAGTCATTTTAAGAGACTTATTTAACAATACTGCATACCATGGCTTGAGGTTGTAAAAAAATCGTCACGGCATTTTTGTAATGCTTTACGGATTACATCTACATGCTAAATATCGTTTATGTAGGATTGATTATCTCTGAGTAAAATTACTGACAAACGGACAGACAGACAGACGTACGGACATGGTGAAATTATAAGGGTTCCGCGTAGTTACTACGGAGCCCTAAAAATGGGTATTGAAGAAAATTGCCGCGACAAGTAACCTCTTAAGTTTATTAGATTTGAACATACTGACGAAAATTGCCACTATGCTCTTAAGTTTATTGGAGTTGAATGACTGTAATAATTATTATATCTATACAATAGATAATTCATACTTATTGTATGTAATTTGTACTCGACACCGGATGAGAGGGCCGATAACCCGATTTATTACTAATATAAGACGCGAGCATTATTTATTGCTTCACAGATTTAGATGAGGTCTTTCACACAAGATAAAAAATCTGTAGAAACGGTTATTACATAAACTATTAATACAATGCTACATTTAAGAGTTAGACGATCGTCCGTCCGTCCGAAGAGTTAGACCATCGTCCGTCTCGCTTGCGCATAAATATTTTTTTCGATAAATTCTAGTAAAAAAAAGATTTTTATGTATGGAATAAGTGATTTTACAAAAACTTGCGTAATTTGAAGGCGGTTGTTTCAGTTTTTTACAAAGTGGACAAATAAAATAATAATTAAGATCCAAAATAATTATAATTTTGGATCCGTTTGTCCACTTTGCAGATTACTTACTTTGACGGCCTTACCGAAAAACGTTACTTAACTTTAAGCAATGCTTAACATATTTTGTCAACTTCTCGCTGACACGTAATGACACTTGCGAAAAGAAGACAGAGAATTTAAGACGTTGGTTAAAGTTAAGTAACGGTTTTCGGTAAGGCGCTGAATGTGCCGATGATCTCTCAATATCCACCTACCTAGCTATACCAGCAAAATATTCTGCTTAACACATAGGCAAAGAACCTTGAATTGGTGTAAAACTTTGTATTGTGTACAGTTTGGGTGCAAATTGTCCGGAAAAGGTCCATTGTCCGCACTTCGTGATACATTTTCCAAATCAGATATATTCGTAGGTCCAATAAGATACATCGGGAAATACTCGAACCTCCTTGCAAACTAAGTTACCGGGAAACTTTCGCGTCTGTATCGCAATTTTCGATAAGCCTAATGCTAAGTCGCCGTCTACACGAGTGATAACTGATAGCGTAACTCATCATCATCATCATCTCAGCCATAAGAGGTCCACTGCTGGACATAGGCCTCCCCCATGGATTTCCAAAAAGACCGATTGGAAGCGGCTTGCATTGGATTGATAGCGTAACTAAAAGTTAATAAATGGACTAGTGCGTGTCGTGATATGCGCAAAGTAAGGTTCCGTAGTCGCACATCATATTTTTTGTGAACTTAAAACAGGGTCTTATGTTTTGAACATGCGAGTTGACCTTTGTTAGTATAAATGGAATTTACACAACATTTTCTTACTTCTCTAAGTATATTTTTACATTCGTTACATTGATTGACGTTTACTTACAAAACTATTTAGCTGTGATAATTTTCCTTTTGAACACCCGACACAAAAAGAGGGGTGTTTTAAGTTTGACGTGTGTACATCTGTGTGTCTGTCTGTGGCATCTTAGCTCTCAAACGGATGGACCATTTGATTTAGTTTTTTGAGTTTTAAAGAGGATTTCATCAAAAGTGTTCTTATTTCAGTTTCCTTTTTATTTCAACTAGGTATTATGTAATACACTTTTGAAAACTTAACTATGTTACTTAACTATGTTTCATCAAAATCGGTTCTGCTGTTTTTTGTCGGGAAATTGAGTTTTAGACTCTAGCAAAATTATCATTTCAAAGCCATTTCGAAAACGGATCTCTAAGTTGAAAATTGATTTTCGCCTCACATGTACAACACTGGCATTAATAATGTTATATGAGAATGAAAATAATTAACTATTTACTCCTTAAGCCTGACAAAAAAAATATAAGGGTTCCGTTTTTTCCTTTTGAGGTACGGAACCCTAAAAGCGTTCTAATTTTAAGAACAATATTTCTTCACGAGATATCTCAAAAGAAAGTCGACTATTATTTATCGCTCGTGGAAACGTTGTCTAAGAGGTCATTCACCCCGAGGTCTGGGCTAAGCTAAATATGGTTGAACAAGTGGCGGATTACGAGATAGTGGGAGCGGGTATAAGGACATTATTTTATACACTGAGTGAGCGAAGCGAGCGCCCATAAAATGTCATCTCAAGCTACAAGTGAATTTTGTTTTGTTCGTGAAAAGTGAAAATCGATAATTTTAGTTATTAAAATTTAATTCCGATTTCTAACTGCGCGATTTTGTTTTAAAAACTAAACTATGGAAACCGATTTTGATGAAATTTCTATAGGACTAATCTTAAAGTAGGTACATTTAAAAAAAAATAAAAAAATGTTTCACGACAAAAATAAAAAATACAGACTTATTGTTAACCTCCTCCTTTTTAAAGTCGGTAACAAGTATATATGTATATTTATAAGAAAAGAAAAAATAGCCGACTGCTGAAGACCGAATTTAGAATCTTCTTTTTTGATGTCGCTTGGTACTTATTTATACATCAAATAAATATTTTGTGACCAAAATGCTGGCGCGTATCTGGCCCAACGCATAAGCATTGCCATTCAACGTGGCAATGCGGTTAGCATGCTGGGTACGCTGCCAACTGGTAGTGGGTTTGAGCATTTGGATTGTTTTTAGACCTTTATCGGTCTGGGGTAATCGATATGATTTTTGTTTGTAGTTTAGTTAGTTGAGTCTGTATATTGTTTTGTTATAACAAATATTTATTTTGAATAGACAACAAGCTATTTATGTATGTGCTTGAATGATAATTTATCACCAGTGGCTCATGCCTCATAATGGTTAATTACGCCATCAATCAGAGTGCATCTGTTTGTTCCGACGCGGCGTGTAACGGGAATCCTCTTCAAAGCTCCGTATGTACCAATGAGATTTTATCTATAGAGCGGTTATACTCATTGAATATGATTTAAAAGGCTGTAATAGAAATATTCATAGAGAATTTTATTATTTTGAACTACTAAAATACTATTTTAAGCATTCTGAGTTAAAACTTTCTTCGTTTTTTTTTTAGCATTATGTTTTAGTTACAAAACCCTATCACGAATGTATTTAAACTCGCTTTTAGCTACTTATTTTTATGTAACTAAAGCTTTATATATATATTTGTTAAGTAACAAACTATGTATACAGCTTTAGTTCAACTTAAACTTTAAGTAAAATGTTGTAGAAAATCAAGAATTTCAGTCACGCGTCGCGTCAACCAGGCGCTCAGATAAATTTTTGAAAATGGCATGAGTTCCGTATCTCAAACCCAGTGTCAGTCCCAGACGGCTCTCGTAACCATGCCCGGGATATTCGTGTTAATCCAGTAAATTGTTTAAATAATTTTGTTCTAGCAGGAAAGTTATGTAATTTAATTTGTATTCTTGAACAATAATAACCATTATTGAGATGAAATGTTCTTATGGGTCTATTAAAAAAAAATCTTCTATATCGGTAGACATTTCACACAGCACCATCTAGTCCCATAATAAACAAAGCTTGTACCTATTTATAGAACTAGATAGCTGATAGAATTCATAATATACTTAATTTGTAAATACACACTTATGATACATAAAAACATCCAGCTAGCTACAGAACAAAATATGCATGCTCACCACACAAATGGAAGTCCTGGGTGGGGATCGAACCGACGACCTATAGTTTAAAAGGCAGATGTACTACCAGTTGCAAGGCAGATGTACTACCGGTTGAAAGGAGATTTTCAGTGCAACTTTTTCACGTGAACTACAGTCTCTTTGTAAAGAGAACTATTCTGACAAAACTGGGAACAAACGTTGTGTTACTAGCTGAAATAGGAACAACAGGGCCCTCAATGCCGCATTAGTTCTCTTCCAATCAGAATAGATTCTAGAGTCTATTAACATTTAGATTTTATTATTTTTAGGTAAAAAAAAGAGAATTGAATTCATCATCATCATACTAGTCACAAAAAGACCACTAGAACATAGGCCTCCAGCATTTTCTTGCCATTTGTATGGGGTCTTCTGTCCAACTTATGGTTGGCAAAGAAAATTTCATGAAATAATTAAAATTTAAAATGATACATACACACTGCGAACGACATTATGAGACTAGACAAAGTTGTAACCTTTGATCCCTTTTATTTATGTCCTAATTTATCCTAACTGTATACTGAGCGAGAATCGTTTCCTAAAGTGAGTACCCAGAAGGCAGTACACAGTCTCTGCTCCGGTCTGACTCTACTCTTGCTCATTCCACTCCCGTGGGTCGCGGCGGGAGCACGTGTGTCGGCCGGTCGGACGTTTGCGAGCTTTACCGGTTTCCGATAGTGACAGTGACTTGTGCGTGCAGCGTTTCATGTAAGTCGATTTTTATAAATAAATTTTGTTCAAAAAAGAAGTAATTCTTTTGTACGGTGATAATTTTATTAAATGCTATACTTTTTTGTAGGGTATATTTCAAGAATGGTCCCATAATAATCATAAACTTGATTCATTAGTTTTGTAACCAATTTTTATATTACTAGTTTTTCGGAATTTAAACATGATTTGTTTTCAATATTTTATTTTTTTTACTTATGAATTCAAAGAGCTTTCTGTAGTCAACAGAAGGAAGTAATTAATAAATTGATTTTTTATAATAGTACCAAATTGTTATTAAATATAAATTATAAAATTATCAAACTTCAATTGTAAGTTTATTAACATTTATCTAGTCAAATAGAAATTGGTCGGTGAAATAATTAAAATAAATCTATCACATTTATTTTTAGCGATCGTAAGTTCTGAATTTAATTTAATTTTGTATGCATTTTCCGCTGTATGCGCTAATGGTGAATCGATTTATTTATTTATTTTTATTTAAAAATAATGTGGCTATGTACTATATATCTCAAAACAACTATAGTTCAGTAATTTCTATACATACTCTAGTTAATTGAAAACTTTCATACAATATGATTCGTTTTAAATTCTGAGCCGATTTTCACTGATTTTTTGTGAAGTTTTCCTTCGGTTTCATCCGCAAATAAATTATGATAATTTCATCGAAATATAATCAAACAATCCTATTTTTTCTAATCAAAAAATACCCACATAAAACTTGACTTACTTTTTTGAAGTTTTAACTTTTCAGTTTTTTACTTCAGAGTTTTACCGAAATTTGAAAAGAGCTAGCTACCTATGTATAATTCGGATTGTGAAGTACCGAATAATATTTCCCCGAAAACGAAATTTATTCCTTTCGGAAAACTGTCCCACTGCTGGGCGCGGGCCATCTTTTCATTGTGAGAAGGATTAGGCCATAGTCTGCCACGCTGGCCAAGTGCGGGTTGACAGACTTCACACATCTTCAAGATCATTGAGAACTCTCGGACATGTAGGTTTCCTCACGATGTTTTCCTTCACCGTTTTGAAGTTGCCGGCAATCAACAATACGCACATAACTTCGAAAAGACAGAGGTGCGTGCCGTGGGATTCGAACCCATGACCTGCGGATCGCAAGTCAGACGGTCTCACCACTAGGCTGCCGAAAACTAACTAACCTAATAGTGGATGTCTGATTTTACAAAGGTTCATTTATCAGAAATATAATTTTTTATAAATTCGTTAAGTTTTTGTTTATTATGCACAGAAATCTTCCTATTAAAAAGGTATGGTTATCAGACAAATTGTCAAATTCACTTTAGGAATTTTGAAAGTGTCTTTTGATGATAATAAATTACAGTTTAAAAAACTAAAAAACACGTTACAAATTATTGTGGTCAAAGTTCATTACAAATCCAAACACAGCTATGATACGATGTTCCATCATGAAGTTCTAGTTCATATCTTCCGGCTCCATCATCAGATCAGTTCGACAGTACCATATTATTGTATTGTCATCAGAACTACATACAGCTGCCAATTTTCATGACGCTACGATCCATGGAAGATGGTTAAATTAGTTACCTTAGATTTCATTAGATAGTTAGTTACATACAGGTCGACCTAATAAAAGCGTGTTAAAAAATCGTATTCGCGGAAATGATATTCGACATTCCATAATTCGGTTCATAGATAATCGTTCGCACGCTCTCATGAATTTCAACAAATATAATTCATGTTGGTCATTGGACAACATCGTTGTATAATTGGGGTCAGATGTCGGTGAGGTCCTTCATCAAGGGTCACGCCGCTATTCTCCGCATTCTCCGGACACGCCGCTATTAAGTTAGTTCGCTACAGATTACGCACCAGTTGCTATGTAAGTTAGGGTTAAGTAATGAGGCATTTCCGGATTATTTTGCTTAGATTATTCCTTGTTGAAATGCGGTCAGATTCAACCTTAATAGTCAATATGCTTTGTAAATAATGAGGGTCATTTAATTCGAGAGATACATTCATATATGTGTGGAGATCACGCACCGGCAAGCGCAGCGTAGGAAGACCAGCCACGAGATGAACAGATGACCTCATACAAGTGGCGGGAAGACGCTGGATGCAGGCCGCTTCCAATCAGTCTTTTTGGAAGCCCATGGGGAGGCCTATGTCCAGCAGTGGACTTCTTTTATCTTATAAACCTCCTTTTTATCCGACTGCGTAAGGAGGGTTATGTTTTTCGACTGTATGTACGTTTGTATGTATTTATGTATGTGTGTGTGTGTATGTATGTGGGTATGTATGTTTCTATATGATCCCTACAGCCTATACGGCTTAACCGATTTTGATGTGTGAGATGTTGTTAGATTAGTCTTCACTTCCAGAGTGTCTTACGTTATATTTTTTTGTAATAATAATAGTACATTTCTCGCAAAAATAAAAATTAATGCGTTTTTTAGTAATGTCCGAACTTTTTCGTAATAAACAAGTGGTTTTACTAGAATTATTCTAAAGAATGCGTATTTATAATCTATTACAGTAATTTTATGCATAATTTCTCACAAAAACGTACACTCAACAGCATATCAAGCGTGACGAAATCGTGAGTGCAATACCTGCTTTTACAGTCGGGTATTTTGTATTTCTTTTAACATAGATACTTGTTGAAGTACGTAGATTGAAACCATAGACATCTATAGATACCCCAAGTGTAACCTAGCGTGTCAACAGAATGATGAAAAATCACAGTTGACGACCTAAGATTTATTTAATTTCAGGTGATATATACTTCCGATTCCATATTTTGTCAACTAGTTACTAGCGTACAAGCGCGCGGATGCATTGGGTTGAATAGATTTCGCGCGAATAGACCATTACATCACTAAATCGTTTGTGTGACGTCACAGTCGATACCAAAAATGTGGCACGCAAGGTTTTCATATAAATGAAGTCGCATGCTTCATCTACTATATCTGTGATTAAAACACAGTTTAAGGGTTCGAATGGATACACATAATAGAATCATGTATTCATTTTACATAGACTTTACCAATCCAATCCCAGACGGGATTGGAGTCTCGTAGAAAATGAATGTTAATCTGTATTCCCGCCATAAAGGAGATTTAAATATTAATTTAGATGAAAATTCCTTTTAGCTTCAAACCGAAGAACCGATTCTACATACAATTACCGTCCTTTGATCTTTTTAATGTATAGAATCTTTGACGTATAAATCGCTTGACATGACCGTTTTTTTTTTCACGGCAAGGATAAAAATGTATTTTTTGTTAACTGTTTATAATAACAGTTTTCAATATTTACGTAAAATATATAAAAACTTTAAAATAAAAATAAAACGAAAATATTATTTACATTTAAAACTGTCATAAATAAATATATATATTAAAAAAACTTATTACAAAACAAATAGGTACGCAGTTCAAAATACCACGGCGGTAGAGAATAGAAAAAAGTTGAATAAAAGAAAATTCATCATCATCATCATCTCAGCCATAAGAAGTCCACTGCTGGACATAGGCCTCCCCCATGGATTTCCAAAAAGACCGATTGGAAGCGGCTTGCATCCAGCGTCTTCCCGCCACTCGTATGAGGTCATCTGTCCATCTCGTGGCTGGTCTTCCTACGCTGCGCTTGCCGGTACGTGGTCTCCAACTCGAGAACAAATTCCACGGAATGTGTATTTGAATAAACTTTCTATAATATAATATAATATATACTTTCTCTCAAAAACGTTACACTCAACACCGTATCATGAACAACGTAATAAGTCGCTCTTTGCAGTCGCGTATTTCGTTTTAATTTTATCATAACCAAAGGCCATTGGGTAAAATTGGTGTTGTTTTTGAAAACTTGTGACCAGTAATTTAAATATTGCCATTGATTAGTACTCATAAAAATATACAACTATTATTACTACAGCCCCTACCTAAAACGTAACGGAGCTGAGATAAATGATTTCCAAGAAAAAATCACTAAATCAAAAATCGCTAAATAAAACAATAAAGGCTTAAATTATCGCGCTTTTTATTGCATACAATATGTAATTAATAGAATCTGCTTACAGTAGTACTAAATGAAGTGTCCTCGCGCGATCTCCAATACAAATAGAAGAAAACTGTTTTTTACTTCTAAATTTTAACCGATTTCGGTGTTTCTTATTTATCTGATTGAATTCATAAATATCTATGCCTCTACGGTTTGCTTTTTTTCAAATGTCGTTATGATTCTAAAGTTAAAAAAACCAAAAGTTTTAATTTTGAAAAAAAAACTGCAGAGGCATTGGCATTAATAGTTCCACCCATATAAAACAATAATTATTGAAATCGTTAAAACTATTTTCTACGCCTAAATATTACTATTTGGGCGTAGAAAATAGTTTTCTTCTGCTTAGTGAAAAACTCGTTATTTTGCTGGCAAAAGATTGTACAATAACGTTTATCTTAAGCTATGAAAGAAAAAGTGAGAAAAAACAATAAATCTGAGAATTCTCAGTGTTCCCGAAAATGAATGAGATGTGCTACTTGCACTTAGTCAAGATAATTTTTTTTATCAGCCCTGTTTGTACAAACTATTCCACTGCTGTGCGCGGCCCATCTTCTCATTATGAGAAGTAGAAGAGAAGAAGAGGCCATAATCAAGATAATAAGAAGCTCATAATAAAAAGCTCTTACTACTTTGACATTTAAACTTATTGAAACAAATTTTATCGGATTTATTGCGTACGAGTATATTTTACATAATTTTAAGACCTAAAGTTTCGAACAATTTGCAGCGTCCGCGGTCACAGGTCGTGGTGGTCGTGTTGGTATTTGTTTCATTTTAATGAGTAATAATAAAATCATAGAAAACATTTCAAACTTAGTTATAAAGAATGACAGCCTACATAAGGTTGGCTAAGTAAACCGTCGTGCGTTTCAAGTCCCGTTAATTAATGGTCCTTGACAGAATCCTGCGATGCAAGAAATTTCAGGGTTCCTTTGAAACGTCGGGGAACGCTTGTTAACTCAACTCCGCTTTTGCCTTGACAGCGTTTAAGTTTGAAAAATTCTCTGTCGTGTACAATAGATTTATTCTTACGAACGATTTTAGACTCTTTCTGTGTCATAATTAAGGTTGAAATTGAGTAAGTCAATATAACTTTTATCGTAGGTTTTATTGTGGACCTTATTTTCTAGGTTTTTGGGCTGAAAACCGTGTGTATATTTTTTTGGTAAGTTTTATTTTATTTTCATTCAAACGCTTACTGTGCTTACAGCAGAACCAAAGCGCACAGCAGCCAATAATTACATAATAAATTACAATAACAAATTACAATAATAAATTACAATAATTACACTAATAACAACAATAATGCTTAAGAAGTAGCCGAGAAACGCATAGATTTAAGGAACGGGTAGTGGGAGTTTTTGAAGTGAAAACTTCTTTAGCGAAGTTGTGCATTTTTTGGATGGGTAAAAAATGTTAAGCTCGCGTGAGATCGTCAAATTAAAATTCGTAAGACAGACGGATTATTTTAGTCAGAAACCTATTCTAACGTTCTGCATTTAAAGTTCATTATTGTATGTACAAGTTTGTACTTCTAGCATGACGTCATTTCTATGCGCCGAATGCTTATTTTCGACACATCCACGTAAGACTCGTTAGCTATTAGTTTAGTTTAGCTATTAGGTTAGAGCACCGATATACATTTCAATTTGTCAATCGGAGGGCGGAGGTTCAAATCCTTCACGAGCCAGTCTTTTTGGTATTTTATTTTTTAGTTTTCACTTCCTGCCGGCACTCCCGGAGTGCAACCCGTTGTTTTGTTATTTGAAAGGATATATACTTACTTTCAGACTGATCTCATTGAATTATGTCATCAGAGTAAACGAAATCGCGTAACTTGTGGCTTTGTGGTTCAGTTGGTAGTATGTCTGCCTGCTGTAGATCTTGGGTGCGATCCCCACCCAGGGCAAACATTTATGTGATGAGCATGGATGTTTGTTCTGTGTCTGGGTTTATATATGTATCATAAGTATGTATTTAGAAAAAAAGCATGATGGTGTTGTATGAAATGTCCACCAATATTTATTATTTATTTATATTTAATTCAGTTTTTTTTAAATTTTATTTATTTATGAACGTATTCATAAATAATTGTGATAATACGCTATATTTTGTCAGATTTTTATTTTCGACGTAAAGATTTACCCTGTGTAGCGTGAACATAGTACCTAAATAAATATATTTTTATCGAGGATTTCTTATATTTTAAAATAATTTATAATTTAATATAATTTTTATATTTAAAAACTGAACCAACCGATTTCAAAATTCGTTAGGTACTTCGTTTTCTTGGATGAAATGTTTTTTTCCAGTCATTTTATTTTATAAAGTATTATGAAATTTCTATGGGACCAATCTGAAAGTACATATATCCTTTCAATAAAAAATATAAATAAATAGCAAATCGGTTCTTATATAACCGAGTTAGAAGGGAATAAACAAAAATACAACAAATTATGAACCTTCTTGCTAACGAACCGACTTCGGTTGAATAACGAAATGTAATAGATAATATGAAAGAAAAAAATGATAGTTTTAGGATTGTAGGATTTTAGAAACAAACATAGTATATGTATGTTTATTTATATCTTCTAGATCGACGGGCTCCATCCTCAGCCACACCGTCGCTTAACATCAAGCGAGTTGGTGGTCAATCGTAGATCTATCTTGTAGAAAAAAATCTACAAGGACAACATTTAGAGAAACATATTTTTTCTATAAAATACAATAAATAATACACGCGGCTATATTTAGCTAAAGTAGATGTATGATAAAGGAAATCCTACCCAGAAATGGCAAAATAAAGGGAATTTAAGGGGTTTTCTCTAAGAAATGTATTGATACAGAAAATTGGGGTTTCACTAGTTCTTGAGAAGGGATTATGCTGAATCGGAAACACTTGGCCTGAATTTATCGTACTTGTGCTTGTATTCACCGATATGTATTTTATAGTATTTGGAAGGTAAGGTTTTCTAGGCGGTAGGTGGGTATCGCAGCTATCTCACTCACACTTAAGGAGAACGAACTTTTTGGTAATAAACAAGTGATTTTGCCAGAATTATTCTAAAGAATGTGCATTTATTTAATCTCTTACAGCGATTTTACGAATACTTTCTCACAACAAATTTACGCTCAACAGCGTATCAAGCGTAATAAAATTAAGTACTTATTGATACACGATTATGTTTTCAAATAGGTATCTCAGTATTTGTCTACTAACGTTACTTGAGTAACAAAAAAAACAAATTCTAAACCAGTCCTTTGATTGAATGCCACTCCTACGCACCGACACAGCATACACAATAGTACTATGCATACACAAAACTGGTAGGTTTTTTGTTTCTCCAAGACAATCGCAGTTAAGTGTCTATTTATAGGCCTTAACAATCACCATAAGGCTTCTTAAATAAAAATAAATAAAGCTCTCAAGCACGAATTGAGGTTTAGAAATAGAGGTTCCGTATAATAAATTAATAATTGCTTATTTATTACATTGTTGTTGTTGTCTGAACGTCAACTTGATTGTTTTACAGTTTTGTTAAAGCAATAATGTAGCATCTTAGAAGAAGTGAAATACTCATGGTATGCTCGTGTTGTCGCAGAACCTTTCGCCAGCAAATTACCGGTTTTTCATACAACTGAAAAAAACTATTTACTATCTAAGTATTAGCTATTTAGGAATAGAAATTCCTAAATATTATCTGATTTCGTCGATTTTTTTTGATGGTTGGAATTAATAATGGTTATGCTTCTATGATTTTTTTTATTTTTAGTTTTAACTTTTTAATCGGATTTAAGACAAAATTTGTAAAAAAAAGACCGTAGACACTGATTTCCAATCAGAAAAAAGCAAAAAAAAAAAAAAAAGCGGGATCCGTTTGTTTTAGAACACAGTTTTATGATATTTGTATTGAAGAGCGCACGTTTATCTTAAGAGCTCAAACATTAAAAATACGCTTAGTTTTTAGCAAAATATTATAAAAAATATCATTGATACCAAAAACATGTCAATAAACATGACTGACATGGGTTCCAGTGTCAGTATCTACCCTTCTCACTCGGAATCCCATGTCGTTGTTGAAATCAATGCAGGCTAGAGATACTCCACAAACACTTTCCCTGTACTCATTTTTTAGATAAGATGAATAAAAGTAATTTGCTGCGTAACACTTAACAGTAGGGTGATAACTAAATTTTCATTGAATAATGTAGTTCCATTTTCATTCTAAGCGCGGAACCCAAAATAACAAGCACACAATGGTAAGATACGAGTCATCCTAAAGAAAGGGATGTTTAAAAGAAAGGCAACACCTTTGTTCCCTTATTTGTGCCCATTGTGCGGCCTTTCTTGGGTGTACCGCTCCGGGAGTGTCCGCATGGGCGAGTAAATGGGAGAGTAGGTTGGAGAGTCACTATCTATTTGTTGCTGCTTCTTCAAAACGAATCTAAAGGGATCCGGTATTTTTTCACGTTATAGATGTTTTCGTTAGGAGTAGAGAAAGAAAAACAATCAAATACTTTTAACACGCTTTTATTAGGTCGACCTGTATGTAATGAAATCTAAGGTAACTAATTTAACCATCTTCCAAGGATCGTAGCGTCATGAAAATTGGTAGCTGTATGTAGTACTGATGATAATACAATAAAACAGTACTGTCGAACTGATCTGATGATGGAGCCGGAAGATATGAACTAGAACTTCATGATGGAACATCGTATCACACCTGTGTTTGGATTTGTTAGAAAAGTCTTGTAATGAACTTTGACCACATTAATTTGTAGCGTGTTTTTTAAACTGTAATTTATCATACTTGTTACTATTTGTTTTCATATGCGCCTTTACTTCCAGCTGGTTTGCGATTGGTAAGACGAGAGGTCCAGTTGGGACCAACATTCCTAAAGACAACCTAATCCAAGAGTAGTGTAACACGTGTTTTAGACGATTATGAATAACATAATACATAATTATAATTAAAAAAAACAAAATACGGCATCCGTTTTAGAGTATTTGACGGAGCTTTCTGTAAACTGGTAGCATAGTTAAAAAAACTTAAAAAAGGAACTTCAAAATACGCACATACGCGAATTGCTATTCACTTTTCGCTTGGATTATATTTTATCAGTTATTTTGTTTAAAAAAAAAAAAAAAACGCCATCCGTTTACGGTAAATTTTAGAGTATTTGACGGAGCTTTCTGTAAACTGATAGCATAGTTTAAAAAACTGAAAAAAACAACTTCAAAATACGCACATACGCGAATTGCTATTTACTTTTCGCTTGGATTATATTTTATCAGTTATTTTGTTATAAAAACCAAAGCACTGAATCGATTTTGATAAAATTTATATGAGACTACCTCTGAAGTATGATATACCAAATACAAAAAGAATTATCAAAATCAATGCACAATTGCCTGAGTAATCGGTAAACAAACATACCTACAAAAAAATAACATACAGACCGAATAGATAACCTCCTCCTTTTTGGAAGTCGGTTAACAATAATACTGATAAAATATATTTATCGACGTGTAAATATGAACGTATTTCTTAGTAATAAAGAAATTTCTTAGTAATGTAATCTTCTTTTGGATTACACCATTAGCTACGGAACCCTACCATATACGTGTCTGGACACGGTCTCGGCCACTTATTTAGATAAGTGACAAATGCGTGAGTAACTTTATAATGAATCATTTGTATTCATATACAGTATTGTTTTGCTTTATTTTTAATCTAAAATCCATTTCGATGTTACAGTCCATAATTAAATGACTACACACACCCCATAAGGTATTGAAACTAAATATAAACTATTTCTAGATTATATTATAGAGCTTGAGTCATTGTTATGCAAAAATGATGAGTAGATATTTAAATATTATTGTTCTCTACAAAGAGATAGAGAGAGTTTAGATGTAATTGACAGAGTGTGCGAAACGAACAAAGATCTCTGCATCAACTGGCACAATTTTTTTTCTTCTCTTCAGATGTTTGTTGGCACTCGTGTACAGGTATTCATTTTTTAACCAATCTATACAAATTTGTTATACATCAATACTGTAACTTTAACAAAACTGATTTTGTCGTCGAGAATTATTGAGTAAGGAGGTATATCCCTCCCTCCCAAATGGAGAGGAAGTTTGCTGTGACGCCATTTGCTGAGCGATTTTGATAATGTCTTAAACACTTTGCTACTAGTCTACGATCCCGCTATAGGACGACCTTCACCGAGCTGGTTAATGGATGAAAAGTATTTTATATTCAATTAAATATGTCAATAAATATATAGCAAATGGGTTGTCTAAAAAATTTCAGTCCAGAATATGATTGATTCATTAAAAAAATATTATTATTTTTAAACATTTCACTGGTTTGGTTAATAGACAAATTCAATATATTTATGTGTAAATAATCTATATTTTAATTTAACTTTAATTCATTAGCCAGACCGGTGCAAGTTACTAGTATCGATTTACTTGTTTATACGTGCCTACCCAAGAGTTGTGACGGGAAAAAATAGTCAACCTAACGTTTGCATATTCAATGGGCTGCATACTTTCGATTGGTATGGAATTTGTCTATTAACCAAACCAGTGAAATGTAAAAAAATAAATAATTATTAATTAATCATATTCTGGACTGAATTTTTTTAGACAACCCATTTGCAATATATTTATTGACATATTTAATTGAATATAAAATACTTTTCATCCATTAACCAGCTCGGTGAAGGTCGTCCTATAGCGGGATCTTAGACCATACTCAATTCTAAGCAAAAAATTAAAATTTAAATATCATTAAATATAAATATCATCGAATATATACATACAGTTGAATTGAGAATCTCTTTTTTTTTTGAAGTCGGTTAAACAAAAGTCTATCAAGCGTTCAGGTAGAGATTGACCATTATAAAACTGAACGCCCCTCTAATGTAATACGCGCACACGCAAATCTTGTGCACATACAAAATACACACACATGCCACATATCTCAATTATCCCATTGGTTCTTCATAGTCTAGTAAAAATAATTCCGTTTGTATGGAGCAGATCGCAGTATTTGTAACTGGATTCTTTAAAATTATGATAGGAAAATAACTAAAAATCATAGATCAACAATAATCCCCGATTTATAGATTAGCTGCGTTCCGCGGTTTCACTCGCGTAGTTATGAAAAACGGTGATGATTATGATGATGATGAGTAGCTTATGTCCGTCTCCAGGTCCAAAGCTATATCTATACTAATTTTCATAACGATCGGTTCAGCCGTTTGAGCGTGTAAAGGTAACAAAATTAGCTTTTATAATGTCATTATGAAATTATTTCAAATGTATTTCAAAACACCAGTACATTCATTTAAATAACAATATACTTAGGTGTCTTTTATGTTGTCACAAATCTTATTTTTACTAGACTATGCCAGCTAGACTGAATTTCCTACTTCAGGATTGGAATAAATATTTCTTCTCATACATTTAAATAATTTCTTTTGGTGGAAGGACGTTCAGGTTTGGAATGGTTCTACTCTACCAATAAAATACAGAGTTGGTTCACATTACCTGAGCAAGATCGAATGTTTAATATCAAAAAGCAATCTTCCAGAATGCAAAGCCATCGCTCGCCTAAAACCAAAGATACATCTGGCTAAGCACCCATATATCGCGGCTTTATAGCTTATGTACATGCCTTTATTGCCTGCAAAGGCCTAAGAACATAAGCCAGTCAGCATTTTAGATTTATCTGCCTCATTTTGGGGCTGAGTGGTATTTTATTGTGCGTGTCTGCAGTCAGCTGTATTTGCGTAGAATAAATGCCCAGACAATAAATCACTAATTATGGAGGGTCTCTATAACTTAAAAATCTACCACATAATACGATAAAAAAAATCTTGTGGTGGTACGATGTCTATACAAAAGTATTTCTACCAAATGTGACATAGACATAACTAGATATGGTCGGAAAGAGTTAAGGTCGAGATTAAAGCGCGCAGCTATCTCTCTCGCGCATCACAACATTTTTAAACTTAAAAAACCATTGAGCAGAGATATTTGAAAAGTTAGAGCTTAAATTTGTTTATATACTGGCGACGGAATTGGAAATAAACATATAAGTATTTTCTTATTCCTCAGCCAATTTAAAAAAATATCGATGAAAACACTGTTTTTGAATATTTCTCGTGTATAAATAAACAAATTTAGCTCTCAATTTTCTATTATCCCTATACTCAATGATTTTATATGTTTAAAAAAGGTTGTGATGCGCGAGAGAGATAGCTGCGCGCGTTGAGCGAATCCTTAAGTTAAATGGTATGAGCGTCATTGTTGGGCTTTATTGGTAGCAAATCATATTTGTTGCAGAAAAAAAAAAAAGATTTATACCCAAAAATGTCAATGAAATATTTATTCATTCATAATTTTTGATATTTGAATATAAATGGTTTTCTTCAACAAATATGATTTTCCACCAATAAAGACCGATATTAAAGCTAACCACAATTACTTCATTGTAAAACTTAAAACAACAACTTAAATAAAAAAACAATATTTTAAATTTGTAACAATTACATAATAACCCATATTGTAAAATGCTCTTTCGACAATAATTGCTAAAAGTTATAGTTTAAAAAACTGAAAAAACCGACTTCAAAATACATAATACAATACATATGTACGCGACTTGCTGTTCACTTTTCTACAGGCATTTGGATGTTATTTTACCAGTTATTTTGTTATAAGAACCAAAGTACTGCATCGATTTTCATAAAATTTATATGGGACCATCTCTGAAGTATAATCTATGTATCAAATACAAAAATAATCATCAAAATAAATGTACAATTGGCTAAATAATCGGTGAACAAACATACAGACCGAATTATAAATAAATAAATAAATATTGGTCGACATTTCACACAACACCATCTAGCCCAAACTAAGTAAAGCTTGTACTATGGAACTAGATGGCTGATAGAATTCATATACATAGAAACACCCAGACACAGAACAAACATCCGGATGCTCATCACACAAATGTTTGCCCTGGGTGGGTATCGAACCTACAGCACAGCAGGCAGACACTACCAACTGAGCCACAAGGCCAGTCAATTGATTACTTCATTCTTTTTAAAAGTTGGTTAAAATACTTTTTTGTACGGAAATCGCAAGGTGTGAGGGCGAGGCATTAATAAGCTTTGCATGCCTTATGTTTACGTCTCCTTGAACATAATAATATACTATATACAGGCTGATCCACTGTAATATACTTGATATAATTTTTTAGAAGTTACATACATATATCAAGCAATTTCATACATGTCTATGTGTAAAGGTTTAGATACATATGTCGAGGCATACATCAAAAAACCGGTTCCATACTGGCATTTGCGGTACATGTTTCGCCTCGCGATATCTGGGCTTACTTTATTGTCGTGTTGGGATTCCAAACAGTAATAAATTATAATCACGAATATATTCCATCGATATACAAAGAATAACAATCTATAATTAAAATTATTTTAATAATTTATTATAAAAGGACCATAATGTAAAACGGTTCTTAAAATTAATCCTTACTGTTTTATCCTGTATTTACTAAAACAATGTTGAATTCGATTATACTCTAATGAAGTTATACGCAACCATCGTAAATCTAAAGGTGATCACTTCGGTCCTAACATTTGTTCAGGTCTCACCCATTTGTTGAACTGTTCTTCAGTTAGAATTCCTAGTTTGATGGCGGTTTCCTTGAGATTGCCTCCTTCCTTGTGAGCTGTCTTAGCGATCAGCGCAGCTTTATCATATCCGATGTGTGGGTTGAGCGCGGTGACTAACATGAGCGACTCTCGCATGATCTGCTTGATCTTTTCCTCGTTTGCTTTGATGCCACACACGCAGTTTTTATTGAAAGTCATGGTGCCATGGCCGAGCAGCTTGAGAGACTCTAGGACGTTGGCTACAATTTGCGTCTTAAATACGTTCAGTTCAAAGTGTCCGAACATGCCGCCTATGGTACAAGCTACCTGATTACCTGCCACTTGCGCTGCGATCATCGTAATAGCCTCGCACTGGGTCGGATTCACCTTCCCGGGCATGATTGAGGATCCCGGCTCATTTTCCGGCAGCATAAGTTCGCCTATTCCGCATCGCGGCCCCGACGCCAAGAAACGAATGTCGTTTGCTATCTTCATTATAGAACAAGCGATAGTGTTGAGAGCGCCATGAACTTCTACCATGCAATCGTGGCACGCTAGCGCTTCGAACTTGTTAGGGGCGGTCTCAAAAGGAAGCCCGGTGAGCGATGAAATCTCTTCAGCGCATTTCTCCGCGAACCCAATGCGTGTGTTGAGACCGGTGCCAACGGCGGTACCTCCCAGAGCCAGCAGGTACAAGCGCGGCAACGTAGCGCAAATTCGCTGAATGCCGAATGTCATTTGGGCGGCGTATCCACTGAACTCTTGACCGAGAGTTAAAGGCACAGCATCCATCAGATGTGTTCTGCCGATCTTGATTATTTTAGAAAAATCCTTACTCTTTTGTTTGAGAGTATCTCTGAGCGCTACTAGGCCTGGAATAAGGGTATTTCGGATCTCCATCGCTACGGCGATGTGCATAGCGGCCGGAAACGTGTCGTTGGAGCTCTGGGATTTGTTTACGTGATCGTTCGGATGGACGGGATTCTTGCTGCCCAGGACACCGCCGAGGATCTCGATGGCGCGGTTGGCGATCACCTCGTTGGCGTTCATATTGGACTGGGTCCCGGAGCCGGTCTGCCAGATGATGAGGGGGAAATGCCCCTCGTCGTATAGTTTGCCACTGATCACTTCGTCACACGCCTGTTGTATGGCTTCCGATACTTTCCTGTCGAGACCAAATTGTACGTTCACTTTAGCGGCAGCCTTCTTCAGGATGCCAAATGCTACGATGACGGGGCGTGGCACCCGTTCCTCTTTGCCACCGATGGGGAAGTTTAAGACAGAACGCATGGTCTGACACCCAAAGTATTTGTCATCGGGGACGTCGAGCTCACCCATAGTGTCTTTTTCCTTCCTTCTATTTGCATTAGCCGTGGAAATGTTAGCCTTGTGCACGATGTGGACCACGCTACAAAAGCTTTTCGATGTTTTTGTTAGATTGGAATACGTTTTGAAAATAGAAAAAACCATAATTGGCGTAAAATGGTAAAATAGATGATAAATAGATATCGTAAACGATTTTATGTTGACGTACAATTCAACTAGAATGACAGAAAACTTCGCACAATTAGTACAGAGTTTCTAAGTATCTATGAGGTCTAAACAAAACTGCTTGCTTTGGATACTCACATACTTTTTACCCGACTCTTGGAAGAAAGTAATATTTTTAGAGTCTATGTATATAAGACATGTAACTATATACCTTTTTTAATTTGGATCTGTATTAAAAACGATAATCAGTAAAACTTTTTTTAAACATTACAGACATTACATCTGTAATGTGTAATACACATTACGCATGTAGTAGGTACTACTGATTGAAATGACACAAATTTCAACGGATTTATCGCGTATATTTTACATAATTTTAAGACCTGTCGTTTCGAAAACTTTGCAGCGTCCATGTTCACGTGTGAGACTAGATGACAGTTGTATATTTTGTTATAAAATATTAATTACTACCGCCTTTTTATTTAGATTTTATTCATTTAATGACCGGGTCCCATACAGGCGGTAGTTGCCTTCCATCTTCTCTATTAAATTCTGGGTATTTCTTAATTTCAATAGCCTCGCGTAACATTCTTGGTGCATACGCGTCTCTCTAGCCAAGATCTGAGGATTATCAAAACAGACGTAGTGGTTAGGCTTGTAGTCTAGTAAAAATAAGATTTGTGACAACATAAAAGACACCTAAGTATATTGTAATTTAAATGAATGTACTGGTGTTTTGAAATACATTTGACACAATTTCATAATGTTATTATAAAAGCTAAATTTGTTACTTTTACACGTTCAAACGGCTGAACCAATCGTGATGAAAATTAGTATAGAGATAGCTTTGGACCTGGAACCGGACATAAGTTACTTGTCATCATCATAATCATCACCGTTTTTCATAACTACGCGAATGAAACCGCGGAACGCCGCTAGTTTATAAATCGGGGATTATTGTTGATCTATGATTTTTAGTTATTTTTCTATCATAATTTCAAAGAATCCCCACAGTTGCAAATACTGCGATCTGCTCCATACAAACGGATTTATTTTTACTAGACTATTGTCTATGTCTAGTGCATGCGCATACACTGCTGACCAATTTCAATGAGTGACAATCGCGAAAATCTTAGAAAACATTACCTACTATTAAATAACAATTAACAGTTAATAAATAAATAAATATTTGTGGACATTTTACACAACACCCTCTAGCCCAAACTAAGCAAAGCTTGTACTATGGAAACTAGATGGCTGATAGAATACATATATACTTTTTTTTTGTATACATAGAAACACCCAGACACAGAACAAACATCCATGCTCATCACACAAATGTTTGCCCTGGGTGGGGATCGAACCCGTCGTGGGTTCGATCTATAGCTTAGCAGGCAGACATACTACCAACTGAGCCACAAGGCCGCCTAACTTGATCAGAACAAAACATGTATAGGTTGTTTCAGCAAACAATATAGACATTTTAGGTTATGTTTAATTTTTATGATTGTTGTGGCTATTAATAAATAATAAATATATGTCTTCCTCAAGGATTTTCAAAAAGGCTGGTTTGAAGCAATTTTCATCTGGAGTCTTCCTGCCACTTGGATGAGGTCGTCGGTCTATCTTGTGACTGGTCTCTTCCTACGCTTCGACGGCCTTACCGAAAAATGTTTCTTAACTTTAAGCAATTGTTAACATATTTTGTTAGCTTCTCGCTGACACGTAAAGCCACTTGCGGAAAGAAGACAGAGAATTTAAGACGTTGGTTAAAGTTAAGTTACGTTTTTCGGTAAGGCTCCGAATCTCCTTCTTTTAATGCCTACCATCTTGTATCACTAATATCATTTGGAGCCATTTCAAATAATGGTAAATTAGTGAAGCTATAAACAAAATTATAGGATATAATTTTATTATACTAGATTTATTGTAAAGAATGCACATTTATAACTTTTTACAATGATTTTACGCATGCTTTCTCACAAAAACGCGCACTCAACAGCGTAGCAGAACAGCTTTTCTGCAGTCGTGCTTTTTGTTTCTCTTTTAATATAGATACTGACAATGTATGGAAGTAAAAAGCCTCAGTGCGCGAGTCGAATTTCATTTAGCCGGTTTTATATTACCGCCCTTTTTTTATATTTTTTTTATAGAAGATAGATCTACGATTGCCTACTAACTCGCCTGATGTTAAGCGACGATGTGGCCGAGGATGGAGCTCGTCGATCTAGAAGATATCTATTCACTCTAGCCTTGAAAATTCCAAGATTGTAGGTCTCAGGAAACAGAGATGGCGGCAACGAATTCCATTCTTGTGCAGTACGCAACAGGAATGGATCGATATCGCTGAGTATGGATTTTTGGCATTTCAACGAGAAATGGGTGCCCTGATCCACATATTCAAGTCCCTCGCATTATTTCACCATTTCAATTAACATTTTCCATCAACGTCGAATACCTACGACATTTCTGAGGTAACGTATAAAAATCTGTCAGGAAATTCCCTTAAACAAATATTGTAACGGGTAATAAGACGGAGCTGAGTTCTCTGTTATTAAGGAAAATATTTTTATTACCATGAGCCAGTGTGTTTTCTTCAGGTATTTTTTTAAATGCATTAAACTTGGTAAACGGAAAACATTTTGCTGTATAGTGTCGATATCATTAGGGTTCCGTACCTCAAAAGGAAAACACGGAACCCTTATAGGAACAATTTGTTGTCCGTCTGTCCGTCCGTCCGGATGTCAAGACCGTCTCGGAAACACGTGAAGGTATCGTGTTGAAGTTAAATTTAAAAAGACCATTTATAAAACCATATACGCAAATCCATAGGCTCTTGCTGCAGAAAGAAAAATCAAATTTCTTAGTTTTCGTAAAAAAGTAACAGCCGAATATGTCGTAAAAACGCACATTTTGACACTCACAAGGGAATCAAAACCTATGGGACGGTCCCGTTGACCCAGAACTATGAAATTTGGCAAGAAGCATTGTACACATATAGAAAACAATCCGAAAAGCGGACATTTTTAATTTAAACGCAAAAAATTGTGTCTTTATGCAAGGAATGAGGGTCCAATTTTTAAAGTGAATTAACCGTATCATGTGGGATATCACATGGAAGAGCTTTATTAGAACAAGCTAAAACAGGTTTTTAAATATTTTTACGATGTATTTCATGATGATTTTATGATTATTCGATTTATTAAGGAAAATATAAAAAAAACCTTTTATCTATCGTTTGTACGGAACCCTCGGTGGGCGAGTCTGACTTGCTCTTATCCGGTTTTATTTTGATATTTGCTAGAGATGTATTATTATTATTACAAAAAAATATAGCCTAGAGTTCAAGTCGTTTAGTTTATAGGCGATCATATAGAAACATACATACATATATATGTATATACACACACACATAATATGTACATACATTCGTAAAACAGCCCTCCTTACGCAGTCGGGTAAAAAGATTACCTACCGTTTTCGATTAATCGGGTAAATAAAAAGCTTTCCAAACACGACGATGTCATGTATATCTGCAAAAAGGAAGGAATTGGAAATTATTTATACAATAGCTAAGCTGCTTACACACAAAATGGATCCGACAATGCCAATTCCCGTCAATAGCAAGATTAGGAAGTTTCACGTGTACGTAACTTTATTCAATGTGCTCTAACCCTTACGTGAGAGGGTTGAGGCGAATTTTTGGGGACTAGGCCTTTTTGCGGGTTTTTCTTCGTGGATTTGTATTTGTGGTCAGTGAATAGTCCCGATAGGTAACTAGAGATTAGTGTAGCGTCGCGTAAATTTATTTACTCGGTTGCCTATAAGTGTATTACCGCCATTGATGATAATGTTCAATTCAATTCAATTTATCACTGTTTAAAAATACAATTTATTAAATAATCCTACCAACAACAGTTTAACTTATAATTATAACAGAATTAATTTGTGAAGGTAGGTGTCTCGTTGACCACTGTTCTAGGAAACCTAGCCTAAGAGCAAGACAATTTTTGCTGTGCTCATCCTAGGAGCTAGCATTCCGAGTGTCGCAGGCAACACGACAGGCGTGAGTGTTATACGCAGAGGGTCTGTCATTATCTTAATACATTCCCTGAGTTAAGGTGGGGTTCAAAACGCGCAGCTATCTCACTCGCGCATCATAACATTTTGAAACATACAAAATCATTGAATTGATTTATTAGAAAACTGAGACATACATTTATTTATTTAGATAGGAGAAAAAATTCATTTATTTATATATTTTTTTTATTCAGATATCATTTAAACTGGTGACGAACGGACGGACGTGCAATGTAGACGCCAAAAAAATCAAACCGGTTAAGTGCGCGTCGAACTCGCGCACAAAGGGTTCCGTACCATTATCTATAAAAATTTAAAAAAAAACACGTTTGTTGTATGGGAGCCCCTCTTAAATATTAATTTTATTTTAATTTAATTATTTATTTTTAAAGTGAATAATATAACTAACTCAATATTCTGTGAATATTTCAAGTGTCTTGCCGTTATCAATATCGAGCAAAAAATCACGTTAGTTGTATGGAAGCCCCCTTAAATATTTATTTTATTCTGTTTTTTGGTATTTTTTGTTACACCGGCAACAGAAATACATCATCTGTGAAAATTTCAACTGTCTATCTATCACGGTTAATGAGATACAGCCTGGTGACAGACGGACAGACAGACAGCGGAGTCTTAGTAATAGGGTCTCGTTACCCTTTGGGTACGGAACCCTAAAAATAACAATACAAAAAAGTGGTATTGTTGTATGCTGATTGCTTTTATTGTAGATTTGCATTGGTATATAATTTTACTATAAATATACCAACAAAAATAATTGTATTCATTTATATTATCAATTTCAGTAATTATTACATATGTACACATGTTACGTTTAAATAAAACTAAACTAAAATAACCTAAACAAGTTAAGTAGTAAAGATATACAACTTAAATTTATAAAAGAGCTAAAAATTTACTAAACTAATTTTACTTGGAGAATAATGATTTTCATATCACTATCACAATTAGTTCAATCAATTCTGTCTTAGCAGTTTCCATCAGAAAATTCCAGAATAATATTACATTGGAATCCAATATATATATGTATGTACATGCAAAATTATACTTCGAAAATAATTTGAAACCGGAAACTGGATCAAATTTAACTTACAACATTTGATATCAGATTTGACAGAGAACTCCGGGATAAGTGAAACTAAATAAAAGCTTGCAACAACAACAGATTTTTCAGTAATCCCACATCACATTTGTTTCAACAAACCGTTCGCACTGACAGATTTCAAAGGATATTTCGTTAGAACTTCCGCTTCCGGTCCACACAGGTTACGCATTATGCCCCGTACAGACGAATCACAAATATTTTATATACGTAAGTATATATAATTTGTATAGAACGGTCGGCGCTTAGGAATAAGCGGCTTATAAGGTATCATACCGTTTGCCTGTGCGGATACGGAAACATATTGAATGAAGCGGGGAAATATGTTCTCATTCCATTCTGGGACGTGTGTTTGTTTTAACACATGTGGCGTTGGGGAAAGATGAAAATTATGGAAGTAATTTATGTGAAGAATTTTTGAGACTATATTTTTATTCAACTGCGTATGAAGGAGGGTTAAGTTTTTCGAGTGTACCTATGTATGTTTGTTTGTACATAAATATGTATGTATGCTCCTACATGATCGTCTACAGCCTAAACAGCTTGACAGATTTTGATGTGGTAGGTGTCGTTAGATGCATTTTCACTCCCTGAGTGTCATATGCTGTATTTTTTTATAATAATAATACATCTCGCAAAAATAAAAAATAATGCATTTTTTCGTATCCTCCACAGAAATTTTTCGTAATAAATAAGTGATTTTACTAGAATTATTCTAAATAATGCCAATTTATATTTTTGACATCGTTACTTTATGCATACTTTCTCACAAAAAAAAAAGTACACTCAACAGCGTATCAAGCGTAAGTAAATAATAAGTTCATTAAAATTGCTTTTCTGTAGTCGGGTATTTTATTTTTCTTTTAATATAGATACTTGTTAGCTTTATCATAACTACACATTTAATTATTATAGTTAAAAAAAAAAACTGCAAAATTCGATTACAAAATGCGCAATTTTGTTTTAGTCAAACTGCTGAAATGATTTTGGTGTTTTTTTTTTTAAATTAGCTAATAAATAATGGAATTGTTCAGCAACAAGCAGAAAAAATACAGCTAAATTGTTACCTCATTGTTTTTAGACGGTAAAGAATTGAAACAACCGACTTTAAAATAAACAATCTCGTTTACTTGGATGACATGTTTTTGCCGCTTGTTTTGAAAACCAAATTATTAAACCGAAATTGATGAAATTTCTTTCCAATTTGAAAGTATATCTAAAAAAATGGTTTATAAATGGCAGTGCATTTTAAATAAAAACTACGGGTCACACACGTCTGTTTTAAGTCGAAAATTCCGACTATAGTTTCAACCGCATTCGGCGGTATTTTTTAAAGGAGCAGCGCAAACGTCACTGACGGTCGGTGACACGCCTCGCACTCCGTCGCAGTGCGAGACGCATGCTCTTTCAAACACAAACAAATTAGATGAAAATCGGTCCATCCGTTTGAGAGCTACAATGTCACAAACATACAGATACACATATACACACGTCAAACTTATTACACACCTCTTTTTGTTTCGGGGGTTAAAAAAATAACTATCGTGGCAAAACACGGGAACTAACCTCTCGAAGTATGGTATTCTGTGGTCTCGACTGAACAAAATAATAAAATAACAAAATAACGACAACAGCGCCCCTAATACTTACCACATTAGTTTTCAAGCTGAACAGACTCTATTCAAATTGACGTTTATTTATCAATTGACACATGTCACTTTATCCACAGTGCAGTGTACTCATGGCTTGATTCCATTATTTATAAAGTCCAATACTTAATTACATTCTGATATTGCAATAGTCTATTAAAAGGTTTATAGTTCCCGTCACGTAAAAAGAACGCTGGTTTGTTCGTAAACGCGAACAAACCAGCGTTCTTTTTACGTGACGGGAACTATACTGGGCTTATACTCAAATCTGTGGCTTTTCACTGTATCACAGTACGACCGCGGGCTGTGGTTACTGTTCACTAGCATAGATTAAAACTTTGAATTCAAAGCTTTGTACTCAATGCTTACTCAATACTGTACTGAATGCTTGCTTTAGTTTTAGCCGACTTCCAACACGAAGGAAGTTCTCAATTCGACGGTAGGTTTTTTTTGTAACTTTGTTACGCAATTACTCCGTCAATTATAAATATAAATATTTGTGGACATTTCACACAACACCATCTAGCCCAAACTAAGCAAAGCTTGTACTATGGAACTAGATGGCTGATAGAATACATATATACTTTTTTTTTGTAAATATATACTTAAGATACATATAAACACCCAGACACAGAACAAACATCCATGCTCATCACACAAATGTTTGCCCTGGGTGGGGATTGAACCCACGATCTTTCAGTTCAGCAGGTAGACGTAAACACACTACCAACTGAGCCACAAGGCCAGTCAAAAAATATAAAAAAATAAATTGTTATTGTTATTGTAATTGTTATAAATTGTTTTTAAGATTCTTCTTTGTTTGGTAGATAATACTTCAGAGGTGGTCCCATATAACTTTTATCAAAATCGGTCGTGTACTTTGGTTTTTAGAAAATATTAAATAAAATGTTATCCAAGTAAACGAATTGCGTATTTTGAAGTCGTTTTATCAACTTTAATAATTATGGTTTCAATAATGTATGTATGTACGAAATGTAATGTACGAAAAATGATTAATTATGCAAATCTTTGATTATAGTAAGCGCGTTCAAATTGAAACAAATTTATGTATACATAAATAATAATATGAAGAATAATTATTTTTTAAAAAACTGAAACAACCGACTTCAAAATACTTAAAATATATATATTTTTTTTTTATAGAAGATAGATCTACTCTAACTCACCTGATGTTAAGCGACGGTGTGGCCGAGCATGGAGCTCGTCGATCTAGAAGATATCTATTCACTCTAGCTTTGAAAATTCCAAGATTGTAGGTCTCAGGAAACAGAGATGGCAGCAAAGAATTCCATTCTTGTGCACTACGCAACAAGAATGTGGATCGATATCGCTGAGTACGGATTTTCGGCATTTCAACGAGAAATGGGTGGTAATTCGCCGACTTTCTACTAGTCCTGTAGTGAAATGGGGATGGTGGAATTGTATCACATTATTGGTGTATTGTATTGGTGTACATGTATCACAACACCATCTAGCCCAAACTAAGCAAAGCTTTTACTATATAAACTAAATGGCTGATAGAATACATATATACTTTTTGTTGTAAATACATACTTGTTATACATATAAACACCCAGACACAAAATATACATCCATGTTCATCACACATTACAGAATAAGGGCCTTACCGAAAAACGTTGGTTAAAGTTAAATAACATTTTTCGGCAAGGCCCTAATAAGGTTTTTCGGTAAGGTCTTAATGTCTCTGTCTTCTTCCGCAAGTGTCATTACGTGTCAGCGAGAAGTTGATAAAATATGTTAAGCATTGCTTAAAGTTAAGTATATTAAAATAGTAGGATAGTTATTAGGATAGTGTATTAAAACCTTATACAATATACATTTTCATTTCACATTGAATCAGAACCAATCCCGATAGCGCCGCACCAATCTAGGTTCATTTCCAACGAAGTTGATGGAACTGTATTGGTGTTGCTTTATTCGAATTACAGCTTGATTGGAATAACTTGTAGATGTACAAAATAGACAATTCAAAAGTTTCCGGCAGCGTAGTCGGGAGACCGTCTGACTTGCGATCCGCAGGTCCTGGGTTCGAATCCCGCGGCACGCACCTCTGTCTTTTCGAAGTTATGTGCGTATTATTGATTGCCACCTACTTCAAACGGTGAAGGAAAACATCGTGAGGAAAGCTACATGTCTGAGAGTTCTCAATGATCTTGAAGATGTATGAAGTCTGCCAACCCGCACTTGCCCAGCGTGGCAGACTATGGCCTAACCCTTCTCATAATGAGAAGATGGCCCGTGCCCAGCAGTGGGACAGTTTGTACAAACAGGACTGATAAAAAAATAAAAATAAAAGTTTCACACCCGACGGGACTTGAACCCGCATACTTTAGGCCATAGGAGTGACACGTGTCAATCAATATTGGTGGTATCAGCAAAAAAAATGTGTGGAAAAATACTCTAAAAAAACTTTTTAAGCATTCTAAGTGCCAGCTTCTAAGGCCAGCGCTAGTCTTCCTTTAGTCGCGGCATGTGACGTCACGTAAGCACGTTGTTTGATAATGTAACCATTAGTTTCTAGTATAAGATAATGAACTGCAGTGCCAATACTAAGAACGATTTCTATCTTAGAATGCTGTGACAGACTTTTAACGTACTTATAATGTGTACGTAGTTTTTATTACCCGACTGCTTAAGGAGGGTGATGTTTTTCGAGTGTAAGTATGTTTCTTTGTATATTTGAAGATACCAAGTTAAATTTATCAGGGAAACCCCACTCAGTCAATGTATCCCACAATTTAGAATTTCGTATAATAAAACATAACCCTCCTTCTTGCGCAGTTCGGTAAAAAGTGGAACCGAATTTTTATCGCTTTCGTGTCGTGGTCTCTGTGTGTGTGTGTATCTGTGTGTTTGTGACTTTCCGATAGAAGAATCTATGCGGTACGAAAACGACAGCCCAGCAACTTTAACCCTCTAATACCCGCTGGTATTAGATGTGATAAGAGGGTAGGATGTAATTATTTTAACGCATAAGCATTGCCATTCAACGTGGCAATGCGGCAGCATGCTGGGTACGCTGCCAACTGGTAGTGGGTTTGAGCATTTGGATTATCTGTAGACCTTTATCGGTCTGGGGTGATCGATGTGCTTTTTGTGTAGTAGTTTAGTTAGTTGAGTTTGTATATTGTTGTGTTGTAGTTAATAAAGGCGCTTGCCATAAAAAAAAAAATATTTTTACTCATCAGTATTACTATATAATATAATATGTAATTACATACTTTGCAAAAATGTAATTCGATACGATTATGAGAATTCCTTCTCACAATGAGAAGATGGCCCGCGCCCAGCAGTGGGACAGTTTGTACAAACAGGGCTGATAAAAAAACCGGACAAGAGCGAGTCAGACTCGCCCACCGAGGGTTCCGTACAAATTAGTAGATAAAAGGGGGAAATTATATATATTTTCCTTCATAAATCGATAAATATACATCGTAAAAATAATTTAAAACCTGTTTTAGCTTGTGCTAATCAAGCTCGTTCATATGATACTCCACATAATATGGTTAAAGCACTTTAAAATTTGGATCCTCCCTTCTTGATTAAGGACCCTATTTTTTGTGATTAAATCAAAAATGTCCAGTTTTCGGTTTTTTTCCTATATGTGTACTATAACACAATGTTTCTTGCCAAATTTCATAGTTCTAGGTCAACGGGAAGTATCCCATAGGTTTTGATTCCTTTGTGAGTGTCGAAATGTGCGTTTTTACGACATATTCGGCAATTATTTTTTTTACAAATACTGAGAAATTTAATTTTTCTTTCTGCAGCAAGAGACTATGGATCTGCGTATATGGTTTTAATTTCAACTCGATACACTCACGCGTTCCCGAGATAAAGCTCTTGACACCCGGACAGACGGACAGACGGACAACAAAGTGATCCTATAAGGGTTCCGTTTTTTTTCCTTTTGAGGTACGGAACCCTAAAAATGACAACTAACTTTCAAAATTGCTTACAATTTTTTTCCCCCACGAATAAGGCCGCGTTTGACCACCAACTCGCCTGTTGGAAAGCAGCAAGCTAATAAAAGCTAAATAATCTTGGAATTTTCAAGGCTAGAGTGAATAGATATCTTCTAGATCGACGAGCTCCATCCTCGGCCACACCGTCGCTTAACATCAGGCGAGTTGGTGGTCAATCGTAGATCTATAGTGTATAAAAAAAATATAAAAACACGTAAAATTATCTCCAACAAAAGTAAACTAGAACGTAAAAGAAACCCTCCGATATCATAAACATAAACAAATCTGTGCTAAAAAAGTCATCGACTTTATGAGCACAAAGTAGGTATTCCAATTGTTTGGAAGAGATAGCGGGAAGCCTGATAAGGGATTCAGTACAAAGTTGAATGACCTCTTATCGGAGAGAGCGTCTTGCCAGTCTATTGAAACCAGGGGCGTTTATGAAGTTATTGTGTTCGGGACAATTATCTATCTGTTAGGTTAAACTCATCTTAAAAAACGGTAATTTGGCGTCAAATTATTAGTAATATTTAAATATATTTTTTTTAGTGGCAAGCGCCTTTATTAACTACAACACAACAATATACAGACTCAACTATCTAAACTACTACACAAAAAGCACATCGATCACCCCAGACCGATAAAGGTCTAAAGATAATCCAAATGCTCAAACCCACTACCAGTTGGCAGCGTACCCACATTGCCACGTTGAATGGCAATGCTTATGCGTTGGGCCAGATACGCGCTAGCATTTTGGTCACGCGTCGCATCGATCAGGCGCTCAGATAAATTTTTAAAAATGAGATGAGCTCCCGGTCCCCACGGACCCAAAGTTTCAAATATTTAAATTAGCGGCAGGAAGACGCTGGATGTAAGCGGCTCCCAACCGGTGTTTTTGGAAATTCAAAGCCTTTGTCCAGCAGAATATTTCTTGTGGTTGAGTTGAAGATGAACTAATAATATGAGACGTAAAATAATTGTACCTATATATTTTATAATAATATATCATAGTTTAAAAACTGTAATGAATACTTGGATGACTTTTTTTTGTTATTTTGCTTTAAAACCCGATTAAGTAATTTCTATGGAACCAGTTTTATGTATATGTCCTTTCAAATAAAAAATACGGAATTATGAGGTAGCAAATATGAAAAATACAACCGAATTGAGGAACTCTCCACTTTTCAAGTCGGTTGAAAACGGTCGGTTGAGCCTACTGTCACTTTAATTCGGTAGTCTGCTGTTCTATACCTATCAGTGACAATCGTTCATCTCCGTACTTGTTCATTTCTCATTCGATCTCGTGTAATGTTTCCAAGAATATCCATCTCATAGACTTCCATACCCCAGTGTATGTACATAGCGTGTCAACAAGTACGATAAAAATCGCAGTTGACGACCAAGATTTATTTAATTTCAGGTGATATATACTTCCGATTCGATATTTTGTCAACTAGTTACTAGCTTACAAGCGCGCGGATACATTATAAATAAATAAATAAATATTTGTGGACATTTCACACAACGCCATCTAGCCCAAACTAAGCAAAGCTTGTACTATGGAACTAGATGGCTGATAGAATACATATATACTTTTTTTTTGTAAATATATACATAAAATACATAGAAACATCCAGACACTGAACAAACATCCATGCTCATCACACAAATGTTTGCCCTGGGTGGGGATCGAACCCACGACCTTTCAGTTCAGCAGGTAGACGCAAACACACTACCAACTGAGCCACAAGGCCAGTCATAGGGCATATAGAAGAGACATTGGGTTGAATAGATTTCGCACGGAACATTCCATCACAAAATCGTTTGTGAGACGTCACAGTCGGTACCAAAAATGTAGCACGCAAGGTTTTCATAATCTAGGTTTTCATAAAAATGAAGTCGCATGCTCCATCTACTATGTCCATAGCTGCGTGACTTGGAGCTTTCTTATTTCAATAGTGAGTGAATACCACAATTCAATGCCGTATGTCATCACTGTTAAGGTAAATTTGTCATTCTGTAGCCTTAACTCATAAAACCGGCTCGCCCATCCCATTTCTAATTATAAAAGGTTTTATAATTTTACAACTCTGTCACTTTACTACGGATAAGTCCATTACGAGTCTCCGTGATATGCGTTTATGGTTTTGGTGTAAGGGACATTATAATTTGGTCCGGAATTTACCTTTACGATCTTTACTAGCAGGGATCATTATTATTTGGGGACGGAGGTTAGAAAGGATGAGGAAGGCATCTATTTTAATGACAGTAAGTAGGCACATAAAGTTATGGAATTTGTTGTTATTGCTTATGTATAGAGAATTTAATGGACAGAAATTATTATCTAGGTCAGTTAGAGAAGCTCAAATTATTTATATTTTGTTGCCTCAGTGCTTACCTATATACCATTGGTAAAATTTCACAGGAGAAGAGTTTAATGATATTTTTCAAATAGCTATACATATTTGTAAAGCTTGAAAGTCTTTTTATATACATGCGTATATAACTCATCTATAGAAAAAGACTTTCAAGCTTTACAAAATATATCTTTAAAAAAAAAGGCCAAAAATCTCTTCTGTGAAATTTTACCAATGGTAGATAGGTAAACAAGCACTGAGACAACAGTGTAAACTAAATTTTATTTCCTTTAAACTTTTCCCTTATAAACCTTTCCTTACTTCTAATAAAATAAAAGCAAATACAATTTCCGTTTTAAGAACACTCAATTTATTACGCAGATTATTTTATTTGCTTCCATTCCTGGTAACTAATCAAGCTTATTGTCTTTTTATATCTATATATAAAGTACTTAACCAGTAAGGGTAGTTGCCATCAGTTTCAAAATCTGAAAAATGAGCATAAAACTCCAAAGACTTAAACCTCTTACAAGAAGACGGTGCCGACCAGTCATTTTAGAAAACGGACGGAGAGGTGTCTCCTTCTACTGTACATATGCCACGAGCCCGTGTGTCACGGATTGTATGGCAATGATTTTTTAACTCATATAAATTTTATCAAAATGGGTTAAGTACTTTGGTTTATAACCAAATAACTTGAAACTTATTATCCAAGTAAACAATTTGCGTATTTTTAAGCCGATTTTTACAGTTTTTAGGGTTCCGTAGTAAACAAGGAACCCTTATAGTTTCGCCGTCCGTCCGTCCTAAGTAGGCTCTACAAGTTATCGAGTTTTAGTCAATCAACTTAAAATAATTACTTAGACACGTCAAAAACGAATATTTCATTTCAGCACAGAACCCTACATTGCGCGTGGCACGACACGCGCAATGTAGGGCCATTTATTTAAACTATAATTATTTAAACTAGCTGTGCCTCGCAGTTTCATCCGTCATTCGATCCACATTCTTGTTGCGTCTGTACAAGAATGGAATTTTTTGCCGCCATCTTTGTTTCCTGAGACCTACAATCTTGGAATTTTCAAGGCTAGAGTGAATAGATAACTTATAGATCGACGAGCTCCATCCTCGACCACACCTTCGCTTAAAATCAGGCGAGTTGGTGGTCAATCGTAGATCAATCTTGCATAAAAAATATAGAATCATATATAAAAGATAGAATTACTTTCGCTTTTATACGACCAGTTAAGAATTCCGTAAAATAAATTATAATTAAAGTATTCCAGGATTTTCGGAAGTTGCCCATCATCATCATCATCTCAGCCATAAGAAGTCCACTACTGGACATAGGCCTCCCCCATGAATTTCCAAAAAGACCGATTGGAAGCGGCTTGCATCCAGCGTCTTCCCGCCACTTGTATAAGTTGCCCATACTGTCGCAATATATCGAGCCGTCTATAATCCCGTGCTCAGCTGGGATTACCGTAACGGCCGCAACGATTACCGCTATCCCTTACATATTACGAGATTTACTACCCTTTACTACCCTGGACGTGGGTAGATACAGGTACGGCGCCGGGGACGGCAATTTATTGTCTTATCTATAGACACAATGCTTACACGACTGAACATTTTGTATCCTATTTTTTACCCGACTGCGTAAGAAGGAGGGTTATGTTTTTCAAGTGTATTATATTTGTATAAATAAATATTTGTGGACATTTCACACAACACCATCTAGCCCAAACTAAGCAAAGCTTGTACTATGGAACTAGATGGCTGATAGAATACATAAATACTTTTTTTTGTAAATATATACATATGAAACATAGAAACACCCAGACACAGAACAAACATCCATGCTCATCACACAAATGTATGTAATTCAATTCAATTCATTGAGCTTGTGGGCCTAGGTTACAATTTATGTTGATATTTATATTAGTCCGCTAGGTCCTGCTTTGTCAGCATACAAGCAGTTATATTGAGTAGTGTAGGTAGGGGGGGACACATTTTACCACTTTGGAAGTGTCTCTCGCGCAAACTATTCAGTTTAGAAAAAAATGATATTAGAAACCTCAATATCATTTTTGAAGACCTATCCCTAGATAGCCCACACGTATGGGTTTGATGGGAAAACCGCCAATTTTTTTTTTTTTTTTTTCTATTTTTGTGTGAAAATCTTAATGCGGTTCACAGAATACATCTACTTACCAAGTTTCAACAGTAAAGGTATACTTATGGTTTGGGAAAATAGTGGCTGTGACGTATGGACGGACAGACAGACAGACAGACATGACGAATCCATAACGATTCCGTTTTTTGCCATTTGGCTACGGAACCCTAAAAAGCGTTATTTATTGTAACTTCCAACGAGTTTTTTCGTAATAAACAAGTGGTTATGAATTAATCTATGGAATGCGCATTTATAATCACGTAAAGCAATTTTATGCACACTTTTTCACAAAAAAACGTACACTCAACAGCATATCAAGCGTAATTAAATCGTAAGTTAGACGCCAAAAACAGCTTTTCTGCAGTTTTGTTTTTTTATTAACATAGATAATTGTATAAATGGGCGTACATGACGACATAACTTAGAAGTACCCTTTATGTACATAGTACATAGTATGCCCAGGAAGAAAAGTTTTTGCCCAGTTTTTTTTCCTAATTCATCATGAAAAAATCGTGTATTTTGTTTTACTTTCAATAATATAATTTGTTATCTTACTCTTAAAGTAATTCAAAACGAAAACCGACGATAAGCACTTATCAAGTACTCCAGTTAGCTCAGTTAATCCTTGATTAATGAAATCCGCTCCCGCTTCTAAGTGGGATATTAATTAAAATGAATCCATAAGTAAGCGGAGCGCGAACATGCGAGATCCGTATGCAAATTGCTTGAGAAAACTTGCCGCTTTTCAGGGCTTGTGAGCTGGAATCGGAACCGAGTGGGCGAAACAAAGGCTTCCACTTTTGAAATAACTGTGTGTGGATTTAATACCTCTATGGTGTGTGGACTGGCCTATTTAAAGATATTTATAAAGAGTAGTTTTCTATAAACAAAGTGTAATTAAATCCAATTTTGTATACTCGACAAATGGTAAATGTGCAAGCATGATGCCAATATCAAGCAAAAAAAAAACTAGTTTTTTTTTTGGATTCTCAAATAGAGATAACGCGTCGGGAAGCGCGGCGTAGGAGGTTTAGCTGACCTATCATGGATTAGAGATAAACCGTATTTATCCACGCTATTATGTCAGTCGTCAATGTCATTCCATACATTATTTCCTCTGAAAAGTGGATAAAATGGTGGAAAGACTATTTGTCTACTTTCCATGCTAGGTCTGCAGCCTAAGTGAACAGACAATCTTAAGCGACATAACATAAATAATAACTCATACAGTTAAGCCAATTGAGGTACAGAGATAATTAAGATTGCACTGAAAGCTAGTGAGAGATAGCTACGCAGCCATCTCTTTCGCGCATCACAACATTTTTATAAAATAACCGAGTGTAATATTAGAAAAGTGTTCAGTTTTGTTTATTTAGGTAGGCGAAATGTTTATGTTTTTCTTCGATATCTCTTAATTTGGCTGAAGAGTTGCAAAATATGTGTTTTTACCCGACTCCGTAAGAAGGAGGGTTATGTTTTCCGAGTGTATGTATGTGTGTATGTATTTTGATGTACAAGGTATCGTTAGATTCATCTTCAATTCCAGAGTATCATAGGGGTTTTTTGTAATACTAATAATACATCTCTCGAAAAAGATGCGTTTTTCGTAAACTCCATAGATTTTTTTCGGAATAAACGAGTGATTTTACTAGAATTATTGTAAAGAATACGCATTTTGGTATTATCTTTTTCAGCGATTTTACGCATACTTTCTCACAAAAAACGTAACAAGCGAAACGAAATCGTACGTTAGACTGCAAAAACTGCTTTTCTGCAGTCGGGTATTTTGTTTTTATTTTAATATAGATAGGTACTTGTTTAAAAATAACTTTGTCGCCAATATAAATGATATCTACGAATGAATGCATGATGAATAAAACCTTAAATAAACAAAACAATCTCTCACTTTTATAAAAATCGCACTCAGCTTTTCACATGTTTAAAAATATTGTGAAGCGTGAAAGAGATAGCTGCGCGCTTTAAGCACAGCCTTAATTATTTGGAAATGGGCAAGGTCATTTGGGCAATGAGGACCAAATGTAGCCTGTCTTTTTCAAAGCTGAATAACTTCAACAACAGCGTCAGTGTTTTTAGGGTTCCGTACCTCAAAAGTAAAAAACGGAACCCTTATAGAATCACTTTGTTGTCCGTCTGTCTGTCCGTCTGTCCGGGTGTCAAGACCTTTATCTTGACCTTTATCTTGGCCGGGAACGCGTGAAGGTATCGAGTTGAAATTAAAACCATATACGCAGATCCATAGTCTCCTGCTGCAGAAAGAAAAATAAAATTTCTGAGTTTTCGTAAAAAAAAGTTACAGCCGAATATGTCGTAAAAAACGCACATTTCGACACTCACAAGGGAATCAAAACCTATGGTACTTCCCGTTGACCTAGAACTATGAAATTTGGCAAGAAGCATTGTGTTAGAGTATTCATAAAGGAAAAAATGCGAAAACTGGACATTTTTAATTTAATCACAAAAAAATAGTATATTTATGCAAGGAATGAGGGTCCAAATTTTAAAGTGAATTAACCGTATCATGGGGAGTATCATAGGAAAGAGCTTCATTAGCATAAGCTAAAACAGGTTTTTAAATATTTTTACGATGTATGTATATTTTTCGGCTTATGAAAGAAAATATAAAAAAATATATGATTTCCCCCTTTTATTTAGTTTGTACGGAACCCTTGGTGGGCGAGTCTGACTCGCACTTGTCCAGTTTTTATTTTTTATATACACTAACTATATTACCACAAAACGCTGCACTTTGGGTGAAATATAATCCCCTTACGAAGGCTCTAGGTTACTATTGTCTATTCTGTGTCTGGATCTCATGAGGTAACCACGACATCATGACAATATTATATGGACTTATAATAATGCTATGCTTATGACACCTCGACCTCTCCCTAAGGTAAATTAGGGTTACTACCCTTTAAATTATCTACAAATGTTACACAGTTTGGGAACAGAATGATAAGCTTTCTCGGGGAAATTTTGCAATTGATCGCTATATAGTACAACTCCATTAAGCTAAGTTTGCACCTCGCTGGAATGCGGCGCACCGCCCGCTTCTCCGCTCACCTTCCTGCGATCGCCATGTCGCGTCAGTACGGTTAGCATCTTTGTCGTCGACACGCGTCATATTTTAATGTACCTATGTATAAATAATATAATGTTAAAAACAATAAATTCAAAGAAAATCTAACAAACATTTGTTTACTTTTTTAAAGTCATAGGGAATCCTTTTTTGCAGACCGTACCTAAGCGTCAGTGTGACGTAATCGACGCGAGGTGTAAACTTAGCTTGGTCGAGTTGTAGGTACTAAATACTTATTTTGAATTCAAATTTCAGTCAGAGATGATATTTTAAAAACCGTCTTTAAATAATTATAGTTTAAAAACTAAAAAACAACGTCTTCAAAATGCGCGATTTTGATTTCAATCAAGCTGCGCGATTTTCATTCATACAAACCGAATTACTGACTTGATTTTGATGAAATTTTGTGAAAAATGAGATCAATTTGAAAGTTTATCTCTTATAATTAACAAAAAAAAAACAACACTGATTAAAATCAAGAAAATATCCGCAAAAATAATTATTTGTGTAATAGATCTGTCTTCTTGTCCACAAATAATGGAAAACGAACCAGTGAGTATAATAAAGTACAGTTAATTGGCAACACTGCAGCGACACTTATTGAATTTTCGGCCAATGGACTTGTATCCACGGCTATGAATAAATTTAAAAAAAAACTTAATATTGAACAAAGCTAGTGCTTTGTTTAATTTGTTGCTTAGGGACGCAGGGAATCGAGATTATACATAAAGCAACTTGACTTATTGCTAAGCTTCATGAGAAAATCCCTAAGGTAGCTTTGTGATAGGTATATTCTACGTGCCTAATAGTGTTATAGTAAATTCATGACCTATTTGTACGGCAAATATTATTGTATCTATGTGTATGTCTTGTCTGTAAAAAAAACAAATGGTTACAAATGGTACAAATGGTTTATATTTTTAATGCTATTTATTTTATTTTTCACCAATCAAATGAGACCAAGCTGTCTGTCCACAAGCGGTCGTCCTCAACTCAGGTGTCTTGTTCCATAGCGTTTTTTTGACAAAACTAACCTCCACAGACTCCGGGGGCCGTGCCTTTTATAAACTAATATATATTTTAACTACTTACTGCCAACCCGCACTTGGCCAGCGTGGTAGACTATGGCCTTACCCTTCTTACAATGAGAAGATGGCCCGTGCCCAGCAGTGGGACAGTTTATACAAACAGGGCTGATAATAAAAACAACTTAATTTTTTTTTTATTATGCAAGAGGAAGACAAAATGTTCCATAGCGTTGCGGACTACTTGTTTTGTGGCCCACAAGCAAACACTCCGTATATACGGACCGTACTCAAAGCTGTGAATCCTCTCTTACAGTTCACAGTTCAACAACGCCCTTATGTTTGCTGAAATTGTTTAATAATTTAATATCCTAAAAGTCTTAAAACCAAAAGTTTACACCACATCCCAAGTTTAGTATTCAAATTAAGTAAGCTGGTCCTTAATTCTCCATCCGCTTACAAACCGTAATATCTTTACTGTAGCAGACAAGAAACTGTTACCCCGTCTTGTTATTATAAGTTGGCAAGTGAATCATTAGTTAATGAAGTGTGAGGAGCCGCATACCTCGTGTTAACTTTGAAATATCGTGTTTTAACTCGAATACGGATTTGAGTAAGCTTAACTCGGGGTTGGTCGGTGGTACAAGTGATACGAAAAATAAATCAAGGGGGCGCGCTTGCCTAGAAAAAACTTATTTACTCGTGATTTCAAAATACCAAGCTCAATTTTTTCGTTCAAAAGTTATCGCATAGGAGACTTGCTTTTGAACGATAAGTATTCATAGATGTCGTTCGTTCGCAATCATTTAATTACTCATTAAAATTACGAGTGCTCTTAACCATTCGAATTTAAAAAAATCTATGATAATAAAGCTGTCAAAATCAAGTCACTACAAAAAAAAATATCTGTTGCAAGTAAATCAAAACCTTGGGGTATCTCAAAGTTTGTCATTGATGAGACATAATATATTAAAAAGCCAGATTTCATACTAAAAGTAAAATTCGTACGTGTCACTTTTTTCACGTTTTACAATCATAAAACATTTAGTACACTCTCTTTGAGAAGTTGGTTATTACCATTTTTGTTTACTCTTTTTAACCGACTTCCAAAAAGATGGAAGAAAAGGAGGTTTTCAATTCGACTGTATGTTTTTAGAGCGGTCACTCCGCTAATTATGTATTGTTTTTGACGAGTCTTTTTTGTTTGGTAGGCAATACCTCAGAGGTAGTCTCATATAAAGTTTATCAAAATCAATTTAGTAATTTGGTTCTTATAATAAAATAACTGAACTAATTATACATAGCTTAAAAAACTGAAGAAACCGACTTCTCATGGATGCCATTGTCAGAACTGAACCAAATTGACCACACGGAAAGCACCAGCTTTCAAATAAAAAAAGAATCATCACCCAGACGAAAGTTATGAGGTAACAAACATTAAAAAAATACAGTCGAATTGAGAACCTCCTTTTTTAAGTCGGTTGAAAATGTCATCCATCAAATTTAAACGAATTGCGTATTTTGAAGTAGATTTTTTCAGTTTTTTTAAACTATAATTATTTTTTATTTTTTTGAAGGATCAGTTTATGAATTGCACCAACCTCTCCTTAGGAAAGTTCCTAATGTTTTGATTAATATTTCACGAGGTGCGTCGGAAACGCTACCTGAGTGGAGGGGGGAGGGAGCTCGTTCATGTAACGCCTTTACATTTCCACTACAATGGAGGTCGTTAATACTTGACGATCATTAACTCGCGACGTGTTTGTGATGTGTGGGTAGTCTTACGTACTTTTTAACCGACTTCCAAACAGAAGGAGGTTTTCAATTCGTCTGTATGTTTTTTTACATGTTTGTTCGCCGATTACTCCGCGAATTGTGCATTGATTTTGATGATTCTATTTAGTAGGCCGTACTTCAGAGGTGGTCCCATATAAATTTTATCAAAATTGGTTCAGTACTTTGGTCTTTATAACAAAATAACTGGTAAAATATCATCCAAGCGCCTGTAGAAAAGTGAACAGCAAAGGAAACAGAGAAGATGGCAAAGAATTCCATTCCTGTGCAGAACTCATCAAGAATATGGACCGTAATCGTTGAGTACGGAATATTGTCCTTTCGATAAGATAAGGGTGGTAATGTGCCGACTTTCTGCTAGTCCTGTAATATAATGGGGAGGGTGGAATAAGGTCGTGGAGCTCTTGCGTACTCTCACATACATTATGTAATACGGTAACCCTTACTCAGCTGTCCATACAAAAACCTCAACGTAAAATGCATTCCTTTCCCCCAATATTTGGTCATGAATTTAATTCATTTGCCCAAACAAACACTCCTTGCTCCACGTGCTATAGAATGGAACGGAGCGTTCCAGATTTAAATTCAAACATTCGAAATTTGAATTCAAATAGAGGTAGCCAGCTCGGCTGGTGTTTAACTAACGAATTCTCATTTCCGTGTTTGCATGGAGGTATACGATGGACAGGAGGTGGAAATAAAAAACTGTCTGTTTCGCCTGGATTTACCCACGATTCTTCAGCGTTTCTCTTGTGATTGCCTATTTGTCTTGATTTTTAACCTCCGGCCCAAAAAAAGGGGTGTTCATAACACCTCTCTTTATTTGCCGTGTGTATCTGTAGGTATCTGTTTAATTGTGTGTCTGTTTTTGACATTGTTGCTTTGAAACGGATAGATCGTTTTTGATCTAGTTTTTATGTTTGAAAGAGGATTTGATAGACTGTTCTTAGCTATACTAAATCGAACTCCCTCCTCGGCAACACAGTCGCTTTACATCGGCTTAGGATAAAATCATCTATCAAGTAAAAAAAAAAGTACATAAAACACCAAACTTTTTCCTTGATAACTTTTTTCGTCCAAATAGGCTTAATCACAAATGAAAAAGTGTGTCCACATTATCGGCGGCCAGTTATAAATAACGCGTTATCGCGGGAAGGGTTCAAACGCGGCGTTCGACGGCGGCGGAACAAGTTCGTGAACCTCCGTGCGGTCAGCTACCCCGCGCCCGGCGGCGCACTAAATGCTGGACGGATTCCGGGATGACATTGTTTGCTTTTTTACCAGACTGCGTGAAATGGTCATGTGGGTGTACCTACATTTTTGATTAATAACTAGCAATAATTGAAGGGGTCATTGTACTCTTTATAAATGTCATAAAGAAAATCAATGTAAATAAAAAAACTAGGTGACTTGGGTAAAGTGAGTTCTTCGTCGAGTAAAGCTGATTTTAATGAATAGTATCAAAATACTATAAATATATTATTGGAAAAATTTATGAAATAATTATTTTTCATAAATATTTTTTTTAGGAACTTTAATGGAGTTTTTCATATTAATCAAAAAAAAGTTTTATTATCGTAGAATATACAAAAAAAAATGTAGATTGACTTGCTTACTCAAATATTGTAAAATGTAATGAAATATTTATCTGTGATTCATAATCTGTTAGACAATATATTTTATAGCTCTTTTTACAAAGATTATTATCTTATTAGAAGCGGATTGAGTATTTCAGACTGCCCGTCGTGAGCCTCTTTAGCTCAGTGGTAGAGCACTGGTCTCGTAAACCAGGGGTCGTGAGTTCAAACCTCACAGGAGGCAAGCGAGTTTTGCACGCTAGTCTTTTTGCTACATACATCCTTCTATTAACTATTCTGAGAATAATTTAATATCTGTCAGGTGAACGAAAATTAATTCGGACACGATTTTAATCAACTTGTTTCTTTTGTTTCAGAACACAAATTTAAACCCGGAATGACGTGCCGGCCGTGCGAAAGAATCCATTTTTGAAATATTAAAAAGAGTTTTAAGAAAGGCCAGTTTATTAGAAAAAGTTTTGACAGATCTTTTTTTTCCTTTCGACATTTGATTGCCAGTTTAATCAGTCGCAATGATTAGGTTTTGGGTGCTAGCCAGTGCTTTGTGCTTGGCGGGGAATTGCGGTGCGAATTATTGTAGGGATGCTAACCTTTGCTGTCCGGGGAGGGATAGCTCTTGTGTGGTACAGAAAGTGCATTCAAACGCTATATTGGACGATCTACCGGACAAGCCGTGCTACTGTGACCATGCGTGTTTGAAGCTCGGGGATTGCTGTCCTGATTTTCGAGAGACTTGTGGAGGTAAGTATTTTTTTTCAATGATGCTTTCTGCGTCCTAATTCGTGAAAAGATTTTTAAATGGTTTAAGGAGGAGGTTTTTCGATTTGTTTGTAGGTACATAATAGGTACATACAACAGCATAATAACAATTTTTTAGATAAATGTTCAGGCATAACTTAATTCTTCTTTATTTATGGGCCGATTAAAACAAAAATTGTATTAGGTTTAGTACAACTTCAAAGTAATGCTATTTATATTTTATTGGTATTAAACCTCAACGAATCAGCGAACTTATTTCTACGTACCTATGTATATTATTTCTGCGCCAGTAGTAAATTGATTACAACGTTTTTATCCGACTGCTTAAGAGGGGAATAAGCTTAAGGAGGGTTATGATTTTCGAGTGTATGTATGTTTGTTTGTGTGTAAGTAAGTAGTATGTATGTATTATATTGATTTTAATGTGTAAGGTGTCGTTAGATTCTTCTTCACTTCCTAAGTGTTATAGGCTACATTTTTTTATAATAATAATAATAATAAACGAGACACATTTGGTTAATGAGACCAAATAGGCAGGTGCCGTGCTCTCATTCTGATGCTCCCACACAGAAGTACCTTATCTTACTCACTGTGTGGGAGCATCAGCCAATAAACTAGTTTTTAAGTCATAATCACTTCATCTCAATAGTCCATATTTGTTAAATTCCATATTGTACAATAGTTCTATCATCTATCCCCGTACCAAAAATCTGCATTTTTTATTTCATTTCATGTAAAGGGCCTCTCAGTGTTGGCTTCGGCTCCACTGATGCCCATCAAAGGACCGGGCTGCGACCCGAGATTTATAATGAATAAAGAGTCATAATAATAATAATACATTTCTGAACAAAAATAAAAAAAACTGTAACCTGCAACGAACTTTTTCGTAATAAACAAGTGATTTTACTAAAAAAATTCTAAAGAATGCGCACTTACAATCTTTTACAGTGATTTACGCATACTTTCTCACAAAAACGTAGACTCAACGGCGTATCAAGCGTAAATAAACCAAGTTAGACTGCAAAAACTGGTTTTCTGCAGTCGGTTGTTTTTTTTATAAAGTTACTTGTTTTTATAAGAAGAAAACTATGCCCCGAGTTTCACACTTTATTTTGCAAGAATAAACCTACTATTGCTAGCCTACGTATTGTTCCAGTATAAGTTACCATATCAAATTTCATATAAATCTAAAGGCGGCTTTAGCACTAAAAGCAATCTTTTTCAGGCAACATGGATGGTGGTAATGACAATCAAAATTCAAAATATAACCAGGGTCCATTCATTCAGACGATTGATTTAAACCCAGCTTCGGGGCCTTTAAAAAAATTAAAAATACATCCCCTTTCAACCCCTTTAATCCATTTTATCCCTTGATCTGTTTCCAATTTGGAAAACTGACCAGCTACCCCCAAATTTAATCATCTTTTATTTAAACAGGATGATCTGTGATTTCAATGGGAACCACTGAACCTTTCATGTTTAGGTATTTTGAGAGCCGAGCCGAGTTCTCCTCTTTTGTTATTTATTTTTTTGGTGAAAAAGAAATTTTCTTAAAATAAATGTTAATGTTATTTTTTTTTTTTCCATACAAATAATTATAGATTAAACAACTAAAAAACCCCCGATTTCAAAATACGCAATTCGTTTACTTGGATGATTTCGCTTAACAACAGGCGAGTTAGCGGTCGAGCGCAAACCTATAGAAATAGGTTATTTAGAAAAAAAAACTCACGTTATCAAATACTTTGTAACACATCTAATAACAGCGGTAATCCCGGTGTAATACGTGCCAAACTTTACGACCGCCGCGCTCGGAACGTAATCGCACACGTGAGAAATACATTTTACAACTCTGACACATACTGCTGCGACACAAATAGGTATGTCTGACAGAACAACACATTGTATATAATTGCAGCAGCATTCGTACAAAAAAATAAGAAGATGGAGATCCATAGTTTTCATGATTTATTTTTGTAAAAAAAACAGTAGGTAAATAAGCAAATGGTTCGCATGATGATGCTTTTCGAGCCATTTTAAGTACGTTTATTTTTTAAGCTCAGTAAGAAGACCTTTGGAGAAATACTTTTTTAATTGTAACACTTCCCTTTTCTTTTTTCTTCTAAAATTTAACTGGTCAACGATTTTGTTGCTAAAGTGCATAAGTATACCAAATGCGGACTTTTTATTCGATTTAAAAAAAAAGTTCTCGAGTGGAGACCACGCACCGGCAAACGTAACGTAGGAAGACCAGTCACGAGATGGACAGATGATCTCATACAAGTGGCAGGAAGACGCTGGATGCAAGCCACTTATAATCGATCTTTTTAGAAACCTATGGCGGAAGCCTATGTCCAGCAGTGGACTTCGTATGGCTGAGATGGATGGATAGATTGTGTACCATGGGTCGGTTATAAAGTTTGGTTTTCATTATAATACATAGGCAGTCTGTCGCTAGGGGCACCTCGTTTGCATACCGGCGCAGCGACGCGATGGGGTCGCATTTTTAATATCTTTACACAAGACTGGCAAACTCAAAAGTGTTTTTAAATAAATAAAACGGGCTGATGTCCATGTACAGGATGTACATGCATTTATTCGTATTAAAAAAATTGGTCATCCAAAAATGTTGCCATGTTGCAATGCAAATGCATTTATTCGTATTAAAAAAATTGGTCATCCAAAATTGTTGCCATGTTGCAATGCAAATGTTGCAATGTTGCAATTTTGCCTTTTCAGCAATTGGGCATTAGAGGTAGGTATATTAAATATTTACATATTATTAAGTTAAGATTCCAAAATTACTTTTAGTAAAAATATTATTATCAGGCTCGCACTAAAGAATTTAGATGTTTATCAATAGCTATTGTACTCACTATTCAAGAGAAATTAGCGCTGATTAAACAGAGTTCAAATCAAGCCTTTTTTTAATGCTGTAATAGGTTTGCGCTTGACCGCCATCTGACCTGATGAAGTCTAGAGTTAATAAATATTTTCTAGATCGACGAGCTTCATCCTCGCCCACACCGTCGCTTAACATCAGGCGAGTTGGTGGTCAATCGTAGATCTATATAACAAAAAAAACGTTGTTTGTTCTATAAAAAAAGGAAACGACAATCGTGAAGCAAAGTCAGTGGCCTTTAATAAATGTGACACTAGGGTTGGCTACTCAGTCTATACGATCTTACTTACATAAAAAATTGTTAAACTACCCATTTTATACGCAGATTTTTTTAGTATTTATATTAATGATGCTTGCTAATTACAATATTAAGTAATTTTATTAATAATAGTTAAACTGAGTATAGTGAGAAAAGACCTCGTCATCAAAATTTTATCAAATAATAAATTCAACGATATTTTATTAAGTAAATAGACGAAATAAGAAAGTTGACGAAGTGGTCCCGAAGGATATTTTCAAATGCGTGTTACTGTTTTGAATTTTCAACGTAACAGTAAAACTTGTTCAAATAACCTATTTGACTTTTTGTAAAGTTTATATCGTGAAAAAGGGTATTTTAAAGGGTTTACTTTTTTTTACTCTTTCAAAAACTGTATATTTGAAACGTTTGAATAATTAATGTGCAAACACTTTCGCGGGTGAGTGTACACGGGCACAAAACTTGGAGCTCTCGCATTTTTATTTCCAGATTACATTTTAATGATATTTTTAATATCTCCCGGCGAGACGGGAGATGTGGCGAAGTTATCGTGTAAGAACTCATGACTTTTGACGAGCTATTTATCATACGTTAATTCGTAATATATTACCCGACCACTAAAATATTTTCTCCGATGCCATAGAGGTGTACAAAATCACCAGAATATGCTCACAGGATACAGGTTCAGCCAATATTTGAATAGGTTCAATTTGAAGAATAGTCCGGCGTGCAACTGTGAGTTGGTTATAGAACCTCATACATATCATAACAGAATGGCCAATACATGCAGTTAATAAATACATTTTTTTTCCTAAACAAAAGTATGGAATTCTTTGCCGCCATCTCTGTTTCCTGAAACCTACAATCTTGGAATTTTCAAGCCTAGAGTGAATAGATATCTCCTAGATCGACCAGCTCCATCCTCGGCCACACCGTCGCTTAACATCAGACGAGTTGGTGGCAATCGTAGATCTATAATGTATAAAAAAAAAACAAAGTGAAATTGACCGTATTGAATTGATTGAATTGAGTATCGAGAACCTATCTATGATCATCATCATTATCTCAGCCACAAGAAGTCCACTGCTGGATATAGGCCTCCCCCATGGATTTCCAAAAAGACCGGTTGGAAGCGGCCTGCATCGAGCGTCTTCCTGCCACTTGTATGATATCTTCTGTCCACCTTGTAGCTTGTCTTCCTACGCTGCGTTTGCCGGTTCGTGGTCTCCATTCGAGAACTTTTCTGTCTATGATAACTAAGATATAAAAATATAAGGGATGTGTTTAGAATATTGTGGAAAAAATATGATATATATTAATAACTATATTTTTGTGTATTTATTTATAAATAGATACATATATAATAAATACTGAATGGCATATTATATAATATGTACATAGCTGTAATTAACAATAAAAAATAATTAAGAAAAAATATTAACTTCCCATAAAGATACTTATGCAACAAAATAAAGTCAATTATTAAATATATTTTTTTCTAATTAAGAAAGATAAACGAGCTTAGAAATATGTTTATATTTTACTTAAAAACTAATCGTGACGAAAACGTTAGGTTAAGTAACGGAAATACGTATAAAGTAGCCAAGTTTCTTGTATTCCCAGCGAAAGTGTTCGGAAACCGATTGATAAATGTTCTAAAGTTACAAGTCGTAACAAAAAGTTTGTGGCGTAAGTCGGAACCACGTTCCAGCCGCCCTGAGTTATGACCTACCACAGTTGATGCTTAGGGTCACACTCCACTTTAGGATATACGTAGATTTTTTTAAAATCTATTTATCGATATGTTAACAATAGAGTGCACTTACACTAAAGAAAGCTGTTTACTAAACTAATTTTTAAGCTATTGCATAGCTTCTATCGCGGGCCTTGAGCGTGGAGACCGAATCCAGAAATTCCGTAACGAAAATAACCTAACACACCGCGCGTAAAGCTATTAGGCAGTCTCCGAGTGCCACACGTCTTTTTTTTTCAGAACCAAAAGTAATATTTTGCTAATGTTGTTTTTATCAATAAAAAAGTCGGATATTCATAAGTATGTTGAAGTAAGTATGAGTCAGTAATGCCGGATCTATAATTACTGCTATCTAAATTTTTACCAGTTAAACTTAATTGAAGTGCCTACCAAGTTTTATATGTCACATTGTTCAATTTATTGTTTTTCATAGAAAAACTTTTTTTTTTAAATAAACGTATGACATTAATTTGACATTATTAATTCTTCACACACCTTTCGCGCTCGCCTGTTGCTTTGACGGTGTTTCATAACGCTGTCAGTAGATGAAAGCGTTGAGTGCTAGAAGTGTTCATATCTCAATATGATCACGAGCGCGCGGAAGCGACACATGCATAATATGTATGCGCTGTATAGAGATGTCAACTTGCGTGTGTTTGACTTAATAGTACGACGTTGTAAGGAGTGTCCGACATGTGCCGGAAGTCTGTTTTTTTTTTATATATATGATCACTTAAAAAACTTACTTATAGCTGTTACAAGACACGATTGCATACAGACCTTGTTTGTGATGGAGTAGTATAGTATTTGTAAATGTATGAGCGGGATTAGCTTACTTAGCTAGGCACACACACTAACGCAAAAGTCATATGAACACTACACGTTGTGCGGGATTTTTATTCGTAAATTCCAAATTACAACTATGAGGCCAATCTTCTCGCTTCGCACGTGTCAGTGAGTCGCAGACCTAATGTCCTCTAATGAATAAAAGGGTAGAACTATTGTGTCGTACGTGACATAGGTACCTACACATGGTCTAGACCCTGACAGGGATAAATGGTTAGGAAAATGATATCACAGTTAGTTGTATAACAAAAAGGTTGAAAAAACTGAAAACCCTTTTTACATTTTATACATTAGTATTCTTTTGTACAAACCTTTTACCGGACAGAAAACAATGTAAATATTGGTGGTTGCCTAGAAAAATTATAATACCCAAGTCTAGTATTAAAATTGAATTTAGTTATTTTATCGTCGACTCTCATTCATAAATGTATGTTAATATTATTTTGTTTTATTCGATTTTTATGAATCTGGAATTAAATATTTAAACAAGATAATCTAAAAACAAACTTTTAGGCTTACGCTTGTATTACTACAACAAAAAAATCTTAAATATTGGCTACATTATGCCTATTTTTTTGCCATTATTTAAAAATTTACATTTATATAATCCTATAAATTCTAAGTTACAAAATCACAACAGTTTTAAGATAAATAGATTATATTTCACGGTCAAAATTATCACGATTCTAGTATCGTATCAGTATCATGATACCCAATACTATATCAGATATATACTCTAGTACTGTCAACGTGGGTAACTTTGACTCTGCATCAAACATTGTACGTGGTCTTTTTAGAAGGTTCTCGATTATTTTCCTAAGAGATTAGTAGTAAAAATGTCTGTAATAAAATAAATAAATTAAGCAAGTAATTTGACTACTAATCTGTTGAGGAAAAAATCGAGAACTTTTAACTTCGTATAAAGGCTACGTACAATGTTTAACTCAGAGTCAAAATTACCCACGTTGACTGTATCAAAAGAAAATAAATAATATCCTCTCGATAAATAGCGTAAAAAAATATTCTTTCGCCGTTTAAGTAAGAAAGATGTTAATTTATCATCATTATGGTGGAATGGATGGGCTCTGAGCGCCATTAATAACTTAGGTATTTTGGGTTTCGCTTCATTCGGACATTGGAATTGTAAATGACTTATGAAAATATGCTGAAAGTACTGTTCACTTAATTTACTTACCTTGTGTGTCTATTGTGATTTTGAAATAAAGAGGTCGGTTTTTATTAAAGATAGATCTACGATTGACCACCAATTCGCCTGATGTTAAGCGAAGTTTTATATGTTATAACATATAAAACTGTTTAAATAAACTGGATTCAAGAAATATGCAACAAATTAACTTGAATTTCCTTTTGAACTGGCGAGATGTGAGGTTAATCGGTGACGATAAACTAGCTGCCAAGAAGCTACTTAGTCTCGAGCACCGCCGTAAAGTAGCATGTCTGTCTATTTTCTACAGGATTCATTTCGGGGAATGTGCGCAAGAGCTTCACGACCTAATTCCACCTTCCCCATTTCACTACAGGACTAGCAGAAAGTCGGCGAATTACCAGCCATTTCTCGTTGAAATGCCAAAAATCCGTACTCAGCGATATCGATCCACATTCCTGTTGCGTACTGCACAAGAATGGAATTCGTTGCCGCCATCTCTGTTTCCTGAGACCTACAATCTTGGAATTTTCAAGGCAAGAGTGAATAGATATCTTCTAGATTGACGAGCTCCATCCTCAGCCACACCGTCGCTTAACATCAGGCGAGTTGGTGGTCAATCGTAGATCTATCTTGTATTAAAAAAAAAACATAATTTTATTCAGGTACCTGTAAAAGCACCTTCATAATTATTATCATAATACCCACATTTAAGGTTTTACAGGAAATTCGTTATTAATATTTCAATGACAGGCGAAATGAATATACGCAATCGGATATTTCCGGTTCCTATTAATTATTTACTCTTTTCAGCTTGCCTGGGGTGAATAATAAAAAAAAAAAAAATGGTTGGTCTTGTCGTAGCTAAATTATTTTTCTATTGTTATATTATGGCTGTTCTTGACTACGGTTTGTACTTTTGTTTGGTTTTTAAGGGAACATATATTATTTATGAGATATGATATAGGCCATAAGCTATATACATCTAAAAGGTCTGATTGGCGCTTTTCAGCCCACATACTACTTTTCAACCGACTTCCAAAAAGGAGGAGGTCTCAATTCGACTGTATTTTTTTAAATGTTTGTTACCTCAGAACTTTCGACTGGGTGAACCGATTTTGATGATTCTTTGTTTATTTGAAAGCTAGTGCTTCCCGTGTGGTCCCATTTCAATTTGGTTCAGTTCTGATAATGGCATCCATGAGAAGTCGGTTGCTTCAGTTTTTTAAACTATAATTATACATTAATCTAAAAAAAATATGTGACTATTTTTACCCGACTGTCTGTTTTAATGGTTGAGTTTTTCGCGCGTACCTATAATTAATGTATGTTTGTACATTTCTTTATTACCTCGTATTTTCCAACCAGCTAGATGGATTTTGACAGCTAAGGTATCGCTAAATTTGTCTCGATAACCCGTGTCCTTAGATAGGCGTTTAAAAAATCAAAATAGCGGATTTTTTACACTAAATCGTAAGTTTTTTTTTACCAAACCTATCGAGTAGTCTGTCTAAACGAAGGAAATTAAAATGAGATTACAAAAATATATGTAAGTCGTGTGTTTAAATTTAGTTCGTAATAAAATATTGACAACAATGCATTCAAATGGTTGTATTATAGTTTTTGATAGTAAAAGTAGTACTTATGCAATCAACTATTTTCTTTTTCTTTTAAATCAGATAGGTATTTGTTGTATAATTTGTACATCACACAATTTAAAACTTCTGGGAATTAAATCCCAGTAGTCTAGTGGAACCTCTGGATAAGAAAATTCCCAGTAGACATTACTATAACGTAACTGCTGGGAATTCACAATAATTCACGGAATAATGTTTTTCTATTTTCCTTTGCAAGCCTGAGTCAGCCGAATCGACACACTGACAAGGCAAGAGGTACGTGACCGCAATGTTATCGGGAAATATAATGCCATACCAAAACAAATAAAGGGAATAACGTAATCGAATAAAATGATTGTATCGATAGCATAGTCGTACCTATGTCGTATACTAGGCTGGCTGTTGGAGTTAATCAAGTCAATAGACACTTCAATTTTGGTATTAACGTTTATAGGTTATTTTCCACAGTTATTTTGGGATACAATCGTGTAATTTTTCACCGACTTCCAAAAGGATGTTCTCAATTCGACTGTATTTTTTTTTTGTATGTTTGTTACGCGATTTTCCGCCAATTTTGAATTGTTTTCGATAATTATTTTTTTCCTGTTTGTTAGGTAATACCTCAAAAGTGCTGCCATATAAATTTTCAAAATCGGTTCAATATTTTGGTTTTTATAACAAAATAACTGAAAAAATGTTATCTGAATATAAACGAATTGTGTAACGACTTTTTCAGTTTTTTAAACTATAATTTTGTCATTTTACGATACAAAAGCAGTTGGTCATTGTAATAGGTAATATACCTAGGTACCTACCTAATAGGGCTCGGACACACGGTACCCGCGTACAGGTTGTATTTTTCTACCAATCTTGACGAAACTTAACTTACTACGATATTAGAGATCTTGTTGTTGGTGATTTTCGATTGATGGGATGGTTTTCCACAAAAAAGAAGTGAAGTTTGCTGCTGCGCCATTTGATCTTGGTTAAAAAGGGAAGAAATTTGATAAGATGCTAAGAAATTTGGCACAGAGATATTTTAAGACCTGGAAAAGGACATGAAGCTGTATTTTACGATGATCATCTTCATCATCATCGCTGTTTTTCATCACTACGCAGTAAAACAGTGAGACACTGCTAGTTAGATATATATGTCAGTTATCATCAAGTACAGTGCGGTTAAATTCTTACCCTGTAAATCAAAACAAAATGTATGTACATAAACCTTACTTACCCTTACTCTGCACAGCAGACGAGAAAGAAGGATTTCTAAATGTGAAGTAATTGCATAAACAAGTCGTCAACCTCTTTCATGCAATTTGTGAAATAATGAAAACTCGGCACCCACTTCCCTGGGCTCTTTGTTTTCCATCCATTTAAGGGGGTTGTACGTACAACCTATTACGTACGAAAAAAATGCAATATGAGGTTGTGGCGACAGAAAACAATTTGCCCGGCAATTTCTCACCCCTCTCGCCTTCAAATTAAAGGGTTTTAATTTGAGTGAGAAGTGTGTAAAAAACGCAGGCGGTTTTCGGAAAGGTAGATTTCTGAAAGCTTTGCCAACTTAGAGTTACTAGAGTTACCGCCTTTGTTGTTTCGTCTTCTTCTTTTATTTTGTTGTTTTTTTTTTTTTATAGATGATAGATCTACGATTGACCACAAACTTGCCTGATGTTAAGCGACGGTGTGGCCGAGGATGGAGCTCGTCGATCTAGAAGATATCTATTCACTCTAGCCTTGAAAATTCCAAGATTTGTAGGTCTCAGGAAACAGAGATGGCGGCAAAGAATTCCATTCTTGTGCACTACGCAACAAGAATGTGGATCGATATCGCTGAGTACGGATTTTCAGCATTTCAACGAGAAATGGGTGGTAATTCGCCGACTTTCTACTAGTCGTGTAGTGAAATGGGGATGGTGGAATTAGGTCGTGAAGCTCTTGCGCACACTCCCGAAATGAATCCTGTAGAACATACATGTTTACCGATTTGCCAGTATTATGTATTTAGATATCTTAAATTTTCTTGTTTAATACAAGGTAAATAGTATTCTAGTCACAGTCTGTCACGTAAACAGTCATTTTTAACTTTGAATCTTGCCTCAGTAAAGTGATGGCGACTTTACCAGAAGATTCTATGGAGTTTTTCAACGTAAAGGGACACGTTTCACTGCTTTAAGACACTTGCCCAAACTCACGCATTTGATCAAACACATAATGAATAAAACACCACTAATTTTTGTTGCATTAATATTAGAAATAATACAAGTTTAGCAAAATTAAATACAGCAACAACATGTTTCTATGAGTTCGTATCCTGAGAGCTAAAATCTAAATCTCTAAAAAAAGTTTTCATAGTTAAAGTGAATAGATATCCTCTAGATCGAGGGGCTTATCCTCAGCCACACAGCCCGTCAAATTGTAGATCTAATTCATGTAAAAATGTCAAGTGGTAAGACTTCGATCTTTTTTGCTTTTGGCAACAATAAGCGGGTAAGTTTGTGTCGTGCCACGCGCAAATTATGGTTCCGTATTTGCACATCATAATTTATGAAGAATTAAAATTAGGATACTATGAACCCTAAATACGACTTAATTGGTTAAGTAAGTTTAAATTAAATTTGCTACAAATTTTCATTTCTTACTTCTCTAAATACATACCTACATTGTTTAAGTTGGTCGACTAAAGCCTATTCAGCCGTGATAGCTTTCCTTTTAATTTCATTATATATGTTACTAGTATGAATGTTTTCATATCTCCAAAATCAACCGTTTAGCCGGCAGGAGATACTTTTTTTTTTTTATCAGCCCTGTTTGTACAAACTGTCCCACTGCTGGGAACGGGCCATCTTCTCATTGTGGGAAGGAGATACTTGACTCAAACAAAAAATATCACTTCAAAGCTTTATATTTCTTAAACGAATCCCTAAATTGTGAAATAAAAAAATGGTGAATAATTAAAAAATATAGCAACAACTATGACAATCGATATAAATAACTAGTGAATACATATAAAAATATAACACATGTTTAAATCATATCTTAGGGCATGTTAGCATATATTTTTCTTATAAAAGTTAACCCACGGGGACAATAAGGGAAGACTACCCAATTATTTACGAGTAGAATACTAGCCGAAATTATCTTAAAAATATCTGAAAGTAAAGAAGGTTTTATGTAGCATCCGCTGTAACACCGTAAAATGCCGTATAAAACGTTAGTGCTAAGAAATTCTTCGGGAGTTGTAAAATATTTTACGAGTGTGAATAAAATGACAAAAAATAAACACAATAAGCTCAATACAAAACAGTATGCTAGCTTAAAAAGGTTGTTGCTTGAGAATTAAACTTATGTACTGACTTTTACAAAACAAATGTTACTATAAAATTGACAGCTTCCCATTCCCATTTAACAATAATTAATTACTAATTTTACGTTTTTGATAATTTTAATTGTGTGAATCATTAATTATATTTTAATGTATTGCATGCCCAAAAGGGTAGCTGTTGATACCTGCTATTGTAAAATCAACATTGTAACACAGCCTGGCAATATACCCTTTGACTTGACTTTTGACTTGATTCTAACAAAAATTATAACTTTAAAGCTAAATATTTCGCTATTGAAAAATGATTTTAGTACACCTCCAATATTTTTAGATTACTTTTCCAACGATACCCCATACGATCGGATATCAGAAAATAAGAAAAACATAACCTAAAAAAATACAGAATTTATTTTACATTTTGTTGGTATGATAAATATGTATATGCTTAAGTTGCGGACAGACGGCCAGACGGACAGACAGACAGACGGACGACTTCTTCTCGCTCACTCTCATGTGCATACTATTTAAATGTGTACTTTGTTTACATACGCATACCTACTGACGTAGTATGAGTGAGTGTGCTGATACATTCTGACGTCATTGGCCATAACCGCAAATCGGTTGCGTTTTAAACGAGGCAAGAAGTATATAATAGAAGATATATTATTATTCTATTCACTCTAGCCTTGAAAATTCCAAGATTGTAGGTCTCAGGAAACAGAGATGGCGGCAAAGAATTCCATTCTTGTGCAGTACGCAACATGAATGTGGATCGATATCGCTGAGTACGGATTTTAGGCATTTCAACGAGAAATGGGTGGTAATTCGCCGACTTTCTGCTAGTCCTGTAGTGAAATGGGGAGGGTGGAATTACGTCGTGAAGCTCTTGCGCACATTCCCCGAAATGAATTCTGTAGAAAATAGACAGACATGCTACTTTACGGCGGTGCACGAGACTAAATAGCTTCTCGACAGCTAGTTTATCATCAACGATTAACCTCACAGCTCGCCGGTCCACTGATTCTAAAGCTTCCAGCTGATACTTGGCTGATCCATCAATAAGGTGGCAGCAGTACTCCATACACGATCGGACCTGTGCTTGATATAGATGAAGCAGTTGTCCCGGTGAGAAGTATCGCCTAACCTTATTAATGATGCCAAGCTTTCCAAAGCTTTTTTTTACCAAATTCATAATTTCTTCGGATTATACTCTTCCAAAAGAATAGTCTAAAAGTCCTAGTGCATACGGCTGTTTATTTAGAACTTAAATATCTTTTGCGTGTTATAAGTATTGAGAGCTGCTTGGTCACTGCCGTCTCTTGTATATTGTGGCATCAGCTGCGCCAAAACATTTAAATATTAAAAAGTGCGCCCAAATGGCAAAGTGGCGATGTTCTTTATACTAAAGACGGTGTACAGGACGAGGAGGTAAATAACTTGCATGCGGGAAATTTTCTAAGTGCTATGTTTCTTTGTAGAAAATGCCCGTGGAAAACAAAGTAGTCAAAGGAAAATTTACGATAAAATTCCCGTCTCGTGGGTACGTAACATAAAAGACGTTGCGGTACAAACGGAATTTGTGGTATCTTAACAAACGAGATACCTTTGTCATTTTAGGTTGTGGTTAAATATTCTGTATCTTTTTGTATACGTTTCTAATATATTTTTGATTTAAAATTGTAATTACATATGTACTTAAATAAAAGTAAACTAAAATAACCTAAACAAGTTTACGTTTCTAATATAAAAAAAAACATATTTTTTTTTATACAAGATAGATCTACGATTGACCACCAACTCGCCTGATGTTAAGCGATGAAGTTTCTACCGCGACTTGTGGATAGAAGTGGGGGAGATCTTTGCCTAGCAGTGGAACAGTATGGGTTTCCCAAAAATAGGATCTACACTGGATACTAAAAAAGGAAGTTGTAAATACAACTTCCTTTTTTATCCAGCACTAATTCGCCTGATGGTAATCGACGATATTATCAAGAATGGAGCACGTTGATCTAGGAAATATATCGTCACTCGCACGACTAACTGTCCTATCTCATTTTTTCAAATAATAAACACAGGTATTTATAATGCAAATACATTAAAAGTGTCAATGTGAAATTAAAATGTAAGTAACCTCTAAAAAAGCTGGTATCGTAATAAACGTATGCAAACATCCGATTTTCAATATTTTTGACAAATACAATCTAATCTCAGAACCGAAAAATGTTTGTCCTGAACAAATTACTGAAATGAGATAGGACAATTAGCCATGCGAGCGACAATATATTCACTCTTGAAAATTTCAAAATTATATATTTTCAAGACACACCAGTGGATAGTTTATTATAATATTTATTTATGTAGTAGATTGCTAAGTATAAATAATCTATATTGCACAAATAAAATTGAATCTACAAAACTATCGCAATATCTTGATACTTCAGCAAAGTATCGAGTTTTGAATTGCATTCGACTGCATCTCGAATCTCGGCAAATATTACCTAGATTACGTTGTGGATGAATACGTCGTTGGACATGACGTTTAACCCGACTTTGAAATGGAGAAACTTTTTTAAGAAAACCTTTGAAGCCTCCATTGTTTGCTTTATTCAAATTTTGCAATATAATTCCAAATTAAAATAAAAAACAACGCAACCCCATAATTTTTTTAATAATTATAGTTTAAAAAAAGACGTGTGGTACTCGGAGACTGCTGCGATAAAGATATTGCATAGCATTTTTTATCAACTTATGTAATTATAATTATTTATTTATTTTATTTATGCAGTATTCCTAACACCCCCCACTCCGACCGGCACAGCGGTGATACTTTTTAGTTTTGCCATCTATCGATGAATAGCAGAACTTTTAATGACTTTTTGAAATATCACGCTTGTCTCCTTAGTTCTGCAAATCGCCTCTAGGTGGCATTGGTTGTATCAGCGTTACTGCGTTAGGTTATTTTCGTTACGGAATTTCTGGATTCGGTCTCCACGCTCAATGCCCGCGATAGAAGCTATGCAATAGCTTAAAAACAACCAGTTATTTATAACAAAATATCTGGAAAAATGTCATCCAAATAAACGTATTATTATGAATAACTTATGTATTTTTGTGATTATCACATCCCATGCTCCATTCGTCACTGATCAAACTTTACAGATAGATACAACCAAGTGTCTCAGAAATCGCTCGAAACGCTTCCCTTTGAGATGCACGTCAAAGAGAAAAGTTGTACGGTTCAATGAGGTACAGTCAGCAACAGAAGAAACGACATTTAGAAAATAATTGGAAATCTACATAACTATATAACAAAAGGCAATGATTTACTCGTGAATATAAGTATACATACCTTCCATGCTGGACTGGGAGAAAGTAAAACATAGACGGCCTTACCGAAAAACGTTACTTAACTTTAAGCAATGCTTCACATATTTTGTCAACTTCTCGTTGACACGTAATGACACTTGCGGAAAGAAGACAGAGAAATTAGGACGTTGGTTAAAGTTAAGTAACGTATTTCGGTAAGGCCTAGAATGTACCAGCTGCTTCTCATGCCGGGTATACTGTACAAGTTAGTTAAGGGACTTGAGGGAAATTGGCGTTTATTTAAGCGATGGACTGAGCCCTTATTACTGCAAGTCAATATTACATCTTTCCCTCTATTCCCCTCTAATTCTTTAATATTATTCCCCTCTAACCACGGTCATCTATGTTAAAAGAAAAACAAAATACCCGACTGCAGAAAAGCAGTTCTTACAGTGCAAAGTATGGATAAAATATTATGTATATGCTGTAAATGTAAAACCACTTGTTTATTACGAAAAAGTTCGTTGGAGGTTACGAAAAAACGCTTTTTTTGTTTTTGCGAGAGATGTATTATTATTATTATTACAAAAAATATAGCTTTTAACACTCTGGAAGTAAATACAAATCTAAAGACACGTTAAAATCGGTCAAGCCGTTTAAGCTGTACGCGATCATATAAAAACATACACTCGAAAAACATAATTCTCCTTCTTACCCAGTCGGGTAAAAATAACTTTTGTGTGATGGTTTTCTATTATTTTATTCAGATACAAATAAATTTCTATTACACCTTTTAATGAATCTACATTTGTATTAAAATTTGCATTTAAAACGCTTCAGAGAACTTGAGAATTCAGAATACAAGACAAAACCGCACCTGGAGAGCCAGAGGAGTGTTTAGAACGGGCGAGTCACTTGACACACTTTGAAAAATTACATTCTTTTGGATTTTTCCTTTTACATAACCGAATCTCAATATTCTAGTTAAAGTTTAATAGAAACATAAGCGACAGAAAAAACGAACGACTAGAGAACAAGCGCTTGCCTGTGTCAGTGAATTAGCTTTACTATCCAACGAGGCAATACTTTGTCCGCGGACTGTGAGTTGAGTTCTGTTTTTTTTTTGTAATTTTGTGATTGTCATTCGCATTATAATCTAAATAAATATTTCAATCTTGAGAAAATATAACTTGAAATATAATACACAATTATTATGAAGAAGTATAATAATTTGAAATATTTAATTAACAAAATTAATCTTGGAGTATCTCTAAAATATAAAAGATAAATGAATAAAATTATAAAGTAAATTTCAAATAACAAAAAAATAGATTCAGATTAAATCCAGCTTCCAAGCACCAAGCATGGATCAGAATCACCTTAAGCACCGGATTTATATTTGATTCAGATTCTACATTTTCCTCTGTATCTGTCATTACCATTCTGAAATTCGGAGAGGAAAATGTAGACTCCGATTTAAATTCGGATCCCATGGATTCTGAAGGTGTTGAAAGCGATTCTGGATCATGCCGATGATTCCTGAAGTTTTACAATAGCTACTGGATCCAATAGCTACTGGATCAACTAACTTGTACAAAACAAACACAGCTTCACTTTGTAGGTACGGGACGTATCTGACTTGATATTTTTCCAGCTAGAATACCTTTTTAGAGTTTAAAGACGCCGTCGCTTGGTACAGGCCCATTCTAATGGAATATGCTAGTATTCTGTCAAAATGTATTTTACTTAGAAGGCTGATAAATACGCATTACGTTATTGGTGTACGCACTGGTGGATTAGCTGTTTTTTAATCGACTTCAAAAAAATACCAGCTTCTAAACATGTGTGCCAAATTTCATGTGTGTATGTATGTTTGTATATCTGTACGTTTGTCCACGTATTGCACAGAAACTAAAAGTCGTATTGCACAAAATATTCAACTTAGGTATCAATATAAGTTTTATCAAAATCGGTTCGGTTGGTTTCAAGATATGGACTTTTTAATTTTAAAATATGAACATTTCAACCACGCTATTTCAACTATTGGGCGGATTTGAACGGAAATTAGGTAGGTTTATCTTACTTATCTTAGGACTTTTACGAAGAAAGTCGCTTATCGATGATTTGTTTTAGACGTGGAAATCACAACAAAATATGCGGATATCCTATTTTCATAAAATTCTACTGCAATTATTGTAGTTAAAAAAAAATCAAAAAGCAACTTCAAAATACGAAATTCGTTTACTTGGATGATATTTGTTCAGTTATTTAGTTATAAAAACCAAAGTACTGAACCGATTTTGATATAATTTATATGGGACCGCCTCTGAAGTATTACCAACTAAACAAAAAATAATTATCTAAAGCAATTCATAATTGGCGGAGTAATCGCTGCACAAACAAACAAAAAAAACAATATACAGTTGACTTGAAAGCCTCCTTCTTTTTGGAAGTCGGTTAAAAATTATGAATTAATGAAGTTTCGTAATTTGGCCCGTGAAAAAGTATATTGAAATGAGTATTTTTAAGTTCTCCAGCAAAAACTCTATAGAAGTATAAGTGTACCACTTTAGACTTAACTCTTTCTTTTACTTTGACTGTGACTAGGATTTATTTGACATTATTTATGCAAATAAAGATCTTCTTAAATTAACTCTAATGCACTAACAACGCGAGTCCAATACTCCAAAAAGAAATAAAAAGATGAAAAACTGTTTCCCACCTGCCAGTTACAAATAAAAAAAAAAACAGCCAGAAATGTAAGGTAACTCCATTTACATTTTTAAAATGTCTCGTATGATGAAATACAGTGCGCTCGCTCTTATCCTGTAAGATTGGTGGAATTCCACCTCGTTTGGAGGAATGGGCTCGTTTATCCTCCTGCTGCAAAATGGCGGGAAACGACTTCAGACAATGTTTTAGGGCCTCCGGTGATGAAGGCTATTTTCAGTTTATTTCTGGCTTACAGGATTACTCGGGTTTGCTGAAAATGTGTCATTTTTTGTGTAAAACTTCTGTGAAATAATTTTAGTCCAGTATTAAACTCAAATAATTAAATGTTATAAATAGTTAACGTGAATTTAATAATTCGCTAACAATTCCAATAATAAATTAATATAATAGCGATTATAAGCAATTTAAAATGTGTGTAAGTAAAGTGTGCCGACATTACGTACTATTTAAATCGATGAGTCAATGCTAAATTGGGTAACTACTTAAGTTGACGGGTATGTATAATTATTTACAATTTTTTGGGTTCCATACCTAAAAAAAAAAAGTAATAGTAACAAGTAATACCGAAAACAGCGTCTCTGAATGGTAACAGATAAACTAGCCGAAGTCAGCCCGTATTCCGTAGGAACGGCTCGCCATTTGTGCCTAGTTATTTACATTGCTAATTACGTCGGGTTGCTGCAATTCCGCGCCGATACGATGTGTTTCAGTTAGGGATGCACTCGTGATCTAGACGAGTTTGCCGAATCTCGGCTTTTACAAAATCTAAATAGTAATAAACTTGGTGATTGATAAAGTACGGTAGAAAGAAATCTTTCAGTCTCAAAATGCATGCTAATCCATGCTTATAAAACTTTGAATGCGCTATCTCACGCGCTTGGGACAGGTGTAAAAAGCCTGACGATTAATTGGATTTTGACGGTAACCTCTGAGTTTATTGACTTGGTACTCTGAGTACTTACCCGAACGGTATATTTTACTTTGTTTGATATATCTTTTTTTTTTGTATTGACATGCTAGGCGTATTGCCCATTTGACATTTTTATAATGACATTTTAAATGATATTGTATTTAAATAATGAATATTACTTAATGTTAAGACATGAATTGTTTAATAATAATTTTTGAATATTGTGAGATAATTGTAATTGGTATTTTTCCGTTTTTATCTCAATAAACGAATATGAATATGAATCTCTTTCTGCTTTGTGTTGTAACTTACATTTTAGACTGAAGGATATCTACTTACCCAGATGAATACTGTAAAAGCACTCAATAAATAAAATATAACAACATAAATGACTCGGAAGTAGTCAGCCAAACAAATCTAAAAGAAATAGATGCCATGGCCATAACAAAATTGATTACCATTTTTGTTAGGCTGGCTTTAAACAAAACAATATTTACCAACCTCAATAAGATAAACAATCTCTTCTTCTTCTTTTTTGTATTGGACCCGCATTAAAGCATTTGCCAGTGTCAAGTATTAGGATTTTTTTCAAGTTTCTTGAATAAAACAAGTTGTAAATGTTCTAGTCACAATCTAAGTCACGTATACAGTCAATTTATAAGTCGAGTCCTGCTTCAGTAAAGTGGTAGCGACTTTACTAGAAGCTTCTATGGAGTTTTGCCGACAACATAAAATCACACTTTTTACTGCTTTATTTCACTTGCCCACACTCACGCACTTTATCGAACACTTAATTAATAAAACACCACCAATTGTATAGCATTAATGTTCAAAATAACACAAGTTTAGGAAAATAAAACCAAGCAACAACACGTTACTAAGCCAAAAACTCAATGTCACGTCGATAAACACAAATATTGTTTTAAACTGACGCGACATTTATTTGCTTGCTGCCGCCGAACAGGCCAGAAATGAGGCCAAATACGCCCGAAATGAGGCCGAATTCACTTAACCGAAGCCGAAATTCGGCTTCGCGCCATCTGTTTGGAGGTTCGTTAATTAAGTACGTGGCCAACAATCCCGTCCCCGGAGATTAATGCCGGGGGCTATTCAGACGAATTCGACGTTTTGAACGCGCTCGGGAGGAACGAGCCCGAATTTCGGAAACGGAAACGTTACAGTTGAAGAGGAAATTTATAGTTTGAATAGAGTTTATGTAATCTATCAGAATGGTTATTTATCCAACTTAACTAGAGCTATTATAACTCGAGTCCATAATAAAACAAGTTGCGGAAAGACTCTGGATGCAGGTTGCTTCAAATCGGTCTTTTGGAGATCTACGTGGGCACGTCCAGCAGTGGACTTGTGGTTGATATAATTATAACGAAACGAAATAAGGGCAATTTAATCTCCAATAGTTTTTAATGGAATACTAAAATAGAATAAAGTTTTAGTAGAGTGTTAAATAAATATAATTATAGTTTAAAAAACTAAATCAACCGACTTCTCATGGATGCCATTGCCAGAAATGGGCCAAATTGAAATGGGACCACACCGGAAGCATCAGATTTCAAATAAAAAAAGAATCATCAAAATCGGTTCACCCAGTCGAAAGTTTTGAGGTAACAAACATTTAAAAAAATACAGTCGAATTGAGAACTAGGTACCCTCATTTGGCAGCTGGCTAAAACATTACCATATTTAGGTTGTCGGTTAAATCACACGTATTGAGTTAAACGGATCTCTGACAGTTTATCCCGACCCTGTTAGTTTACGTTAGATTGCTTTCCACTTGACACCCTGTTGATAATAACCCGATACAATGCCCGCAATGTATGGACCGGCTTCCATGTTGCCTGATACTATGATTACCGGGTTAGATACAGTATACTGGTGCATTGTTTTAAGTACAATATAGGGTAACAATGAACGACAGACTGAGGGGTCAGTGTATAGCATTAATAATCATTTTTAAGATTAATACTGAAATTGCCAAAAATGAATCAGATATTATTTTTGACTTACCTCATAGCTTAGTGCTTAGTAGTACGTCTGCATTCTAAGTTGTTGGTTGTGAGTTCAATCCTCAACCAGGACAAACATATGTATGAAGATCATGTTTAAATACTATACACACCTACCTTTTGTTTTTGTGTGGCTTTTGTGATAGTCTCTAAGTAAAGTGGTTCTGACACACGGACAGACAAGGCGGATTTATAAGAGTTCCTTGTAATTACTACGGAACTCTAAAAAGGCACACACATCGCTAATTTTCCGTAAAAATGTCCACGTGGCTGAATTGCCGTTTAAATAACGTCAGTATGTTAAAAAAAAAAAACAAGTAAAAATAGCTGGACAAGTTTTCACAGAGCAATGAGCACCCAGCCAGTATCGCAAGCTCAGTGAAATGGAAACTGCAGCCTGTGACAGTATTATCTACTTGAATTATTAAAAATATGCACCAACTTTTTAAAAATATTCCGTGAAACTGGCTCTGGCAATTACTTTTATTAATCCATTTTAGTTTCTATTAAGTCAACGGTCAAACTATTTTATATTTAATATTTTGATACAGTTTTTCTTTTATTAATTTTATTGTCAAGTGCTCTTTGATTATGGTTATCTTTTAATTAAGTATATGAAATATTTGGATAAAATGGGATTGGATTCGTTTTAAATTTAAAAGGTTTACAAACAAAACAATATTGATATTAGCATTACAGTTGGTATAATATTCGCTGATTTTTGAATCAACACAAATAATTCAAGTATTCTTTAATATTGCCAGACATACATGCTCGAAACTAAGTAGTTTCATGAACACTAGTTCATTATTTAACCTCTTGGCTCACCGGTAAACCGACTCCAAAGCTACCAGCTGGTAATTGTTTTCTCTACCTGTGTTTAATATCGTTTTTTTTTTTAAATATAAAAGTACAAACCTAGCACAAGCTTGACCGTCAACTCACCTGGACTCCTCGAATTAAAGACACCCAAAAAAAAAAAAAAAAAAAAAAAAAAAAAAAAAAAAAAAAAAAAATATATAATAAATAAATATAATTTATCTTGGTAAAGATCCACTCAGGCATCTTAATTCCGTATTAATCTGGTATACTAGTTTGAATAAAATGTAAACTTGATGACGAAATATAAAAATAATAGTAGATTAAGCACCAAGGGGATAAAGTAGTGTTTTATGTCACGGGCAACATATTGAATCCCGAATGTAACGGAGGACTCTAGGGTTAACACCCGAGCGTAGCGAGGGTGCTAAAGAATTCTAGTCTTAGATTCTAGTCTTAAATCACTCGCTTCGCTCGGGATTTAAAACTAAAATCCGAAGTGTAACGAGGGATTCAAGGTCGCCCAAGACAAAAACACTTTTATCCCCGTGGTACATACTCTACTTTTCACACCTACTGCGTGATAATAGAAAGAAATGGTTTTGAATCTACATTATTTGACAAAACAGAGCGCTTTGTTGTTATTTTTAACGTACGAACTTCAAAAAATACAGCATACGTTACCTGAACAGATTTTCTTTGATTGACATTATTATACCTACTTACAATAGGTATCAGGATGTCACAATCGCAAGTAAAATAGAGTTTTACTAGACAAGCGTGCTCCATCGTAGACCGTAAACGTCGGTCGAAACTATCGGGATCGGTGGTCAAGCTAAAGTTCTCAATAATAAAAATATAAAAAACAACCGTAGTACAATATCCAAAAATCAACAGATGTTTCAGTTGTAGCATATTTCATTCTCTTTGCAGTCTAAGGTTGCAGTGTTCGTGCCTGTTTTATTTCTTTTTTATGTTCTATTTTCGGTTGCCAGCTCGATTTTCGAGTGAATTCTTTTTGTTATGGGCCGTTATGTTAGAAGTATACATCTCTGATTGGTCTCTGACAATTTAGTAGGCTTAGGTTCTAAATTCAATTCACATTATATCACAGTGTGTTATTTTGAAATCCCATACAATATTACAGCCCAAGGGCGGAAATGTAGTATTTTGGACCCTCATACATGACATAAAAAGGAACATTATTGGGCAGGTGGTGTGAAAAAATATATACGCGCTAAAGCCTAATTTAGATTGAGAAGACTTTTTTTTTTTTTTATCAGCCCTGTTTTGTACAAACTGTCCCACTGCTGGGAACGGGCCATCTTCTCATTGTGAGAAGGGCTAGGCCATAGTCTACCACGCTGGCCAAGTGCGAGTTGGCAGACTTCACACATATTCAAGAACATTGAGAACTCTCAGACATGTAGGTTTCCTCACGATGTTTTCCTTCACCGTATGAAGTTGGCGGCAATCAACAATACGCACAACACTTCGAAAAGACAGAAGTGCGTGCCGTGGGATTCGAACCCAGGACCTGCGGATCGCCTCACCACTAGGCTGCCGGAAACTTCGGAACGGAACTTGAGAAGTCTAGAGACGTCTATTTTACGCTTCGAATTATTTTGAAAGTTGAAATTATTTTAATCGTGTAAGGGGTAGGTAATTAGACCGATTGAGCTCGGACGTTTTTGAGGACTGACGCTACATCCCACTGATACTTTATAAAAGCTCTAAACCATAATAATTGGCAGTTATTCTTTGCGAACACATATGTCACACGATCGTCCAAACTAACGAGAGGCAAGTCGTAAGAAGCGCTTCACAGTTCACAGTTCGATATTAGCTGTTTGACGGCCCATAAACACGAGGGTCCATTTTGTCATACGAGAGGTCCTTCCACGCCTATGCCTCTTAGAGTCAAGTGCCAACTTACGTGGCGTAGTATAGATAATTATACAGTAAGTATAGCCAGTGTTGACTGGCCTTGGAGTTAGTTGTCTGCCTTCTAAAATGTAGGACGTGGATTTGATCTCCATCCAGGATAAACATTTGTGTGATGAGCATGGTTGTTTTTTCTGAGTATTTTTTTTAATTTAATTTTGATATTTACAAAAAAGAATATAATTAAGTATTCTATCAGCCATCTAATTCTCTTATTACATATTGTGCTTGGTTTTGGATTGATAGTTCTTTTTTACATAAATATATCTACAATTCAAAATTCTGATTTGTATTGGACAAATATTTGATTATTTTGGCATAAGAATACCTGTACACAATGAGAAGCCATTGGCATCCGAAACACAGTCATAGAGTTTTGGCGGGAACGTCTTAGTAACGTGTTGTTGTTTTGTTTTATTTTCCTAAACTTGTGTTATTTTGAACATTAATGCTATAAAAATGGTGGTGTTGTTGTTGGTTGAACATTAATGCTATAAAAAACTCCATAAATTATTTATCAAGTACGGACTTTTGGCATTCTATTGCAAAAAGTATTTAAATTAGTTTCCTTCTTGCGTAAATAGTGTAATTTTTTACATTTCCCCCCTATAGACTTGTTCTTTATTTATTTGTGTATATGTCTTTGAGTATATGTTACTTATTTAGTTGTGTCTGTGTAGTCCAATATTGTATAAAATACCAACTCATTCTCTAGAATGCCTTTAATATTCAGGCAATGTATAAAAATTACATTTAAACTTTAGTTGACCTCGTCGTGACATTATATTTAGAACTTGGATATTTCCTAGTTAATGTATGTAATGGCTATCAATAGATTAATTATTTTATACATCGCCTAAGCAAACCTGCCAATACATATACGGCCTTACCGAAAAACGTTACTTAACTTTAACCATCGTCTTAAATTATCTGTCTTCTTTCTGCAAGTGTCATTACGTGTCAGGGAGAAGTTGACAAAATTTGTTAAGAAATGCTTAAGACGATACCTCGTTGCGAAAATGATAAAAAGTGGGCGGGGTCTAATATGCAAGCGAGCACATTACGTACAACAAAATTTGAAATCCGCGCGCAAGGAAGTAGCGATTTAGAACAGAGAAGTAGTGGAGTAGATTTACGCTTATGTTTATTTTATTATATGTGTGGAATTGTGATTATTTTATTAAATATTTATCTTCTTTATTCGTTACTCACAAAATTAACAATCTTATTTTTTTTTAAGTATTTGGTAATTAGTATAATTTTTATATAACATGAAACACATGTTGGGTTATTGATACATTTTTAAATAAATAATATGAGAGTTTTTTTTTATCCGCGAGCGGGATACGAACCCGCGACCTCCGACAAATCGTGTCATTGCTCTTTTACCAACATGTTTCATGTTAAATAAAAATTATACTAATAACTTTATTATAAGGAATTATTACAAGACAAACATTCTAATTGAAAAATTAGATTTGTCGGGTACCAAAGCTATGATAATCAGATGTTTCCTACCGTCCTATAAGACGTAAAATTATACATGGTAGTATGAGAGAGAGAATTTCGAAGCGAGCGGTTAGACCGCGATAGCTCAGTTGGTAAAAGAGCAACACGGTTTGATGGAGGTCGCGGGTTCGACTCCCGCTAGCGGTTTTTTTCTCTCATATTATATATTTAAAAAAATTAGTATTTGGTAATATGGTAAAAGGACCGGAAAGTATGTTGTATTTTGAAATTAAACTTTTGCGCACAGTTGCATTCGAAGGGAACTCGTACTCATTAGGCTAGCCTATGCGTCTATCTAGGTTAGGTATAAACTATAGAATACCAAAATATCATCCTAATAAGTTGAGCTATTTAAGCTAAATATTAAGCTTTGAAGTGATTATTTATTGTTAGAGTTACGTGCCTAAAGCTTAACTTAAAAAAACATACTAGTATAATATAATGATTAAATTAAAATAAAACTATCACGGCTAAGTAGGCTTTACAAGTTATAATTGTTCCCGTGTAAGTATAACCATGTAAACAAGTATCTATGTTAAAAAAATACCCTACTGCAGAAAAGCAGTTTTTGCAGTCTAACTTACGATTTCGTTACGCTTGATATGCTGTTGGTTTCCGAGATGTAGCCGTGTCAAGTTTGACAGCTGTCATTTGAAATGAAGTTCGCGACGAGATCTATCACTTTTGTAAAGAAACAAATAGTCTAGGATTAATAGTTTCCAAGATATAGCCGTGTAAAGTTTGACAGCTGTCATTAGAAATGAAGTTCTTGACGAGATCTATCAATTTTGTAAAGAAAATAATAGTCTAAGATCGATAGTTTCCAAGATATAGCCGTGTCAAGTTTGACAGCTGTCATTCGAAATGAAGTTCTCGACGAGGTCTATCACTTTTGTAAAGAAACTAATAGTCTAGGATCAATAGTTTTCGAGATATAGCCGTGTCAAGTTTGACAGCTGTCATAAGAAATGAAGTTCTCGACGAGATCTATCACTTTTGTAAAGAAACTAATAGTCTAAGATCTATAGTATCCAAGATGTAGCCGTCTCGAGTTTGACAGCTGTCAAACTGATAGCTTGACAGGTAATAGCTGTCACTTTGATATATGTGGCGAGCTTTTTATTGCAAGGACGTAAAAATAATTTTATATAAAAACTAAAAAATGTGTAATCGGTTGTATGTTCTTGTGTATGTACTAGTGAAGCAAAGAGGTTACAAATACAGAAGGACATATTTTATCGAAACGTCCAGTTTCGTACAAAGAATAATTACGTTTACTACGTAACCAGTTACGTAACAAACGCCGTGATTACGTATAAGGAAAAAACTTCTTCGTACGATACTAGTATAATTATGTTTCGTACGTAACTAGTTACAGAACAATAGTTATGTACGCGGCCGAAGCGCTTATTAATACTTAATTGATTTTCAACCAACGAATTATCGCCAAAAAATATCGAAAACTTCCCTTTTATTAGTCGGTTAAAACAAATTATTTCAAAATGCAGTATACTTTTGATTATAACAGTAGTACAAAATAACAACTTTACCTTTTCAAGTTTCAACACTTTAAAACTTTTAGTTATGGTTGCGACTCCACAGTCTCGAATAAATAAAACTATCCGAAATCAATATGGCCTAAAAACTGAATAAAAGAAGTAAATAATCGTAATTCGTAAAGCTCGTCAAGCGTCAACCGACACAGAACCATCGCGCACGATGTTCACGGGCGAACTGGGTAAATGGTTGAGAAGGATAGAACTAAGCGATAGCAACGTAAATAGATAGAGAGAGGAAACATGTAACCTGCTCCAAAAAAATAACGTAAGCGCCATACCAAATAAAAATTAATTATAAATTCGTTTTTACGTTTCTTTAAAAACTGACTCTGTATTTATGTTTAATAAGATATTATCTACATTCTTCATTATTTTAATGTAACAGAGAGTACATGACTACGACATAAAATTCATAAAATGTTATTTTTAGAGGTGACTTCTGATTTTTTTTCTATCGAGGTAAGTTACTTGTTTTATGTTTCCGTCTTCGTATTAATGGAGGTAATATAGTCAACAAACACATATAAGGAAATTGAATTATTCAAGCAAGTATTCTTAAAATAAAATTATTATAAAAAATGGTTTTCATCTTAAAGTTAAGTAACGTTTTTCGGTAAGGCCGTTTATGAAATGCCTAGCATTTTATGTAATGATTTGCTTTGCCGGTTTGATAATAATAAACATAAGCAAGCGACTAAGAACATATCCAGACATATTAGGGTTCCGTAGCAAACACTTAGAGTCAGATAAAAGACTAGACTATACCTAGAGCGACCATTTTCCAAAAAGGTAAACTTTATGCTACGTCTTGAATGTTTTACACATTTCCTCTATATATTTAAAAGTTGTAATCACATCTAAATAAAGTAGTCACTAATTTCGTCTGATTTGTAAGTTTTGCATGCAGTGATCCTACTCAACGCTATTTACTGTCTTACGGACTCTTCATGAGATAATTTTGCCTGTATTTTCCTCTAAATATTTTCCGAAATTATATTGTGATAAATATAGAAGCATTGTATTGTCTTACCTTTTGTCCAGGTCAATAAACAAGTAATAATATTAAATGGAAAACAAAAACCCACTCAAAGAAGTTGAAAATACAAAATACAAGTAGACAAAACAATAGCGATAACTAAATAACACTTGGTTACTTTACTTTCACTACAAAATTGAACAAAAGATCTCTCAGCGTCAGAAAATTTGCTAGGAGACCTTATTTAATCGGCTGCTTTTTAACCCCTAACTTAAAAAGAGGGATTTTATTAGTTTGGCGTGTTTATCTATATTTTATCGCCTGCTTTTTAACCCCTAACTTTAAAAGAGGGATTTTATTAGTTTGGCGTGTTTATCTATATTTTATCGCCTGCTTTTTAACCCCTGACTTTAAAAGAGGGATTTTATTAGTTTGACGTGTTTATCTATATTTTTGTGTATCTGCCTGTAGCTCTCAAACGGATGGACGGATTTTGATCTGAACGGTACTTAACTTGACTGGCCTTGTGGCTCAGTTGGTAGTGTGTTTACGTCTACCTGTTGAACTGAAAGGTCGTGGGTTCAATCCCCACCCAGGGCAAACATTTGTGTGATGAGCATGGATGTTTGTTCTGTGTCTGGGTGTTTCTATATCATATGTATATATTTACAAAAAAAAAAGTATATATGTATTCTATCAGCCATCTAGTTCCATAGTACAAGCTTTGCTTAGTTTGGGCTAGATGGTGTTGTGTGAAATGTCCACAAATATTTATTTATTTATTTATTTAACTTTAAACATTGATAACATATTTTGTCAACTTTTCAACATCAACGCTGACACGTAATTACACTTACGGAAAGAAGACAGAGAATTTAAGAAGATGGTTAAAGTTATGTAACGTTTTTCGGTAAGGCCGTCACTGTCTTGCCGTAAAACGTTACTTAACTTTGATCAATGTCTCAAATTCTGTCTTCTTTCCGCAAGTGTCATTATCTGTCGAGAAGTTGAAAAAATATGTTGAGCATTGTTTAAATTTGAGTAACGTTTTTCGGTAAGGCCGTCAGTGCTTAATTTAAACAAAAGTTTGATTATGAGCAAAATCGGTGGTGTCAAGGTTTGTTCTGGTTGGTTCAGCCTACTGAACACAATTGCTACAAAAAAATGTACTTGCGATCTATTTTTTTTAATAACGTGCCACAGTATGTATAGTATGTATACGAGTTTATTTTAAATGTAGTACATTCTGGTATTCTACTCGTCTTAGATAAGTGATGAAATGAGTATATAGTATATATATATTTTTTTTATCAGCCCTGTTTGTACAAACTGTCCCACTGCTGGGAACGGGCCATCTTCTCATTGTGAGAAGGGTTAGGCCATAGTCATATCTTAGTACATATTACTAAGATATAAATATACTTAGGTACTATACCTCGGTATTATGTAGGCCTGTTTCCACTAATACATGAACTGGCAACTCTGCAACTATTGGATCGTGAATCGAACCAAATGTATTTATAATATATGTTCATTTGCAATACTGTTTATAACTTCAGAATTATGTGTGTGTGTGTGTGTGTGAGTGTGTGTGTGTTTTGTGTGTGTGTGTGTGTGTGTGTGTGTGTGTGTGTGTGTGTCGGAAGGTTAGTGCTGAAAATCAGCGCTGCTGATCGCTCAGCAGCATTATCGCTGAGCACTTACCTTTTTTGATACGCCAGATACTACAGCGAAAACTGTATATTTTTTAGGCTCAATAGTCTTACTTTTGTTATTTTTACTTGTGTTCTCTCTTTTTGTTGTAGTGTATGGTGTATAAAAATAAAATATTTTCTTTCTTTCTTTCTTTCTTTCAAATGTCATCTTTACTTTCGGGGGTTCTTGCTCGAAGTAAACTGTTAACACTAAACCATACGCGAACACGTGGTTCATATGTTAACAACAATCCGAAGCATGTTAAATCCTTCAATACCCGGTATACCTGTTAATTTGCTTTATTGAAGTTACAATCAAGTTTCGTAGCTCGCAGCGTACAACGGGTTCGCGTATTTGCAGCCGATTACAAATGTTCAGTGGAGTGGAAGGAACTACTAGCGCAGAACTTCCTGTTCCTAACTAGCTGAGTAGAGTAAGCTGGAACGCTTCACAGTATACGAGTACTTATTGGCGGTATTGCAAATGTGTGTCAGACTATTGACTTTCCAACTTGTCAATAGTCTGACACACATTTGTAATATGTATATTTTTTAATGGCAAGCGCCTTTATTAACTACAACACAACAATATACAGACTCAACTAACTAAACTACTACACAAAAAGCACATCGATCACCCCAGACCGATAAAGGTCTAAAGATAATAAAAAGTAGATATATGTGTATATATGTATATTGTATGTATAGGCATGTTGTAGGTCAGAAAAAGGTTACAATACTATTTTTATACGAATAACTCTAGCAAGAAGATAAATAAATTATGAGGGTAGATCTAACACAAAGGTACACCTCCGTATCTCCGGGAATGATAATAGTTTTAGCTGGAAATCAAATAATATACAATACAAACATCAAACAACAGTTGTTGATCTCTGTTGTCAACAGATGTCACTTTGACATTGACATAAGATCAAAGGATATCTGATAACAGGCTTAATGTCAGTGTGCTGTTGTTTAAAAGATGTCTTGATTTTTAGCAGTAAATAATATTATCCGTAGGAAAATCGAGCAAAAATTGTTTTTCGAATAATTTGGCCTAAAAGAAAGTAAAGGTCATGATTCAATATTTCGTGTTGTATAAATGCGAAGATTGATATAGGTAAATCCAGATCAGTCTGATATAAATTTTATCAAAATTGGTTCAGCTTTGATTCTCAACACGAAACAACTAGAAAAATATATGTAATCCATGAAAAATAAATTGTGACTTTAAAAATAAGGAGATTAACGATTCGACTGTATTTTTAACCGACTTCCAAAAAGAAGGAGGTTATCAATTCGTTTGTTTTTTGTGTGTAAACACACACACGTTCACGGATTACTTAGCCAATTGTGCATTGATTTTGATCATTCTTCAGATATGATCCCATATAATTTTATCAAAATCGATGCAGTACTTTGGGTTTTTAACAAAATAACTTATACAAATCCAAGTGCCTGTAAAAAAGTGAACAGTAAGTCGCGTATGTATTGTATTGCATATTTTGAAGTCGAGTTTTTTTTAAAATCTTTATTTATATAATATCAATGGGCCAAGATCGTCACACAGTGGGTTCCTGATGGAAGACGTTGCGCTGGAGGGCCTAGAAAACGCTGGTGTGTCGATCTTGACGCATTCCGGGAAGATTGGCAGGAGGCAGCGATGAACCACGATTTTTGAGTGGGAAGTGGGGTACTTACTTAGGTATTTGCGCAAGAATGATATAGTATAGCATAATAAAAAAAAAATTAGGATTTGTATATACAGTTCAAACATATTGTTCTTCTATTAAACTATTATTTTCCGTTGTCAACAGTAATAGACTGCGTGGTGTCTGGCTGGGGCGAGTGGTCAGACTGCGACACTCTCTGTGGCTCCGGGAGCATGGTCCGGAGTCGCCGGGTGGTGCAGGCAGCCGCGCACGGAGGCAGGAGATGCCCTTCGCTGGTGCAGCGAAGAGCGTGTCAGGAGCATCGCGGCTGCGCGGCTGACAGCGACGTACCTTTAAGAGGTATTTATATATCTTTATTAGTTTTTTGACTCTATACAAAGTTACGGGCTTAAGCGGAGGCTAACGATCGCGAAATATCTCCTCCGGCCGCACTGGTTGCGAAATTCAGTTTCCAAATTAAAAAAAAAACGTGTGCGTCTTGGGCCGCCAGACAGAAGTGATAACTTAAACTAATCTAGCCAGACGCCCCGTAGCGTTACATAACGAAGCGGTTTACCCTCCCATTAAAAGTTATCACTTCAAAAATGTCGATAATAGTAACACCTGGTCTCAGTGTGTACTCGCCCTTAGTTTTCTGCGATCACTTGTTTCATATTTACCTAAATAATCTAATACTTGCGTTCATAATGCAGTGAATGTAGAGGGCGTAACAATTCAATTAGATGAGTTTGATGAGTTGAGATGAGTTTGCGCCAAAGTGCAAGCATATTGCTAGATAAATAAATAAAATATCCGCTCAATTAGTCTCGCTGTTAAAACTCTTTTGAATGTGGTCTTTCCTAGCGAGAAATAAATACACTATCGGCTAGATATATAAATACGCTATAGTCACAGTGAAAGGTAGGTAATTGGTAGATTATAATTCTGAGAGAGTTTGAAAAATACTACGATGAGAAAGTGTTAAAAAAATAAAACTTGACAGGTAAAATTAAACAATAATTGTTTCATTACAATGCAGTGTTAAAAGTTAATTATTAGCTTTTAACCTTGCAAACGGCAGGAAGCGTAGGAAGACCAGCCACAAGGTTGGACAGAGGATGCCATACAAGTGGCTGGAGGACGCTGGATGCAAGCCGCTGCCAACCGGTCTTTTTGGAAATCCACGGGGACATCTATGTCCAGCAGTGAACTTCATGTGGCTGAGATGATGACCCAGAAAACGTTAGGTCATAAAATTATATTTGTATTTAGGTATATTGTTTGCGGAATAAGGTAAAATATACAAATTTCCCAAAAATAATACAATGCCTCGACATGATTTATTCGCATTGTCGGTAGATCCGCGTTCCGTTCCTTGAGCCACATTTCACCGTGAACGTGTATTGTTGCAGAAGAGACGGCGATGCTCCTCCCAGGCGGGCTGTCGGTGAGCCGGCATTCCAACGACACGGTTGACATCCGCAAGAACCTGCGCCTGCGCAACCCGGACGACCCCGAGTCTAACACGCATAGAGAGTAAGCTGTCGCGCTGCCGACTTTATTATTAATGTTAATAGGCTATATTTTTTATTAAGGTGGTTCGAATTCCATAGAAAAGTATTAGTCAATTATTTACGGTCAAAATAACGCAAATACAAGAAAAAAACGGCTGAACGGACTTTGATGAAACAAAGCTAAGAACTTTCTCGATAAATAAATAAAATAAATAAATATTTGTGGACATTTCACACAACACCATCTAGCCCAAACTAAGCAAAGCTTGTACTATACAGATATACGATGGAATCCTCTTTCAAACAAAAAAAAATGATCAAAATCGGTCCATCCGTTTGAGAGCTATTCATAGCTCTCAAACACACTCTGTCTCAGACAGATACACAATAATACACATATACAGATACATACGTTAAAATTTTTATGTCTTAATAAGTATTTTTTTTTTTTTTTTTATCAGCCCTGTTTGTACAAACTGTCCCACTGCTGGGAACGGGCCATCTTCTCATTGTGAGAAGGGTTAGGCCATAAGTAGTAATAAGTATAAATTTAGAAAACTCCAAAACCCCTACAAAAAAAATCGGCTGTACCGGTTTTGAAACAGCTAAGTACACTCAAAGAAATCTTATTTCAAATAATAAAAAAACTAGAACAAAATCGGTCTATCCGTTTGAGAGCTACAATTCCGACAGACACAGATATACAGATATACAGATATACAGAGATACATAGATATACATATACACATATATACAGATACACAGATATACAGATTCACGCATCAAACTTACAACACCCCTGTTTTTGAGTCGGGGACTTAAAAGTAGTCGCGTGGGAGCGAGACAGCGACGCCACGATACTCTTTGCCTTAGTAAAAGCTCAATTTATGTTTATGCATAGAATACACTATACGTATGAATTGTATATTCAATAGTCTATGAACAATTCAGGGCAGATAAAAGCTGCATTCGTTTAAAAATGCAACTCGCGTCAGCAACCTAGATACCGCGGACAGCATGCACTACGTGGACGGAATGATCTCAATTTCGGGGAAATTTTACTCTATTCGAAATTCTGTGAAATATACTTGCAATCTGAACTTGAATTGACCTTTGCTTGCTTGTAAACATATTATCGCTACGTAATTTGTGTTTTAGTTAAGGTGTAAACGATAAAGAGTTTATTTATAAATCTATCAACCTTACGCAACACTGGTAAAAGCTTAGAAAAATAAGAAAACTTGGACAATAAAGTCTGGACCGATTTTGATGAAACATAGCTGAGAACACTATCGATGAAATTTTCTCTCAAACAAAAAAAAAAAAACTAGATCAAAATCGGTCCGTCCGTTGGAGAGCTATGATGCCACATACAGACACACAGATACACAGGTACATATATACAGATACATAGATACACAGACACACAAATACACAGATACAGATACACTGCCACAGATACAGATGCAGAGATGCAGATACAGATACACATACACGATACATATGCACAGATACAGATTCACAGATTCATACATGTTACACACATCAAACTTACAAACCCCTCTTTTTGAGTCGAGGGTTAAAAATAATGTTAAGGAAAGAAAAATTAACACTTGAGTAATAAATTCTAATTTATTTTAAAATTGTTCATGGTGTTTGGAATATTAGGCTAGTATTTTTATTTCCATTTACATTTTGATGTATCTACTTAACAAGAAAATACTCGTATGCGCATAATTTACTTGTTAATAAATAGTTTTTAAATAAAAACTACGGGTCACTCACGTCTGTTTTGAGCCAAAATATCCGACTATAGTTTCAACTGCATTCGGCGGTCTTTTTCAAAGGACCCGTAGTTTTTATTTAAAAATGTGTGAAAACCATGTTAATTTCCATAGTAATAAATAGTTATTTAGTTTTTAGTAAGTACTAGGCTGGAAAGTTTTTAACCGCCGTATTTTACCGCCGAGTGTCTGACAGTTGAATTCAGAGCAAGCGAAGGATTAAGCCATCTAAGTTTAAGCCACTCGCTGCGCTCGTGGTTTAAACCTAGAATCCTGAGAGTAGCGATGGATTCAAGAAGACACGAGATAAAATAACTTTACAGCCGAGTGCAATACAAAATTTTTCGTCTTAACATAGCGAGGAAATTTTTTGTTCATCTATTTTCTCGAGTAGAAAAATCTGCTTGGCATTTATGCAACTTTACTGGCCCAAAAGAATTATACATTATAATCACGTGAGTTCACTTACATTTCATTATTTTTTAACATTAGATTTATTAGCGATTTTCCATTGTCAAGTACTGAAATATTTTCAAGTTTCTTGAATAATACAAGGTTTATAGTATTCTAGTCACAGTCTAAGTCACGTAAACAGTAATTTTCAAATTTAAGTCTTGCCTCAGTAAAGTGATGGCGACTTTTCTAGAAGCTTATATGGAGTTTTGCCGACAACGTAAAAATCACACGTTTCCCTGCATTTTTTCACTTTCTTACACTCACGCACTTGATCGAACACTTAATGAATAAAACACCACTATTTTTATAGAATTAATGTTTAAAATAACACAAGCTTAGGAAAACAAAGCAACAACATGTTACTAAGACGTTCCCGCCAAAACTCCAAAAAAAATTAACATTATTTACAACAAAATTACTTAGTACAAAGTTTTTTTACTCTATTTTTTTTCTTCTATTAGGCTCTTGACACAACTCGCATAGGAAATAATCTTCTTTACTCATCCAAACCTTTTTCGTGTAAATGGTTACAAAAATTCAAAACACTGCTAAGAGAAAGAAAATTGTACATTTTTATTTAAATTTTACATAAATATACAAAATGTCTAAGTAATTTTAATATAATATTTAGTGTTTATTTAAGCTAAAATAGCAACCTCCTTGAATCGAACTATTTTTCTTCATTTTGTGAAGGTATTATACAAAGAGGTTCAAAATATTTTGTATTGAAAATGTAGAGCTCCGTCGCGTTCGAATTTTGAAATTACTTTCCACCCTAGGGAGCAAAATGAACTTTTCCACGCCAGTATTGCCTTGGAAACCTAACTTTACGAGCTAGTAAGATGAAAACAATATTTCCTCAATAGCCTGCAGGTACGGGCGCCTCACAATGATATTTATTTCCTGTCCATACAATACGTAAATACATTTGCAGCCATCGCCAGTTCCGTGAAACATGAAATACAGTTTCGCTAAAACTCTTCATGCGGTTCACTTGATACTTCACCATTCACCGAAGTTTGTATCAGAGATGTGTATTTACTTCCGGCAAAAATGATAATAAGATGACATGCTAGATTAATTTTCATTTGAAAATTTGTTTTGTGGTGCCTGTCTCTGGGTGTTTCTTGACTGTTCTCGCAGCTAAGTTGGTAGTATGTCTGCCTGCTAAGCCGTTAGACGTGGGTTCGATCTCCACCCAGGAAAATGATTTGTGTGATGAGCATGGATGTTTGTTCTGTGTATAGGTGTTTCTATGTATCATATGTATGTATTTACAAAAAAGTATATATGTATTCTATCGGCCATCTAGTTTCCATAATAAAAGCTTTGCTTAGTTTGGGCTAGATGGTGTTGTGTGAAATGTTCACTTATATTTTTAATATCTTAATAATAGCGCCCGATAACTAGTTAATGCAATTAAAATAAAAAGAAAATCTTAATGCATACTGATATACTAAATCGCAAAATTGGAAAGCGAATTTTAAAAGCTATTTACGATATAATGAAGCACGCTTGTTTGTCTTTTCGTCCTCGTATTCATGGTTTGATATATCGATAGGCTAAAACATCCAAAGAAAAATGTTTATTGGATTTCTATAAAATTAATAAAATAAGACAAAAATTACATGATCAAAAACGAATCAATCTAAGCGTAACAGAAAAAAGAACAAAGACAAATACAACTCCATCCATCGATCAGCCAACATTTTATTTCTATATTCCGGTCATTTTTCCCCATCTCTAGTTGATATATTTCAATTTTCTCATGTCTAAAACGGAAATGGTTTTCAGGTATTGTGCTCAGTACGAAGTGACCAAGGTGTCCAAGGCTTGCCACACGGATTCCGACTACAAGGCGTTGAGAGAAGGTATGATTTTAAAGTATCCGTTTTATAAAAATCTCGGTTTTCCTTTTGGACTATGTAGGACGCATGTCGATGTTTCGAAAACTTCCTTTGTGAATAAACACTGAGGAAAGTCAGTTTTAAAACTGTAGTATTCCATCAAATAGTTTATTTTCAGTACAATACTGAAAATGGACAGGTTAGTAGCAATTTCCATAATCAAAATTCGTGATTGTAGTGGAAGTGTTGTTTTTTTTTTGTTAAGAGTTTACGTCACATGAAAGGAGACCAAACTTTTTTTATTCAATATATATAGTTAAAAAAACTGAAGCAACCGACTTCTCATGGATGCTATTGTCAGAACTGGACCAAATTGAAATGGGGCCACACGGGAATCACCAGCTTTCAAATAAAAAATCATTGAAATCGGTTCACCCAGTCAAAAGTTATAAGGTACCAAGCATTTAAAAAAATACAGTCGAATTGAGAACGTCCTCCTTTGACGTCGGTTGAAAACAGGGTTTGAGAGATGATCGTACTTATACTTATGTACATATAATATATATTATTAATAGTCGAGTAAAACTAGATCAGTAACGTATTTGCGCCAAATCGTCCTGTATAAATTCTTCTTTAATAATTTGGAATCTCTGCTGCTCAAATAATGACGAGACACACTGTTTGCATACGTTATTTACATACAATTTTACTAAAATAGCTATGCTGTGACGCATGGATTTATAAGATACCGAAATTTAAAACTATCTGAGGAGACAATGAGTTGTTTCCTTTATATTTAAAACAGTTTTTTGTTCTTGTAACTAGCTTGGGTAACTACTATAAATCGTGGTCGCCTAGAATAGTTAAATTTGACCACAACCTACCATGTTTGCGACAATCGAAGATTATCACGTTAATCTGTTTATCAATAATGCACCTCACTTATTTTAAAAACATTTTTTGGAAAGGACTCAATAGTTATTTATTGTAATAGCCCATCCTATTACAATAAATAATTATTGAGTCCTTTTGTTGTACAGTTGTATTTTACAGTCGAGTGTCTAACAATTGAATTCAGAGCAAGCGAAGGATTCTAGATTTACCACGAGCAAAGCAAATGGTTCTAGTTTACAATCTTGAGCGCAGGGATGGGCAATACAATGTTTCATCTTTGCATAGCGAGAAAAATGTTTACTTTACCTATTTCTGATAGATTATATCATGTGCTACTGGTCCTAAAATTACATTATCATTGCGTGTTCACAACAAAATGTCCGTTAATTACATTGTACGAAGTTTTTTTTCGTTTTTTTTTTCTTATAACGTTGTTTTTGACATAATTGACACAAATCGCATAATATTCTACACATATTTGAATATTTTTAGTGTCAAAATGATTGCAAAAATACATTGTAAATTTTGATTTAAATTTTACGTAAAATCGTAAAATTTCTAAGTAATATTTAAATAATATTTAGTATTTCTTTAAACTTAATAGCAACCTCATAGAATCCAACTATTTGTATTCGTTTCACTAAGGTATGTACTTGTACAAAAAGGTCGGAAAGTTCCATTATTGAAAAAGTGTGACTCACTCACAATCGTGTTTTGAAATTATACTTATACCTTAATTAAAATAGGATATTCCAAGCTTGCTCTAGGCAACTATTCGAGCTAATAAGATGAAAAAGCTGTTTTATATTTGAATTTCTCGATGTATATTTGAAAAACCTAATTATGTGGAAAATGAAATGGAACAGTCAGTGTAAACTTGTAGCACAGTAATTAAAGACAGACACACAATTCCATTAATGAACATCGTCAAAGCAGACAACGTTGTGTACCTAATTAGTTAGGTTGCTCTTAACTAAAACAAACTTGTGTTAGTCTACTGTATTTACTATACCTAGACCGTGTACAAGTACTTACAGTCTGGAGACTAAAACTCATCACAATTATTTGATACTTTACAGGCGCGTATGAAGCAAAATCGATAATATTTGAGATCGTTGCTTCAGTGCTTGTGTGCCCTATCGACCATTGGTAAATTTCATAGGAGAAGAGTTTATAGGTCTATTTTTCAAAAACCTATATTTCTAAGGCTTGAAAATCTTCCTTATGCATGAGTATACATAACTCATGTATAAAAAATGACTTTCAAGTCTTACAAATATAGCTTTTTCAATAAAATTGAGCAAAAGTCTATTCTCCCGTGAAATTTTACCAATGGTAGATAGGTCAAACAAGCACTGAGGCAACGAGATGTCATAGATTAGTATTTTTATTTCATTGCACAAAAGAAGGGTAAATTGCTATATATAAATAATTTCGTAATATAAATCACTAGCATAATTATAATCGGGATTTACATTCGATGAACCTAATTATTCATATTTTTTATTACAACAAAACATGCTGAGCAAAATAAAAAGAAATTCATTGTTTTTAATATAGTTTGAAATTGATTAATGGACGAATGACGACGTAAAAGCAATTTTCTTGGTAGGTGTAACTAACGCTTAATATGCTTTTGAGTGTACGTAAAGTGTGCGAAAGAGTGATATAAAGTAAACTCAATTGAGCATTCTTTAGAACAATTCTCGTAAAATCAAATATTTGATTGATACATTAAAAAAGTCCACTCTAGATTACGAAAAACTACAAAGTTTAAATTTGGCAATATGTGTATTATTATTATTACATGAAAATTTTGCTTTTCACATTCAGGAAGTAAAGGCAAATTTAACAACGGCTTGCACACAAACTATGAAACCAAACCAACCGCTTAGGCTATAAAAGAGAATATAGAAACACACATTACATACATACCCACATACATAGACCTGAAAGATAGCCCTTCTTCTTGCGCAGTCAGTTAAATATACAAAAAATGTTTTGTTGACAGGAGCGACAGTTTGCGTCAAGTGTGAGACAGCAGCGCTACGGCGTGACCTGAAGTGGCGGTGCAGCGGACACGGCGTCGTAGGGCACGCTACGAGGTACTACGCGCTCGTAGCACCTCACTGTCACGGGAAGTGGGTCAGGTCTGAATCAACACCCGACAAATGGAGCGACTGCTGTATGAAACCGGACTTTATCTTCGTTTAAATAAGGATTAAGTTTATATAGTAATAAAAAAAATAAGTTTTATTGTTAGCAACGCTACAAAGCACGACGCGCTCATAACGCACTTATGAAAAATTGTGTTTAACCACTAACCTCATTTATTTTTATTAAAACTAGACAGGCAATCAAATTAAGATGGTAACACGTCCATTTGAAATATTACGTGCAAGTGTTTCTTTGAATTAGAGGGACATATCAAAAAAGTGACACAAATGGCACAGTCTACTCACGCATTCACGTTCGTGGCGTGGTTGAGATTATTGTTTCATAGAAAGCCACATTTGTGTACGACGCCAAAATAGATATAATCAAACATAGTTTGACATCCACAAAATCCGAAGGTAGAGGTCATAACAATAAGTTATAATTTCATATGTGTTAATGGAATCGGTTTTTTACAACAAATGGGTCATAATTATCTAATGTAATAATTAAAAAATATAGCAGTTTAATAATTCGTAATAGATTAATTTTGATGATATTAATTACGATGTATTCAAAATATGTTTTTGTAAAAACAGCTAACAAAATTACCATCTAAATTAGTCATACCATAGTTAGAGGTGCTACATATATCTGAAATATATCAAATATACATTATATATTATTATTTCTGGGATGTATATCCCAGAAACAAATTTGAGGCCATCAAATCAAACAAATTAACGATAACCTAACCTATGTTTAATTTTACCTCATTTGATATAGCACGCTCGTAGAAGCTCTACGCCGTAGAATCTCTACACGTCTCTTAAACTGCTACGAGTACATTTTCAGAAAATGCTGTAATGATCCTTTGTAAAATATTAATGACAAAATAATTATTTTTTTGTCACATAATGTATAAATAACTATGCCTCGTGTTTGTCACGAAGTTCACCTGTAACGAAAATAATAGTAGCCTATTACTTGATACAAAGCATAAGATTGAGATGTACTTAGTGTTTGCAATGTAGATACATTTAAAATTCATTGAGCAGTTTTAAGAGAAAGCAAAACCAATGCGATCTCATATAAATCTACTAAACCTCGCGAGCACATCGATTTGTACAAGAAGCATACGTCAGATTTAGATAAATGTATTTTACTTAGTAAGTTATTCTACAAACCAAAATACACTAAAAACAAATGTATTCACTTGTCAGATTTTTTACTTTATCTGACTAGCTTTGGTCGCTCAGTAATTTTGTATATAGTGCCTAATTACAAACGAATGGTAAATTACACTTACATTTTCAAATATGCAAAGTTGTTTATCTGTGTCAGCTTGTTACTTCTCATCAGAACGGATTTGAATTATATTCAAAATTGATACAATTTATTAGGCTACTTTTTATATAAATTCCTCGACTATTGTGGGACAGCGACAAAACCAAAGCACTCAAATCGTTGCCTCAGTGCTAGAATGACCTATCTATCATTGATAAAATTTCATAGGAGAAGAGTTTAATGCTCTATTTTTTTCTAAAAGCTATATTTGTAAAGCTTGAAAGTCTTTTTTTATACATGAGTTTTATAACTTATGTATAAAAATACTTTCAAGCCTTACAAATATCGCTTTAAAAAAATTGAGTATAAATCTCTTCTCCTGTAAAATTTTACCAATGGTAGATATGTCAAACAAGCACTGAGCCAACGAACTGGTTTAGTATACGTAAAATATTCTTTATCTTTTCATTTTCGTATCGATTCTTTCGTTAATTTGATAAATTGTGAAGATTCAGTGAACTGGCAACATCTAAGATTTTTATTCTTTTCAACATGAAAACTTTTTTCGAGTAATACATTAATGTTATATTCTATAGGACTCCTTTGACATGCTAGGCTATTGACATGCTAGGCGTATTGCCCATTTGACATTTTTGTATTGACATTTTAAATGATATTGTATTTATATAATGAATATTTTGTAATCCTCAGACATTTGTTTAAGAATAATTTTTGAATATTGTGAGATAATTGTAATTGGTCTTTTTCCGTTTTTATCTCAATAAACGAATTTATCATTTTTTTTTTATCATTTTGCGAAGAACACTTTCTACTTTATTCGGAACTCTTTGTATTTTTTAGTCTAAATCTTATTTTGTCAAAATTATTTCCTTCTGTCTTTCTATGATTTCAAATCTATTTTTAATAAAATATTCATCGAATATATTAAGTGAGTCAGTATGGGTAGCTTTGAATTGATGGGACAACCTCTAAATTATAATCTATTGTATGGAATTATAGTTCAAAACTGAAACAACCGACTTCAAAATACGCAATTCCGTTTACTTTGATGACTAATTTTTCCAGTTACTCCAGTTCAATTTTTCTAATTACTTCACTAATTTTGGTAATATTCGATACTCGTCTGAGTTCTTCGAAATAATAAAGAATTATCAAAATCAATTCTTAATTTGTGAAATAATGGTAAACATTTAGTCGAATTGAGAACCTCCTCGATCCTTTTCGAAGTCGGTTATGTAGGTAATGGCTTCATTCGTTGTATGTTTCAGTAGGTATATAGCTAAAACTTGTTTGTCATTCATGTATACATACATTTTTATAGAAACACATAGTATGTATGTGTTTCTAAATCAATACAAAATATATCGGGTCGTCTAATATAACCCACTAATTCAAAGTTACCCCCATTTATTGTACTATCAAAACGAATGGTTCCAATAGCTTTTCTACAAAAGCGGTTTTTTTTCGAAATAAAAGTAGGCTAGGTAATTCGACTCTAAAAATAGATGTTTTTTTTCTGATTTTCCTTAATTCCTGAATAAAGAACCATTTGAAATTTATTTTACTCGTACATTCGTAGGTTATATAACTTTAATTAACCAATGCTCTTTTAATATTATATGTATAAGTTAGCTTCTGTTAATTATTATCAAAGAAAATTAACATACTAAACATCTGTTATGCTACTTGTCTTATAATATAAACAATTATGGCGGTTTGGTCATTATTTAAGAGTTTGTAATATCGGCAACAACAGCCTACTTTGATCACCAGCTATTTGTATTATTTACTTTATAAGACAGGTAATAAAACGTAGACTATATGTACCTACTTATTGTTAATGTTTAATTTTATATACGTGATTGCATTTATCTACTAATTTTAAGTTACACTCGTACTTATAAATTGTACTTAGATCTGCATTACTTAATATTGTTAAGTTGAGAATAATTTTTATAAAAGTAGTTGTGAATACATATCCTGTATGAAAAATGTAAATAAAATGTTAAATTAAATCTTTCTAGCCTTGTTTAATTTCTATGGTTAAATTAAAGTTCTCCTTAGACCTTCAATCGGCTCAAATCAAACCAGTCAATTAGAAAATCAAATGAAAATAACAAATAAGTCTCGTTTTCTGGTATAACGCGTATAAATTGACGGTTTAATTGATCTTGTAGAAACCTGTCTACAGTAGTGAATTTAGTATTCATTCAATACTAACTCATTAAATGGTAAGAACATAGCTGTCGCGGCAATCTTTGCCAGTATATCATATGTTTTACCGACTTCCAAAAAGGAGGAGGTTTTCAATTCGCTTGTGTGTATGTTTTTTAATGATTCTTTTTGTTTGGTAGGTCATACTACAGAGTTGTCGTATAAATATCAAAATCGGTTCAGTATTTTTGTTTTTTGTACAAAATAACATTTTGTAATCGCTGTACAAACATACAAAAAAACATACTGAGAACTGAGAACCTCCTGATTCTTGGAAGTCGGTTAAAAAGAGCTCTATACACTATTAATAGTCTTCTTAGTCCAGTCTAAAGTAACATTCGGATCGTCTAGAGGGCTCTTTGCACTATTGAATTGTCGTATTTCCAGGCTGAGGTGTACCTATTGACGATTTCACTGATCGCCTAGGGAGTACTTTATACCATCCTAATATTATATAATTAAGTATAGTTTAAAATAGTGAAGCAAATGGATGCCATTCTCAGAACTAAATTAAAATGAGACCACACGGGAAGTACCAGCTTTCAAATAAAATAATTATCATCAAAATCGGTGCACCAGGTCGAAAGTAATGAGGTAACAAACATAAAAAAAAAAACAAACAAAAAGTACCGTCGAATTGAGAACTTCCTCCTTTTTTGAAGTCGGTTGAAAAGAGAATGTAACTGTGTCTGTCGTCTGTCTCTCTGTATGTTTATTACCTCTTCACGGCTAAACGACTACACCATTCGATATAAAATTTAGCACAGAGATTCCTTAGGATCTAAAGAAGGACATAGGCTTTATTTTATTATCATCCTCATCAGCATCACCATTTTTATCACTAGGCAGGTGACACCGCAGGACGCAGCTAGTTTATAATTATAACTATCTAAGAAGGAATGTAATTTTATTGCGATGTAAATACCAAATGGTATATAGACCAATTTATTTTATCATGCCTACATACTACGACATATTATGACAGGAAAAAAAAAACAAAACACCGGTGGATAATAGTCTTTTAACCTTAATAGGGCATTCTACGAGGGCCATTAAAAATGAAACCAAATAAAATTAGGGTGAACACTGAACAGCCCTGTTTTGGCCCAGATTCTTATCGCTGTCAAATGTATAAGGTGATCCAATATACATGCAAATTCCTCGGAGATACCGACAAATTGCGTTTTGGGACCTCCGAAATAGAATGATATTCGTGTTCGGTCGACGATGTGGCAGTGGGATGGACAGGAGTCTATTACGGCGTTTCCGGGAAAACTATTGGTAAAGTTTCGGTTATGTTGGGTGACAACTTAGTAGACAATATTTTTGGCATTATTATTTCATCTACCGCACGATATATAATGGAGGGTGTAAAGTTATTATATTATATTATTATTATTTATTTAAAGTTAAAATATTTTTTAACACGTCAATTTTATTTAATTAAGTACATGTTTTTTTTCGTATAATCCGGTTAAAAAAAGCGAGATCAAGTTTCCCAACAAAACAAGACTGACTTATAACTATACTTGGATTTTTAATTAAACGGAGTAAATTGACAGATTGAATGTTACCACTTTTTTATGATATGAAAATAGTGCTGTGCTAAAAAGAGCTACTAAAATGAACTAATTCATTTATGTAAGTGATCTAATTTATTACGTTATATTATAGATCTTCATAAACCTCTAAATTTTTGTCTAAATTGTGTATAACTAGTAATCGATATCAAAGATTTCAATTTTTAAACTATTACATACCATGATCTTCTTATATGCATCTTAGGAAATAATTATTACACTATAACTATACGGAGATACAGTTATAGTGTAATAATTATATTATATTAATGTATGTAGTGATACAGTTATGGAATCACTTCTTAATTCCCGAGTAAGCAGAAAAAACAGTAAAATACATTCCTCTTCTTTTAAGGTTGTTGCTGACTCAATAAAAGCGATTCCCTGACATAAAAGTTTCAAGATGAATTTATTAATTTTCTTTTAGATATTTTCATTCCGTGTTCGAACCTTTTTTGAACTATATGTGAGTCAAATCCCATCACTATGATTTGAGAGTAAGTCATTATATCGAAAAGTGACATTTCAGTCTGTCAGTTTACTCCGTCTAATAAAAAATTCAAGTATAGATCAAAATTGGTCTAGACATACACACAGATACAACGGAACTCTAACAAGTATCAATGTTAAAAGAAAAACAAAATACCCGACTGCAGAAAAGAGGATTTTGCAGCCTAACTTATGATGTTTTTTAAATTTGATGTACCCAGTGTCACTCTCACAACTAAGACGATACTATTGACACCACTCACATCAAAATCGGTCCAGCCGTTTAGGCTCTAGGTCGTGTCAAAGAAATATACATACACTCGAAAAACATAACCCTCCTTCTTACGCAGTCGGGTAAAAAGTATTAAGATCTTATGAAAAGCAGCAACCTTATGTATATACACTAACGTATGTACTAGATGTGATGTTTTAAACACTCACTTTGTTCATCGCAAGTGGTAGTTACGTGAGCGGTGATGAGCTTTGACGAGCTTGGACGACTGTTTTGTTGTTTGAAACTTCTGTTCTAGTATACATTAAATTCTTTTATGAAAAGTGAAACTTCTACTAGATCTACAAGCCTTGACTTTGAAAGATATCCGTCCTACCTAGCCTAAAAAATTTCTGATTTCTGATTTCTGATAGAGCCCGCGCCATTTCGACCAACATACTATGAAGGTATTCTGTTTGCCAGTATAATTTAGTTACAAAAGTTCGCTATCGGAATTCAATGGTGGCGCGGCGTCTAGTTCGTGTTCATGCGCATTTTAACCGCACCAAAGTTGCGCCAAATTTCAAATCACGAACACCACACGACATACTATAAATCTCATTTCAAACTCGAGAATTGTTCCACAAAATTAAATATTTAGGTCTCATAAAGGTCTCATGACGGGAAGTAAATTTTAAATTTATGCAAACAAATCCATGTTGTTGGGAGTTCCCGATTCTCCCCGAAACTCGGGTGATTTTAATTGAGAGTCCCGAACTTGTTCTTTAACGAACCTGTTTCAAATTTGGAACGAATAACTTTTGTCTTTGTTGAAGGAATAATGTTATATTATTAATCGTGGAGGTAATATTGTTTATTTTCTTTGATTATTTTGGTTGTGTTCGAACATCAAAGCTGCCGAAGTAATTGTATATTTAAGTAAGTTAAGGTATCATTTCGGTGAAGTTTTCAAGTTAAACGTACAATGGGCTAAATACTTCTTAACAAAACATATACTTAGGTATGTTTTTTTTTACTAATGCTATAGACAGACGTCAACCAGACACATTCTACAAGTCTACTTAGTACGGTAACCATAGATGAAGAATTTTTTGCTACTTGCAATATATGGAGGGTACCTATAGTGAATCACAACGTGTTCACTATTTGTTGCCTAAAATATATGGAAATATAAATACTGCTGACAGCTGTTATAAAAATATGTCTAGTTTAGTCTAGTCTATGGAAGTAGTTTAATAATTATAATATTCTGCTATGGAAACTAACTTGGTGTACACATTTTTAAATTAAAAAAAAACATTCAAGAGTGACGTGTGCGCTGCTTCTTTGAAAAAGACCGCCGAATGCGGTTGAAACTATAGTCGGATATTTTGGCTCAAAACAGACGTGAGTGACCCGTAGTTTTTATTTAAAAATGTGTGAAAACCACGTTAATTTCCATAGTAAAGTGGTTTTTAAATCAAAATTGCACGTTTTACATCAAAGTCGGTTGTTTAAGTTTTTTAAACTAAAATAATTATTATTATTGCCAACATTTTCTTAAATGTATCATCTTAGTTTAAATTTATTTGTTACATCATGAAAAACCAGAACTTAAGAAAACACATATTCCAGATAAGAAACAGAACTCAAGTCACAGTCTGCGGCTCTGCGGGCATAGTTCCCAAAAGGCTGGCCATATTGCCTAATTGGATAGCGATTCTAATCTGCTGAGCGAGAGGTAAGCGGCAGCCCTTCGGTCATTTGTTCTTTCTGTCAGTCGCCTAGAAATTTCTTTAAAAAGTATATTAATGTTCATCTTACATCTAAAATAAAACCGGACAAGTACCTACGAGTCTGACTCGCCCACCGAGGGTTCCGTACAAACTAGTAGATAAAAGGAAATCATATATTTTTTTATATTTTCCTTCATAAACCGAAAAATATACTATACAAATATATGTTTCTTCCTTTTGAGGTACGGAACCCTAAAAATCACTATAATTGTGACCTTTATATCATGAGACACGTGAATTCCTTGATCTCCAATGGCAGTTGTATTACTTTTGTGTGGAACTTATCACTTTGTATTATGAGTCGGTTATTTGTCATTCGCCTACATTCCCACATGTTTCACTTTGTTTCCCTAGGGATCATCTGAGGGTGGAAATACACCACGCCTTTCTACAAATTACTTTAATTAAATCCTTCTAAGGTTTATATAGCAAAAAAAAGTTGTAATACCTACCCTAGCAACTTAATGGAGAAATAACTTTGGTTAGTACCTACTGCGATACGCAAATAAGAAAACATAAAGTTATCTTTTTTCAACCGACTTCAAAAAAAGGAGGAAGTTCTCAATTCGACTGTTTTTTTATGTTTGTTACCTCATGTTACCTTTGTTACCTTTTGACTGGGTGAACCGATTTTGATGTTTTTTTTTTTGAAAGCTGGCGCTTCCCGTGTGCTCCCATTTCAATTTGGTCCAGTTCTGACAATGGCATCCATGAGAAGTCGGTTGCTTCGTTTTTAAACTATAATTATAACGTGCAATTGTTATTAATCACAACAAAATAAAATACAAAACTACACATATTTAACTAACTAAACTACTACACAATAAGCAAATCGCTTACCCCAGACGGATAAAGGTCTAAAGACATTCCAATTGTTCAAACCCAGTGCCAGATCCAGCATGCAGCTGCCACGCTGAATGGCAATGCTTATGCGTTGGGCCAGATACGCGCCAACATTTTGTTTACGCGTCGCATCGACCAGGCACCCAAAAAAATTTGAAAATGAGATGAGCTCCCGGTCCCCACGGAGCCAGTCTCGACACCAACCGGCTCAAATATGTAAATGTAAGTTATCCTTCCCTTCTAAACGGAATTACGTGAAAGTGTGTCCCGAACAAATTTAAATCTATTAATATGCGTGTATGGTGAGTGTGGAATTTCGGACAGCGTTTAAATAACCGCTATTTGTTACAATAAAGTTCGACAGGAGCGAACAAACAAACATACAGACCGAATTGATAACCTCCTTCTTTTCGAAAGTCGGTTAAAAATGTACAAAAAATCTGTACGTTGTTAATAATACGTACCTGGGCGACCGAGCTCCACTCGGATTTTTTATGACTGAAAATAAGAGTAAGCCCGGGTTCAATAAAAATGAAACCTAGCAAGATCGATTTATCGTCCCCTAATCTACCTACAAACCAAATTTCATTAAAATCGTTGGAGCCGTTTCCGAGATTCAGATTATATATATTCATAAATACAAGAATTACTCGTTTAAGTGGCGGGAAGACGCTGGATGCAAGCCGCATCCAATCGGTCTTTTTGGAAATCCATGGAGGAGGCCTATGTCCAGCAGTGGACTTCTTATGGCTGAGATGATGATGATGATGACTCGTTTAAAGGTATTAGATAGATGTAGTTTTGTAGAATCTCAGTGAGTTTCGAGTTTCACGTTATTGTTTCTATCTGGATCCGTTGAGGCGACGCCGAAGGCTTTCTTTCATTTATTATAATACAAACAAGAAGGATTACTTGGAATGTTAACTGAATACATAGACAGGCCGCAATCATATTATTTGTTTTTCTTTTCTTTTGTTTACAAGATGTTTTCAGCAAGTGGAGATTTTTTTTTTTTTTTTTTTTTTTTTTTTTATGCTGCAGCTAGGATATGTCACTCATACTTGACATTTTCTTTAACAGTCCGTAGCTAGCCCATCGTCCGTCTCGCTCGCGCATACCCACATTTTTGTAAATATAAAATGACTGAATGAACTTATAAAAATGTTGTCGTTTGTAAAACTAGAAAATAACATCACATATTTTCGACAAAAAATTCAATTCGATTGAAGTTAATTTTCATTGTATAAATGACTTTTGCGTTAATAATTTCTAAAAATGATTTTTATGTATGACATGGATCAAATTTAAATGATCAGCAGTGTTGTGTTGTGGCATCTCGATGATGGTATGAAATGAATTGAATTTATTAAAATAAATTTAAATTAAATTATGATGGATGACATCTATCATTAAATTCAATCTATTTTAGACATATTTTTTTATATATTTAATAGTTTTAACAATATATTATGTGGATGTCGCATTAAAAAACAATAAAATAATCAATATGATACAATCTGTGTGTCTTTAAATCGCGAGTGAATCGGTTTCTTCTAAGTAAGCGCGCTTCAAACCTATATTTATAAAAAATATATTTACGTATTTTATTTGTAAAATTAAAATTATTTGTTCAGAATTATAACAAGGACTGTTTTTTTCAAATTCTATTTAACTCAAGTAATTAAAAAGTAATCTCCCAATGAAAGTTAAAACCGGGACAAACAAACGAAAGGAAAAGTTTACGAAACTAATAAATGTGTCAACAAGTCAGAAGTAAGGGAGCCAAAACAACCCTATTTTGCGTAAATACAGCTGGCGCGAACCAGAAGCCACGTAGAATTACAAATATTTTACTACTTTTTAGCCGTTTTCCAAAAATAAAAGTCTATTGGACTGTACTGTATGTTTGACGCGATTATTTTTCCGGCCCCGTTTGTACAAACTGTCCCACTGCTGGGCGCGGGCCATCTTCTCATTGTGAGAAGGGTAAGGCCATAGTCTACCACGCTGGCCAAGTGCGGGTTGTTACGCGATTACTCCACCAATTTATGAATTGTTTTTAACGATTCTTTTTTTAACTGACTTCCAAAAAGAGGAGGTTCTGCCTCGGTACTAGTTTTTGCCGTTTTTATAGATAATGGTACCGACCCTTCGTGTGCGAGTCCGACTCACACTTGGCCGGTTTTATTTTCAGTTTGTGGAGTATTGCTGCCATCTTTTTCACGGATCAGCGAAACACCAGCTGGATCCGGAGTTGGTCCGAAAACGGTTTATCTACTTTTCGTGATAAACCAGTTGTGCAGCCTAGGACGCCTCAATTTTTAACTCTCTTTTGCTCCTTTAGAACTTCCTCTGATATATTCATTCTTATAAACATACCTACTTGCCATTAAAAAGACAGCGATACTTATCTGCGTCGGTTTCCATGAAAAATCCAACAATCATCGCGGAGCAACGAAATAAGATTATTTTTTTCTGCTTAAATGACGCCCATTTCTAATAAAGGTTGTTGGTGAGATTACACTGATAGGGTGACCATAATATTGAAACAAGTTTTCCTGTACAACTTCTTTTTATATTCAGGGTTGTTTTTTTATACATTATAGATCTACGATTGACCACCAACTGGCCTGATGTTAAGCGACGGTGTGGCCGAGGATGGAGCTCGTCGATCTAGAAGATATATATTCACTCTAGCCTTGAAAATTCCAAGATTGTAGGTCTCAGGAAACAGAGACGTTGTTTTTACTTTCCCGCCATTTTAAGGTCACTGACATGGCTTTCAAGGTTAGAGAAAAAAACGAGAAAGCTAATTTAACTAAAAAATTACAATACACAAGTATTTACATCCCTTGTAATCAAGAATCTCCAACGACAAAAAAAACAGTAAATTTGAAAAAACCTGTATTCTAAATTACGTCAAGATTAACTGAAAAAATACAACCTGGGGCTCAATTTCTGAACCGCTCCCAAGGAATTCACATGTTACGTGAATTTGTTGGACTTCCAAACAATATCAACAAAATTTTGATAGATTTTTGTTGATTAATAAAAAAATGTCGAATGGTGAGAGCACTTCTGTGTTAGAGAGTGATGTGAATGATTGTGAGCGATCAATTTCTTGAATATTGTTCGTGAAAAAGTCATATTTGTGTGCCATAATTTTCGAGTGATTCAAAAATTGAGCCCATTCGTGAGTACCAACAAATTTCCGAACAGAAGAAAGACATTTTGCCAAGCGATGCAAAGACCTTTGATCGCTTCGCTCACTAGGTGAATAAGGTTTACCGTTGATACATACTAAACAGGACTAGAAATGTAATATTCAGATAGTGTCCTTTACACATCGTGTTCGTGGTCATCATACACCGCTCCCCAATCTCGGCGAAGAGCGGGTTAGTAATTAGTAGCGGTCGATTGGCGTCGGCGTCGCCTGGCCGACGGTCGACGTACGAGTGCCATTTGGAGCATCTAATTGTCGCGTACCCGGAATACCCGGTTATTCAGATTAATTAACTGTAAAAAAGAGACCGTAGTTATTTACTTTTATTATATTACAGATAAATAACTGTGGGAAAGTCCACTATCGATAATTATAAATACTAAAACAACCGACTTCAAAATACGCAAATTCATTCATTTGGATGACATGTTATCCTGTTATTTTGTTATAAAATAAATAAATAAATATAACAAGGTAGACATACTACCAACTGAGCCACAAGCAGTCATCAAAGCATCAGGCAAATCAAAGAACTGATTTTGATAATTTTTATAGGATCACCTTTGAAGTATGACCTACCAAAAAAAAGAGTTACTGATTATTTATTTATTTATCTTAATATCTACCTAGGATGAACAGTTCCCAACTTTGCAAAAGAGGTCTTTTGTCGAATCCAATTCGGCTGAGCAGCGTTTGGGAAGCTCACAAGCGTCTTTTCGTTCTTTATAATTATGTATCTCAGTGTCTCAAGTCGAAAGTTTACGACCGGTGATGACATATGGCACTAAAACGTGGTCACTCATTATGGGCCTTATAAGAAAACTTAAAGTCACGCAACGAGCTTTGGACAGGGCTATGCTTGGGATCTCTTTGATCGAATCAGAAATAAAGAGAACCGGAGACGTGTGCAAATGTGCTATGCCAGTATAAAATCGGATAAGCAAGTTGAAGTTGCAGTGGGCAGGGTACATAGCATGTAGAACTGATGGATGATGAGGCTGAAAAGTTTTCGAGTGGAGACCACGCACCGGCAAGCGCAGCGTAGGAAGACTGGTCACGAGATGGACAGATGACCTCATACAAGTAGCGTGAAGATGCAAGATACAAGCCGCTTCCAAACGCACGACGTCTTCTTCCAATCGAATCGAATCGAATCGACTTCTTCCATAAATTTCCAAACGGTCTGTTTGGAAATACATGGAAGAAGATGAAATGAATCATCATTTCATCTTCTTCCATGTATTCATTCATGGATCATTCATCAGAATGATCCGAAAATATATTTTTTGAACGTCTTAACAATCAAAACAAATAAATTAAATTAAATTCGAATTAAAATTACTTCAATTCATGTACCCCATCTCGCTTTGATCCCGGGGCAGAAATGATCACAATATGGTGCGTTTTTTTAGTACAAGATATAGTTATTATAAAACCGCATGTAAATTATACTTTATAAATTTCCATTAATCTCAGTTAACTAAAAACTGAAATATCTACTAGAAAAAGCCATAAACTACATTGTATCATCAGAATAATCACCATTTTTCAACACCATGCAAGTAAATCCTTGCAGCACTAGTAGTACTAATAATTTTCTGGGCACACATCAAATACTATCTCCAATTCTTCACAGTTTTAAATGAAGATTGAGCCCATAAAAATTCTAATTTACTTTTCCATTCACCCCTTTCCATGATGGCTTGAAAACTGTTTCCCTAAATTTTAATTATGCGAGAGGTCACAGGGGACCCGCAATTTTAATAGTGACCCTCCGTTCAAAGGGCTCAGACAGCCCACTGCTGGAATTTCGGTCAAATTGCCCTGGATACTCGTGAATATACGATATATTAAGTAAAAATAGTCAACAAACCGGCTGATAAATGTTTAAGAACGTTTAATTGGGGTACAATGTGTTTTTTTTTCTTATTTTACTTCGTTTAATGTTCTTATTTAATTTCTATGGTCTTTTTTTTGTTATTTGACTGATTTGATTTTGATAAATTGTCAAAAAGCTAAAAAAGCTTTATGATATTAGGTAAAAGGTAAAGTCTATATAATTTAATTTGTATTGTATTTTAATAGAATATTTTTATTTTGGTATATTTTTTTTTATCGAGAAAAGGTTTAATTACGGTGAGTGAGTGAGTGAGTGAGTTCGTATAGACTGAGTGGCCAGCCCTATTGTCAGAGTTATTAAGCCGCCGAAAGGCCTCTGACTTGGCTTGACGATTGCTGAACAACCGGGACCTACAATTTAACGTGTCATCCGACCCACGGTAGCGCTCAGAAAGAAATGCCACTCACGGTCACCCATCCGAAGACTGACCGGTCCGTCCGTTGCTTAACTTTGGTGATCGTTCGGGAACACCTAGTCAAGCTACGCCACGAGCGCTACCTAATTACGGTAAATTATAGTTATTTTTTGTAACTACCACGACAGACTTAAATAGTACAATTTGATTTTGACAATTTTAATTTCACCAGACCGTTATCTAATTGTTAAATTGACTTTAATTTACTTTAAACATTTATTTTATTTCTAATATGACATTAATCGATAATTTATTGATATTCTAATTTAATTGTACTGAAACATTGACTAGAATTTTAATTCTTATGGTGCTTAAAATTTTGATGATGATTTTAGATTTAATAAATAAATAATAAAATTAAAATTAAAAACAAAATACTGAAAATACTGTTTTTACGGGATACTTCGAAATTCGAAATGCCTCGAATTCAATCAAAAACGGGAATTGAATTAGATTTTATTTGTCAGTTTTGATTACAGACATAGAGACAGGTGAAAATAAATAGAAGCTAGTAGGTAAAACCTTGTTCATTTTTATAAGTTTGATGTAAACGTGACGTTATTTATCGGAATTTTTCCAATAGCAAGTTAACCAATTATTTACGGTGGCCTGGTTTTCAATCCTCACATTTTTGCACGTGTTCTTTTACTTTGAGCTCTACCTTGGAAATTGGTTCTGTTACAGAAATTCTTTAGAAGAAATGTTTGGTATTTTGAGACACAAAGAACCCGTTCTAATATGTCCATTAATAAATTGATAAAGTCTGATATTGATTATTATTAAAATGTTTTTTTTTTTACAAATAGGTGCAGCAATAAGGCAGACGACTCGCCTGATGGTAAGCGATAGCGATATTGATTAATATTATTAAAATTCACATAATATAGGCAAAGATTACTTAAAAAGTCAAACCCTCACAGGTAAATTTTTAACCCACTTCCAATAAGAAGAAGGATCTCAATTCGACCGCGTTTTTTTAAACTATACTTATTAGAAAGATTAACTTTTTATTGTTTACAAAATGACTAAAATATTAATTAACATTAACATTCTTGTTGCGTAGCGCACAAGAATGGAATTCTTTGCCGCCATCTCTGTTTCCTGAGACCTACAATCTTGGAATTTTCAAGGCTAGAGTGAATAGATATCTTCTAGATCGACGAGCTCCATCCTCGGCCACACCGTCGCTTAACATCAGGCGAGTTGGTGGTCAATCGTAGATCTATCTTCTATAAAAAAAAAAAAAAAAAACAAGAGGCGGCTTACGTGCTAGCGAAACAAAAGACGGCTTTATCAGTAATAGTGATCTTTTCCAAGCAACCTTGTTATATGGATATACGAAGTGATAACGAATTTTAAGTTACAAATATAAAGATATATACGAAATATAAACAGTGATAAATAACAATTTTAAACAGTCAAGAGTTTTATGTATATAACTAGCTGCGCCCCGCCGTGTTACCCGCTAATTACATAAATTATATCAAAGGAAATATTATTTTACGGGATAAAAAGTAGCCTATGTGTAAATCCAGGGTGTCAGTTACCCCCATACCAAATTTCATCAAAATCGGTTTAGCCGTTTGAGCGTGAATAAGTAACAAACATAAAACACACTCACAAACTTTCGCCTTCCTAATATTGGTGAGATTTATGCTGATGAATTGTGATGCTGATGAATTATGAATTTATGTATTTAGTTTACATAACTATTAGTTATGTAAACTAAATACACATAATGGCTGGAAACAGGTGTTGTCCCAAAACTGAAGCTTAGATAGTAAAGTCAGCAGTAAATCACCGATAGGCCATAGATCCATAGAACATGTACAGTCAGCGACATGCGATCGCTGTCAATGTCTCCCTTATTGTAAATTACTGCCTCTCGAGGGTGCCACGTGGATATATAAATCTGGTAAGTTAAGAGGATATGCTCTTTTGTGACGTTTTTAGGGTAAAATTCGTGCACAGCGATATCGGTCCACGTTCTTGATGCGAACTGCATAGGAATGGAATTCTTTGCCGTCATCTCTGTTACCTGAGAGCTACAGTCTTGAAATCTTGAAGAGTAGAGTGAATAGATATCTTCTAAATCGATGAGTAATTCTCTATCCATCCTTGACCATACCGTCGGTTAACATCAGGCGAGTTGGTCAATCGTAGATCTAGCTAACATAAGAAAATGTAAGTTTCCTAAATTGTATAGTTGATTTATATCTTTGTATGTCAAAAAAGAAGAAATATTTTTACTGGGTTTTAGGAGAAACTTTGATATTTTTCAGAATTCCGTACCTCAAAAAGAAAAACGTAACCCGGGTTCGTTTTTCTGACTTATTGAAAATATAGGTCTGAGGTGTCAATATCACAATAAAAATAAACAATTTTCTGAGTGAGTGTGGTAAATTACGTAAACTTTAATTGGGATCCGTTTGCGACAGCTTTATAGTGATAATTCTTGTTAGATTTGTGTTGGAGACGTTAAAAAATGATGGCGGTAGCATACGTATCTAACGAAGTAAAAAAAACTGTTTTTTTAAGCTTTTAGTTAATTAATGAAAATAGAGGCATTTATCATTTCGGTTGTATTAATTATGTTCGTTAACTCATAATTTTGTTATTTATAAACCGTTTCTACAAATACTTGTTTAATTGAAATACTAAATTAATTAAAGATTTAAATAATATTTATTTAACATCGGTTCAGTAGTTTGATTGAAACAAAATAATTAGAAAAAAATATGTCAAATAACTAAACAAAAATTCTAATTTATATAGTCTGTAATCAGCTCTTAAAATATAATGATCATTAAACTAATTTGTATTGTAGAAAATAAAAATCACGCATATTCCTATTAAACTTATTTTTTAATCTCATACCCATGTTTTAATTTTGTCATTCATACAATGTATGGAAATCACACCATACAATACTTTGAAGAGTTGACTTACAGTAGCAATAAACATGCGCGAATGTCCTCAAATGCAATATAGAGCCATAAACACTTACGAGGCACTTTGAAGCGTTCACAGAGTGTTACATGCCATGTAGTGGGTTTATAGACGGGTTACTGGCTTTAGATGGTTATGGCGCCATTTGACGCTTTCATGGCACTGTTCGGTTTCATTGAATACAGTTGTGTTATAATGTCTATATCTGTGACATTGTTTTGACTCTAAGGTTCGCGATATTGAGCCTACAATCAAGAGACTCAAATGGAGTTGGGCAGGACTTGTTGCCAGGCTGAGTGATGGCGGGCGGACTAAGCGTTGACGGATTGGTGGTTCACCACCACCCCACCTCACCTCAGCCATAAGAAGTCCACTGCTGGACATAGGCTTCCCCCATGGATTTCCAAAATGACCGATTGGAAGCGGCTTGCATCCAGCGTCTTCCCGCCACTTGTATGAGGTCATCTGTCCATCTCGTGGCTGGTCTTCCTACGCTGCGCTTGCCGGTACGTGGTCTCCACTCGAGAACCTTTCGGCCCATCGGCCATCAGTTCTACGTGCTATGTGCCCTGCCCACTGCCACTTCAACTTACTAATCCGCTGTGCTATATCGGTGACTTTTGTACGTCTACGTATCTCTTCATTTCTGATTCGATCTCGTAGAGAGACTCCGAGCATAGCTCTCTCCATAGCTCGTTGCGTGACCTTGAGCTTCTTTATAAGGCCCATAGTTAGGGACCACGTTGGTGGTTATATTTTGGTAATTGAAACGTCTCGGGCGCCCGCAAAGCACTGGGTCGACTGTATTGAAAGATCGTGGGTGGAACCTGAACAAGATTGGCACAGGACCGTGTTGAGTGAAGTGCAAGAGGAGAGACCTATGCTCGTGGTCGTCGTGGTAGTCGTGGGCGATAGCCGGCTGAAAACGATGATGATGATGATGGTGATGGTATTCCCGAAGCTACAGCCATTGAGAATAGTGGATTTATAGATAATGCGTCTCATACTTTTTCGCGTGCTGCTGTTTCATCTGCTTATCAGAATAACTGTAGATTAGGTTTAAAAAAATTAAAACTGTCAATCTACAAATAATGAGAACCATTTGGTTTGATGTAGATGTATTTTGAAGTACTAGGGATACTACCTGCCCTGTTAATCTTCCATTCCAAGTAGCAGTGTAGTGTATACTAGTGAAACTGAACGCTTATTCTGAGCGTGGAGAAAACCACTGCTACTCCACACGCGATAGAGACAAGTTAGCAGCTATTCCACGGTCTCTCGCGAAGTCATCCAAGTTGAAGCATGTCATGGGTCCGACTGTCTACAATAAATTACCAAGTGCTAATACTGGTGCGTTAAGTTAACAATAATTTAAAAATAAGCCTAAAACTTGGCTCATCGATCAAGAATTTTACAGTTTCGACAAATATATTCATTCGAAATAGACTTAAGCCGTTTTCATTGTAACAGTAAATAAATAAATAAAAACTGAGTCGCTTATCGAATAACTGTCGATCTACAGTTAAAACTGTAGGATTGGCTGCATTGCTTCGACTGGATGGCGCGTTTGTCACATTGGTCGCAAACAATACAAATCCGAGACGGACTGCAAATCACAAAATGCAACCGCAGGAGACAAGTAGCACTACTGGTCCCTATGAATTTCTGTGTAAATGATTCCGAGCAGAGCGACATTTCTCTCTAGGAACTAATATCGAAGTTAACTCCAACTTATGTAGAAACGATAATAGTAAGTAAGATCGTATAGACTGAGTGGACTGAGCTAACCCTAGTATCAAAGTTATTAAGCCGCCGGAAGAACTCTGACCAGGCTTGCAGAGGATTAGTCTAGTAAAAATAAGATTTGTGACAACATAAAAGACAACTAAGTACATTGTTATTTAAATGAATGTACTGGTGTTTTGTAATACATTTGTCACAATTTCATAATGATATTATAAAAGCTAATTTTGTTACCTTTACATGCTCAAACGGCTGAACCGATGGTTATGAAAATTAGTATAGAGATAGCTTTTGACCTGGAGACGGATATAAGCTACTTATCATCATCATAATCATCACTGTTTTTCATAACTACGCGAGTGAAACTACGGAGCGCAGCTAGTCTATAAATCGGGGATTATTGTTGATCTATGATTTTTAGTTATTTTCCATTATGATTTCAAAGAATCCCCCCAGTTGCAAATACTGCGATCTGCTCCATACAAACGGATTTATTTTTACTAGACTAAATAGTAATAAATGCCGCGGTGCACGGGATTGTATTTCATCGAAGAGATTGAGTTTGCGATGAATTAAACAAGTATCTATATTAAAAGATAAACAATATAGACTGCATAAAAGCGAAACTGCGTAACTTAAGCAATTACGTTACGCTTGAAAGTATGTTGAGTGAATGTTTTCAGGAAATATACGCAAAATCGCAGTAAAATGCAATGATATTTTATCTATAAATAGGTTATACTAATTGAATATGAAGTAAAAGCATAGCAAATCTCAGTTCTCAGCACTTTCGAGGATAAAACACATCCTTAAGGCCTTTTAATGTCTTGTCCATATATGTACATATATCTTGGTGTTGCACTTTTTAAATACAATGGATGTCATTGTCACTGTTCACAAGTCATGACACAAAGCGTCAAACAGTGTTGCCCGACGTGTCATGATAAAGCAAAATTCTCAAAGCATTTTAAGAATTTTAGTCTTTAGAACCAGGCTGTCTAGCTAATATCCTCAAATTAAACATAAACACCAAAAGATAACAAGAAATTAATCCACTGTGATTCAAATATATATTTATTTATTTTTTATTTTATTTCACTACAGGACTAGCAGAAAGTCGGCGAATTACCACCCATTTCTCGTTGAAATGCCAAAAATCCATACTCAGCGATATCGATCCACATTCCTGTTGCGTACTGCACAAGAATGGAATTCGTTGCCGCCATCTCTGTTTCCTGAGACCTACCAATCTTGGAATTTTCAAGGCTAGAGTGAATAGATATCTTCTAGATCGACGAGCTCCATCCTCGGCCACACCGTCGCTTAACATCGGGCGAGTTGGTGGTCAATCGTAGATCTGTAATGTATTAAAAAAAGTATTAGATGAGCTGAGAACTATAGATCAAATTGCGGATAACTTTTTTAACTAATTTTACTTCTTTGATTTTGGAAAATCCCTGAGTAGATGCAAACAATTTAATTAGTAGCAAAGTTATAGGGCAATGTATTTTGTGATGGACGTCTATGATTTACAAATAACACAACCTCTAATATAAATTATAGACTAGTAAAAATAAATCCGTTTGTATGGAGCAGATCACAGTATTTGCAACTGGGGGGATTCTTTGAAATTATGGAAAATAACTAAAAATCATAGATCAACAATAATCCCCGATTTATAGACTAGCTGCGTTCCGCGGTTTCACTCGCGTAGTTACGAAAAACGGTGATGATTATGATGATGATAAGTAGCTTATGTCCGTCTCCAGGTCCAAAGATATCTGTATACTAATTTTCATAACGATCGGTTCAGGCGTTTGAGCGTGTAGAGGTAACAAAATTAGCTTCTATTATATTATTATGAAATTGTGTCAAATGTATTTCAAAACACCAGTACCTACATTTAAATAACAATATACTTAGTTGTCTTTTGTGTTGTCACAAATCTTAGTTTTACTAGAATTTACGCAGTGGTCCGAATCCTGACTTATATCTAAAGTAGCTAAGTTCACCTGTCCTCTATCCCTCTTTATATATATATATACCGAGATATTGCCACCTCCATAATTTCCCTCACCTGACCCGCGGAGCAATCACTACAATCGCGGATTTATGGCACACACGCAAGTGTCAAACATGTGTGATTCATCACGGGAAGGGCGGGGGCGACCGGGGGGAGGATTCCGATGAGTTATGGTTAAGACATAGCTCAAAAATGTATACAGTCGTCTAACGATGCTATTGTCATACCAGCTAAGAAAAAATATCGCCCGTGGAATGAGGACGACACGTTTGGCCAATATTACATCTTACTCTCTAATCCTCTCAAATTCTCTCTCCCTTCCATCTAACCCTCTAATCACGGTCAAATGTGGCGTTAAATGGCCTTATGGTCTTTGTCTTTGACGGTCCGTCTACCCCGCAAGGGAAAATAGGCGTGATTGTATATCTAGGTACTATGTATGTAATTTTTTTTATTTTTTTTTTATTTAACAACACAAAAGTTACATCATCTTATGGTACCTAAAAACTACAGTTAGTTTGTACCGGTACCTTCATTCGCAGTGCGTTGACACTTGTAATAAAATTGTCAAGCAAGCAAAACAAATAGGCTAGGATAGCGCTGTGTGAAAATATTCATTCTTTGCATTGCGAGGTAATTATTTAAAATAGTTAGATGAATGAATCCTGTCGGCCGCGTACGTAACCGGAGCTTCGTAATTAATTGCGATCGAATATTTTTTTCGTCTTTGTACGAAACCAGTTGCAATCAAAAACTATTTTGAAAAACTATTTCATAAACGAAACAAGTTTCGCAAACCCAGTTATTTATCGCGTCAACCGAAAATTATCTCACATTAATCCCGTGTGCACTGACTACGACGGCAAGTGGGATGACTATAGTAATAATACCATCGTACCATCGCTACCGTGTAAAGGCAATGCACTGTAAGTCGAAAAAATGTGTTTGAAAAAATTGCCGATTAAAGTTTTTTGGGTTTAATTTGATTATTTTTCCTTCTTATGACTTTCAAGAACATTGTTTGATATTGATTTAAAGGTATTTTTGATATCTATTTAGCCATCTAGTATTTACTCTAATATGTTTAATAGTAAATAAAATACAATCAAGAGTGGTTTCCCATACTAGTGTTCCTACAATAATGTTGCCATTGTTGTGGCAAAACATTGATTCACGTCATTTAGCAAGTTTAGCAAATAGACAAATTTAGCAAGAGTTTGTTACCAAAATCTGTACATTTTTAACGTAAAAACTCTATAAAATAATTAAATTATACGAACGACAGCACGGTCCCGTTGCAAGTGCAGCGTGATCCATCTCTTACTTCAAAATTGCGTAGCCCCGTTATTTTTTTACAGGGGGCTAGAACAGATCACAAGAAAGTCAATGGGCCCTGTTAACCCAAAACAATGTAACTTAAGTTACAGTGTATTGCCTATACACGGTAGATCGTACATAATATGCATTACGTGAGACGGTGGAAGTGGGATAGATAGAGTTGATTGATGCTCAGCATAACAGCCGGAATTAGCATTTAGCCCAGTAAACAGTTGTCTTACTGCATGTTTTATTGCTACTGTGGTGAAGGGCTGCACTATTATTATTTTCCACATTTTCCATGGCATGGGCAGCGACCGTGAGGCTCTCTTTGTGAACGGATGACGCCCTGACGAGATTGTTTGTTATTTCTTGTGGCAGACATTCCATGCCTGTCATCATTGTCTGACATTGTGCGAATTGTTATTTCACTAGCTGAAAATACTTATATCATCACTAGTTATGCAACGTGTCTTTGCCCGCAAACAAAATCTGTTTAATTGCTTCAAGATGTGAAATAAATTAAACATTGAAAATTTCTGGAAGAACAAACCGAATTTGAAGGGAATTGTTCGTAAGATGTTTATGTTTATTTTTGCCATTGAGACACATGATGAGCGGAACACTAATGTCAATCTTCATGTTTGTCCATTAAACATATCTTTTACTAAAAATACAATTTTTAACTTTAATACTTTTGTATGTTCAGCGAATATTTCGCTAAGTATAGATTGATTTTGATAATTCTTTTTTGTTAGATAGGTCATACTTCAGGCATGGTCTCGTAAACATTTTATCAAAATCGTTTCGGTGTTTTGGTTTTTATAATAGAATAACTGGAAAAATATATCATCCAAGTAAACGAATTGCGTATTTAAAGGTCTGTTTTTTTAGGGTTCCGTGTCTCAAAAGGAAAAAAACGGAACCCTCATAGGATCACTTTGTTGTCCGTCTGTCTGTCCGTCCGTCCGGGTGTCAAGACCTTTATCTTGGGAACGCGTGAAGGTATCGAATTGAAATTAAACGTATACGCAGATCTATAGTCTCTTGCTGCAAAAAGAAAAATCAAACTTCTCAGTTTACGTAAAAAAAAGTTACAGCCGAATATGTCGTAAAAAACGCACATTTCGACACTCACAAGGGAATCAAAACCTATGGGGTACTTCCCGTTGACCTAGAACTATGAAATTTGGCAAAAAGCATTGTGTTATAGTACACATATAGGAAAAAGTCCGAAAACTGGTCATTTTTAATTTAATCACAAAAAAATTGTGTCTTTATGCAAGGAATAAGGGTCCAAATTTTAAAGTGAATTAACCGTATCATTTGGGGTATCATATGAAAGAGCCTCATTAGCATAAGCTAAAACAGGTGTTTAAATATTTTTACTATGTATATTTTTCGGTATATGCAGGGACATATAAAAAATTATATGATTTCCCCCTTTTATCTACTAATTGGTACGGAACCCAATGGAATGGAATTGGGCGAGTCTGACTCGCACTTGTCCGGTTTTTTAAACTATAATTATTTCTTAGTTTTCAGCGACTAAGAAGGCGTACTATAACCAAGTAGTTATTTATATGTCCAAATGTAATCAGCATTTGGAATAACAGTTTATAATAATATAGAGAATAGATGTTAGACATAATTGACAAATATCTAGTAAGTACTTCTACGATTTACTACCAACTCGCTTAATGTTAAGATGCTACATGGTAATTAAACAAAATTTTTGTGTTAATTTTATTTTAAGAATACTTACTTGAATAATACAATTTTTTTATGTGTGTTTGTTGACTATATTACCTCCATTAATCCGAAGACAGAAACACAAAACAAGTAACTTTCCTCGATAGAAATAAAAAACAGAACTTACCTTTAAAAATAAAATTTTATGAATTGTATGTCGTAGTCATGTACTTTCTGTCACATTAAAATAATGAAGAATGTAGATAATATCTTATTAAACATTAATTAGAAATCAGTTTTTAAAGAAACATACAATAGAATTTTAATTATTTTTTTATTTAGTATGGCGCTTACGTTATTTTTTTCGAGCAGGTTGCTTGTTTCCTCTCTCTATCTATTTACATTGCTATTGCATAGTTCTATCACTCTCAACCATTTACCCAGTTCACCCGTGAACATCGTGCGAGGTATCGTCTTAAGGGATGGTATACAGAAAGACCCCCTGTTTGTTTTGAGAAGACGACGGAACAAAGTTACTTTGAACAAAGCGCTTGTGAGCAGAAAGCGTGATTCACTATCAGCCTGAAGTCTCGATGGACAGCCCCAGCACAGAGGCCTTAGAGCTTATTTGATTATTGTCACAGACACAGAGTACTGCCTCTCAGAGTAATAAATAATAATAACATAAAGCAACAATAGTAATTAATTTAACTATGGAAATTAACGTGGTTTTCACACATTTTTAAATAAAAACTACGGGTCACTCACGTCTGTTAAACTATAGTCGGATATTTCGGCTCAAAACAGACGTGAGTGACCCGTAGTTTTTATTTAAAAATGTGTAAATAATTTAATTTTCACTGTAACAACCGCAAAAAGCTTGGAAAACATTAATTAGACTCTAAGTAATAGAAACACTCAAAGGGCCTTACCGAAAAATGTTACTTAACTTCAAACAACGTCTTAAATTCTTTGTTTTCTTTCCGCAACTGTCATTACGTGTCAGCCAGAAGTTGACAAAATATGTTAAGCATTGCTTAAAATTAAGTAACGTTTTAAGTAACGTTTTTCGGTAAGGCAGTCTTAGAGTATTCAACATTCCATTCTCAGTTGAAGCCAAAAATCTTTAAAAATGTGTGTATGTTCATCAGGTAACTCTTGACCCGAAAGGAAATGTTAATTATGTTTAATATAACACGTGTATCTGTCTCTGTGTGTAAGTCTGTGGCATCGTAGCTTTCAAACGGATGGATCGATTTTGATGTAGCTTTTTTTTTGTTTGAAATAGGATTTGATCAAGCTTTATTACATCAAAATCGCTCTAGCCGTTTTTATGTCAAAAGGTAGTACCACCTTTTAGTGGCACAAACCAATTTAGAAAACTTAAAAACAAAAACTTACAGAACAAACTGTACATGCACGAGTGGTTTTAAAACAATACAGCAATCATCGAGCCAGGTTAGAGGCCTTTCGACGGCTTAATAACTCTGACACTCAGTCTATATGAACTTATTTCGGTACTTTATTGAATATATACGATTTTGTCACAGAGTTAAGAAGTGAAATTGTGCCAAATTTGTCTTACTGGTGGTGGTAGCGACGGGTAGAGCGACGTATCCAATTATAAAATTTAATCTTTAATAAAAAAGCTTCTCTAAGCTAGAGGCGAGTTGCATTCTGAGCCTATTATTTCTGTGGTCAAAGGTTTCAAACCAATAACACCGCAAGACAAACCTGGCAGTAACGTTTTGGGCTCTAGTTAAGTGTTAGTTCCAATTTATTGTGTAAAAGGTTATGGTGAATTTGTAAAGGTTCCTCCTTGTTACTACAGAACCTTAAAAAGGCGTTTACTAGGCAAGATTTGAATTAATAATATTTGCAATACCCTAAGACTCTATTAGTACTATTTATGCTGTTTTCAAAATACGTTTAAAAGCACACTATCTAGATAACTCCCACTACATATTATGTATATATATTGATATAGATATTTGCGTAAGTCTAAGAATGAGAATTTGGTCCATTATAATATTATTGTTTTTGTCTTGTAACGTAACTAGGTACATATACTATAATTAGCTACTGTTGTTTTTATGTATACCCATTTATTATTTAAGTTTTGCTTTAAGGCCACTATCTGTTACATCCTATCCGTGCAAGGTTGCCTGGAAGAGATCGCTCTAAGCGATAAGGCCGCCAATTAAAACACCTAGCTGTAATATTATTTTTTCTGTATTTGTGTTTCTGTATTGTGGTATTTTAATAAAGTGTTATCCATCTATCTATTACAACTAGGAATACATAATATCAACTTGTTTTCTCATTCGTATCGCGTCTAAGTCCCAACCACAAAGAGCATCCTTTAAAAACAACGGAGCGATGAGTTGCGCAAACTTTGTGTAAAAAGTAAAAGAAGCGCCGACAGCAGTGTGGTTTCGCTTATTAATCAAACTTTAGAGGGTAGTTGGGAACTCGACCCGCGGTAATGGGGTGCTATCCGGTGAACGCGGACACACGAGTACAAAAAATAACCAGCAAATACTTACGAATATGTGTATAGCTGACCATTTACCAGCAGTGGGACAGTTTGTACAAACAGGACTGATAAAAAAAAAATTAAGCAATGTGGATATTTCATTAATTTATTGCATCCAACGGGACTTGAACCCGCAACATCCCAATTTGTACCCGGGAGCCTTTACCAATTTGGCCACGGTGTTGTTACTAGGGATGTGGAAAATATCTAAAAAGCATTACGCTTGGTATGCTGTTGAGTGTACGTTTTCACGAGTAAGTATACCTATTCGAAGCCGCTACAAAATGTACTTATTTAAATAAACGTGTTTTAGGTTTATTCTTCCTTACTCATAAAATCAATCATATGTACGAAGAAATTAATAATTAATTTCTTCGTACATTTGATTGACCTCTTATTATTAGAGGTTATTATAAAGTACAACTTTTATTTATTTCGAGAGTTATATTATTTTATTATAAAATAAGTATAGTAAAAAAAAACTAAATAAAACCGGCCAAGTGCGAGTCGGACTCGCGCACAAAGGGTTCTGTACCATTATTTATATAAACGGCAAAAAATCACGTTTGTTGTATTGGAGCCCCCCTTAAATATTAATTTTATTTTAATTTAATTATAATTATTTTTAAAGTGAATAATATAACTCAATATTATGTGAATATTTCAAGCGTCTACCTGTTGCCGTTATCAATATCGATCAAAAACGAGCAAACAAATCACGTTTGTTGTATGGGAGCCCCCTTAAATATTTATTTTATTCTGTTTATTAGTATTTGTTGTTATAGCGGCAATAAAAATACATCATCTGTGAAAATTTCAACTATCTATCACGGTTCATGAGATACAGCCTGGTGACAGACGGACGGACGGACAGACAGCGAAGTCTTAGTAATAGGGTCCCGTTTTTACCCTTTGTGTAAGGAACCCTAAAAACAGACTTCAGAATACGGAATTTCTTTACTTAAATGACGTTTTCCCAGTTATTTTGTTATGAAAACCAAAGTACTGAACCCATTTTGATAAAATTTATATAAGACCATCTTTAAAGTATTACAAGGAAAAAAGAATTATCATAATCAACTCATAATTGACGGAGTAATCGGTGAACAAAAAAAAAACATAAAAAAAGAACATACACTCGAATTGAAAACCTCCTTCATTTTATAAGTCGGTTAAAAAAAAAAAGGCTCTTGGACCACTTGAACTTAAAGACAAATCACAGCTTAACGGCTGCAGGGTTAACACAAGAAAATACTTACATCAACTCGAAAAACATAACCCTCTTGCTTGCACAGTCGGGTAAAACAAACTTCACGTGATTTTGGCTGGGACAATATCTGGCCACTCGTTAGTAAGTGTAGAAGTTTTTCAAACGTTTGGATCCGTGTGTCACACAACCCTCACACCACAACTGAACTACAAGCCACATTCAGATAAATCTCACAAGTAGAAAGTTAACGTGGTTTTGTACCGTCCTGTAAAACCTCGTCCTGTGTCCTCGGGCGGTCGCGACCGAAATCTATTTTAAATTGTCGCTGCATGGAGTGTGGCGCTGTATATGCAAATTAAATAACGGTAAAAGGATACTTGTATTTATATTAAACGAAAAACAAAATACCCGACTGCAGAAAAGGAGCTGAAAGTGTTTGTTTCATTAGAATTAATTATTCTATGTAGAAATGTATCAATTTATCTGAAATAAAATATCAACAAATATAAAAAATGAAAAATATATACAAATATATGGTGTAAAACATATTTTACTACTAACTTTGGTTAGCAAAATATGTTTAAACCAACAATAGAGAGAAAGTCGTGTATCTTTAAAACACCTTACGGTAATCACGGTTATTTTTGAGTCAAAATCTCCATCTATATTTTTCAAACTAATAAACGTGAGTAACCCGTAAGATATTTTAAATGTGAGTAACAGCCACTTTATTTTCCATGATAAAATCGTGTACGTTTAATGTTGGAGTTTTTGTTTTAACAATTTTCGTTTATTTTTCAACCGACTTCCAAAAAGGAGGAAGGAGGTTATCAATTCGACTGTATTTTTTTTTATGTTTGTTACCTCATGACTTTCGACTGGGTGAACCGATTTTGATGATTCTTTTTGTATTTGAAAGCTTCCAGTGTGGTCCCATTTTAATTTCCAGTTCTGACAATGGCATCCATGAGAAGTCGGTTGCTTCAGTTTTTTAAACTATAATTATTATTCAATATCCTGTTATCTATACACTTGATTCCAAAAGTTTGTCAGTAGAGCAGCATCAAAGCGTCCCCGATGCAAATGATACGGGAGAAAGATTAATAAATCATCATCAACGAGAGTGACGGCCGCACCGCACTCTGATTCATCCGCAGTTACGTTTCGATTGAAAACGAGTATTTATTTTGGTAATATATTTATTTTAACAGTATTACAACTCACATATATTGGGAAAATAAATAAAATATAAATCAATTTTATATTTATACTCATGATAATAATATCATAGCTTGTCAATAGCTTGTCGCCCCGCGCACGGAGACCGCGCGTCACGCGCCGACACACCACGCACTCACACTACTCAACGCTCTGACTATCCGCCAACCAGACATTGATTTATTTTGTACAAATCATAAAATGATAATACAACATTGTATACAACTCCTGCCTGAGCTATGTACTCATAAGTTAAATTTAATCTAAGTAAAGTGCTTCAGAAATGTTTTGGCTTAGACTGTAAGTTTCTGATAGTTTTTGTATAAATAAATAAATAATAAATAAATAAATCATCAACGTTAGTAACAACCACGCTATTCGCCTGTTTATCCGCAGTTTCGTTTAGATTAAAAATGAGTATTTAGTTTGGTAATATATTTATGTTAACAGTATTAAAACCATTATTGATAAAATAAATATAATATAAATCAATTCTATATTTACAATCATGTTAATAATATCGTCAAAGTAAGTGACAACCGCCGCCGGCTGCAGTTTCCGGCAGCCTAGTGGTGAGACCGTCTGACTTGCGATCCGCAGGTCCTGGGTTCGAATCCCACGGCGCGCACCTCTGTCTTTTCGAAGTTATGTGCGTATTGTTGATTGCCGCCAACTTCAAACGGTGAAGGAAAACATCGTGAGGAAACCTACATGTCTGAGAGTTCTCAATGATCTTGAAGATGTGTGAAGTCTGCCAACCCGCACTTGGCCAGCGTGGCAGACTATGGCCTAACCCTTCTCACAATGAGAAGATGGCCCGTTCCCAGCAGTGGGACAGTTTGTACAAACAGGGCTGATAAAAAAAAGTGACAACCGCACCATTTTCCAATTCATCCGCAGTTACGTTTCGATGGGAGACGAGTATTGATTTTGGTACTACATATATTTATTTTAACAGTATTAAAATTTAAACATAATGATGGAATAAATATATCAGAAAACAAATCTATATTTACGCTACTGTAAGTAATATCATCAACGTAAGTTACAACTGCACCACTTTTTTCCAATTTATCCGCAGTTAAGTTAAGATTGAAAATGAATATTAAATTTAGTATTAGTATATTAGACATTTTATCTATTTTTGACATTGTTTTACGTTTTAATTTTGATTTTATTTTATTTTTTAAGTTTTTATTTTTCTGATTTTAAGTTTATTATTGTCATTTATAAAATATGTATATTTCTTATTAGCTAATGTAAGTGGTAAATACCGTTTTAGTTAATTATAAATAAATAAATGAAAATTTAGGTTTGTAATATAATTGCGTTAAATGTATCAAACTCTAGCTTAGCCAGCTAATCTCAAGTTTATTGCTACACCCATACTTGCCGTAACATACTCTCAAAAAACAAAACCCTCCTTCTTTATGCGCAGATTTTGTGTATTGCCAATAAAACAACAATAGACAAGATTTTTATTGTGCCAAAAACTTAAAAAATATATTATTATTATTACTTGGGCTAACCTTCAAAACCTCAGACACCTCAAGTTTTTGCGTAATATAAATTTCAATTTGGATTCACTGACTCAAGCATTCCATCACTGCATTCCACGGCAGCTCAGTCAGATCCACGTCAGATCCTGATTTCTACCCGATTAAACGCTTTGATTCGGTTCCAGGCCGATATTTTATGCCGTTTCATCTGCTAAATACCGGGCGGATCTCCAAATTAGTTGAATGGCCACCTTTGTTTGTCTCTCGAATATTCGACGCGATTTGCTAATGAATACGTACTGGTTAGAGGTTTGTTTCGATGTTTCGATAATTTTTATTTCAAGAATTTTCGACGGTGATTTTTCTGTTGTAATATGTTAAGGTGAAGATTAAAGCACACAACACAGCTATCTCTCTCGCGCATTACAACATTTTTAACAAATAAAATCATTAAGGTAAGAGACCAATTTATTTATTTACATAAGATAAATATTTAAAAAAGGTTCTAATCAAATATAATTTATACTGACGACGGAACAGTGAAAAAAACATATATTTTTCTATACTTCTAAGAAAAAACTTTTTTTTTATATTTCTCGTATTAAATAAACTAATTGGCCTCTTACTTTTCTAATATCCTTAGTTCCAATGATTTACATATTGAAAAAGGTAGTGATGCGCGAGTTATATTTTTTTAGTCTTAGAATACTAAGAGCCGGTCCACACGGCGCGTTGCGTCGGCGTTGCGTCGACGTAGCGCTGTCGCTGCGTCGTTTTACATACTAATAATCATAGTGTACACACGGCGCGTTGCATCGACGGAACACACACACGACTGAACTGCAGCCCCCGAGGCAAAGCGGGCGGGGGTGTACTCATTGTGACGCCGGAACGGCAGCGCTCAGTTGTTAGGACATATGCAAGCTCATTTAGTTTTTTCAGTCGTGACGTTCCAGCGTCGCCGCTGCGACGACGGAACGTCACAACTGCGTTGTAGTAACGCTGTGATGGCCCAGCGCCCGTGTGGCCGTCTATGCGTTAAAATATTTGCGTTGCGACGACGCAACACAACGCAACGTGCCGTGTGGACTGGCTGTAAAGCAATATTTATAGTAAACTAATTATGGATGGAAACTAATATAAAATATTTTTAAAGGGTTACTTAGTCAACAAGGAAACCTTATAGTTTTGTCATGCCAGGCTGTCTGTCCGTTGACGGCTATGCTTAAAGACTTTTAAAACTAGAAACCTGTAATTTAGGTATACATATTATATGAATGATGATGATGATTAAAATATCTCCAAAAAAATATTTTACTGCGATTGTTTTTTTTTTTGCTTTTGAATGCTTTACTTAATTTTCCTTTACTAGAGAAATCTCGAGCGGAAACCGTAGCTGCATTTAATTATTGGTAGCACGAATGAAATTCCACTTCAATTTGGTAGTAAAATTGGATAAGTTAGGCGACAAATTTGAATAAAACATAGTAGTTTGTGGGAAAAATATAACTACCCGCTGTAAGCTTTACAAGTAGATAGGTTTACGTTAACAAAGAGATGAGATGGGACCGAGGGATAGGATGATTTTAAAGCTTATTTGAATAAAAACAATAGTCTGTAGTGGTATAAATATATTGTTTAAACATTTCCATTATTCTATCTTTCACCAGTTTTTCATTATTATGCAATAATAAATAATAATTAAGTTGTTTGTTCATATTGCCTACCTGCCATTTATAAAATAACACATTTAAACTATATTTAACCCCAAAAATCACAATGACCCCACCCAAATCTATGCATTACAAAACATGAGGGACTAATATACAACCCCAAGGAAGCCCTCAAAATCTTATGAATATTTGTTTGGTACTGGTGTCTCAATGACAAAATTCTTACTTCTAACTTACAATATACCTTAAAAATAAATAAATATCGTCTTATTTCAGTCGCTAAGCTAGTTTTAAATACGGCCACTTATTCTAATGATACACTTATATCTAACTCAACATTCCATCATCTATCAAAATTCTCACAAACACCCGAAATGCACGAAATCATTGGTGCTTTTCTAAAACCTTAACCAAATTCAAAGTGAATTACACAAAAACACACTAAGTGCAATTAACATAAATAAACATCAACATAATCCTTTGAGAACAGCAGAATTGATTCAATAATATTATTTACTAGCGAATTAGTCTTTCATACTTGAACCTCTCTTTGATTCTCTACCATACTGGTAACAATATTTTCTTCACCCTTGCCCGCTGTTTTGTCTTTGTCGCTTTCCGCTAGAACCTTGTTGATTATATTAGCAGCGTCTTTGTTTTCAACGATACTGACATGGTTTCCTTCTAAATAATGTACAGTCACGGCACATTCTGTAAGTTTATCAAGTCCATAATTTTCGTCGATTGCTACGCTCGCCGGGTTCTCTTTGGGACGTAAGAGGATAATAGGCGATTTAATTTTCTTGAAGTTATTTGGGTTGTAATTGAGAACAACTTTAAGACGATCGAAGCTAGCGCGTGCTATGTCAGCAATAAATTTATCAGAGTATTTGCTTTGAACTGGTGATATTTTAATAGCCATGTCTACTCTTTCTTCGTAGGATTCAATTTCATTGAGTTTCTCCATAAGTGTTTTAGTAACATCATTGTTGGGGGCGATGATATCAATAGTGTGACAGAGAAGGCTGTTCTGAAGTTGTTGATCGTTTTTGAAGGTGATCGTCATCGTTAGCATAGCGTAGAGGAATTCAGGAGAACCGTCTAGACAGAACACTGTTCCTTTCAGACCTGTAAATAATAAATTAACGAATATTATGTACCAATGTTATTATAAAATTAGGATTTCAAATCAGGTGCTTAGAGCCTTTGAGATATATTTATGTGTATTTGGTTGCCATTGAGTTATGTGGAATTGGCATCCTCTAACACCTCATTGTAAATCAATCTCCACGTTTTGATGGAAGGCACCTTTCACAGAATTGCTGTCTTTCTTGTGTTTGTTTCCGGAACTATTCTAGTCAATTATAGGAAATGTTTTTACCTTCACGTTCTAATCTCGCTGCTAATTCCAATATGGGTAATGAACCGAAACTGTATCCGAGGAGCCAGAATGGTGCACCCGGTGCTAGTCTTGATCTCACCGTCTGCGAGAGAAATTCAATTAATTTAATATTTTCATTACATTATTAAGAACTACACCAACGAGTGGACGGACAAAGACAAATGGTAAATTTATAATGACCTGATGTAAGCGGGAGACCATGGCGTCCAGATCTTCATTTTGGTGCTCTACGCCAAGCTGCAGCACGCACACCTTGATCTTGAGTCGCCGACAGAGTGGCTCCAGCGCAGATGCACACCCTTCAAGTCCAGGCAGCATGAACATTACGCGTTCCATCACATGGATGGCTTCTTCACCCTGATGCAAAAAAAATGTTCTTCAAATCTAAACGTTTTTACAAGAACTATAAAAAATTGTGTTTTCATTTTTGCATTTCCTTTTTCCCCACTTTGATTCAAACACAACAACAATTAATTTTTTTAACAAATTGGAGTTCGAATCACCTTCTACAAAAGAAAACTAGAGATAAGAATTGCTAAAATAAATTTTGGTGGACATTTCACACAACACGAGCTAGAGGTGGCTCGCACGCTCTATGAAAATAGTATAATTAAGTACCTCATCGCATTGGTAGGTATTGAACTACTGTAATGGTGTTGAATAAATATATATATGGTGTTGTATAAATAAATAAATAAAACACCATCTAGCCCAAACTTAGCAAAGCATGTACTATAGAAACTAAATGGCTGATGTAATAGTATATATAAACTTTTTTTTGTAAATACATACTTATGATACATAGAAACATCCAGACACAGAACAAACAAGCTCATTACACAAATGTTTGGCCTGGATGAGAATCGAAACCCTGAGCCATGAGGTCGCCAAAAAAGTAAAAGTATTACCTCGACACCCTCCGAGACCATAGTTGGCATATATATGAGAGGCTCCGAAACCAAGTTCTCTTCTCCAAAGTTCCTCATGAGAACCTTCAGTCCAGCGGCTGCTTCTACTATTACAGGACGACTTGACGTAGAAGCAGCTGCTTCACGCTGTGCTGTTAACTCTACAAGTCTAGAAAAAGATTACCAAAATTAAAATAAACTTTACAGTAAATTTACTATAACTACAAAAATTAAAAACGTTTTTCCTAACATTGCTACCAAGAAATAACATGATAAGTGTATGTTAATTTATGATGGAATTGATAATAGCCATTTGCTTGTGGTTCAAACAAAATCTCTTGTGGTCTACGGAAACATATTTGTATTAGGCAATAGTTGTGTATTTTAAAGCAAGAGTTTATGAAAATGGTAAATATAGGTCGTGTTAATCACAAAGCAAACGAGTCTAAAAATCAGAGTTTTAAATGTCTGATTTGGTTCTTACCTAGCGAACGTCAAATGTCTGATTTGGTTCTTACCTAGGGAACGTCAAATGTCTGATTTGGTTCTTACCTAGCGAACGCCAAATGTCTGATTTGGTTTTTACCTAGCGATTGTCAAATGTCTGATTTGGTTCTTAGCTAGCGAACGTCAAATGTCTGATTTGGTTCTTACTTAGCGATTGTCAAATGTCTGATTTGGTTCTTAGCTAGCGAACGTCAAATGTCTGATTTGGTTCTTACCTAGCGAACGTCAAATGTCTGATTTGGTTCTTACCTAGCGAACGTCAAAGTTCTGATGTCTTGAGCGGTAAGGAAGATCTCGAACTCTCTTTCAAGCGTTTGTTTAATCTCAACAGCCATCATACTGTCCATACCCAACTCAGCAAGAGATACTTGCTGGGAGACAGTCTTCAGATCCTTGATACCTGAACATAAGAAATACTTATAAAATTTATGATCCTTTACAAACACATCCGAAAAATAATGATTCAGGATAGCGTTATACAGACACGCATCCAAGTATATCACATTGTATGTTGGTTATTCTTTCCTTACCCATAATCTGCGCGACAGCATCCACAATGTTTCCACAACCAGAACCGCCCGCCTTCTTCTCAGCCACTACAATAGAGGAGACGATCGCAGCGTCCTGCTTCATGAACTTGTCAAGTGCTAAGAGACACGAGGAGATCCTCTGTTGGAGAGTTCCTCCAATTTCGAGCTGGACATCATCGTCTTGCATGTCAGCAACTAGACCCACCTATATTGTAAACAAAAACAAAACTAAGATTTTTATTTAAGTATAGGTTTTCGGGAGGCTAAGGTTAAGAAGAAAGAAAGGCAATAAACACAGAAATGATAAGAGCTCAATCTTTTTTTTTATTATTTGTTTCACTCATATTTTTTTATTCATACCTTTTCCTTTGATGTAAAACTAATAGTGTGAACAGTGTAAATAGTGAACAATAGTGTAAACAGAATTTTAAATAACAGACGCTGAGCTAAAATGAAATGCACCTGATATTTAAATTGTATGTCATAATTATTTCCATAATAATTATAGTTTAAAAAAACCTGAAATAACCGACTTCAAAATACGCTTACTAAATATTTCATGGTTATAACTTTTTAAAGAGGTCATTCTCCATCCGCTCGTTTTTTTTCTTCCGTCGAGAATGAGATTTGTCATTGAATGTCAAATATTTCGTCTTCGAAGATTAGAAAATGTACAGATGTTTATACGATAATCATAAATATTTGACACTTTTGCAAAGAAAACCGTGTCGGTGGAACTCTGCGATTCTATAATCTGACGCACTTCACTCAGGAATACAATGAAAATTTTAATTTTTAGATATTATTCAAAAAGTAATATAGCAATACCTATAAAATAATTATGGGAACAACTTGGGAGCTTTCTCTATATGTAGATGCAAGAAACACAAAAATTGGTTCACGAATGACGGAGTAATCTGTGAACAAACATACAAAAACACACAGACCGAATTGATAACCTCCTTCTTTTTGGAAGTCGGTTTAAATAAAAAATAAAACTTACATCACCAACGGCTCCCCATTGAACAGCCAGCGCTGGTAAACCGAGTTTCTTTCTCCGTTCACAGATTCTCTCCATGACGGAGTTGGAGAGACCGTAGTTGGTTTGACCGGCGTTACCGCGTCCGCACGACACCGATGAAAATACTACAAAGTCCCTGTTTGAAGAAACGATTAAATTAGTGAACGAAATGAAATAAGAACAACAGCGCCCTTTTTTAGAATAAAATAATGAAATAAGGACAGCAGCACTCTCAATGCCACATTAATTCTCTCTCTTCTCAGCTAACAGAAACAAAAGAACAGAAAGAGATAAATAACAGAATATTAATCTTACTTCAATCCAGGACACAGTTTCCGAGAAAGTTTGTCCAGGTGAACAGTTGCACTAGCTTTTGGTCCATACGAGGTCCTGAAAGTTTCAGGGGTCTGGTTCTGGAAGATAGAGTCCTTAAGAATGACTGCAAGGTTAAAGATGGCGTCCACAGGACCCATAGCGTTAGCTGCTTTAAGCATCGCCTCGCAACCTTCTTCTGTTGTGATGTCGTCCGTTGATATCTGGACATTGGCTCCGTATGATGCCCAAGCTCTAAAAATATGAAAATTATTCGTAAATTTAAGTATATTAGCACTTTTTTCAATTCTTCCACAGATTACATTAATTACTTTGAATGGAAATAAGAATATCAGCAGTGCTAGCACGAAAAGTAAACGTATAGCTTTTCTATATATTGTACGAGTACACCTATAAGTGGAAATAAAGTATCTACTGAGTTTGACTACAGAATACCGGGAGTAAAAACAATTTATTTACCTTCTCTGCTAGGTATGCTGAACGATACAAAATTCACTAGCGCGGGTAAAGAAATATTACATATCTTCATTTTAGTAATTACCTTTAGATCTTCTATTTAATCACTTGATTGTGATAAGATCAAATAAGAGACAATTAAAATAACATTCAGAAGAAATAAGCGTTTCCGTTTTATTATTTTTATGAGAACAGCAGAGAATGAGTGAATAGGTATTTCCTGTGGAGTGTGCTACATCTTCGACCTCACTGAAATTTCCCATCAGGTGAGATTGTAGTCAAACGAAAGCGCCTAATTTGAAAAAAATCTTTCCATCCATATTTATGTTTCTTACCTAATTCTAGATGATTGGTATCCATTAACGATGCCACGTCGAGATGTGAGTAAGACCTTCCTGGCGCCGCGCAAGATCAGCCAATCAGCCAGCTCCAAACCAAACCCTCCCAGACCTCCTACCACGATGTACACGTGGTCTTCGTGACACATGTACCTAATAGCAAAAAAAAAAACAATTGTTACAGAAACCATTATTTATCTATTTACGAGTATAAGATGAGGAAGAAAGGGTAGATGAAGTAAAGACAAATAAATAACTATTACTCTTTCAACTTCTATGAGGTGACAAGAAAATTGATGCAATAAAAATAATAATAGGGGATAAGGAAATAAACGTAACCGAAATTAAAAGAAGAAAGGCGTAGACGAATAAGTAGTAAGAAGGAAAGAAGTAAACAAAATTGATAGAAGAAATAGAAATTAATATAAGGTACCTTGGCATGGCATCAATAGGCAAGGAAGTGGGCCTCACGGGACAATTGCTGCGTTCTTCTTCGCGCACTTTGATGATTACCTATTGCAAGTTATTAAACAATCAGTTTTATACAGTAATGCGTTTAGATTTCCCAAAGTACGAAACCGAAATAGTGGCATAAATTTAGAAGAAAACATTTTTATTTTGGTAAAAATATAAATCGATTTATCTAACCTTGCCGATATGTTTGCCAGCGGCCATGTAACGGAAGGCAGTTTCAACTTCATTCATCTCGAACGTGCAGTATGTAAGTGGACGGACAGCACCACTCGCAATGCCAGTCAACAGAAGATCTTGCAGTCTCTGTTTAGAAAAGAAATGATTTATTTTTAGCGGATCTATGTATTATGTACTCGTCTAAATAAAATATTTTTTTAATGAATCACATATACTTAGTTGTTTAAGTTAAAACAAAATGTGGTGTGTCTGCATCTATCTCACACTTATTGTGGAATTAGGTTTAGCTAATGACAAATTATTATGTCAAGATAAAATCCAAATTTTTTATTCTTGATTCTTGATAATATAAATTGGATGTACTTAAAACATGTACATAAAATACCTGTTAAATGGCAGTGCTAAAGCCTCGATGACACTGTGCTAGTTTACAAGCTACAAGCCAGCGAGTTCGCGAGCAGCTTGTAAACTCGCTCCGTGTTATTGAGCTTTTTTTACAATCTGCTTTTGATTGTGTCATCGACACTCGCACTCGCTCACTCACTAGCTTTTAAACTCGCCGACTAGCAGCTCGTAAACTAGCCTAGTGTCATCGAGCCTTTAGTGTTCCTTGTTGTGCTCCTATGGCTAAATAAATGAATTGAATTGAATTCAGATTAGCCGGATACTACTATTTTTATGGTTTCTTGTTCGAAGTTATGTTTTTTCAAAAGCCTTACCTTTCTGAAGTCGAAGCTCTGTTCGAAGATGTAGTCCAACATAATGCCGTGGAAGGAGGTTTCTTTAAGGAAGAAGTACATGCCAATGGGAGTGTTATTGCTGATGTCGAACTTGCCGATCTCAAGGAAGCGGCCTCGGTAGCCGAGACAACGAACTGATGCCTAGATGAAGAAATATCAATGTTAAAATTAAAAATAATAATAAAGTTAAAAGAGCTGTTTCTGAAACTTGAGAAATATTTAGATATAACTCATAATTTAAAAAGTAAAAAGTAAGTAAAGCCTAGATTTAAATGTATTGCGTTGAAGGGAAACAAAGGTAAGTAACGAATTTACCATTTTGTTTAAAATTTTAGAAGAATTTATACAAATTTAATTGTTGAATGTAGATGCGTATCAGTGTAATTATAGTTTAAAAAAACTGAAACGACATCCCGATACGCAATTACGTTTTTTTTGTTTGACATTTTCCAGTTATTTAGTAAAAACCAAAGTACTAAACCGATTTTGTAAAATGTATATGCGACTAATTCTAAATTATTACTTGCCAAATTAAAAAAATCATCAAAATCAAGTCAAAATTGGCGGAGTAATCGCGTAACAAACATACAAAAACATACAGTCGAATCGAGAAACTCCTTCTTATTGGATGTCGGTTAAAAATTGTACTTACTTGCAGCTTGTCATCTGACAAGGAGTTGAGGACAAGGTCGACTCCCTTGCCGTTAGTTTCCCTCCTGATCATGTCTTCGAAGGAAGAGTCTCGAGAGTTACCGATATGACTGTCTGTAAGACAAAGTTTTATTCATAAACAAAATGGACTTTTTCTGGTAAATTTATTATACAGTAGTTAGAGTAGCCATAAGGTATACTTGGACATACTTATGTACGTACATACATGAAGTATATGACCCTTCAAATGGGACTTTTTGAAGATCCATGGGAATAGCCCATGAGATGACCAGATGACCTCATACAAGTGGCGGGAAGACGCTGGATGCAAGCCGCTTCCAATCGGTCTTTTTGGAAATCCATGGGGGAGGCCTATGTCCAGCAGTGGACTTCTTATGGCTGAGATGATGATGTGATGATGATGGGAATAGCCTATGTACATCAGTGAATCAGCGTTCTTGTGGTTATAACCACAAGAGAACTTCAGTTAATAGAGAACGTCAGAAAATTCATGTGAACTAAAATCTTGGGATTATAAAGGCTAGAGCAATAGATATATATATGTTCTAGATCGACGAGCTTCATCCTCGGCCACATTTAACAAAAGGCAATTTAGCGGTAAATCGTATGACTATAAATACCTTTAAGTTGTGGGAAGAGTTTCTTAATGAATGCCCTCTTCTCTGCAGTTCCGACGGTGGTGAAGATCTCGCAGCCATAGTGCAGCGCCACGTTGATGGCAGCCTGCCCCACGCCACCAGATCCTGCGTGGATCAGGATCGACTCACCACGCTGCATCTGGCCTACCATCACCTATTATACAAAGCAAAATACCTATGTTAACTGTAACTAAACACCAAAACGGGCATTCTCCGCCTCCCGCCAATCTCGGGTTCCTCACCCGCTCCCCGCGCTCACCATGTTGTTTGCCGGAGTTTGCATAGTTTGACGGTGCGGTGTCAATCGAGACAAGATTTGCGGGCTTTAAGCACTCAAATACCAATAACGACTTTACTGAAAACCGTTACTTAACTTTAAGCAATGCTTAACATGTTTTGTTAACTTCTCGCTGATACGTAATGGTACTTGCTGAAAGAAGACAGAGAATTTGAGACGTTGGTTAAAGTTCAGTAACGTTTTTCGGTAAGGCCCTATACGTCACGAGCGAGCGGCAACCAGACGACAGACAGTGAGTGTCATATACAGACGTCAACTTGCTTTTTCTTCTTCTTCTTTTTTGTATTGGACCCGCATTAAAGCATTGCCTGTGTCAAGTATTAAAATTTTTTCAAGTTTCTTGAATAAAACAAGTTGCAAATGTTCAAGTCACAATGTAAGTCACGTATACAGTCAAGTCAATTTATAAGTCGAGCCCTGCTTCAGTAAAGTGGTGGCGACTTTACTAGAAGCTTCTATGGAGTTTTGCCGACAACGTAAAATCACACGTTTTACTGCTTTATTTCATTTGCCCACGCTCACGCACTTTATCGAACACTTAATGAATAAAACACCACCATTTTTGTAGCATTAATGTTCAAAATAACACAAGCTTAGGAAAATAAAACAAAGCAACAACACGTTACTAAGACGTTCCCGCCAAAACTCCATCAACTTGCTTATATGTTACTGATTAGCGCGCTATCGTATGGAGTGTTCGACGTGTGATCTGATTCAGAAAGCACACTGACGTCATCCGACTAAGATGGAAATGGAGGAAAAAGATAAAGGAAGCCATGATATTGTGATTGTGGTAGGCGGTAGGGCCACGTTTCCACGTAAGACACGGGGTCGTCTTGTGCCCTTCCTGGTGTGGTCCCAAAGGTGTTACTGTGTTCTGTTCTGGCGGCGGGAGTTGGGGGGGGGGGGGGGTTCCCCCGGAGGAAGGTCCGAAGACGGACAGCCGCGGCGGGTCATGTGATGGAGACCTGAAGGTGCCCACGACCCGCACTGAAGCGGATGACAGGGAACACCGTGTCCCATATAACCGCGCTGTCTCCCCGTGGCAGTGCGGTATGCGAAGCTATTTCCCCACGTAAAAAGGCAAAAATGATATTGTAATACTGTGAGTCATTATAAGTTATAGAGGGAGAGACCAGCTTCCTAATTTCTATATTAAACTCACCATAGCATAGTAAACAGTTCCGTAAGCAACAGGTACAGTGGCTGCTTCTTCGAAGCTCCACTCGTCGGGGATGGTCCAGAGCAACGCTCTGTCACCCTCAACCACGTTGGCCATGCCGCGACTTCGGACCATGCCCATCACGCGAGAACCGCTGTTCAAAATAAAATAAACTTTAATTATTTAATTCAATTTACAGCTAATTTTACAGAATTACTTATAACAAGAGTCATTTACAACTAAGTTTAGATAACTAAAATACCCCTGACATACAAAATGGCTCTAAAACAGCTAAGTTCACCTCAGATCAAATCCTGCATCAAACAAAAAAAAAAATAGATCAAAATCGGTTCATCCGTATGAGAGCTACGATGCCTCAGACAGATACATACGTATCATACGTACGTGGGTATGTTTTACTCGTCAAACATAGGTTAAAGAAATGGAAAATAAATGATATAAAAACTACGGGTCACTCACGTCTGTTTTGAGCCGAAATATCCGACTATAATTTCAACCGCATTCGGCGGTCTTTTTCAAAGGAGCAGCACACACGTCACTCTCGATCGGTAACGCGCCTTGCACACCCCGACCACACGACCCACGTTTGAACCGTAGTTCTTATATAAAAATGTGTGAAAACCACGTTAATTTCCATAGTATAACTTAGGCCAATCTGCTTTGCAAAAGATTAGAGAAAAGTGTTACGAACACGTCATCATCATCTCAGCCATAAGAAGTCCACTGCTGGACATAGGCCCCCTCCATGGATTTCCAAAAAGACCGATTGGAAGTGGCTTGTGTAGCTACATAGTTTAGTGTTCGTGATGCGTGATTATATGTAGAATGATAAGTCATCTTTAGGATACGTTAGCATAAATAATAAGAGTATGACTGATATAGATAGGAGGCCTCTAGCACGTAGTACTTAGTATATAAGCTTGGTTATTTGTTACAGTAAATTAGACCGATACTAGCATGTGTCTCATTATCACCAACCCTCCAGGCTCCGGCATAGCTTGCATCCAGCGTCTTCCCGCCACTTGTACGAACACGTAATATAATATAATTTTAATTCGAACATCTCTTCACTCACACTTTTTCATTTCTATATAAGGATGTATAATGAGGAGTATATCGAAATGATTTTTTTACTGGAGGTTTAATTAGTCCCCCAATAGCTACAACAGGTTTTAACGGTTTGCGATGTATTTCAGTGATGTTTCCCTCAAAAGCATTGCGCTACATTTTTATGACGTCATATTATATTGAATGTACACAGCCCTGTACAGTTTATTGGCCATTGACCATTTCACGCCATTCACCATCGCCGAAATAGCTCAGTTGGGAGAGCGTTAGACTGAAGATCTAAAGGTCCCTGGTTCAATCCCGGGTTTCGGCATCCTCTTTACAAACAAAACTTAACAAAATTAAACCTTTATTCAATAAATTTACGCCACCTACGTTTTTTTAAAGCTGGCTTAAAATAAATTTTTTTGTAAAGAATATGCAGCTACCCGAAACTATGTCAGAGAAGATAACCCTAACTTTTTACCATCTTCATCTAACATACTTTATTGGTACCCAAACACAGGAAAATAAGATCGTTTCGCATAATTTCTTCGCGAATTTATGTCGGTCAAGCGAGAAAGTTCAATTTTTATAGCGAAATAAACATTTTGGGTATATCTGTAGGTTGTTTACATTACTTTCAACCGGAATCATGATGAAACTCGCATACGAATCTTGTTTATTTTTTATGATAAGGTCTGTTATGAAGTGATCCTATAAACAGATCTATTTGATGACACTGACTATGATTTTTCATGTTAGGACTGGACAAGATTTCTCTGTAGAAATGACAGCTTACTACCTATTTGAAAAGCCATGTGCAGTCATCCAGCAAAGTAAATTGACGTATATTTCAAATAACTGTCACGTAAACGTCAGAAATGTCTACTTACAGATTCGCGGATGTCACTAATTTACTTCTAAGGAATATTGCTTCAATTTCAAATTTAACGACACCTCGCACATCAAAATCGATCAAGATGGTTAGGCTGTAGAGAGTGATATAGAAACATACATACAAACACACGTATACTCGAAAGGCATAAGCCTCCTTGCGCAGTCGGGCGAATATATCAAAAAGGTTTGTGTCTATAATAGGTATTAGAGGTCAAAAATAGTGATGATCCAATAATTTAACTGTATCGGTTATAAAGTCTGGGATTTAGTACATCAGTGCCGATATTGTTATATCAGGCAACTTATCATCAGTTTTACGAGTAGAAAAATAAATAAGAGTCAGCTTATCTTTCGAGAAGGTCTTATAACTAAGCCCGTTTGTTTGAGTTTTATAGACAAACGCCTGTTTATCCATTTTATCTTTTAATTATCAAAAAAAAAACTACTTGGTTTTTTTTCTTCTAAATATGCAGAAAAAATGAACTTAAGGCCGAAATAAGAAAATATGTACTTTTTTGTTTTAGAAACCAAACTACTGAACCGATTTTGATAAAATTTCTAAGGGACTAATCTAAAAACTATCTATTTAAACAAAACAACGTCAACTTAGTTCATGAAATGACAGAACTATAACAAACATTAAAAAAATTACAGCCGGATTGTAAACATCCAGTTCTTTTTACCCGACTCCGTAAGAAGGAGGGTTATGTTTTTCAAGTGTATGTATGTATATATCTTTGACACTCCCTAGAGCCTAAACGGCTTGACCGATTTTGGTGTGAGTGGTGTCAATAGATTCGTCTTAGTTGTGAAAGTGACACTGAGTACATCAAAATTAAAAAAAAATATAAGTTAGGCTGCAAAAACCTCTTTTCTGCAGTCGGGTATTTTGTTTTTCTTTTAACATTGATACTTGTTAAATTCGGTAAAGATGGATATAGTCGAATCAAGATTAAATATAACTGATATAATGTCACTCACTTGCCCGTCTTGCCGACGATTTCGAACCCTTGCACGCACTCCTGCGCCAGTCGACCTCGCGCCACGGCGTCCACCGTCACGCGACCCGTCGCCGTCATCACGTCGCGGAAGTTCAGCGCGGTGCAGTACACCTGACAAATAATAAATCAATTTATATAGTATATTTAATTTATAGAGTATAGTAAATAAGGATGCATCCAGATCGATGGGCCAGGATCGCTCACACAGTGGGTTCCTGATGGAAGACGTTGCGCTGGAGGGCCTAGAAAACGCTGTCGTGTCGATCTTGATGCATTCCGGGAAGATTGGCAGGAGGCAGCGGTGGACCGCGATTTATGGAAGGAAGTGGGGGAGCGAGACAGTTTAGGTTAATAATTTTTTTTTTTACGACAATACAAACTTAAAAGAAACTCAACCAAATGAATTTGTGGAAAAATATTTCAAAATATAATATTCATTTAACAGTTTAAATAACTATACATTTGTGTTACAAGAAAAAAAAACCCGACTGCTTTTTTTTATATTCGAAAATAGGCTTGCGCTTGACCGTCAATTCACCTGGTGTTAAGCGACAGTTACGGTCTACGATGGAGCGCGCGCTTGCATAGAAGAAACCAATTTGCATAAGAGCAATTTCCGTACTAATAACTAACGCTTGCATTTCGCTCGGTATGCTGTTGAGTGTACATTTTTTGTGAAATTTTGCGCAAAGCTACAGTATAATTTATTTAAATGAATGAATGATGATGATGATGAATGAATTCTTTAAAATCCTGTTTGTAAAATCAGTTATTTGTTACGATATATATTTTTATTTTTTATTTTCCGTGATAATATTATTACAAAAAAAAAAAATGCCTACACACAGGGGGTGAAGAAAAATCTCACGACACCTCGCACATCAAAATCGGTCAAGCCATTTACTCTGTATAAGTAATATAAAAATATACACTACCATTTGGCAGCGTACCTAGATTACTCAGCATTGCCACTTTGAATAGACGGTTATGGATTTTTGGATTTTAATGAGAAATTTAAAGAAAAAAGGTGGTAGTGTGCCAACTTTCTGCTAGTCCTGCCGTTAAAAAATGTTTTCCAATATATTAAAAATCTTTTTCTCAAGATACATGTTCTAATATTACTAGTTCCTACCGATCCTAAAAACTTCCTAAATCTCTGCTTCTCGTGAACTTGTGAAGTAAGCAGTGACGAAAAACGTGCCCCGACTTTAAATATAGTTCATAAACTTCCCACTTTGATAATACCAACTATGGAAACTGTTTTAAGGAGACGAGGTAACCTAAAAGCCAACTTTCTAAAGAAACGAAAGATAAAGTAACTCAAACTTTTGTGTATTAGGCTGTTGGTCCAGAGATATGCTATGCGGTGTAGCTAAGAATATGTGTGATGTCCACCACAACGATATTTTATTTTCATTGCATATGTTTCATAAAGTTTTCCTAGGCAAGAACGCTCCATCGTATACCGTAACTGTCGCTTAACACCAGGAGAGTTGACGGACATGCGCAAGCCTATTTTCGAGTATAAAATGTATGTTATTTTTAAGTAGAAGGATGCGTGCTAAAAATGGGAGCTACGGATGTGTGATATGTGAATTAGGCCTTCCGCACACGGGACTACTGGGAAGGTGATTTAAACTAAGCGTATCCAATATAATCAAAAAAATTATGCCTCACTTTTCTTATATGTCTAGTCAATAATTTTATATGTTTAAATGTTGTGATGTACAAGATAAATTAAATTAAATCGTTACCATAGAATTTTTATTGTTGTTCTCACACAGTACCTACAAGGGCGTCGCCAAGGGGGATCAAGGGGGTCAGCTGGCTGCCCCCCCCCCCCCCCTAGAGATATTTTTCTCATCCTCCATAATATTAACTTGCCCCCCCCCCCCCTGAGCCATGGGCTGGCGACGCCCTTGAGAACCTACAATGAGTCGAAATGATAAAATGTATGAAATACATCGCAGGCGCATATGCGTGTCAAACTGGAGTCACATTCTAGTAACGGGATTACTCGAATGTGATGCATCCTTTAGCTTGAGTTGCACATCTTACCCTCTCCGCCACACCTCTTAGCTTTAGTCACATAGTATCCGTAGCTTTGCCACGTTTATAGCTAAGCTGCCTAGCACGTCTCTAGTGGAAATGCAACCTAAGGTTACATTTGGTTATATTTTAGGTAGTTGTTTATATAAGTAAAACATAATAACCATGGACTTTATCTAGATCTTTAATTGGCATTATTTATCAGTGGAAAAATTATGTTAAATGGTTGCTACCATTTCATATCATTGACAAATAAATATCTTTCAAATGTTAAAATATGTCTCTCTCAAACCTAGGATCCTATCTAATTTCGAGCAAAAAACCTTTGATAGACTCATTAATTTTTAATTTTAAATAATCTAAAATGACTTGAATTTTTTTTTTTTTGCTATATAATTATTTTCCAGACATGACTAAATTTTAAGGCTTAAATCTTGACTATTATAGGTAGTGTGATAGTGTTTTTAGTAGATATTTCCAAAACTGCAAAAAAATGCATATTTAGAAAAAAAAAAGTTTTATAACAAAAGTATCTATAACAAATCTGCAATATGTTTGCCGTTTGATTCGTAATATCAGTTATCCTAAAATGTGTGCATTCCTAGAATGTATACATTCCTAGAAAGTCTGCATTCCTAGAATGTGTACATTCCTAGATTGTATACATTCCTAGAATGTTTGCATTCCTAGAATGTACACATTCCTAGAATGTCTGCATTCCTAGAATGTATACATTCCTAGAAAGTCTGCATTCCTAAGATGTCTCGTTCTTATAATGTCCACATTTGTCCCACTTTTCTTCTGAACACCGATCTTTTTACAAACAATGCCAAAAAATATCACTTTTTTATCCGACTGTATACAAAGAAGGGTTATGTTTTTCGAGTGGACATATGTATGTATGTATGATTCTAGATAATATATATTAAATCTAAATACATAAAAATAATTGTAATAAACAATCAATAAAACTCACTACACTAGACTAGACTACACTAGATTGCTATACCCTATTAGGGTGATTATGTATGTACCTATGCTATGTATGTAATTGTAATGCAATGTAAAATAAACAATAAACAATAAACAATAAAATAAATCAATCAATAAAAAAAACAATCTTCCGCAAAAAAACGGGTTTTTTCGTAACCTCCAACGAACTTTTTCGTAAAAAACAAGTGATTTTACTAGAATTATTTTAAATAATGCGCATATATAATCTTTTACAGCGATTTTACGCATACTTTCTCACAAAAAGTACACTCAACAGCGTATTATGCGTAACAAAATCGTAAATTAGACTACAAAAACTGCTTTTCCGTAGTCGGGTATTTTGTTTTCCTTTTGATATAGGTACTGGTTATATATCAAAATATTCATATTACACAGTATCCGTACCGTAAAACTTTCCATGAACTAGTTGTAAGTAACAGTTTCAGAATTTCTGTAATCCAATTGTTAACTTTCAGCGACGCTTTTACCCTTTCCCATGTAAATTAATAACAAAACTCCATTATCTAAAAGATGTAAGGCAGGCCTTAGACGTGACACATTTTGCAGGTTCCCTCTTGGAATTTTATGTAAAAGCTTTAACGGGAGTGAATTTTAGCGTCGCAAACTGGCTGTAGGAGGAGCACGAAAAATCATCACACGGAGTAACGAGATTTTTCGTAACAATACAATTATAATTGTTATCTTATATTCATGGTTCATTTTGTTTGTAACAGCCGATTCAAAATAGGGGTTTTGTATATCTTTGTGGCTGTCTGTGGCATCGTAGCTCCAAAACGATTTAGATCTAGTTTTGAAGTGATAACTTCTTATGGGAGGGTAAACCGCTTCGTTACGTAACGCGTTACGGCGCCAGTTTGTCTGGCTAGATTAGTTAAAGTTATCCCTTCTGTCGGGGGTCCCGAGACGCGCACGTTTTTTTTTTTCACCTGTTAGTCTTGATCGAGATTTCATTAAAATCGGTTCAGCCGTTTTTTTATACTGAGGGATTTTCAGTTTTCAAAACTTTCTTTTAATTAATACACTTTTTTATAACAAAGGAATTAGTAACTAAAACTGAGTTCTGTGAGTGACATAGTTAATACATTTTCGGCTTTAGGTACCAAAAACGTTACTTAACTTGACATATTTTGTCAACTTCTCGCTAACACGTAATGACACTTGTGGAAAGAAGACAGAGAATTTAAGACGTTGATCAAACTTAAGTAATGTTTTTTGGTAAGGTTGCTTATTGTTTTGTGTAAAGATGCGATTGTGGGTCGAGTAAGCCCCGAAAAAAAAAACTGAAAGTGGTCAACTGACCCCGCGGGCTCAGTGGGTTGCGGGCTCAGTTGACCACCGAATCGTTTATTGATTTAATTCTACGTCAATGTTTATTGTCCCAAATAAGTAAAAAAATGAGGCAAGTGCCTTTATTAACTACAATAAAACAATATACAAACTACTACATACTTAACTAACTAAACTACTACACAAAAAATAAATCGATGACCCCAGATAAAGGTCTTAATACGGTCCCCACGGGCCCAAAGTCGCGACACTAAACGGCTCAAATAGGTAACCTCTGCCGAGATTAACATATTTACGCCGCGTGTGCTGCTACGCCGAATAAATATAATATCAAATAGCAAATACTCACATGCACAAGAGCTCTCTCCGGATCACTAAAGACGTGGTTTTCTCTTAGGGGTCCTTCGAGCCACCTCAGCGAAGACAGGTCTCCGATGGTCACCGTATTCACGTACGCGTGGTTAGCACGCACTGTCTCCAGGTCTCCGAGGAGCAAGTGTCGATAGGTGCCCCATTGACCCTGTGTCAAAGAAACAAGTGTACGGTTAACAATTAAAATGAATACAGTTTGAAGAATTTTTCACAGGGACGGAATAAGATGGCCAAAATAGGGGTGAAATTTTTTATGTAAATCTCATGATTTATCATAAGCTATATGAATAGATTTATAAATTATACTTAAGAAAAAAAAATTTAAACAACCGTCTTCAAAATGTATATTTTGATTTAAAAACCAAACTAGTAAACCGATTTTGATATATTTTATAGGACCAATCTAAAAGTATGTTCTTCCAGGCACAAAAGAGTCGAGCATCATTTATCAATGAATAATAATCTTGAAAAGCTGAGATACCAAGCTCGACTTACATTCTGGTAAACGTTGATAGCCAGATCTTTATCCAGTTGCTCCTCATAAATCTCGAGATCAGGGTTGAAAGCAGGCGCGGACGGGTCAGCGATCAGTAGACCGTACACGATCTCACCGCCCGGCTCCTTGCGCAGGCAATTCACGAGACCCAGTAGACCGTTGATGGTCTCATCTTGATTGTACAGCACCAGTTTCTGGCCGTCTTTTAGGTCTTCCTTTACCTAGAATAAAATCATGACATTTGCTCACAATTTTGTCTCTATCGTACAAAACAAAGACCAACACTACCTTGTTAATTTATTTTCACACATCCTATGGTTCTATGTAAGAGATCACTTTTAGCGATAAGACCGCCTTTTGTGCTATTTTCTGTATTATTTTGTAGTGTCAATATAGTGTTATTGATTGATTGATTAAAAAATAATGTAACCAATACGGATACCAGTATGTGCCAAAAAATATGAAAAATACAAATATATTTAACACAATTTTAAATAGGTAGGTGATGATTTTGTATGAACGTACCTTGTCAACCCAAGCAAAGCTCTGATCCGAAGTGACGACCTTAACAAACTTGGCGGGCTTGGCTCCAACTCTCTTCCTGAACAGCACGAGATATTCGACGCCGGTTTCATGGATACAGACAATGTCGTATTTATCGGAGTACTGCTGAGGATTGGGGCGCTCCTTTTCACGGCTGATGACGAAGCACTTGTCGCGGAGGGTGGCAACGGCTTGCTGAAGAACCTAATTTAAAAGCTCAGAGTATAACATCAACATGATAGATAGACCTACCATAAATATACCTCAGGATGATCGTGGCACTACAGTTTGTTTAAGTTTCATAACTACTTAAAGATGGAAAACAAGATTGAGTTTGTCTATGAGTGGTCATATGAGTTTTATCAGAAAATATAATCTTAATGATAAAATGCGTGATCATTTACATTCATTAGAATCTTTTTAGTTAGAGAACAAATGTGGCATTGAGGGCGCTGTTGCTCATATTTTGTTAAATCGAAACGCTATTTTCTTTTTTTTTTTGTAGTGATAGTTATTTATCCAAACAGAGTCTATGATTATGTACTTACGTCGGGTCTGCTTAGAAGATTTGCGCCGACAAATATCACAGTATTTGATTCACCAGATAGTTTTTTGTTCTCTACTGTAATATTTTGTGGCATTTCAATAGTTTCCTCAGAAACAAGGAGCAGTTCCGCCTGAACTAAAGGCAAATCTCCGAGAATATCGCCAACAATTTCTATTAGAGGCTCGTATGCGTTGTTCTTATATTCTTCATCCACAAGCTCAATGGTTTTCACTTTGTAGGTTTGTATATTTTCGAGGATTAATTGGATGTTAGTTCTGAGAACGTCTTCGACCCTCATTTTGTTATTTCCAAAGTTAGGAATAAACTCGTTCTTTTCTAGGACAGGTACACCAAGTGGTAAACGTTTAGTGATCGGTGTTGCGTGAAGTCCACGAATTTCTACTCCACCGGCCCTAAAAAGTATTGGTTTTTAAAATTAAAAAATGATTTATGTAAATAAATATGACACAAAATTTGAAAATACCTAAGATCAAAGCTGTTAAAATTTTGAATGGCATTTTAGTTTTAGCATCAGATCTTATATTTTATTTTTAGTCGTGTATTGAAAATTATGAACATTAATTTTGAAGGTCTCATCTCAATCGCAATCTCACCTGATGACGTCTACTTCAGGGTACACCCTAGCTTCAAAAGAGTTCCTGGTAGAATCCGGGTTCATTTTAGAAATAGCATGGTAATGCATGTTAGCGTCGATAGACATCTTCTCGATTCTAGTGGGTACGAAGAGGCCTCGCGTGTCATTGCCGATGATCTTGAGTTGCAGCATGCAGTCCATGAAGGTAACCCAGTTATTCACCCAGCTGACGCGGCCGCGGGTCCCTTGGACGTTACAGCCAAGCACTCCACGGAATAAGCCACTGATAGAAGAAATAAACGAATTGAAGGGGTACAATTTAAAAAATAACATAAAAGTGACCTCATCCAAGTTTAAAAAGACGCTGAATGTAAGCTATTTCCAATCGGTCTTTTTGAAAATTCATGGGGGAGGCTTAGGTATGTCCAGCAATAACTTCTTATAACTGAGATGATGATGATGATGATAACCCTGTGATAGTTGTTGTACGTCTATATTTTGTTAATCGAATTTAAGATTGTAAATTTGAGTTTATTTAATATGCGCAAAAATAAAAATAAAATAGAAGCAAACAAGCAGAATTACAATTGTAAATCAAAATATTTCCATGTCTGTATTTAGTCCGCGCTTATAATTTCTAAAATTTAACTTGAAATAGCCTTTGGAAAAAAGCATTCAGCAAATAAACTTTAATTCTATATGAAAAATGTAGTTCATGCAACTGAAAAGCTAAAAATGTGACCTGACAATTTTACGCACTTAAGTTAGTCAATCAAAGCTACAAGAGGTAATATATAAGAATATAAGCTCAAATACTGATATACTCACTTTCATACATAAATAGGTACCTACATACATATGGAAAATATATTTGGAAAAGATCGCCCTCCATCGTCACCTAAGATGGGTGAAAATTATACTTTTAGAAAACATTTCATTTGCACATTCGTTCACCTGTATTGGTATCCTCTAAGCCTGAGCTCCTTGTAGAAGTCCTTAGTAAGCAAGTGCTTTATGTTGGGACCGGTGACTTCTGGAGGGAAGGGGAGGACACGGTAGTCCTGGGCGACGTTCTTCTTGGCGTAGATACGCCCTGTCACGATGGAAGCACCACTCTCTACGATCTAGACAACGAAAGAATCAAGTTTATTTTGAACGGAATGCGACCAATGCTGGCACATGTATTTCAGGGTTAGAACATGTCTGCGTGAATTAATTACATGCACAATGCATGAATTACAGTTTGGATTGGTAACTGAAATGAAAAGTGCGTTGGTTGGCGAAATAATGCGTTTCGTATTATTAATATTTTCAAATCTGCTTTTCTTTGGTGATAGAATATATCATTACCCTCTGTGAAGGATCATTGGCTGGCCTTGTGGCTCAGTTGGTAGTATGTCTACCTACTAAGCTGCAGGTTGTGGGTTCGATCCCCACCCAGGGCAAACATTTGTGTGATGAGCATGGATGTTTGTTCTGTGTATATGTATCATATGTATATATTTACAGAAAAAAAGTATACAAGTAATTTAACAGCCATCTAGTTCCATAGTACAAGCTTTGCTTAGTTTGGGCTAGATGGTGTTGTATGAAATGTCCACAAATATTTATTTATCATCACCCAATCTAGTTTTCTAGATTACAATAATTTCATTATCATAGCCGAGATGTTTTACCCAATATTTTATTATACTTCCATCACCCATCCACATAGCTAATAAGCTATGTGGATAAAAAAAATAAAAAAATAGTAATAACTATATTTTTAAATTTATTTTATGTAAAGGACCTCTCATTTTTGACTTCGGCTCCACTGATGCTCACAAAAACACAGAGCTTGACTCGTGATTCAATATAACAAAACAAAAATTCAACTTTTAGTGAACACTAAAAATAAAAATCAGAATTATCATAAATTATAATATGAAAAAGCGATAAAAATAATAATATTAATAACTAAAAGTTTAGAAAACTCAAAAACCCTAGACAAAACATAACGGCTCAACCGATTTTGATAGAACACTATCGATGAAAACCTCTTTCAAACAAAAAAAAAAATAGATAAAAATCCGTCCATCTGTTTGAGTGCTACGATGCCACAGACAGGCACACAGATACATAGATATACAGATATACACGTGTAACGTCATTCATCCCTTTTTTGGGGCGGGGGTTAAAAACAATTACCTCAAAGTTGCCGCTGCCCTTTTGAATCATGATGACAAACTCAAGGTTGCCGTCCTTGGGAATATTAGTGGCTCTCTGGAAGCGAACATTCTCGAACACTACAGAGACTTCCGTGTAGAGTTCTCCCATCATCATGCCGAGCGTCTCCCAGACGAGCACCAGGTAGCCGGTGGCGGGGTACAGGTTCCGACCTACGAAAAATATTTTTAATCAGGATACAACAAATTCTATACAGGGTTATTTTTTACTAGACTAAAGAACCGAAGCCAAAAGAAGGGTTACCATTTTAGCCGGTAGGCAGATTTAAAAAAAAACGTCTTCAAAATACCCAATTCTTTGGATGTTATTTTCTCAGTTATTTTGTGATAAAAATCAAAGTACTGAACCGATTTTGATAAACCTATCAAACAAAGAAATAATCATGAAAAACTATTCATAATTGGCGGAGTAATCGCTGAACAAACATACAAAAAAACATACAGTCGAATTGAAAACCTCCTTCTTTTTATAAGTCGGTTAAAAATAGGTATGTTAATCAGCTTCTGTAAAACTTCAATATTACTTAACATAATATAACAAACGAGTTATTAATAAAAATATCTTATCTTATTTATCTGTCGTGTGTCGACTGTGTGACGGTAAACAATTAAATTTAATTATGGCGTCCTCTTGAAAAATTAAAGATATTAATTTAGAAAAAAGAAATGTGGGGTATCAAATGATAGGACTTATTAAGTAAATGTCGTATACGTTGTATAATACATTAATGTCTTAAAATAATTTTGATCGCTTTTAAAAATCATTTTCAAAGAAAGATGCAGAGAAAAGGAGCTAAGTTTTAAACTATTCATGTGTTTATGAATTTTCAGAAATTGTAGACCAAAATCTTTACAGTTTTTTTTAGATATTAAGTAACAAAAAATTACCCTGTATACTTAGATATATAATTTTTTTGCAATTTATGTTAATTTTATCAACCGACTTCAAAAAAGGAGCAGATTCTCAATTCGACTGTATTTTTTTATGTTTGTTACCTCATAACTTTCGACTGGGTGAACCGATTTTGATGATTCTTTTTTATTTGAAAGCTGGTGCTTCACGTGTGGTGCTTCATTTTTCACGTTTGGTCCAGTTCTGACAATGGCATCCATGAGAAAACGGTTGCTTCAGTTTTTTAAACTGTAATTATTCGGCTTACCATCAACAACGTGTCCTGCCATGTATTCGCTGTCCTCGTCCACGATCGACATCCTGACCGTCCTCTCTCCAGACTTCATTTTCTCCTGGGCCTTGTATGACGTCACGTACCTAAAACAAACCAGCTACGATCAGGCTCCAAGCTTAGTTTTAAAGCACCTAAACTAATTAAACAATATTGCTGCTAACACATTAAAAAAAAGAAAACAGATAAGTACATCAATTTTGTTTTGGTTATTTCCTTGGTTGAAAAAAATGAAATATTGCTAAAGTAAAATAACTTAGTTATTTATTTTATACTTTTATTCAAAACTTTAGATTATTTTAAGGAACTAATTTATATACTAAATTTAATACTAAATTATATTTCTGTCATATGGGTTTGCTATGACGTACGTTTACGTTTTGGTCCTAAAATTTACTTTTAATATTTCTAACTTGACTCATGCTTAGTGAGAAAAGTAACCTAAAAATTATCCGTTTTCAATGATAATTTTTTACAAACTACAGGGCGAATGCGGGGAGCGGGTGAGGAACCCGAAATTAGCGGAATATAGTTCCCGTCATGTAAAAAGAACGCTGGTTTGCTCACGCTTACGAACAAACCAGCGTTCTTTTTACGTGACGGGAACTATACGAAGAGTGTCCGTTTTGTATGTAATAATAGACATAGACATAGACATAGACATAATTTTATTGTAACAAAAACACACAGAAAATAAAAATCATACACACAAAATAATATTACTAATAATATTACCGTACTGTAATATTATTGTGTTACTGTATTCTATCGTAGTTTAGGTATTTATATACGATGTAGTTTGTACAATGTCTTGTTGAAACAAAGCCACTTGCCCATTAAACAAAACATGTTTTTGCTCCACAAAACATGACCTCTAGCTAATAAAGCTCAAGCCTCACGATCAATCGTACCAACCGCTGCTTAGAAACGGAATAACCTGCCGTTAATTATGGAGTAATTTATTCCCAGGTCCACGGTTGACATTCGCATTGAATAGAGCTATTCAGAAATTCTAATGAGATCCGTAGGTGTTGAACTATAAAACTTTAATGCGACAAAAACCCGTCGCGGCGCTCGTAATATGGGATATGGTAGCCCCGTGGATAGAAACTCGCAAACCATCGGTTGGGCTATTTGCATTTGGAGAGTACTAACTTGTTCCTTTTTATCCGACTACGCAAGAAGGAGGGTCGTTTTCCGAATGTATGTGTGTTTCATATTACCAACTATAGCCTAAACGGATTGACCGATCTTGATGTGTGAGGTGTCGTTAGATTGGTCTTCACTCGCTGAGTTTTATTATTTTTAAAAATCATAATCCATGCTGTATACAGATAGCGCCGGCTACTTGTCGTCGAAATATCCCACTCCTCAAAAATCCTTTACATTCCTCTATATAAAAAAAAAATACTGTTGAATTGTGAAATGCTGTGAATGTTGATGATGAAAAATTTCCGGATAAAAACGTTTTCAATGGCTTCGAAATACCAATTGGTAGAGATCCAGGGTAAAATCGATCATATCTGCACCCGCATTGCAGACCGGTCATCCATCACACCCCTGGATGAAGCTTAGCCGGCGCACCGACCCTGGAAGGCAACGCTGAAAAATGCCCAGCAAAGTCCCCTATATTGGCATAGGCTGGGAGGTACCTGCTAAAATTTGGAAGGTGTTTGGAAACCTACATAAAATTACGTCTATTTTAAATATTATAATGGACGTACAATGCTTTGTAATAAAAAAATGTCACCAATTGTGTGAAATTTCATTTATCTGATTCTAGCTAAATTAAAATTAGTCTCAGTTTTGTTCACTATTCAGAAAAAATATACATAAAATCACAGACTGCTTTGGAAATCTGTACCTAAAATATAATCGTTTCAAAAATAGCTAAGAAAATAAACGGGATGTATGGACAAATAATAATTCGTGGCAGTGGTAGTTGGTAAGTAAATTTGAACTTGATCAAGGTAAAATTTGAGATCCCCAAGCAAATTGATGAATTTTGGTACATATGTATTTAGTGTAAAAAAACACGTTTTTTTATGTTAGTAAAGTGTATCGCGCTGCCTCATGAGGGAATATTATATTGTCTGCAGTGGTTAAAGTGAATAGATTTCTGCCAGATTTATGTACCTACAAGGTCACACAGTCGCTTCCATCACCCTTGTCTATGATCAAACGTAGATTCATTACATATAAAAATTGTTGTAAGTACCTTAGTAATATTGCCAGTCAGCTCCCGATCAAATACCCCTCAACGCTCTAAACAGTTGACAAATTGGACCGTATCTCGATAGCAATAAAGGCTACCACCCACCAAAGTGCGGCCCGTACATCACACGCAGGGTATTTGTTTGCGGTGAGTGAATGATGGCCGACAATTAATAAGAAGAGGCTCTTTATTGCATTTCGGGTGTGAATGTGTGCGTTCCACAGGTGGATGGTTAAGTTGTGTGCGTGTGGATTTATTTTCATAAGTAGTCTTGATGTTAAAGAAGTGGTTGCAGTAAATAAGAATCATAATCTTAACAAAGCTCCCTCCATTAGGCGATACTAAATCACAGGGTTGAATTCTTTTTGAGGTTAGGTACAGCGTTTATCTTATCCACATTGTTATAAACTTTTTTTTAAATTTAATAAGCATAACTTAACTTGAAAAATCTTTTAAAAACATAGTAGAAACTATATTATATTGATTAAAATAAAACCAGACAAGTGCGAGTCAGACTCGCCCACCGAGGGTTCCGTACAAACTAAATATAAGGGGGAAATAATTTTTTTTTTTTTTTTCCTTCATAAACCGAAAAATATACATCGTAACAATATTTAACACATTATAGAGATAAAGGTCTTGACACCCGGACAGACGGACAGACAGACAGACAGACAGACAGACAGACAGACAGACGGACAGATGGATAACAAAGTGATCCTATAAGGGTTCCGTTTTTTCCTATTGAGGTACGGAACCCTAAAAACGGTACAAAAGTCACATTTTATGATAAAAATGATATCATTTGATCTGGCTGGTTGTGTTAATTTATGGTAATCACAAAATCTTATCATACTACATTTTCTTTAGAGTTCACGAAGAATGAACGATGAATTAATTGAATTGAAGAAATTCTTTTGATGTGGTTAAAGCGTCATAATCCAATAGCGTCATAGTTTACATTTTAAATAATTAATTGTAAAGCATAAAAAAAAATTGTTCAAATAAAAAAAAAACATTTATATTTATTTTTACCCGACTGCGTAAGAAGGAGGGTTATCTTTTTCGAGTGTTTGTATGTATATGTATGTATGTATATTTCTATAATATGATCGCCTACAGCCTAAGCGGCTTGACCGATTTTGATGTACGAGATCTCGTTAGATTTGTTTTCACTACCAAAGTAACATAGGCTATTTTTGTTACAAAATAAAAATATTATCTCGACAAAAAAAAAATGGGATTTTTCGTAACCTCCAACGAACTTTTCGTAATAAACAAGTGATTTTACTAGAATAATTCTAAATAATGTTGAAAAAATGGGCATTCATTATTTTTTTACAACAATTTTACGCATACTTTCTAACAAAAACCGTACACTCAACAGCGTATCAAGCGTAACGAAATCATAAGTTAGACTGCAAAAGCTGATTTTCCGTAGTCGTGTATTTTGTTTTTCTTTTAACATAGAAACTTGTTTATTTTATTTTTTAGTTATATTTCAGCCATAATAATAAATGAAGCTTCAATTAGGCCATATTTTCACTGTACAAACGATTGGCCGCGATCCAAAACCAACACGTAGAGGTTAGTGCAGTAAAATGGGATTTTTTATTTTTTAATGGAACTGAAGGCAAAATAACGCGTACTTTTTCAACCGACTTCCAAAAAGAAGGAGGTTATCAGTTCGGTTTGTATGTTTTTTTTTGTATGTTTGTTCACCGATTACTCAGCCAATTGTGCATTGATTTTGATGATTCTTTTTGTATTTGGTAGGTCATAAGTCAGTCACTTCAGATGTGGTCCAATATAAATTTTGTATGTATGTATGTTTCCGATTACTCGAAGACCCCTGGACCGATTTGAAAAAAAATTATTTTCTTTTGTTTGAAAGGGTCCCATAGCAATTTTATCAAAATCGGTTCAGTATTTAGGTTTTTATAACTAAATAACTAGAAACATATGTCATCCAAGTAAATGAATTGCATATTTTGAAGTCCTTTTTTTTAATTTTTTAGACGAGTACTAGTAGACTGTGATTTTGAGTATAACGTCTTTACCTACAACAAAACAATATACAATCTAGGTACACTTAACTATCTAAGCTACTACAAAAAACCAAATAGATTACCTCAAACCGAAGAAAGTCTAAAGATAATCCAAATACTCAAACCCAATACTATTTGGCAGCGTACCCAGCATGCTGCCAACAATAATAACATGTCGAGCTCCCATATTGTGATTTTAAGAATTCATTTCATTAAATCTCAGCTAAGTATTCGTAATTACGAGTATAACAGAAACCGTTTGAATTCCGTCGTTCGCTTCATTTGCTCGTAAATTTATAATTGAGGTTTTCCTTCAAAGCAGTATAATTGTACTTGCTTATACTTTTGTTTGGCTAAATTATAATAAGTACCTACGTTTTTTTCTTCTGAATGATTATGTTATTAAATTAAGGGATTTTACAAATCAAAGCAGAACCAGTGAAAGCACGGGGCTTTAAGTTCGCATAGGTCTACCAATACGTGTAGGTAATATACCTCTACATAAACCCAATGAGATTTTATCTATAGAGAGATTATACTCATTGAATATGAAGAAAAACATGGCAAATCTCAGTTCTCAGTACTTTCGAGGATAAGACACATCCTTAAGACCTGTTAGTAGGTCAATAGTCAATAGTCAATAGTTTATTGCATTCATTATAGGTTACATGGAGATGTTACAGTACATGTTTGTTCTTAGTAATACAATGACCCTGGTAGGGTGTAGCAACTGCTACGGAGTGGAGCGGTATTTTGGTGTTGCACTTTCTAAACACACAGGATGGCATTGTCACTGTTCACAAGTCACGACACAAACCGTCGTAACAGCGTTGCCCGACGTGTCGCGTCGCGACTGAAGACAAATCCGGCAATTACCTTACTTGAGGCTTGCCACGCGGAGCCGAGAACCTATCTACGTGTAATGCATTATTGCATAAACCTAGTAATAATAATATAAACTTGAAAATGTATACATATATATAAGTATAGTGTCTTACCAATCTTCGCTGTGCTCCCATTCAACTAGATGTGCTAGCATGGGCGTCCCCTGTGACACGGGGAATGGCACGTGAGGGTAGACGTTGGCCAGGTGCGGGTTCAATCCCGCCTCGTACAGTCTGGTAGAGAAAAAAATGCATGACAATGAGTACATTGTACACAGTTATATTTAATTTGTCTGACTATTAGATGAATATCAATTTTTCAATTAATTATTTATTAATTTCAATTTATCAATTATATGATAAATTGACATAAAAATTAATTTCCATTGCTTTGACATTTTATATTACATTAATTGACATTCTGTATTTACATACTTATTTTGACATTTGTAGTTTTTGTTTGATACAAAGCTATATTTATTTATTTATTTTTGTTTTAGAATTTATTAGATAAACCAATGATTGGTACAATGTATACTGTATGCGACAATATATAATATTACTATACTCTTTGTATATTATATAATATCCAACTTGTGACTTGCAACTATTGTTATTAATAAATTGATTATGATTATGATTAAGATTATATCAATATATATTAAATATATATATACAGTGAGGTTTCAAAAGTCCATTATCTTATCCTTATCCATTATCCTTAAGGTAAATGATCGCCTAGCAGTTTAATAATATGCGTATATGTTATTGCATTCATAACGGCACAACACACACCATCATATTATGATAGCTTATAAGTGCAAATCTACTCATAAAATAAGGTCACAAAAAGCATTTTTTTTAAATATTGATTTATTTTGAGACTAATATTGGACTTTTAACCAAGACTGTACTTAGGTATTTAATTACTTTTAATTATAGCTTTAAAATTTTTGAGGGTCCGGCGAACTATATAAATAAATAAATAATAAATAAATATTGGAGGACATTTCACACAACGCCATCTAGCCCAAACTAAGCAAAGCTTGTACTATGGAAACTAGATGGTTGAGAGAATACATATATACTTTTTTTTTTCGTAAATACATACTTATGATACATAGAAACACCCAGACACAGAACAAACATCCATCCAAACATATATTTATACATTTTGCATTTGTTTTTTTGCGATATTTTAAAATAATTTTAGTTAAAACTTTTATGATTTGCTGATGTGTGGCCTTCACTTGAGAGCTTGTCGGCCCCATCGGTGATCAGTTTTGTTTTGTATGTGGTCTACCCATTGCCACTTAAACTTGCTGAACCGCTATGCCAGCAACTTTATTTGGAAGTATTCCTAAATCAGTTACAGTAATACTCACTGTCCTAAAGCGTTGAAGAGAACTTGCACGTTGTCCTTATGGTTTCTCTGAGTGAGTTGAATGTTGAGGACGTCCTTCTTCAGGGACCTCCTGAGGATGTCCTGCAGGAGACCGTGAGGAGCGATCTCGATGGTGATGGCGTTGTGGTGGATCTGCCGGGAGGTCTCTTCGAACAAGACTGGACTCTGTTTCAAACAAATAAGTGGTAAAGCAATTATGATTCGTATTATACAAATTGGCAATCCGCACTGTTATTCCAGCCACTTAGCTTAGTCATTATTGTGCATAACTTAAAAAAAAAAAAGTAGTTAAAAATGCATATATTAGTTTATAAAAGGCACGGACCGCGGAGTCTGTGGAGATAGATAGATGAACTCTTTATTAAATTTGATTTTTTATTTATTTTTATTTTTTGGAGATTGAATTTGTTAAATAAAAAAAAGGTCATTGGTGTACTTTATTATAATTTTTTTTTTATTTAAAATATCTGGTTCATAGAACAGTCCGTGTCAGAGAATATTTAAAATAGAATATAAAGTTAGAATTATGATAGTTTAACAAACTAAAACAACTTACTTCTATATACGTAATTTCGATTACTTGGATGAGATATTTCTTCCGGATCTTTTATTTAAATAACCAAAGTACTGAATCAATTTTGAAAAAATTTATACTATAGGACAAATCTGACATATACACGCATCACTATAATTGATTTATCGCAAGAATATACTTTAAGATATTTCAATTGTATTATCTCAAGAGAATTTGTAATTCTTATGAGAAATTAAATATTCTGAAACCGTAATCGGTATATCAGTCGCTTTATAAATGACGAAGATATGAAGTAAAACATAAACAAGTATCAATGTTAAAAGAAAAACAAAATACCCGACTGCAGAAAAGAGGTTTTTGCAGCCTAACTTATGTTTTTTTTTTTATTTTGATGTACTCAGTGTCACTCTCACAACTAAGACGAATCTATTGACACCACTCACATCAAAATCGGTCAAGCCGTTTAGGCTCTAGGGCGTGTCAAAGAAATATACATACATACATACACTCGAAAAACATAACCCTCCTTCTTATGCATTCGGGTAAAAATACAACCGAATTGATTACCTTATTCTTATTTGAAGTCGGTTAATAAATAATGAACATCGCCAATACAAGACAGCCTTATGTTTAGCTGTAGTTAACCATCTATCAAAAATTGAAACGGCAGTTAACTTATTAGTATCAGTTGAATGAAAGGAGTTCGTTTACCAATAAGTTATTGGTGTGGTACTCGGCAGAAGACAGCGCTTGTTTCGGGTCCTTCCACAGCGGCTGGGGTACTGACGTGGAGAGCCACTTCTCAGAGCGCGGCTTCGGAGATGGAATCACTTGCTTCAGGTATTTGAGTAGGGTGGGGCCTGGATGTAGGAACAAATACAAATTACAGTTAAGCTTAGGCAACTTACTTCGGCTTAGTTGGAACGCCGTTCTGGCTTCCGACTCCGAGATTTATGGTCTAAATCCCACGGCACGTATTTTTGTCTTCTCAAAATTGTTCATCGCTGTTAATTTGAAATGGTGACGGAAAATATCGTGAAGAAACTTGCAGATGTGCTTAGCGGTCTCGAAGATACGTGGATAACCTATCTATAGTCCGAAATACACTTTGTTCGAATATTACTTGCCCGAATCCGTTTCGTAGAAGTTTCTGATTTCAGATGTACCATTTCACTTCATATGAGTTCTTGATTCCATAATTTTGTCAGGCAATAGATTCATTTCCTCGAACAATTATTATGTTATACTCGTAGGTTCGTTAGGTTTCTGTTTTATTATGTCTAGAAATTATTATTATTTAGCTGGGCGACCACGCTCCGTTCGGATTTTTATGACTGAAAATACGAGCAACCCTAGGTTCACTAAAATGAAACCTAACTAAACCAGTTTATCGTCCCTGAATCTGCTGTTTCCGAAATCCTTCTTATATAATAATGTATAATTTATATACGAGAATTACTCGTATAAAGTCTATGATAGGTTTGGTTGTTATATATATATATATATATATATATAAAGAACCGTTCTATGTATATGTTGATCCAGTACTATTTTAGAAGAAATGTTGATCCACCTTTTCGACGCATATAATTGGCTCCCTACGAATACAACAGATATACTTTGATCTGGAGTTGAAACAGAAGGGTCGTCCGGCGATCTGCACCGGTCTCTTGCCAACATACTCGTCATCAAAAAATACATAATTGAAAGATTTTTGTTGATCCGTAACGATCGAAAAAATTATACCGATGCTTCAAATGTGTATCCGTTTTATATTCATGCGCGTGCACAATCTTCCTAACTAACGTTGATCCGAGGGCATTTGACCTTGACGACCGCGCGGTGGGCGGGGGAGCGGCTGGGTCGGAGAGGGCAGCCCAGCGACAGGACTTTTGAAAAATAGGTATTTCGCGAATCTATCGCTGTCTCGAAAGAGCCGAATGAAGATGATTTCTATGTGTGCGTAAACGGATTGAGGCGGCGCGCAGCTCGCGGCTCGCGGCAGCGACGAGTCTTCGCAATCTTTACCTATGCGTACCTATGCGCCTGCCTATTGGATGGTTAATAAGAATACAATTAATAATATTTATTCTTATTTCCTTAATGTTTGACTGATTTATTTTAAAGTAGATATTACTTAATTAATGTACCTAACTATATTTAATGAGTAGTAATAATTAGGAATATTTTTTAGCACTTGGCCATTTATTTTCCTTATATTCTGCAAATAGGTGTTTATACAGATTACCTAGCTTAGACATTGTTTTAATGAAAAACGTACGAGTTAATGGTGTACGCATGTATTCGGCCCCAAAATAATCAGAATAACTGGTGACTGGCAAGCCGAACTAGGTGGTCGTCGCGGTGCGCTGGGACTTCGTTCGTTGCCTGGCAACGGCGAGTCAAGGTCACACTACACGCTGCTTTTCGGTTTAGAAATCGCGCATTTGACGAAAAAATAAATACACGTGATATCTTACTACATCACTACCACCACCCCTTGTGATATTTCGTGATTTTTGCCAAACGCCCACCCCCCTTTCGAGCCTCACTTGATTAATGGCCGGCCCCTAACATTAAAACCACGAAACTTGAAACGAAAAAAAAAATTACCTATCCCTTTTTAACCGACTTTTAAAAAAAGGAGGTTATCAATTCGACTTGTATGTTTGTAATATTGTCAGAACTGCACAGTTTTTAGATATGTTAGTCTATACCAGCTTCTAAACATGTGTGCCTCATGAGTGTATATGTTTGTCCACGCATTACGCAGAAACTATGAGTCGTATTTTCAAACTTTCAAACTTACGGTTCTGTAGTTTTCAAGATATGGGCTTTTGAACACTTACTTCGTTCATCGCAACTGCAGAGCAGTGTCTACACCTTATATTTCAATTGTTTGATAGACAGTGACAAGTCGTATTTAAAAGATTCTATTTTATTGAATAAAGTATCTTTCAACTTGGAGTCACTGTAAGTTTCATCAATATCGGTTCAGTAGTTTTCAATATTATGGGCTTTTGAACACTCACTTCGTTCATCGCAACAGCAGAGCAGTCTCTACACCTCTCTACACCTTATATTTCAATTATTTGATAGACAGTGACATGAACGGTGATAAGCTTTGACGACTGTATTTTATCGACTTCAAAATAATAAATACTATTAAAAATAATATAAAATATTAAACCGACTTCAAACAGAAAAGAAATTACGAAAACGATAAAAAAACAAATTACTTTTATTGTTCTACGAGTATCATGAATAGTTTGCGCAGCGCATGAGATGAAAGACATTTTATAGCTAAGTTTCTTACACCTTAGGCTACATTATTGAAGTTTTAGTAAGGATCCCTATTTTTTTCTAATATTAAAAACCTATAGCCTATGCTACTCAAAGATAATGTAGCATTCAAAAACGGGACCCTATTACTAAGACTTCGCTGTCTGTCTGTCCGTCCGTCTGTCACCAGACTTTATCTCATGAACCATGATAGACAGTTAACATTTTCACAGATTATGTATTTCTGTTGCCGCTATAACAACAAATACTGAAAAACAGAATAAAGTAATTATACCTATTTAAGGGGTCTCCCATACAACAAAAGTGATTTTTTTGCTCGTTTTTGCTCGATATTAATAACGGCAACAGGTAGACGCTTGCAATATTCACAGAATATTAAGTTATATTATTCACTTTAAAAATAAATAATTAAATTAAAATAAAATTAATATTTAAGGGTTAGTTTCCATACAACAAACATGATATTTTTGCCGTTTTTAGGGTTCCGTACCTCAAAAGGAAAAAACGGAACCCTTATAGGATAACTTTGTTGTCCGTCTGTTCGTCTGTCTGTCTGTCTGTTTGTCCGTCCGTCCAGGTTTCAAGACCTTTATCTCGGGAACGCGTGAAGGTATCTTGTTGAAATTAAACCATATACGCAGATCCATAGTCGCTTGCTACAGAAAGAAAAATTTCTCAGTTTTCGTAAAAAAAGTTACAGCAAAGTTGCACATTTCGACACTCACACGGGAATCAAAACCTTTCGGGTACTTCTCGTTAACCTAGAACTATGAAATTTGGCAAGAAGCATTGTGTTACGAGTATATTCATCATCATCCCAGCCTTAAAAAGTCCACTGCTGGACATAGGCCTCCCCCACGGATTTCCAAAAACACCGATTGGAAGCGGCTTGCATCCAGCGTCTTCTCGCCACTTGTATGAGGTCATCTATCCATCTCGTGAGTTGTCTTCCTACGCTGTACTTGCCGGTGCGTGGTCTCCACTCGTGAACCTTTCAGCCCATACGAGTATATTACTTATAGGAAAAAATCCGAAAACTGTTTTTTTTTTTTATTTAATCACAAAAAATAGTGTCTTTATGCAAGGAATGAGGGTCCAAATTTTTTAATTAATTAACAGTATCATGTGAGGAATATGAAAGAATTTAATTAGCATAAGTTAATACAGGTTTTTAAATATTTTTACGATGTGTATTTTTGGTTTATGAAGGAAAATATAAAAAATATACCTACCTATGTAATTTCTCCCTTTTATCTATGTAAGCAGTACATATCGTTTTTTAATTAATTTCATCATCTCAGCCATAAGAAGTCCACTGTTGGACATAGGCCTCCCCCATGGATTTCCAAAAAGACCGATTGGAAGCGGCTTGCATCCAGCGTCTTCCCGCCACTTGTATGAGGTCGTCTGTCCATCTCGTGGCCGGTCTTCCTACGCTGCGCTTGCCGGTACGTGGTCTCCACTCGAGAACCTTTCGGCCCCATCGGCCATCAGTTCTGCGTGCTATGTGCCCTGCCCACTGCCACTTCAACTTGCTAATCCGCTGTGCTATATCGGTGACTTTTGTACGTCTACGTATCTCTTCATTTCTGATTCGATCTCGTAGAGAGACTCCGAGCATAGCCCTCTCCATAGCTCGTTGCGTGACCTTGAGCTTCCTTATAAGGCCCATAGTTAGGGACCACGTTTCAGTGCCGTATGTCATCACTGGTAACACACACTGGTTGTAAACTTTCGACTTGAGGGACTGGGGAATATTGGACGAGAAGACGCTTTTAAGTTTCCCGAACGCTGCCCAGCCGAGTTGGATACGACGATTGACCTCCCTCGTAAAGTTGGACCTGCCTAATCGGACCGTCTGTCCTAAGTAGACGTATTCGTCAACAACTTCAAGAGTGAAGTTCCCCACAGATATTGGGGTGGGCACTACATGGGCGTTCGACATAACCTTCGTTTTGTCCATGTTCATTTTGAGGCCCACCCGTTGGGAAACTCTATTGAGGTCTTCGAGCATCGTACTGAGCTCTTCCATCGACTTTGCCATGACTACTATATCGTCGGCAAACCGAAGGTGAGTGATGTACTCGCCGTTAATATTAATGCCGAGCCCTTTCCATTCCAGAAGCTTATAGGCATCTTCCAAACCGGCGGTAAACAGTTTCGGAGAGACAACGTCTCCCTGCCTCACGCCTCTTTTCAATGAAATTGCCTCTGAGTTCTGGTCTTGTACTCGGACTGACATGGTGGCGTTGTTGTACAAGCACTTCAGCACTTCGACATACCGATAGTCAATACGGCATCGCTGGAGAGCCTCAAGCACCGCCCAGGTCTCGATCGAATCAAAGGCTTTCTCATAGTCCACAAACGCTAAGCAAAGGGGCAAGTTATACTCTTCGGTCTTCTGTATCACTTGCCGCAGCGTATGGATGTGGTCTATGGTACTATAGCCTTTTCGGAAACCGGCTTGTTCGGGAGGCTGGAAGTCATCAAACCTGCGTTCAAGACGATTCGTGATGACCCTTGAAAACAGCTTATAGACATGGCTCAGAAGCGAGATGGGTCTGTAGTTCTTCAGCAAAGTGTTGTCTCCTTTTTTGAAGAACAGCGCCACCACGCTTCTGTTCCATGCTTCTGGCGTTGTACCTTCAAGCACGACGGAATTGAAGAGCCTCTGAAGGACTTTCAGTACCGGTGTTCCACCCGCTTTCAGTAGCTCTGATGTAATTCCGTCGTCGCCCGGTGCCTTGTTGTTCTTGAGCTGTTTCAAGGCCATCCTAATCTCGTACAGGCTGATGTCCGGGATATCTTCGGTATAATGTCGAGTCAGTTTGGCTCTTGGATCTTTGCCCAAACTGCTAACAGGTTTTGCGACCGATGTGTATAACTGTCCATAGAACCTCTCGATTTCCCTCAAGACTTCTGCTTTGGTCGACGCTATACTGCCATCTTCCATCTTCAGCTTCGTCAACTGGCTCTGCCCAATAGACATGTCTTTTGCGAACACTTTGGAGCCTTTATTCCGCTCTATCGTCTCTTTAATACGATTAGTATTAAAGGTACGGATGTCGTGTCGCATAGACTTTGATATGAGTCTATTGAGCCGCCTATATGACTCGGCGTCACCGGAAGACTGCAGTTGCAATGAGCGTCGTTCAGCCATGAGGTCGAGGGTATGGCTCGAGAGCTTTTGCGGTCTATTTGTACGGTGGGGTTTATAAAACTTCGCGCCCACCGTACGGACAGTTTCCACAAACCTGTTATTGATCTCATCCACCGATGCGCAGCTCTCCAGGCACTCGAAGCGATTTGATAGTTCGAGCTGAAAGCTCTCGGGGTTTTGGATATGGGCGCGAGTGGGTCGGAGTGTAGACTTCATCATACGGGACCTCTCCAGTTTAACATTAATATTCAAAGTGCCTCGTACCATTCGGTGATCACTTCCGGTTTTAACCATGTTGATCACAGAGACATCATTGAATATTTGTTTCTTGGTGGTCAGGATGAAGTCTATCTCATTTCTCGTAGAACCATCGGGACTCAACCAGGTCCATTTCCTATGAGGTGGCTTCTGGAAGAAAGAGTTCATCATGAAGAGTCCCTCTTTCTCCAGAAAGTCGGCCAACCTCTGTCCCCTGGGGTTCCGTTGTCCATATCCAAATTGCCCCACTCTCAACTCACTTTCGCATTTCCTGCCCAGCTTCGCATTGAAGTCCCCCATAACAACATTAAAATAGGTCTCAGAAGTGTGTATGGCCCTACTAATGTCCTCATACATCACCTCCACCTCATCATCCGAGTGTGCCGAGGTCGGTGCGTATACCTGGATGACCTTCAACGAATATCTCTTGGATACTCTGAGTATCAGGTACGCAACCCTGCTCGATACACTGTCGATGGCAAGAATGTTGCTAACAAGGGACTTGTGGACGAGAAACCCGACACCACCTTGGGACTGTTGGTCGCCCTCCCGGTAGTATAGTAGGTTACCGGATTTCAGGGTTATCGTGTCCTCACCCTCTCGTCGGACTTCCGATAACCCCAAGATATCCCAATGTAACCTACTCATTTCTTCTTCCAGCTCAGCTAGCTTCTCGTCTGTCCTCATCGTGCGAATATTGTGTGTTACCAGGGCCAGTCGTCGTTTATGCAGGGGGTGGTAGCCGGATCTCTTCCGGAGATTCTTAGCACCCCTTGCTCCGCCGTGACCGGGACCGCTACCGTAGTCCGGAATAGCGGAGCTGCCGGGGACTGGGGGCCTGGTATTTTTGTCGTCTGTCATAGGGGGGGGTTTTGCCATTACTCGCCACGCTTGGCATGCGGGTTGGCGAGCGCAGTGGGTAGCGTTTTCCGCAGAAGATGCTGCTGCCCATCTCTGGTAGTATTTCCCTTAGCCGGTTCTTACGGCACCCACGGGAAGAGAGGGGGAGGTACTATTCTAAGCCGGTACCCCACGGCCAATTAATTTATATTAATTAATTTATATTTTTTAATAACTAAAAAGTGTCTTTCGGTTCCTTAGATGCACTCTACATTATTAAAAGCATTATTGAAGAAAGAGTAAATTAAGATAAATAAAACACAAATTCCTAAAAATACGATTTCGGTACTTACCGAAAGGCGAAAGTCGGCGAAACAGTCCTTTGAGGAGCCTACCGCGCGCGCGCCGGGTTTCGGCGGCATGTCTTTTGATCTGTGCCGCGACGCGACGCAACTGGCAACTACCAGTTCGCGAATTACACTAGGTGCGGCGAGACGTTTTCCGCCCGCGCCGCTTCCGCGTTCTAGTGTATTTTTTCGTCATACATGTCGTGATAATGGGTGATAAAATGTTTCTATTGTGTATTGTGCGTTTATTGGTGGTTAAACTAAGCCATTAGAATCATGTATAAAAGGTAGATAGTAGCCATGCGCGGGAGTAAAATCGCACGCCGCCGACGACGGCGGGTGACACCGCGCCCGCCCCGCTGTGGCTCAAGCAAGGTCATCGCCCCGGTGTTCCCTCAAACATGGTTGTATTTAGTGCATCGGGTTATGCATAGGTACGACGCGAGAGTGCATGGCACGGCTAGAGTCTGGACACGCCTACTTCGTCTGGGACAGGCGTCGTTGCTCTCGTGTCCCGCGCCGAGAACCACAGCGTGAACTGTGTGTGTGTGAGTGAACTCAACTCAATTCAAATTATGCTGCTCAGCTAGCAACGTGAGAAGACGTAAAGTGCGATCTTTTTTTCGGAACAGTAAAAATAAAATAAGTGCAGTTCGGGATATAGACGTGCGTGTTACGTTTCCCATCGCGTGCGATTTTTAGCTAGGTTTTGTTGCGAGGACTACGTTCTTGAACCTAGATCGGCGCAAAGACTGTTTGTTTTATTTAAAGACTGTTTTGTTTTATTGCCAGATTTTGTGCAAGGACTAGGGCTGCCATATTTGGTTAGGATCACATCGAGACGTCCTGGAATAGGAAGTAAAAAAATACGCAATTTTAAGACAAGACAAAAATATTTATTTGCTTTTTTTTAAAATACATTATAGATCTACGATTGACCACCAACTCGCCTGATGTTAAGCGACGGTGTGACCGAGGATGGAGCTCGTCGATCTAGAAGATATCTACCTATTCACTCTAGCCTTGAAAATTCCAAGATTGTAGGTCTCAGGAAACAGAGATGGCGGCAAAGAATTCCATTCTTGTGCAGTACGCAACAGGAATGTGGATCGACATCGCTGAGTACGGATTTTTGACATTTCAACGAGAAATGGGTGGTAATTGTTTTTATATACCATATTATGTATTTACATAAAAACTATATTCTATCAGCCATGTGGTTCCCATAGTATAAGTTTTTGCTTAGTTTGGGGCTAGATGGTGTTGTGTGAAAATGTCTTCCTCCAATTTATTAATATCTCCTATATTACAAACAAGCAAGTTTTTTTTATCAGCCCTGTTTGTACAAACTGTCCCACTGCTGGGCGCGGGCCATCTTCTCGTTATGAGAAGGGTAAGGCCATAGCCTACCACGCTGGCCAAGTGCGGGTTGGCGGACTTTACACATCTTTCAAGATCAATGAGAACTCTCAGACATGTAGGTTTTCGATGTTTTCCTTCACCGTTTGAAGTTGGCGGCAATCAACAAATAACTTCGAAAAGACAGAGGTGCGTGCCGCGGGATTCAAACCCAGGACTTGCGAATTACAAGTCGGACGGTCTCCCGACTAGGCTGCCGGAAACTAAAGCCAACATTATGTAGGTATTATGAACAGATGACCCAAGGTCAGCTGCAAATAAGCTCTCTCGCGAGGTATACTGTTCGTAGAGCTACTAGTTTTATTTGTTGTTCAGAAATACATCATCTGTGAAATTTTCAATTGTCTAACTACCACGGTTCATGAGATACAGCCTGGTGACATACGGACAGATGGACGGACGGACAGACGGACAGCGGAGCCTTAGTAATAGGGTCCTTTGCACCAGAAACATGCTGGAGTGGGAGTCACCTGTCCTATCAAATATTCGGTGGCCCAACTCACCATTGAGCTGTTTGGCCTCACTACCCCAACAACCCATGGTCTCTACCGCAATTGAAATAAAAGTATACAAAGGTTAAAAAAAAACTATACCTACCTATAACTTAACAAAAAAACTTAGCCAGCATGGGGACTATGGCCTGAAAATCCTGAAATCCTCTACTTGGAGTAGACCCGTTCCCAACAGTGGGAGGTATAGTGGGAATGATGGTTCGAAACGGTTTGAGACCAACGCTCGACGATGCCATTCTGCTCTGTTCGACCCGTGTGCCGTGGTTCGACGGGCCAATGAGAGGACTTACTGCCTTCTGATTGGTTCATTTGAATCGGATCAACAATGATCGGAGTGGATTTGTATATTGGATCAACATTTTCCTTCACCTCGACGGAGTCAATCGTTGATCCGACCGGAGCCACATTAGTATAAGAAAATATATATTGGATCAACAAAAAGCACCCGGATCAACATACGTTTTCGGATCAACAATGTGCTCACGTGACGGCACGCATGATCAACAATTGACGGGTTGGTATCTATATATATATATATATATATATATATATATATATATATATATATATATATATATATATATACCACTTATTAGGTTAGATTCGTTACGTCTCTGTTTATTATGCATTATTTATGTTTAATATTACTATCGTATTACGCAGATTCGGTTATCACACGAGTTATCAAATGAGCTTTCTGGATTTTTATAGTGTCTCTTGAAAAAAGTCAATTTCGAAGAAATTATATTCGATATTTCATAATTCGAATCAAAGATAGGTAACTAGATATGCGGAGTCTGTTAAATTGCACATAACGAGGGTGGACTTATGTGGACTACCAACCTCAGAATATGGCCTACGCACAACAGTTGCGCATTTATTACGAATAGGGCTTAACTAAACAGTTCTACTTTTCATGTAGTAATAGTTTTGCGCTTGACCGCCAACTCGTCGTTAAGCGACGTCGCGGTCTACGATGGAGCGCGCTTACCTAGAAGAAACCAATTCACTCGCGATTTAAAGACACCCAGATTATATCTATCGAGAAGTGTACTTACCAGCCTTTGCGATATGTCTGGAATGGTAAGCGATGTCCGAGCACGGAACCTCCTTGGCGAAGATACCCTGAGCAGTGAGCTTCTCGACGAAGCTCTTCATGACATCAGCAGGGCCTGAGATGGTGCTAGAGTCTGGACCATTGTGGTAGGCTACTTCTATCTCTGGCGGGCACATGGCTTTCACCTGGGGTGTAAGATTAGATGGGATGTAGTGGTGGAAAATATAGCGGTGAAACAAAGCTTAGAAAATTAAAAAAACCCCGACATAAAAAAATGGTTGAACCGATTTTGATTATACTTTGTCAAAAACACTGTCGATTAAGTCCTTTTTCAATAATAAAACTAATCCAAAATAGGTCCATCCGTTTGAGAGCTACGATGCAAAATACATACACACAGATACATTGATATACAGATATCTACAAACGCCCGACACGTCAAACACCCCCCTTTTTGGGTCGGGTGTTAAAAAAAATAGTTGCAATTTATCATAAATATCGATTACTTGGGACATCATTATTGATAGAAAAAAAAAGACGTGTGGCACTCGGAGAGTGCCGCGGTAAAGCTATTGCATAATAGCTTTACGCGCGGTGTGTTAGGTTATTTTCGTTACGGAATTTCTGGATTCGGTCTCCACGCTCAAGGCCCGCGATAGAATCTATGCAATAGCTTAATATTATTTTTCTACTGCACGACCTCTTTAATTTTATAATTTCCAAATCTATTTTGTTTATACAGAACTGAAGCATTCTAAACGAACTACTTGCTCTCATAATTTCATAACGGTTTGATGCTCGTGTCAAAAAACTAAACATAAATACAAAATCGTAAATCCCTTTCTTATGCAGTCGGCTAAAATACAAATACCAATCCTTTCCAGTAAACTTGTACAACTTTTTTTATTTTTGGCAAGCATTTGCTGCTACTATTGAAAAGCAAAAGATTATGGGAATGTATATATGTATGTATTACGAGTATAATGGATTTCACCTATCCATTCTAAAACGGTGGAAAAAATTCAAATTTGGAATACCCGGAAACGGGCGATCCCGTAGAATAAAAAATGAAACGTAAAACGGAACGTAATAAAGGGCAAAAGGGCCAAACCACAAAACGCAGCTGAAGCAGAACATTGTGTATTAAGGGTTTATTTGATGCATTATAACGAATAATTCTTTAATTCTTTTCTAATAAATAAAATAATAACTTTTGTTAATAAAATGGTTAGTAAAAATACACTATCTTAAAAAAAGAGGTCAATATTTCGACAAAATGATCACAGCACAACAGCAACAACAGCAGAACAGCAGTTTTTTTATCGGTTTTAGGATTGCTCCCATAATTAAAAAAAAACGTGTTTATAATTGTGACTACAATTAACTCGTAAGTTTTTTTTGTGTTTGAAACCGTTACAGCCTGTTTAAGGGATAGATCCTTTAGAATGGATACCAAAACTGTATTCTGTCTCCGAAAACGCCTTATACGAAGGAATACTAAACTTCGTTTACAAATACACTGATCCTCTAGTGCTATAAATCTCGATACGAGACATGCATAAATCTTTGTTTGATGCTGGCACCGTTTGAAAAGGGTTCAAGCAAAGATCCAAGAAAATCTTCGTGAAATTTACGCCAGTACTTACTGATTTTAAAGAGTGACAAAAAATTACTGCAAAATTTTGTCAAGAAACTCAAAAAATTGTAGATTGTTATACAAGGGTCAATAGGAGCCTATAAATAGGAGGATTTAGGCACGAAATGGTTCGCTTGTCTAAATATAGGTCTCTAACCCAAGGTTTCATTTCAAATATAAGGAAAAAATAAAAACTCGATTAGGTAAACAACAACCATATCTGAATGTTGCTGTATTTTTCTTTTTTCTGTGGCAATCTACCAGTCATTATTTTTCATCTATTGAAGATGATGAAATAATATCTTTTTTTTTTTCAATAATTTGACTGTAACAAAAATCATTTCCCAGTGATGAAAAGTACTGCTTTTTATACCTGTGTAACAACTTCAAGTGTATTTTCTGTGAAATATAAGTATGAGAAATGAAAAACAATTTAAATAACGTAAATCTTGTCTCGAGGGTGCTCCGTAATCAAGGTTTCTTTTAGATAACAGTGGAATCCGCGAGCCACTTGAGTGTGTTTGAAATTGGAACAAAATGCGGTTACCTGAAGTGGAACGATAAATAAGATACTTTGTATTACAAAACGTACTTTTGTCCCCCCTAAGGGCCCGGTCCCATGTCATCCGGCACTGCGCCGTGAAATTTGACGGCACGGCGCCGGAACCCGATGTTTTTAACACGCTTTTATTAGGTCGACCTGTATGTAATGAAATCTAAGGTAACTAATTTAACCATCTTCCAAGGATCGTAGCGTCATGAAAATTGGCAGCTGTATGTAGTTCTGATGACAATACAATAATATGGTACTGTCGAACTGATCTGATGATGGAGCTGGAAGATATGAACTAGAACTTCATGATGGAACATCGTATCATAGCTGTGTTTGGATTTGTTAGAAAAGTCTTGTAATAAACTTTGACCACAATAATTTGTAGCGTGTTTTTAGTTTTTTAAACTGTAATTTATTTAACCGGCGAAAACGTCGGATTCCGGCGTCGCGCAGGCTTTTGTTTCCGATCCGGTGCCGTACCGGATGACATAAGGCCACGACCTAAGGCCGAAAGCTATCAAATGGTATAAACAACATTTTTGTAGCTATTATTCTGTGTTTTACCTTCCATTGAGAAATAAAACGTGTTTAGACTCTTTTTTTATTTAGTTAGTTTAGTTGCTTGCACTTGACCATCATCGTTAATTTAGAAGAAACAGTTTTAATTGGAAATTATAGGACCAGTGACAAACGCAGTGATTTCATATAGGCAGTAAATCAGTCATTATTTAGCTATTCATAAAACATAATACATTTTAACACTACACATACAACTAACTACATAAATATGTAACACATAAATCAGTCAAACAGCCCACCCCTGACTGTGCCCGACGCAAAGGTGCTCATGACACTCGCCGCATTACCTCGTTGAATGGCGATGGACAACCTTTGCATCAGGTAAAATCCGGAGCGGGGGTCGCCACAAGTCTCCCTTATCCGCTGCCTCAACTCCAAAACCAAGCTTTTGGCTTCAGTGCCCCAGCTGCCCATGGTCTCCACGGCGATGGGTACAAAATAATAACGATAATACAACTATTTATATTTTTATAAATAGTTGTATTATCGTATAACTATTTCTATTTTTAGCTTATTAAACGATTTTTTTTTAAATGTTTTACTATTTATCTTTTAGTTCTTACCTGGTTGTACCCAATACCAACTGCAGCCATGGAGCCTTTGATGAAAGGTGTCTCGATGGAAGCCAGCCCACTGCTGTAGGCGGAAAGAATCATCTGTTCCGCTGTGAAGGATCCGTCTGCGTATGCGCAACCAAGTTCACCAACGCTGTGACCTGGTGGAAATTAAATAGTTCTAGTAGTGTGGATCGGTTATTGTTCGTCTCTATGAGGTGAAATCTAATTCATGGACAATCTTTAACCCTAGATCCCTAATCATGCTACTGATCACATAGGAAGCAAAATTTATGGAATTTATTATCGTTTTCTTCTAGGTAAGCGCGCTCTATCGTTGACAGCAACACCGCATAACATCAGGTGAGTTGGCGGTCAAAGGGCAAACCCAAGTTTAATATTAAAGTTAAGTTTAGTATTAAAAAAAAAAGTATTTATAATGATACCGGAAAATATGATACATTCATACAACCACGCCTGTTTTCCTTTGTAGGGGTAGACAGAGCATCAATGAGCATGAGTCTGTTTGACGCCGTATTTGACTGTGGTTAGAGGGTTACATAGAAGGAAAAGAGTGTTATAGGGGATTAGAAGGTAAGATGTAATTTTAGCTTGTGATAAGGCTAAAAATATGATATTTTGAAGTGATAACTTCTTAAGGGAAACCGCTTCGCTACGTAACGCGTTACGGCACCAGTCTGTCTGGCTAGATTAGTTTAAGTTATCACTTCTGTCGGGCGTCCCGAGACGCACACGTTTTCTTACTCAATAATTGCTTCTGCACATATTAAAATAAAATATGATTTAAAACACTATTATTATTAACGGGATATTTACCGTGGTTCGCGTTAATTTTGAGCTCCCAATAATAATAATAGTGTTATAATGAATGACCGTGATAGTTTAAAAAATATGATTTGTATGAATCTTCTTTAAAAAAACTAGATCAAATCGGTCCATCCGTTTAAGAGCTATGGCGCTACAGACAGCTCAAAGCTCACATAGTCAAACTTATCAATTAAAACTTACCAATGATGTAATCAGGCTCAATGCCAACAGTCTTCAGCACATCAGTGAGTCCAATCTGCACAGCTGCGATACCGATGAAAGAGTTGAGGATATTGTCAGAGATCTTGGGGTCTGGCTCCGTGATCACTTTGGTCAAATTGACGCCTTTGGGCTCCAGAGCTTTGTGGCATCTGAACATGAAAGAATGCAAACATGAGGAAAAGAACAAATTCTTCAATTATCACCAATTATGAATAAGGTTTGGCTTCAACGAATACAACCAAAACCAAAAAATAAAAAGATAATATACATCATGGTGATCATGGAATGACATGAACCAATGGGAAAATTCACTGCTCCGTTTCAGTTCGACGCTGAGTACTGATTTTGCTCTCTTGTTTGTTTCTTGTGATTTATTATAATAGACAAACAAAACGTAATTTATTTTGATCTAATCAAATGTAATCTATGAAAAAAAATCTATTCTAAATTGCTACATTCAAGGATATAACGGATGAAGGGCAGTCTTCCAGTAAAGTAATTAAGAAGTTTGATCATCATCACTCATTAGTATTCCTATTAATATGGCTGGCAAGCATAGCGTAGGAAGACCAGCCACGATATAGACAGATGACCGCTACCAATCGGTCTTTTTGGAAATCCTTGGAGAAGGCCTATGTCAGGCATGACTTCTTATGGTTAAGATGATGATGATGGAAACTTACCTTTGGATAGCAGCAGCGAAGACTGGTATCCTCATAAGTTCGGCGGCCATACCGGCCCACTGCGAGCCCATACCCGAGTACACGAACCATACTGGCCGACGGACGCCGGAGAAATATTGGACATCACGAGCCAGAGATACACTTTTGGTTGGTGTGGATCCTAATGGAAAACAATTGTAGTTTAAACCACATCACAAAGCAAATAAATGTTTTTTTTTCTTTGGTTGAACTTACTTTAGATTAAATTTAAAAAAAAAAATCATCAAATGTCATTTTATTTAGATAAAACCCAAAAAGAAATAACATTACTTGACTCAAACATTTTCGTTAAAGCCAAGTAAATCATTAATACATCTACGTCTAAGACTTACCCAATAGAGAGTATCCTCTCACGACGTGACCTTCAATATCTTCATCATGGACGGAATGCAGCAACCTCACGAGTTCGATGTCCACAGTCCTGGACTCCAAGTCATCGAGGATCTTGGCTACAGCAGACTCCGTGCGACCAGACACGCACACCAGGCGTGGGAGGTCGTCGAATGGCATACCTTTGTTTACCTGATACCAGATACAAGCAAGCAACTTTGATGAATCTTCGAATACACCGACCAGAATTATATTAATTGACCAATCATACGTTAATAAACAACTCCGAGAAACAGCACGAAATAATTATTCTCATTATTGTCATCTGCAATTTCTCTATCCCACTGCTAGGTATAGGCCTCTCTCTAACCATCCCATCTTTAACAATCCTATGCTAATTGAGTCCAGTGATAGAGACAATATCATCCACCCATCATGCAGCGGGATGACCTACGTTCTACTCTTCCGTTGTCTCAGCCAACATTCGATTACAACCTTACTCCACCTGTGTTCATTGCATTTACCAACATGTCCTGCCCAGTTACACTTTACTTATTCTCAACATTTCATATGTCTTATTACTTTATGTGGTGTCAATAAAGTGTTATTGATTGATTGATTGATTGATTAGTTCAATCAATCAATCAATAACACTAAGTTCGTCATGTATTAGTTATTTTTATGTCCATTACCTTTTCTTTGGCAATATTTTTGAACAACACGTGTGCGTTGGCTCCACCGAATCCGAAACTGTTGACTCCGGACATGCCTCGATTCCAGGGGGTCTTGTCGGTGACTACTTCAAGCCGGTGCTCAGCTAACGCCTCGACGCCCTCCCGGGGGGTGATGTAGTTCAGATTAGGGGGGATATAGCCGGTGGTGTAGGCTATACACATCTGGAATAAAACGATCAAATTATTAATTCAGATCAAATTGATGAGATCTAATTTTAGAAACATGAAAGTGATGATTCTGAAAATTATTTAAATATGAGATCATCATCATCATCTCAGCCACAAGAAGTCCACTGCTGCACGTCATAGGCTTCCCCTATGGATTTCCAAAAAGACCAGTTGGAAGCTTACTTGGCCAGGTCTTTATGCTCAAGTTTGAAAAAACAAGCCCGTATGATTCCCACATTATTTTGAAGCTTTCGTATATTTTTTAACCTTCAACAAGTAATTAGCAACTTTATTGTTGTGCGTCTGTTAGAGGCAGTCAAAGGGCTAAAAGTGGAAGGGAAGGCGCGAGTTACCTCTCGTGTGCCCCTCGTGTACCCACGTATCTTTCCGTTGACAGCTCGCTAATTGGTAGCCAGACATTTTTTGTTTACTTTTATGTCTCATTTTTATTTTCAGTTTGAACTGAGGCTCTGAAAAATTACCCACATCAGAACTTTATTTAAACGACCGGGGTTTGAACTGATTGTATTAATAAAAGTTTTATGAATATTTTGTTTTAAAAACCAAACTACTGATTTTGATAAAATATCTATATAATGTTTTCCTTTCAAAAAAAAAATGTTTCAATTTGTTTTATAAATAACGGAGTTATACGGTAACAAAAATTTAAAAAACATAGACGAATCGAGAATCTCGTCTTTTTTGAAGTTGGTAAAAAAATGGTTTCTGTAAAGCCGGTTTACGGACGATAATTTTTCGTGATAACGTCATGATAGACGCGTCACAAGCCGAACACTTAGGCCGATCGTGCCTCTCTATCGCTTGTTCCGCGCTATCACTTGCACGCTCGGCTCAGGCGGAACATGACAATGAGTCATGCTTTTTCGTGCATGCGCCGGCGTTCATCGATTTAAAGACGTTATCACGTCAATAAAGGTCAATAAAATAATTGGAACTATATGACAAAACTTGTATTTCGAAAATATATTTTTGAATCATTTAACAGTACATGATGGGTATGTGAAAAGCTGGTCAGTAATTGTAGAAAGTCTAGTATAATTTTGCTCCAATATCTTCAAAGTCGTACTCTTATCTTGAAAGTATCGAAACAGAAACGTACCATCACCTTATCCTATACCTTTTATTTGCCATTTTTCACCTGCCGTTACCTTATTATTCTGATACGGCCTTACAGAAAAACGTTACTTAACTCTGATCAACGTCTCAAATTCTCTGTCTTTCCGCAAATGTCATTTCGTGTCAACGAGAAGATGACAAAATATGTTGAACGTGGTTCAGATTTGTCAAAGTCAAAGTAAATTTATTTGTATAAAACATGAGTAGCGTGCACTTGATGTTATTTGTTTTATAGACCTTCATGTTATGCCTGATGAGGCGTAAAAATCAGAGGCGCGCTATTAAAATAATACAATATTATTATTTAATTTAGATGTCATACAATTATTTACTAAATATATATTTTTAACTATACATTGTTTATGTCATAATAAAATTACTACCTACATTAAAATATTTTTTCATAAGGAACATACGTTTTTATATTCAGTAATATCATAGTAGCATTTATCTACCAGCATAGCTTTAAATTTCTTCAAGCGAGTAACGTATTTCGGTAAGCCTAAATAGAATTTTCAACCGACTTCCAAATAGGAGGTTATCAATTCGACTGCACTTCTTTTTTATGTTTGTTTATGAGGTAACAAACCTCATAACTATCGTCTGGGTGAACCCATTTTGATAATTCTTTTTTTATTTGAAAGCTGGTGCTTTCCGTGTAGTCCCATTACAATTTGGTCCAGTTCTGACAATGGCATACATGAGAAGTCGGTTGTTTCAGTTAACTATAATTAATATTAACACTGTGTTTACCTTAGCAACAGAGCAAAGCCCAGAAGCTGGCTCGCTGTGCCCCAGGTTGGACTTAATGGAGCCAATTTTCAACGGTCCATTGCGGCCCGTGCAGAAGATTTCATCGATGGCAAGGAGCTCTTCGGGATCGCCCACTTTCGTGCCTGCGATGGGAATGAACATGCCAAAATTAATTAAAAGTAATATAAGCAACCTCAAGACTAAAACAAAATCAAACAATTTATATAATACAACAAAAGCAACACAAATAAAACAATAACTTTTTTTACAAGCTCACTGGTGACAGAAAAGTGGCCAGAATGCTGGCACCATTGCCACACGTTAGGCCTAATGTTTTTTGATTACCTACCACACGATACCCACACGCTGGGGTAGATGAGTAAAATGTGAAAAATATTCATCTTCAACTTCACGTGTAGAGGAATTACCCCAAAAAAAATATTCTAATTTTCCTTCACCGTTTGAAGTTGGCGGCAATCAACAATACGCACATAACTTCGAAAAGACAGAGGTGCGTGCCGCGGGATTCGAACCCAGGACCTGCGGATCGCAAGTCAGACGGTCTCCCGACTAGGCTGCCGGAAACTTCATTGTCTACCAATAAGTAACTCAGAACAAAGCAGGTACAGTTCACTTACCAGTACCATGAGCCTCCACAAACTCTAGGATGTGAGGAGGGATAGAGCACTCCTCGTAGAACTCCCTGAGCAGTAGCTTCTGGATCTGTCCCGCAGGGTACGTGATACCCTGCTCCTTGTACCCGTCACAATTGGTCTTAGCATGAAGGAGCTGCGCGTATACCCTGGGGTACAGATAATTACTTTAGAACGCAAAGTGGGCAAAAGTCCAGTTAGAAAACTGCACCCAGCTACACAGGCTCTAATGAGACCTAGTGCTGGGCCCAGAGAATCTAAATGGTATAACTTAACCTACCAATAGCGCATAGAAAATAAGAGTCTTTATACCTACTGTTTACATTTTTTGTAAGAACAAATAAACCTTATTATTATTAAAAAAATGGAATTTATTTAAGAAGGCCCTTACCAACGCGTCGAAGTTTAAGATGAACGTGTAGTTAAAAAGTTTTTTGTGTGAATGTGGCCAGAACCTTTCAGGTTGCTTCCACGATTATCGATATATATCGAAGATTACTCTAAGGATATTATGACTTATGTATAGTCGCGGAATCACTAGATAGTGTGCTGAACTTTACTTCTTAAGATACGTGTTTTTATAAATTTCTGAAAATTTCGTAGTTAAAGTGTTCGTTATTTTGAATTTCCAATCTATATGCTTAGTTCAATTTCAAACAGTTTTGTCCTTGTATCTAGCTCGGGTAACTTTGTAAGTTTACTAGGTAGGTAATAGGTTTGCGCTTGAATGCCGCTGGAAGTCTATTCAACCGACTTTAAAAAAGGAGGCGGTTCTCAATTCGACTGTATTTTTTTTATACATGAGTTATATGTACTCACGTATGAAAAAAGACTTTCAAGCCTTACAAATATAGCTTTTTGAAAAAATTGAGCATTAAACTCTTCTGTAAAGTTTTACCGATGGTAGATAAGTCAAACAAGCACTAAGGCAACGCTATGTAACTAAATAGGGTCACGAATTCTGTGAGCATAATCTTAAATTGCCGCAAACATTATGATCACAACAACTCCAGTTTGATAAATTATCGATATAATTTTATCTGTAATTAAGTATTTAAGCTGATTTTAATTATTAAATCAGATTCAGATTCAGATTCAGATTTTATTTATTGTTAACTGTGTCTTATGAATTACATCAATGATCTTAAAATACTAATTTGGGTATCAACAGTTAAGTTCATGGCGAACATACAATAATTCAATTTATAAACATTAAAATAAAACAATTACGCTATTGAGATTAAAACTTAAAAATAATAATAATTATTATTCGAATGTCAATAGTAATAAAATAATAATATCTAATGTCAAATTAATGCTGATTACAAACAAAACATTGGGAATGTTACACAATACATACAACTCATATCGAATATTACGTTTGTCAAATATAAAATGTCAAATATAAATTTAATAATAACATGTCAAACTCATGAATCATACATCCACGAATCAATTAATTATATTAAACAATAATTAATTACATTTCATAATATCCAACGGAAAATGCACTTCATTTCGCGTCATATTGAAACTCAAAAACCTTTTTTCACTCTACTAAATAATTCAAACAGCTCGTATGACAGAAACATGAAACCGAAATCTGCCCATTAATAAGAATTAAACCGTACCGAAATATTGTTCAAATATTTGCTTTCTAAATTAAGATTCGTCCTTTTTAAATCCAACCTTTAACCAGTGGGTTTGATTTATTTCTACCAACCGAAAATATAATCCATTTTCAAAAAAATCTAGTTGATTTAAAAAATATATCGTAAGAAGGTCAGGCTCCATTAAGGTTAATCACGCTCAATTTAACAATGTGCTCGAAAAAATGAAACATGCTTTTGCTAAAGGCCTTGTTTTAGGTCATTAGGGATTGGAAGTGACTAATAATAGTTTGTTGTGTAGTTGAGTCATTGTTTTATCGGTCCCTAGTTACTAGGTGATAATTGAAGGCAGGAGTAACAAGTGTTTTATTTATAATTAAAAAATATTTGAAAACAAGAAACAAGAACCAGAAGCTTAGATATACACGATATGAATCATGAAGTACATAGTATTTTACTTTTTATATGGATGATGAATCAGAAATGAAGAGATACGTAGACGTACAAAAGTCACCGATATAGCACAGCGGATTAGCAAGTTGAAGTGGCAGTGGGCAGGGCACATAGCACGTAGAACTGATGGCCGATGGGGCCGAAAGGTTCTCGAGTGGAGACCACGTACCGGCAAGCGCAGCGTAGGAAGACCAGCCACGAGATGGACAGACGACCTCATACAAGTGGCGGGAAGACGCTGGATGCAAGCCGCTTCCAATCGGTCTTTTTGGAAATCCATGGGGGAGGCCTATGTCCAACAGTGGACTTCTTATGGCTGAGATGATGATGATGATGAATTAACTAATACCTACGCGGAGCATAATTTAATAATGTCACGGAGTATAGAAAAACTGAACAATAGAACTGAGTTCTTTGAAGTCGCACACAAGATATTGTTCGATCGAGTACATGTAAGCCTTTCTCGTGGACCTTTTCTTCTATTCTAAGTGATGCATAAAACTTACCTCCTGGAGTCCTTGGCTTTCTGCAAGAACACGACCACGATGGCTTCCGAACGCGCGTAACCGTTGGCGCTGTTGTCGAAGCTTTTGCATCTACCGTCAGGTGATAGCACTCCCAACCTAAGGAACAAATAGTTGATTAAATAGACAGATAGATATATACTAGATCGACGAGCTCCATCCTCGGCCAGTCGTTTAACATCAGGCGAGTTGGTGGTCAATCATAGAAAAAAAAAATAGCTTACGTTGATTTTTATCCAACTGCGTAAGAAGGAGGGTTATGTTTCTCGTGTGTATATATGTTTCTATATAATCACTAACAGCCTAAACGGCTTGACCGATTTTAATGTTGTTAGATTGTTTTTTTTTTTTTTTTTATTTAATTTTATTCTCCACAGACACCAGGGTCCGTGACCTTTGTCATAATTACAAACTATTGTTTACTAATTATCGTTACGGGAAAATGATTTTATTTTAATTTAAGTACTTATTACTATGTTGCGTGCATACCACGAGTAAACCAGCGACCCGCAAGCAGCACCCGATCACGAGTATGACGCATGTGCCAGCCATCGCCCTCCTCAACCATATGTTAGGGAAGAGGGCGACCCGCCACACGACGCCGCCGCAAGAAGGAGCCTTCGATGGTGAGCATGAATGCTCAAGGTATGCACACAACTCTTATTTCTAACTACTGAAATACTAGTATTTCTGTGAATGCAGTCACTGGTAGAGCCCGGTTTTAGATGGGGTTTCCAGATTATCTATTTGCCCTCGGTTGATCGGACTCTATCAGCGACTGCACTCACATCGTCTAATTACATAAATCTGTCGCCTACTCTCGGCCCAGGGCCTCCATCACCGCCGCGTTCCGATCTTGTTGTTAGATTGTTGTGTTGTAAGATCTGTCTTCATTTTCCGAGTGTCATAGGTATTATAACAGTACAATAAGTATTTGTAACAGTAATAAAATACATCGCAAAAACAAGAAAATGCGTTTTTTCGCCCTGCACTGCAAAACTGATATTCTGCAGTCGGGTAAGTATTTTGTTTTTCTTTTAATATAGATACTTGTTATTGTATGACATACGATTTTTTAACACACCCGCTTAAAACTGTTCATGAAGCTTCTAGAATGTAACTCCAAGAGTAGTTATGCCAACTTTTTTACGGGTTACTGGTATTCGGTGCACCCCGCGGTGTCAGCCGCGTTGTGATGGAAAACGATGGTGATGATGATGATTAAATATAGCTTATGTCTATGCTCCCCACTCAGTGCTTTTATATGTTTAAAAATGTTGTGATGCGCGAGAGAGATAGCTGCGCGCTTTGAGCCCCTCCTTATGATAAGAATACTTTTTTTTTTTAGACATTATAGATCTACGATTGACCACCAACTCGCCTGAGGTTAAGCGACGGTGTGGCCGAGGATGGAGCTCGTCGATCTAGAAGATATCTATTCACTACATTCAAGTAGAAAATGTGTTGTCTGGCACCTTTTTAAATCACCCTTTGGTTCATCATGAATTTAGCAGTGAGAGTCTTAACCAGTCTACAGTAAAAACCGTCACCTGCCGGACTCAGCAGATTACCAGCACCAACCTGAGCTGGCGGCTGCTGGCAACCAGCACAAACCTGGGCTGGGACCGGATTCACGGATTCGGACCGTGTCCACCCACTGCAGAGTATAGGGCCCTCTTTAGCGTGCCATTCTTTTCAGTCTTGTGCCAGTTCATATGGAACTGGAACATTGTAAATATACTTATATATAACAAAAATTACCTGGAGAACTGCAGCGATACATATGGATGTAGACACAAGTTGGATCCACCGACGATAGCGGCATCACAATGGCCATCTCGAATGGCTCTGAACGCGTGTTCCAGAGCATACAGCGAGCTGGAGCAAGCGGAGTCCACTGTGTAGGAAGGACCGGTGACGCCGAGCCAGTAAGAGATACGGTTGGCCAACATAGCTCGGGAACACCTGTGAGAGACAAAATATTATCAGAAAATCAGAAATTTGACAGGCCTCATGACTCAGTGGTAACACGTCTGCCTCTGAGCTGTAGGTCGTGGGTTCGATCTTACCCAGGTCAAACATTTCTGCTGAGCATGGATGTTTGTTCTGTGTCTGGGTGTTTCTATGTATAATATGTATATATTTACAACAAAAAAAAGTATTTATTTATTATAACAGCCTTCTAGTTCCCGTACAAGCTTTGCTTAGTTTGGAGCTGGATGGTGCTGTGTGAAAATGTTCTCCAATATTTATTTATGCTGCTTTTCTATTTTAGCTAACCACAATTCTGACCGTTACTTTGCCCAAAAATAAGCATTGTTATTCAACGTAGCAATGCGGCTAGCATTTTGGGCACAATGTTTCCTGTTGGTAGTGGTTTGTTAGATTAGTTTTAGCGTTTAGTTTAATATACATAATTGTAAAAAATATTTAACTGACAAACAAACACTCCAAATATTTACACCTTAAGGCTAAACAAAAACAAACTATTTAAATATGTATATTTATACAGAAAAAAAATTAATAAGTAGCTTATTAATTTAGTTTTTTTTTTAGTTGGTCTTGAAATTGTTATTTGTGTATTAACCTCAAATTTCACCTCAAGTTTCCGGCAGCCTAGTGGTGAGACCGTCTGACTTACGATCCGCAGGTCCTGGGTTCGAATCCCACGGCACGCACCTCTGTCTTTTCGAAGTTATGTGCGTATTGTTGATTGCCGCCAACTTCAAACGGTGAAGGAAAACATCGTGAGGAAACCTACATGTCTGAGAGTTCTCAATGATCTTGAAGATGTGTGAAGTCTGCCAACCCGCACTTGGCCTGCGTGGCAGACTATGGCCTAACCCTTCTCACAATGAGAAGATGGCCCGTTCCCAACAGTGGGACAGTTTGTACAAACAGGGCTGATAAAAAAAAAAAAAAACTCAAATTTTAAAACTACCGAAAATTATTGTAGGTTAAAACACCACGATATTTCACTATGAAGCTCTACAAGTCCATTCCTGAATTTACAGCCCGTCAATACTCGTTAGCTCCGACAGATTGTATAATTGGAACTGCAGGTAACATAAAAGTGAATGGCACCCGATAATGCGTTATTGGGAGGTCCAGAAATGAAATTAGAGTGGGGAAATGGTGACGAATGGACCGGAGGGCCGTTTGAATTGATTACCTCGTGTAACTTAATTCAATGCTCGGTAAATTCTACAGGCTATTCTGTTACACGACAGAAATAAATTTTAAGAGGGGTACCTTTACAGAACATGTTTCAAAAGGAGATATTGTTAGAGTTATTAAACCGCCGAAAGGCCTTTGACCTGGCTTGACGATTGCTGTTTTTAAGAACAACCGGGACCTACAATTTAACGTGTCATCCGACCCACGGTAGCGTTCGGAAAGAAATGCCACTCACGGTTACCCATCCGAAGACTGACCGGTCCGTCCGTTGCTTGACATTGGTGATCGTTCGAGAACACCTAGTCAAGCTACGCTATTGTTGTAAATAGTAAGCGTTGTGGAAACCAGAAAAAGGCGCTACTGTCCTTATTTTATTGTTTTGTTAAATTGAAACGTTAGTTTCCATATTTGTTTCGTATAAGAAAAGAATAGTTTGTGATCGCAACTGGTTTCGTACAAAGGCGGAAAAATATTCGGTCGCAACTATAAAAAAAATACTTTTTATAGTTACGAAGCGCCTATTTTTCTGATGTCGAGGGATGCTGCAAGTTAAGATAAAACGCACTTCCCAAGAAGAAACTTAATCGCTTAAAGGTTGTATCAAAAGTAAAAAAATAATTACTTACAAGCTTTTGAATAAAATAAAATAAATGTTATAAATTTTTAGGTACGAAAACAGCATTTTTTTATGACATCTGTAAATGACCGATATTTAATATATAACTACATTTCAATACAAAATAGTACATTATAATGGCTGTTCTTAAAAAAAAGCAATCGTCGAACCAGGTCAGAGGCCTCTCGGCGGCTTAATAACTCTGACACTAGGGCTGACCACTCAGTCTATACGAACTTACTTACTTTTTATAGTGAAATTACTGAAGTCGTATTGGACCATTGCGAAAGTCTAAAGTTGAAAAAAAAATTAACAAATAATTACTAATAGATAGGATTTCGATAGAAAGTCACTCGGGGATAGTCAGGGTTTTATATTCGGGGTAACTCTCTGCGAGATCGTGTCAGAAACGAAGAGATCCGTAGATGCATGAATGTCACGGACATAGCACAGCGGTTTAGCAAGTTGAAGTGCCAGTGGGCAGGGCACATAGCATGTATAACTTATGGCCGGTGGGGTCGAAAAGTTCTCGAGTGGAGACCACGCATCGGCAAGAACAGCGAATAGTCTAGTAAAAATAAATCTGTTTGTATGGAGCAGATCGCATTATTTGCAACTGAGGGGATTATATGAAATTATGATAAGAAAATAACTAAAAATCATAGATCAACAATAATCCCCGATTTATAGACTAACTGCGTTCCGCGATTTCACTCGCGTAGTTATGAAAAACGGTGATGATTATGACGATGATAAGTACATTATGTCCGTCTCCAGGTCCAAATCTATCTCTATACTAATTTACATAACGATCGGTTCAGCCGTTTGAGCGTGTAAAGGTAACAAAATTAGCTTTTATAATATCATTATGAAATTGTGTCAAATGTATTTCAAAACACCAGTACATTCATTTAAATAACAATATACTTAGGTGTCTTTTATGTTGTCACAAATCTTATTTTTACTAGACTAGGAAGATCAGCCACAAGGTGGACAGAAGACCTCACACAAGTGACAGGAAGACGCTGGATGCTTGCCGCTTCCAACCGGTCTTTTTGGAAATCCATGGGGAAGGCCTATGAAGCAGTGGATTACATATGGCTGAGACGATTATGATAAAATAGTGATGAATATGTTCACAATCACGGATAATTACATAGTCTCAACAATGAAGTCCTAGAACGTAAATTTAATCACCCAACTCCAGTAATAATCCGCCCAGCCGTAACTTTAAACGCTTCAACTGAATGAGGCACCCGGCAATTGTCATAATGAAACTAAATTGCACCAACTTCTGTATTGCTGTAGTTTTAAACGCCACTGAAGATTATTCTCGGGAATTTCTTGAATTTAAATGACTGTAAGGACTTTAAGTCAGACAGTTTTACAAGATTCCACGCGAATGGTTGCTTCCAGTTATCTCGGTGGGATAAGTCGTCTCGGTGCACGGCTTACTTTGAAAATATTACGGGATCTCTTTAAAATGTTCAGTTGGGTTAAAATGTAACGCTGGTATTAGATGAGCGAAAACATCTTAAATTTGATGGCAAAAGTTGATAAGCGAGAACTTTGAACATAGTGTACCGATTTAAGAGTGCTTAGTTCGAAATTTTCGGACTCGCTCGCGCGTGCCAACATTTTTAACCGACTTCAAAAAAGGAGGAGGTTCTCAATTCAACAGTATTTCTTTATGTTTTTTACCTCAGAACTTTCGACTGGGTGAACCGATTTTGATGATTATTTTTTTATTTGAAAGCTGGTGCTTCCCGTGTGGTCCCATTTCAATTTGGTCCAGTTTTGACAATGACGTCCATTAATTTGTAAACTAAACTTAAAATTGTAAACATAAATAATAAAAATAAATAAATAATAAAAATAAATAAATAATAAAATAATATTCATCATAAATGTGAAAATGACATCCCACATCACAGACCGTAATTCATGTTTTCCTTAATTTATCTTCAGTACCTGGGCGACCGAGCTCCACTCGGATTTTTATGACTGAAAATACGAGTAAACCCGGGTTCACTAAAAATAAAACCTAGCAAGATCGATTTATCGTCCTCTAATCTACCTACAAACCAAATTTCATTAAAATCGTTGGAGCCGTTTCCGAGATTCCAATTATATATATATATATATATATATATATATATATATATATATATACTTATACAAGAATTGATTGCTTAAAGGTATTAGATTTAGTAAATTGAATTTTATCAATGTTTGTTATCTCTAATAAGGTCTATTTTTTAAAACGTCGCGTAAAAAGTTGTGTTATTTTTTCTTCTAAATTTACACAAGTATGGATGCAACTTACCCAGTGATACCGAATCCGTTGACCTGCATTTTCTCGTAGAACCAGGTCTTCTCTGACTCTGAGAAGCAAGCCCCGATGAACACTCCTGTCTTCGTGTCACGAAGCTCTTTAGGGTTTACACCTGTTCACAAAAAAAAAACTATTAAATAATAAATTCCCAACACATAAGGCACCCGTCAACTTTATATGAATATAAAATCCATAAAAAATTTAGTTTAAATAAATTGCCAAGTGCGTGTCGTACCACGCGTAATGTAGGACTCCGTAATTAATATATGTGACCTTAAAACAGTGTGTCTTGTTCGATACTACTTGTCTAAGAAATTATTTTAAGTTGATCGACTATAACTCGATAACTTGTAAAGCCTACTTAGCCGTGATAGTTTTCCTTTTAATTGCATCATATATTCTACTACTAGCATGATTTTTTCATATCTCTAAGGTCAAACGTTTAGCCGGTAGAGGGATGAAGAGACACCTCTATAAAAAATTATCACTTCAAAGCTTAATATTTCGCAAACGGATCTGCTTGATTACCTATCCAACGATGGAATAGATGAGAAAAAATAATTTATCCCCACTTTACGTGTAGGTTTCTATCATTTTTAGAAATTAATGACGCAAAAATGATTTTTATGTATGAAAATTAACTTGAATCAAATTTAATTTTTAATCGAATATTTGTGATGTTGTTTTTTTAGTTTTACGAATGAGGACTTCTTTATAAGTTAATTCAGGCATTTTATATCTTCATAAATGTGGGCATGAAGATATAAAATGCGAGCTAGACGAACAATGCTCAGACTACGAACTCATTCCATAATCAATATCACCAGTAAATAAAATATTTTCTTTCTTTCTTTCAGTATTTTTTACCACCAGGCGGGTAAAACCACAAGTCACAGCTGTTATTTAAATAGTAACCGTCTTACTTACAAACGCATGTTAAAATCTTAGTCACTGAATAAGGACTTGTCACGGGAACTGTCACGCGCGAAAACGGAACAAAACACAGTTTTGTTCCGTTTTCGTGCGTTTTTTTTTTTACTAAAATGCGCTTATTCAGAGTTTATAAGTAAGATGGTAAATAAAATAGTGTATGAATTAAAATTATTATCCAATAGCAGACTAAAGATCTAACAAGCCAGAAAAATCATAAGCTGTCTACGTCTTCATGCAAATTTCCTTTAAAAATTACTTATATGTATATAAAAGTGTTTTTGTAAGTGATCATATTAAAATTTATATCATAATTTATGTGCGTAAATTATTCATATTTAATTTTTTTTTTTTATTTGCTTGATAATGATAACGGCAACAGGTAGACGCTTGAAATATTGAGTTATATTATTCACTTTAAAAATAAATACCTAATTAAATTAAAATAAAATTTATATTGAAGGGGGCTCCCATACAACAAACGTGATTTTTTTTCCGTTTTATAGATAATGGTACGGAACCCTTCGTGTGCGAGTCCGACTCGCACTTGGCCGGTTTTTTATTACATTACGCAGTTCTCGTCCGTACGTACATTACGTGTGTCATTTATGTCCTATAGGACGTCATACTGAATTTTTTATAATGTCATATAACCTATAATCAGGGGATAAACTAGGCGTTTCAACGCTACCTCATTAAAAAAAAAATAGTTTATTGGTACACAAAACAGAATACAATCTTTACAATGAATAACTCATAATTTTGATCTAAATAATATACCTCAAATTTACGCACAACAATTGTCTAACTATGATAAATCGTTTAAAAGTTTTGTGTTTATACCTTCATCAGAGTCAAAAATAGAATACTACTTAATCTAAGGCTATTAGAGAAGAACTGACTTCCAGCCTTGACGTCCTTATATACACATATTTTGAATTATATTCCAGCTCAGATTACATAGTAAATGTTATTGAGTGTAATTGAATATAATTTGTATTGTGTTTAAGAAATAAAATAAATAAATAAATTCTAGCTACTCAGCTTCTACGAATTTACTTTATACAACTCCTTGGTAAACATTATGACTCGTAAAGACATATCAGTTCGTTGAATAATTCAACAAACGCAGACACCTAATCCCGCCGCTCGCGACATAATGGAATATTGGGACTCGATACGGGATACTTGATACAGGATACTTGATACGGGATGCGGGAAATAATACGACCGATACGGGGCCGAGTGGTTTCATCTCATTGTTTTGAGAGATCCTTGGATCTCGGGTGTGATTGAGGATCTTTTTACATTAACAGGGATCCATCGGGTGACAATCGGTGGATTAGTTTGATTATTAATTATAATGGATTTGCATGATTTTATTCTATTATGCTGTTTCTTCTACCGGAAACTAAAAGATAATTACTTGTGCATATAATATGTATTGTACATAATGTTTTGAGTTTTGTGTTGAGTCGCGCGCTTTATAATTAAACACAAAATTATAAATGAAAGCGTTCACAGGACTATTTCATGCGCGTTATGGTCGCGACACCCCACCCTCCTCACCCTACGCCAACGTCATGTGTCGCGAATGTCGTCGCCACGATCACCGCCGCGATTGTCGCTACGAGCGTCACCTCTGCGGGAACGGAGAAAAAACCCACAGCGCAGCACGTCGCGCCCCTCATCGCGCCGCGCCGCGCGTTCACTTGAATATGATTGAATAAGCTCGATATCTCAATTCTCTATTATTCGATCTAGGCATTATATTTTTTATTTAAAAATAAATGTAGCCTATAACATCGTTTTACTACGGATGATCCGAAAATCAATCGAAGCTTTGTAGAAAAATATGTTAATGTTTTTTTTTTTTTTTAAGATAAATATAACCTAAGTATTTCTAAATGGCAAGGCTCCGTCGTAGACCACTGCATTGCTCAGAGTCAGACAACTTGCCGGTCAAACGCAAGCTTCTCTATCATAGAAAAGAAAACAAATAAAGACAAGTATAACGACACCGAACATATCAAAATCTGTTAAGGCGCTCAAACTAAAAGAAGTATAAAAACGTAAAACATATTATACAACCATTAAAAAAAGAAGTGCTGTACCTATTTTTGATCAATCGGTTAAAAATAAACATCGTTGGCACTCCAAAACACAAACGGAATTATTCTTTAATTCGACTTTTATTGCACAAATCTCATACACTGAGTCGGCCTTCTGGTAGATAAATAATTATTGTTTAAATATAATTTTAAACAATAAAACTTAAAAATTTTAACAAAAAAAAAAACACTTTTTAAATGTACATTGTTTTCAAAAATTAAATAACGCCAAAGCTGCATTATCTCCAGAAAGTTTTACATTTTTCAAGGTACTTAAAAAAGTGAATATTAACATGAAATACTCGCAACACTTTGTGTACAAATGGCTTCCCTTGTCAGCGCTTTTTAATTAACTAACTCAGATAATAGTTAGTAAGGAGCTTTGCGTTACAGCGCTGGGTATTTTTAATCCTTTCATGAAAGAAAAAAGCGGTAAAGTTGCCAGCTCTTGCAAAGATTATTTTGTGTTTTTTTTTATACATTTACTTTATTAGCCAATTATGCAAATGTCAAGCTGCAATAGTGAGCAAATATTACTAAGTACTAGACTGAACGTAGTTTTTTTGACATTTGATGAACGAAGTGTTCGTCTAAACAATAAAAAATTAAATTAATAAATAAATATGCCTCCCTGATTAAAAAACAATAATAATCCCGTGCTCAGGGTTCCGTAGTTTACTACAAACTCTTATAGATCGCCTTAAGTATCCGTCCGTCCGCAACTTAGCTCAAATACTCTTAGCACTAGCACATAATAAATGAATAGTATTGTATGTATACATAACGAACACTCTCCACCTGCCACTCATCTCGGGAAAGTATGCGTAGTATTGCTGTAAAAGATTGGAATTTCTTTAGAATAATTCTAATATAATCACTTGTTTATTACGAAAAAGTTCGTTGGAGGTTACGGAAAAACGCTTTTTTTTATTTTTGCCAGAGATATAATATTACTATCACAAAAAATATAGCCTATGACAATCGGGAAATGAAGACGAATCTAACGACACCTCGAACATCTAAATCGGTCAAGAGGTTTAAGCTGTAGGCTGTCATATAGTCATATATTCCTCTTGCATAACTTAAAAAAATGTAAGAAGTTAAAAATGCATATATTAGTTTGTAAAAGACACGGACCCCGGAGTTTGCGAAGATTAATTTTGTTAAATAAAAAAAATATAAACATCATACAGCCCCACATACATACAAACATACATACACTCGAAAAACATAACCCTCCTTCTTATGCAGTCGGGTAAAAAGAAAAGTAGCAATAGATAACTTTGCAGTGGACAAAATTCACATCCAATAATCGTAAAAGCCAATATTGAGTTATAATTACGGGCGAAAGTAAAAGTTTTAATGGATTTGTTGATAACACGGTCCTGCAGCAAGGCCCGTGAGGCTGTACCTTAAGGTGCCTTAAGGTACCTTAAGATGCCTTAAGCTCGAATTGCTCGACTTAGTTCGGAACGGTGTAGATAATTCTTGTTGTGAACTTTCTACGATTTATTTCTCGGAAGTATTTTCTGTCTGAACTTAATTGGCCCGTTTTGTAGAGCTTGTTTTGTTTTCCTTTAAATAGAATTATTATTTGTCGGTGTTTTGGAGCTTAAATTGTACTTAAGTTATCCGTTTTCTACTATTTTCAAACTGTCAGTTACGTAAAATTCACCTTCGTCATCAAATAAACTTAGTGCCAATAAAAAGCATGAGTAGAAAAGATCTGATTTATGACGTCATAACAATATTGTTATAAAGTAAGAGTGATATCTGCTACAACAGTGCTACGCGTGTAGTGAAGTGCTACGCGATATGCTATACGAACGCGCTACGAAAACTGTCAATATCATTATATTTATTTATCATCCAATCCGCAGCCTAGGTTCCCGTATTTATTCAAACCAAATGTGGAATAATGCGACATTATGAATGTCGCATAGATGAAGTTGCGATTAATAATTTAATGCGACGATTATTCAAGTTTGAACACAAGAGGTCTGCGAAGGCTTCGAGTTTAATATTCTGTGTATCCAACGGTACAAATGGCCTGCAGAGAAGCTTTTAGCTCTTATGGACTATACTAAATCATGATAAACCTGGAGTAAACCAAATATTTAACCATTTGATTTCTAAACGATGAAAGTTTATAATTCGGCTGTTTTTTTATGTTTGTTGCCGCTTAACTCCGTTATTTATAAACTAATTTGAAAAATTATTTATAAAAGAAAATATATTCAGATTAGTCCCATAAAAATTGCATCAAAATCGGTTGATCAGTTTGGTTTTAAAAATAAAATTGCGCTTTTTTAAGTAGATTTTTTCAGTTCTTCAAACTATAATTTTTTTATCTTAATTTTTCATGCTATATGTAATTACTTCAAAATATGATAAATATTTATATACACACGGTAATGTGGCGGTTTCTTACGCTGAGTATTTATAACGAACTTTGATCTTAAAACATCAATCTTATTATCTTTAACCTTGGAGAGTTTATTTAAAAGAAAACCTAATCTGAAACAAAACTCCACAAATCTATAAAAAAAAAACAAATCTTAACAAAATACCTCAGAACATTTACGAGGACCGATCCCGTCTGAAATAAAGGGAAAGAGGCCTTGTAAAAACGGCGATCTTTTCTCAAAGTAAAAAAAAAAAAAAAGTTAAATAAGGCGGGAGCGTCACCGAAGAGTTCAATTCATCTGAGTGCTTGCCGACTTTGGGTACAGATAAATTGGTCTCATTACGTCCAAAGAAAGGGAGGTGGTATTGATTGGAATGCGATAAAATGGGGAGTTGTCACACCGAAACGTAGCATGGACTGTATTAATAGTGGCGTTTTGTTTTCATTTGTCTGGAGAATTTAATTTAGGACGGGACTTATTACGAGCATTTACTAGTATTATCAAATTATTCGCGACTCAAACAGGTTAAACTATAGTTAGAGAGAGCAGGAGGGAGGGATATAGGAGAGGAGGGCAAGCCTCCCCCGCAACTACCGCCTACCAGACATGTACAGTTTCGAGTTATGATTTTTTGTAGTACTTAACCTTACTTATGTTATTTTCTCTTTTAATTGTGTTTGAATATTTGTAAATTTAGGGTATGTTTGGATAGAGAACTACCGTCGTTAAAATGGAAACTAACGTTTTTATTAAACAAAATAACTAAATAAGGACAACAGTATTCTCAATTCCAAATCAGTCTGTTATCCAAACAAACTCTAGCATTCATTTCCAAATTTTATAAGGATCAATTTTATTTTCAATTTAGAAATCAAAACACGATTTATAAATTAAATCAAACGAATGACAAAATAACTCGTATAGATATGTATTAACAAAAAAAGTATATAAAATATGTATTTTATCAGCCATTTGGTTCCCATAGCACAAACTTTGTTTAGTTTGGAGCTAGATGGTCTTGAGTGAAAATATCTTTCAATATGTGTTATTTATTATTTTAGTGAGTACTTAGCAATTGCTTCAATATTAGAAAAGTAGCAACTATTTTTCGAAACCGCGGCGCACAGTTAGCACCTAAAATATATTTTTAAACGAGACTTCGCAACTGCTAACCTGTTTAAGGTTTCCAGCGAGACTCAATTTACGCCAGCTGTGTGAAAATAAAAATAAACACGATATCTAGACGTCTTGAGTCTGGTACGTTTACGGAGACTGCTCGGTTTAACGGTTGCTGGTTTTGACAAATAACGTTTACATTTACATCTATCTTGAAGCGAATTAATGTTGTCTGCAAAGTAATTAGTTAAAGCATGCATGATTTTGCTGTGTCTGGTCGTTTTAGTAACTTAATACATGATACTTTTTGGTATAAATAATGTTTAGTTTTAATTAAGTTTTAAATAAAAATATATTGAGAAAGTTATAAGACAATTACTTGATTTGTTTGCTAAAATAATGCTAAAAATGGTTAATATAAAAGCGTCATCGTTTTATTTAATGTAATAAAAAAAATTGTAGAAAAATTTACTAGCTACTTTTAATACATGATACTTTTTGATATAAATAATGTTTAGTTTTAATTAAGTTTTAAATAAAAATATATTGAGAACATTATAAGACAATTACTTGATTTGTTTGCTTAAATAATGCTAAAAATGGGTAATATAAAAGCGTCATCGCTTTATTCAATGTAATAAAAAAAAATACTTTTCTTATAGCGAGCTTAAAAATAATATTTATAATTATAATAAATAAAATTTTGGAGCAAACGTTACTGATTAAGACTTATTTTTTATTTGCGACTAAAAAAACAACCGCAACAGTTGAATTCATTTATTATTTTTCACAATAAACATGCCTACAACTACTTTCAAATATTTTTTCTAGACTGTGTAAAATTTCTGAACGAGCGTTCTGGCTTAAATCACTAATTTCAATTGTTATTCTACGTTCCACTGTTTTTAATGTAACCATTACGGTCACACAGCGGCCTTCAAGAAACCAGTATCGATAGTCCTATTAGAAAAGGCACGGAAACGGCGAGTTCCCTAACCAACTGATCATCCAGCGGCTTCTGTTAATCTTCATTTACTGTATATTGGAGTTTTTATTTCGCTGACACCGGCACCTTTTTCAATTATAAGTTTTAAACGCGCTGCGCCAAGCTCAAATTTGTTTGAGTTAATGTATTTTATGATAAGTTGATAAAGCGGCGGTAGCTTCAGTAACTGTTTATGATTATAAAACCCAACGTGGTTTTTAACTTTTTTCTTTTTACTCAATTGCGTGTGTGTTGTGTATACACGTATCATCATCATCATCATCTACAGCATATTCAATTCCACTGCTGGGTATAGGCCTCTCTCTTATCATGCCATCTGGTTCGATCCTGTACCAATGGAGTCCATTAATTACACGTGTATACTGTATATTTCTATATTACTGCTTATAAATCTTAAAAGATCACAGATTCGCAGATGTTGTGCAATGTCTCGTCAGATTCTTCTTTTTTCCCAAGTGTCATAGACTACTTTTTGTACAAGTAAGCAAATCATGCAAAAAAACAAGGTACTAAGCAAATCTTGCAAAAAAAAAGGTACAATAGTTTGTGACCTTCTAAAACAAAGTGGTATTGTTTTTGTTGTTTTGTGAATTCACAGTGGCTTAAAGCATATTTTCTACCAAAAAAAAAAAACAATCGGTCACATGTTTAGAACCCCAATGATGGCGAAACGTTGTTTGTATGGAGTAATAATTATACAAGCGAATACTTGGGCTTATTCTTCTAACAGACGACCATCTTTGACCCACAAACAGCCTAATTCAGATATCCGGATAAATTTTTCGGTTTTATGATTTTCTAGGTACTTCCTATAAGCTGTTCTTGAACAAAATAGAGGTTTCTGCCTCCACCATTCCATCTTATCAATCTCAATAAGACTGGCAGGTGACAGAAAAAACAATTTACTGGAATAAAGAATGTCGCTTCCAATTTATTAGCTAGCCCGGATTATTTCTATTCGGAAGAATAAAATCAAATAATTACATTTAATTATGTACTCACTTAAATAACTTTTTATTTGAGTTCATGCGGTACATGTAATGGGAAGAATGCGAACATAATGGCGAACATTGAGAATATTCGACGAGCTTCAACTCAATTGACTGGCCTTGTGGCTCAGTTGGTAGTGTGTTTACGTCTACCTGCTGAACTGAAAGGTCGTGGGTTCAATCCCCACCCAGGGCAAACATTTGTGTGATGAGCATGGATCTTTGCTCTGTGTCTGGGTGTTTCTATGTATCATATGTATATATTTATCAAAAAAAAATATATATATATATATATATTCTATCAGCCATCTAGTTCCATAGTACAAGCTTTGCTTAGTTTGGGCTAGACGGTGTTGTGTGAAATGTCCACAAATATTTATTTATTTATTTATTTAATTTCGTTGAAGTTTCGTTGAATTTGTGTTTTACTTTAAGGAGTAAACAAGAATGAGTTTATCTATATAGGTATATCAACCTATCTACATCTATAGGCAATATATGAAAATTAGTAGTGTCAAAATCGTCTCAACTCAAGCGGCAGTAGGAACCTACGGATGTGTAATATTTCTAGTATTTTTTCTGGTGAATTACAAACAATTGTTTCTTTCAAGCAAATTTTAGACGTAGTCCACTCAACGAAATTAAATTTCACTCACAAAAAGTATCCTGCCAGCTAGAGAGCAAACATAGTGAAGCAATCACTTTCAAAACTATCTTATTCAGTTCTAAAATATTTATAAGGTAGGAACTTTGTTGGTCGCTAAAAGTTCCGTAGAATTAACTTTTTCTGTACGTCAATTTGGACAGCTTCTTCGGTTTCTAGGGACCTAGTTTTCTTTAAATTTTATTGGGCAAATTTTCAACTTTGACATTACTTTGGTACTTTTATAGAAGTTTATATCAAAACTAAAGCAATAGGGTCGATTCTGGACACGCTTACTTGAACTCAAGCTCAATTGTCAAGCCTAAAAGTCGTGCTTTTTACCTGACTGTTTTACATAAATTTTATTGTATCAAAGGAAATATTATTTTTCAAGATAAAAAGTAGCCTATGTATGAATCCAGGGTATCAGCTACCTCCATACCACATCAAAATCGGTTTAGCCGTTTGAGCGTGAAGAACAAACATACAAACACACTCATAGACTTTCGCCTTTATAATATTATTAGTGTTTTATTTACATAAACATTCTTACCTGCATCGATGATAGCTTCATACGCTTTCTCAAGCAAAATTCTGCACATGGGGTCCATGGTGTGTGCCTGTTTATAGTGGACGCCGAAAAAAGACGCATCGAATTTATTCACATTGTTGATTTTTCCAGTCCTTTGGGGGATCTCGGGGTGAGCCAACTTCCATCTTCTCGCGTCTGCTGATATCAAATCCACCTGGAGAAGAGAGTTAAGGTTAAATAATGATTATGCTTTTGATTATGCTGATTTAAAGTTGACTTTGACGTACATATATTTATATTATTTTTTAATATTGACAATTCTATTCCAAATATTTATTTGTTAATATTGTATGTGGTATGTTCCGATATTAATGCCTTGATGATTTTTTTAGCTAATAATGTAAAATTGCATGTTTAAAGATAACTAAAATGTATTTTGTTCATATTTATACACTGTATTATTAGAAATGATTTTGCATGCAATGGGCCTGAATATAGTGCTACTGGTGCATTAATACATAAGATCTGTACAAACCTATAATCAAGCAAATAAATGATTTTGATTTGATTTAAGTATAAAAAATCCCTGCAGGGTTATCATGGAACTTAGGCAATACTTATTTATTGTACTAGGCTGGAAAGTTGTATTTTACCGTCGGGTATCTGACAGTTAAGTAAATCCAGAGCAAGCGAAGGATTCTAGGTACGAATTACGAGCCCAGCGAGTGTTTCTAGTGTAGACACCTACAAGCACCTTTCCGGGTTAGCAAAGCAACAGTAATGTCAGTGATGTTGCAGTTGTCCATAGGCGACGGTTATCGCTTACCATCAGGCGAGCCGTCAGCCTTTTTGCTTCTCCTATTTTATAAAAAAAAAAAAAAAAAAAAAAAAAAAAAAAGACATGGCATAAAATAACTTTACAGCCAAGTGCAATACGTTTTACATCGTAACAGCGAGGAAATTGTTTAGTTCACCTATTTTCTCGAGTAGATAAATCTGCGTGGCATTATATCCAACTTTACTAGTCCTAAAATTATATTTTAATCAGATGAATTCACTGACATGTACCAAATTAATTAATTTTAAGCATTATTTACAATAATATGTACGAAAATTACATATTAGGTACAAAGTTTTTTTAATTCTATATTTTTTTCTCTTCTATTGGGCTTGACACAACTTGCATACTTATAGATAATATTCTGCTTTACACATTCAAACCTTTTTCATGTAAATAGTTGTAAAAAATAAAATAAAACTGCTAAGAGAAAGTAAATTGTACCTTTTTATTTACATTTTACGTACATACATAAATTTTCTAAGTTATTTAGTGATTCTTAAAAGAAATGATTGCAACCTCCTTGAATCGAACTATTTATTTTCATTTTGTGAAGGTGTTGTACAAAGAGGTTGGAAATATATTGTATTGAAAATGTAGAGCTCCGTCGCGTTCGAATTTTGAAATGACTGTCCACCTTACTTTATCAAAGGTGGCAATATACATTGTGCAATACAACTTGCACACTACTAAACGGCGATAGGTCTCGGTACTTGGGGAAGTACCGAGGTATATCGTGTGAGGGATAACAAACACTTCAAAAGAGTCCTGCTTCAAAATAATACTTCTGTATATTTTAACAAACACTTCAAAAGAGTCCTGCTTCAAAAGAATGCTTCTGTATATTTTAACTTTTTTTTACTCAAGATAGATCAACGATCTTGACCACCAACTCGCCTGGTATTAAGCGACGGTGGGGCCGAGGATGGAGCTCGTCGATCTAGAAGATATCTATTCACTCGAGCCTTGAAAATTCCAAGATTTTAGGTTTCAGGAAACAGAGATGGCGGCAAAGAATTCCATTCCTGTGCAGTACGCATCAAGACGGATAACGCTGAGTACGGATTTTTAGCATTTCAACGAGAAATGGGTGGTAATTCGCTGACTTTCTGCTAGTCCTGTAGTGAAATGGGGAGGGTGGAATTAGGTCGTGAAGCTCTTGCGCACATTCCCCGAAATGAATCCTGTAGAATATAGACAGACATGCTACTTTGCGGCGGTGCTCGAGACTAAGTAGCTTCTTGGCAACTAGTTTATAGTCACTGATTAACCTCATAACTGATCCACTTGGCTGATCCATTAAAAAGGTGGCAGCGGTACTCCATACACGATCGGACCTGTGTCCGATACAAATGAAGCAGTCTCGATAAGAAGTATCCCTCCTTATTTATAATGACTATATAACTATAACTTAGATATTCCAGTTTTCCAGATCTATTGTTTGTCACAATAGATCTGCAAAGGTCGCAGTGACGTGCCGCGGCTGCTGTAGCCCGTATGGCCTCCTAGGTTTTAAATAATAGATATAGCCCAGATTTGTTCTTTACTACAACTTTTTTGAAATGTCATGCCACCCGGCGATTTCCCCAAGCAAATGGCCCCGTGTGTCATCTGTGGGTCCCGAATTAATATTTCAACGTCAGGACAACTTCATCTCAGAGACCAGAAATAAGTAGAATTGGGGCTCAGATTAATGAAACAGACGAAATAGTTGGGTTGTATGTTGTAGATCTTATGCTTGTATATTTTAGGCTAGGAGATAATGGATTGGATTGTTAATTGCTTCCTATTTTTACCCGACTACGCAAAAACTAGGGTTATGTTTTTGGAGTATATGTAAGTTTATATGTATGTATCTATATGATCACTATAATAAACGGCTTGACCAATTTTGATGTGCGAGGTGTCGTTAGATTTGTATTCTTCTTTCCCTGAGTGTCATACGTGTCATTTTTTTTGTAATAATATTAACAGCACTTTCGCAAAAATGAAAAAATGCGCTTTTTCGTAACCTCCAACGAACTTTCATATTAAATAGGTGATTTTACTAGCATTATTCTAAAGAATGCGCATTTATAACTTTAAAAACGAAATTGCGGATACTTTCTCACAAAACAATACACCCAACGGTTTATCAAGCGCAATGAAATCATAAGTTAGACTGCAAAAATCGCTCTTCTACAGTCGGGTATTTTGTTTTTCTTTTATTATGGATTTTTGGTGAATTTGAAATCAAATAAACAAAAGTAGAGAGTTATAATGAATTTTATTAAAAGCTATTTGTCAGTTAAAATATTGCTTTCTTTTTCTTAAAACATATGACAGTAAAGGACAGAGATAACATTTACCTAACAGATACTTTTATCTGAGGTTTTAAATATTAGCCCTTAGACAAGCGTGCTTTTTTGTGCGTAGAAGTAAGTTGCTATGTTGCAGCAACTTATCTTTTAGCATCTTCTTAGCAACTTTTTAGCAACTTGTTAACTTTAACTTTTTTATATCCAGGGTAAAGGTATCCATGACACTACGAGCTTTCCCACGTTGAAAGGTGATGGGTAACCTTTTAACCAAGTAGCGGTTGGAGCAGCGTCACCATACTTCTCTGTTATGCGACGCCCTAACTTGTAAAAAATATAATTTCCCCCTTTTATCAATGACTAGTTTCGCCCGGTAGTTCTTTTATCTAGTTCGTACGGAACCCTCGGTGGGCAAGACTGACTCGCACTTGTCCGGTTTTTAACCCCCGATACAAAAAGGACCCTCATCAAACGACATAATCAGCTGCGTCGTTGGCTCCTGGTCTATAACGTGGGAGAGAATAGCCTTTCCTCAATCAATTGCCATTTTTAGGGAGTACAACCGAATCCGCGGGGAGAATGTGGCAGGAGGTTAATGAAATCGTCGGAGCTGGCAACCCCAGCGAAATATCATGAATTTCAGATGTAAAGCCTCTGTTCTGGACGAGTTTATTTGATTAGGTTCATTTGCTATGAACTCTGTTACGGGTTTTAGTTCCAAATCTAAATTGATTAGAAACGGGATTGGAGGACTAATAGAAATTGTTTTAGTTTTCTGTATTCTACGCTTTGAATTAAGATTGTTTTCCGTTACTAATATCTTCTGGTTAATTCTAGTATCGCTTGTAATGCGGCCTAAAATACTCCCTGAGACAAAATTTGCTCTGCTCGTTTTGTTGAATAAAAATTAGATAAACTTATAATATCTTAGTTATCTGTCATATTCTTGCACGACACAGGGTTTAGAGACAAGGATGGAGCTCGTCGATCTAGAAGATATCTATTCACTCTAGCCTTGAAAATTCCAAGATTGTAGGTCTCAGGAAACAGAGATGGCGGCAACGAATTCCATTTAATTAAGATCCTTTTTTAATTTGCTAATGTTTTACCTGATTATAATTTTACTCTTACAGTTTGCAAGAAGCTAGAACGACAGCGATACTTCTCACCTTATTGAAAAGGTTTTCCTGCAGATGCACGACGGAGTCCGAGTCCGGGAAGTATCCCGAGACGCCCGTGACGAGGACCTCGTCTCCAGGTGGAGGATGAGACAGCCGGTGCCCTGACGTCAGCCTGTCTTCTGCTACTACTGTTGGTGCCATCTGGGAAATAATATGACAAATGTTAGCGGATCGGTTTCTAAGTGATTACCTGGGATGTAGACCATTTCAAGCAAAAAAAGGATTTTCCAAATCGGTCCAGGCGTCTTTGAGTAAACGGAAATCATACACAAAAAAGGTTTCGATAAATTGAGAACCTCCTCCTTTTTGAAGTCGGTTAAAAAGATTAGATCGTATAGAGATAACATCTTTGACAGAATATTGGTATTATGAAGCGAGACAGAGTGGCGCTGACGCTGCTTTGGCGTTATAATGCAGAGTCTATTTAGATAAAAACTCGTGCAAAACACGGAAACTAAAGTTTGGAAGTACTATAGTATTCTGTGGTCTCATGAAATAAGGACAGCAGCGCCCCCAATGCCACGTCAGTTCTCTACCTGAACAGACTCTACTAGACCTTAAAAATTCGCCCACTGTTGGTAACAATTTTACTTATTTACGTCGTCAGTACAATAATTTACATTTACAAATTCCTTTTAAGCTTCTTTAATACACACTAATACCAAAACTCTAATGGAACTTAAAACTTATGCAAATAGTAAACCTCTACCTGTTGTTTGAACCAGGGTCAAACTTATTTTCCGATTTTAAATATTCATTAAATGGTAAACGTGGTAACACAGAATGGATTTGAATTTCAACTGATTTTAATTTGAATATCCACGTGCCTGTGTTTCAGTTTGTTAGAAATAATTGTGGAAAATCAGGTGGCACATTGTCAAATGCAATAAAATAAATTACAATAAGTATAGAAAATTTTGAGCTTATATGTTTGTTCTGTGTCTGGGTTTTTATATGTATCATATGCAATGAGATTTTATCTATAAGGAGCTTATACTCATTGAATATGAAGTAAAAGTATGGCAAATCTCAGATCTCAGCACTTTTGAGACTAAGATCACAACCTTAAAGCCTTTTAGTACCTATCTTGGTAGCACTTTCTAACCACACAATATGGCATAGTCACAATTCACAAGTCACGATACGCGCATAACAGCGGTGCCTGACGTGTCGCGACTGCAGACAAGTCGGGCGATTACCTTACTTGAGGCATGCCACGCAGAGCCGGGGAAGACCTATTTACGTATAATATATAAGTATATATTTGCAAAAAATAAGTATATAATGTATTCTTTCAGCTATGTGGTTCCCATAGTACAATCTTTGCATAATTTGTGGCTAGATGGTATTATGTGAAAAGTCCTCTAATATTTATTTATTCTACAGTAACATTTTTTTTTTGTTAACCATGTGACTACAGCTAATCCGATGTTATAAATGGCAACTAGCTCTTAAATGAAGCTGTCAGTTTACACAACTATACTTTGGCTATATATTTTTGTTACAGTAAGTACTGGTATACCAATTAATATCTCGTTTACATGAAACCGCTAAATGTATATTCACATTATTGTTTTTATGGTTCCATTCCCATTTTTACTAAGACGTTCTGTGTTGAAGCTCTGCGGGAAAACCTTCCGAGAAAGAACATTCCTCATTTTGCTTGTCTTCGGGAGAAAGAAGCGGAAGAATCGGAATTTATGGGAAAATGTGGGGACAATTCAAATAAGCAAGAAGAATTTCCACATAATAGTCTATTTGAATGAGCATATAGTAGTCCACCCAAATATTCATTTAGTAGTCAAGCCCAATATCAACGCAGCAGACAAGCCCAAAGTTTATGCATTACTAATCTAAAATTTTTACTTAATAAAGTCGAATGTCCACTTAGTACTCAAGTCAAATGTCCAGTTGTCCACGTAGTAGTCAAGCCGAATGTCCACATAATAGTCAAACCGAATATCTATGTAGTAATCAAGTCAAATATTCACGTAGCCATTAAGTCAAATGTCCACGTAGTAGTAAAATAGAATATCTACGTAGAAGTTAAGCGGAATTTCCACAGTCCACATAACAGTCAAGTCAAATGTCCACGTTATAGTCAAGTAGAATGTCCACATAGTAGTCAAGCTGAATGTCCATACAACAGTCAAGTCGAATGCCTATGTAGTAGTCAAGCGTAATGTCCACATAAAAGTCAAGCCGAATGTTCACGTAACAGTCAGGACAAATGTCCACGTAGTAGTCAAGTCAAATATCCACGTAGAAGTACAAATCAAACGTACTCGTATCGGCTTAAAGAAAATTACAAATAATGTTCAGAAGCTTTCAAATACGTAATATATTGTATGCCAAATTTTGATCAGAAGCTTTCAAATACAGTATAAAAGCCTTCACGGAAAGTACCTCTTACGGTTATGATCGAATTTTGTACCTTTTGAGTAATCAATTTCGTTCAAATGAGATTAGTCGTGATAGAATATTAATTCATTTAAGGCACAGTTAACTGACTTGGCTGGGCGACGCCGACGACACGAATAGGAGGATTTCTAGTGAGTTCCACGCCATAACTTCAGCCCAGCATAACGTTTTTTAGCATAAATTTTTACTGTGTTTGTGTTGTGAGAATCAATAATGTTACAAATTTGGAAAACAGTGTACTGTGTTTCTGTACTTGAAATTAAATGTAATTAATGGACATTTTTAAAATGCGACTCAGACGCTGGCTTGCAAGGATAAAAAAAGTTTAACAGTTCTATGTGGCAACAGTTCTATGGAACTAACGAAAATTACCGTGTATTATTAGTTCTCTAGAACAAATGAGAGAGATTTCGTTTTAATAGTTCTACCATAGAACTAAAGGGATAAAAAAATTCAACAGTTCTATGACGTCACAGTTCTCTAGAACTAATGGGAGTTACCGGTTAAACAGACGTTCTATAGCTATGATGACTTTATTTTATGTAAATAAATTAAATTTATTGGCCGATTGCTTCAACTTAGTCATTTTTTAATATTTATTTTTGTTCTATGTAATAAAATTATTATTGCCATAAGTTATTCTGATTAATTTTGTAACAATGATATACAATTTTGACTGGTTTGATATTTTTTATCTTGACATTCTATTATTTATTTTATACAATTACTATTTTATATGCATTTAACTAATGAATTAATGTAATGACTTGAAACAATTGTTATTTAAAGTATGATTATGATTAAACTTTACGTAAAAATAAGATGAAAAAACTTGCTACTTTACCGAATTACAAACATCGAATCGGGCCTAGATGTATACAGATCAAACATATAGGGATCACCTAATTTCTTTCGAATATGTGTATAACGCGGCCCAAAATCCAAAAACAGGTTTGGAACACTTGCAATGTATTAGACGACCTATTTTACCCCTTTCGATGGTGTAAGTATTTTAATCATCCTCCTTTTTCTTATTATTAACCTAAAAGTAAAAGCGGGCAAATTGGTTTCCTTAATTTCTACGAATCCCTAAAAATTGGATTGATATAATATGTTCGGAAAGAGAACTGTTATAGCATTGAGCGCTGTTGTCCTTATTTCATCGAGCCGTCAGTTCTCATTTTTGCCACGATAGCTTTCTTTCCAAGCAGATTAGGTACATTGGTAGTATATAAATGTCTTTCTTTTAAGTGTAAGTTATAGGATTTATATCCTAAATATGTATTTAAAATAAAAGTGGGTATTTACATATTTTAACAGCTATTGGGTGTAATACAAAAATTGATTAGCTTAGCACTAGATGGCGCTATGTGAAAATGTCCATCAATACTTTTAAATTTGCAAAGCAAATCGTTTATTTACACTCACATAATATATTTTTATGCTTTTTTTTTGACGTGATAACGTCTTACAAATCGATGAACGCCGGCTGCACGCACGAAAAAGTGTTACGTTCAGCCTGAGCCCAGCGTGCAAGCGAGAGCGCGGAACAAGCGATAGAGATGCACAATCAGCCTAAGCGTTCAGCTTGTGACGCATCGTTATCACGTAAAATATCGTCCGTAAACCGACTTTACAAACCACGATCTTTTTTTAATTTTGAATAATTAATTTATGAATAATAAAAAAAGTCTTATTGTACTAGAACTAAACTCACCTTCAAATATGATTAGTCCAAATATTTCCAAGCTGGGAATCGAACACGGGACGTGGGCACCGGCAGACAACCACTGCACGTCTGACCACGATGACCCTGGACGATTGTATATAAAATGAGACAATGAAAAAATTGTAATGAATATAGGGTGATTATGCGTGAACCCGGGTGCGGTATTTATTAACCGACTACTCGGAAGGAGGAGCTGTTATTCATTTATTATTCTGTATTAAGAGTCCAAGCTTTCAATTTGATCCAAGTTAATTTTCATACATAAAAATGATTTTTTATTTATGATTTTTATGTATGAAAATTAACTTGGATCAAATTGAAATTTTTGTCGAATATTTGTGATGTTGTTTTCTAGTTTTATAAACGACGATTATTGGATGGTTACTCATACAAGTGGCGGGAAGACGCTGGATGCAAGCCGCTTCCAATCGGTCTTTTTGGAAATCCATGGGGGAGGCCTATGTCCAGCAGTGGACTTCTTATGGCTGAGATGATGATGATTGAATGGTTGGACTACGGACTCTTAAGATGGTGATTTCCATTCAATTGTATTCTTACCATTTATGGTCGAAAAGAGTAGATACAATTACAATTAATTATTTGTGGATAACTTCAATATAAAACAGGACATTAAACTTGTATCGAAAATTATTCATAAATATTTTATTATAGTAAAGGCTGGTATTGAGTTCTCAAAATGCCAGAATTTCAATTGAGGTGACAGTTTGCAATGGCCAGTGCGTAGAATCCCATATTAGGTTCACTAACAAACACGCGCGTTAAAAATGTGTCCAAAATAGAATAACAATATGTAGTGATACTGTGAGTGTGTTTTGTTGGGACTATCATGAGAACCAGTGATAACACACTTCGCAGCAAAATACGACGAAACAGGATAGACTGGTCTGCTCTTAGCTGTCAATTACCCGCATTCTTCAGTCATCCGTGAACGTAGCGCATGAAACTGCGCCGAAATTTCGGGGGAACTCGAAACGAATACAAACTACAGTAAATATTCCGTTATAATCTACACACTGTAGTTCATCAAAATGACACGCAGACTTCCCTTGAACCAACTTTTTTTTTTTACCAGTTGTACTATTTTCTCCTCATATATTATAACGGAAGACAATACTATATTGTTATGACATGTAGGCATTCTTTTTTTTTTTATTTTTTTTTTTTTATTCGGAGTTATAAATAAATTAGAAATGAGCAACCCTGAACCATCCCCTCTTCCCAACATTCTTAGTGAAAGTATTAAATTCGCCTATTATACTATTATAGCCGTGACCAAAACCTTTTCGAGGGTTGGATCCGCGCCTGCAGTTTTGGTGTTTTATTTTCTAAAACCCCCTCCAAAACTAATACCTGGCTACGCCCGTGGCTACCGTACAACTAGAGGATAAATAATACTGGCCAAGTGCGAGTCGGACTCGCGCACGAAGGGTTCCGTACCATTATCTATAAAAAAGGCAAAAAAATCATGTATGTTGTATGGGAGCCCCCCCTTAAATATTAATTTTATTATTTATTTTTAAAGTGAATAATATAACTCAATATTCAGTGAATATTTCAAGCTTCTACCTGTTGCCGTTATCAATATCGAGCATAAACGAGCAAAAAAATCACGTTTGTTGTATGGGAGCCCCCTTAAATATTTATTTAATTCTATATTTTAGTATATTTGTTGTTATAGCAGCAACAGAAATACATCATCTGTGAAAATTTCTACTGTCTAACTATCATGTTCATGAGATACAGCCTGGTAACAGACGGACGGACGGACGGACAGACAGACAGCGGAGTCTTAATAATAGGGTCCCGTTTTTACCCTTTGGGTACGGAACCCTAAACAGTTTTAATAGTTCTATGACGTCACAGTTATTTTCTCATTCTCTCGTTTAGTTCAAGGTTCTATTTAAACTAATTGGGAGTTACCGGTATTAGTGTACTTGTTGTACGGTATATTGTGTTGTCTTACTTATAAATGCTGAATAAGTGTATTTTAGCTAATTAGACAGTGTTTTGTTCCGTTTTCGCGCGTGACAATTTCCGCTTGAAAGAAAGTGACAAGTCCTTATTCAGTGCGTTTATAAGTAAGACGATATATCTAAAAGCCTCTCATCCCTAGTTATGTTTTATTTGTATCGACCTGTAGTTTTATGTTGCTTTTATTCCAATGTATGTCGTAACAATTGTTTTGTTCAGGATTTTCCAATATTGTCTATACGTTACAACTTACTGCAAGAATTGTAGGTACCGTTATTTTTAACCCCCGATCCAAAGACTGATGAAGAGGGGTGTTGTAATTCTGACGTGTGTACCATGTAAATTTGTTGGCCTAAACATTATAAGCAATAGACCTCGCGAGCACCAGAATAATAAAATTGAATACAGATTGTAAACCAAAGACTTGCGTAAATAGGGCCACGAATTCCGCGGTGAAAACCAAAGTGAAAACTTAGAAATAAGATCTTGTTCGATTTTTAAATTAACGTCTCTAAAAACCAGCCCCACATTGTCATACGCCCGTCAAAAACTCGAACCTTTTTGTATTTAGCCAAAGCAAAAAGTTTCCATATCCGGCTGTCACCCGCAACAGAGGACCTCTTTGTTTGCAAATGAGCTGGTTTACGTCGATGGTGACCCGTGCCATCGGTATATCATTACGTACTATACGTTATCAACACGGTTTACTGTAATGTTATACTTTGTCTATTAACACTATTATAACTTTTTTTTTTTTTAAATTCAATTATGTCAGATGATAAAGGCACTCGTTTGTTAGACTTCATGCTTGCTTATAATAATCCATTGCTATTCAAAATAACAAATAATAATTACAATTCGACAGTTATAAGTACGGTGTGACAATGCACTGCGCTCGTCAGCCTGAGTTTTTAGGTTAGAAATCTTGACAATTTCGCTGGACACTGCTTTTCAACCGGAATACATTGCTTGCGCACTACTCCTTCCCGAATAACTTGCATCAGTGTATACTTTCGAGACAGAATTTACATAAGTAAAAACTACCACTGCAAATCACTTAAAAATTGTGTTGCAAACATAATTAAATGGGGGAGAATTCTGAAGGCATTATTGAACAAATTCAAATTCTTAAAATTACTAATATAAATTGAAAAAAGAACGAAAATTTTATGAGAATTTCGGTCGAGAAGGTCGGTTTTTACGTTAGGTAATCTTCTTTTTGATTATAGTCTAAGATCCCGCTATAAGACGACCTTCACCGAGCTGGTAAATGGATGAAAAGTATTTTATATTCAATTAAATATGTCAATAAATATATTGCAAATGGGTTGTTTAAAAAAGTTCAGTCCAGAATATGTTTTTTTTTTTTTTATCAGCCCTGTTTGTACAAACTATCCCACTGCTGGGAACGGGCCATCTTCTCATTGTGAGAATGGTTAGGCCATAGTCTGCCACGCTGGCCAAGTGCGGGTTGGCAGACTTCACACATCTTCAAGATCATTGAGAACTCTCAGACATGTAGGTTTCCTCACGATGTTTTCCTTCACCGTTTGAAGTTGGCGGCAATCAACAATACGCACATAACTTCGAAAAGACAGAGGTGCGTGCCGTGGGATTCGAACTCAGGACCTGCGGATCGCTAGTCAGACGGTCTCACCACTAAGCTGCCGGGAACTTCGGGATTAATTAATAATTTTAACATATTTGTTTTTTTTTACATTTCACTGGTTTGGTTAATAGACAATTTCCATACCAATCGAAAGTGTGAAGCCCATAGAATAAGCAAACGTTAGGTTGACAATTTTTTTCCCGTCACAGCTCTTGGGTAGGCAGGTATAAAAAGGTAAATCGATACTAGTAACTTGCACCGGTCTGGTTAATCAATTAGAGTTAAATTAAAATAAGCTCGGTGAAGGTCGTCTTATAGCGGTATCTTAGACTATTATAGTATTAGCTACAGAACTCTACTGTCTCGCGTCTTGACACGGCTTTGACCACTTATTGTTTTTAATTAGTTTACAATCTCTTTATTGTTTAATACCAGAAATAATACTTGAGCAAACGTAAAAGCTTTTCAACAAATTCCAGGAACTAATAATTAAAACAAAAGTAAACTTTTTGTTGTTAAACTCTGAAATACCCCTGCAAGCAAGCTTTATTTATAAATAAAAAATAAATAAAAAAAAAACTTTTCAAACTACGAAAACATGAAAATTAAGTCCATACAAGAACTTACTATCCATACTACAACAACAACAGCTTTAAAAGCAATTGGAGAGTTTTAATACCTTTTATGCCGGTAGGTAGGTAGGGAGTGCTTATGAGAGCTTAAAATTTAATATTGTATAGCTTGTGCTTAGTTTTTAGGGTTCCGTACGAAAAGGAAAAAAAATGGTTCGACAAACAAGCGATAGAGAGGCCGATCGTGCCTCGTAAGTAGGGCCTCTATTTTAAATAATCGTGAAACTTTCAAGTCCCTTTAAAGTTCATTATTTCTCATAAATAAATGTCGTCAGTTTACATATAACAAAGTTTACATACATATTCAGTCAAACAGCCCACCCCTGACTGTACCTGACGCAAAAGTGCCCATGACACTCGCACTTTCAAGTTGAAATTAAATTTAAAAAAATCTCGAAGTCAACGCCATATAAAACGGCCAAGTTCATGTCAGACCAAGCGCGGTCTAGGATTCCGTATTTGCTCATCATAAAATGCGGACTGAAAATTGGCTTTCTCTTTGATAATAAGATGAACATAATTTATAAGAAATTTTCTTTTTTACTTCTACAAGTAAGTACATAAGTTAGTTGACTATTACTCGGTAGTAAAGTCTACTTTTTAATCGATTTCCAAAAAGAAGAAGGTTCTCAATTCGAATGTTTTTAGGGTTCCGTACCTCAAAAGGAAAAAAACGGAACCCTTATAGGATCACTTTGTTGTCCGCCTGTCCGTCCGTCCGGGTGTCAAGACCTTTATCTCGGGAACGCGTGAAGGTATCGAGTTGAAATTAAAACCATATAAGTACGCAGTGTTGACTCGTTCAGAGCACATATTAGAAACCATTATCTCTCCCTAACTCATTAATTCAGTTTTCTATCGCTTCACAATATTTGCTTAGTTTATGTAAGTTTATCTTAAGCGCATGTTTAAATCTGATTCACTGAATAAAGACTTGTCACTTTCTGTCAGACGGGAACTGTCACGTGCGAAAACGGAACAAAACACTGTTTAAGTAAAATGCGCTTATTCAGCGTTTATAAGACGGTTAATGTTTTAGGGGAGGGATGCTCTGTCCCTCTCTCGCGAAACAACAGTTTGTATTTAAACTGTGATCCCTTATTCCGTATGACCATCGGCCACGTTACGTGAACTTGACGTGGGTGTATCTACAATGAAAATTAGTCTTTGACTCCTTAAAGTTAAAATCTAATTTTCATTGTCAACGCCCCCATGTCACGTTCACGTAACGCGGCCGATGGTCATACGGAATAAGGGCCTACGGCGAACACGAACCATGACGTCATCACAGTTTATGACCAAATAAAAAAACCGCCCAAGTGCAAGTCGGAATCGCGCACGAAGGGTTCCGTACCATGTATCTATAAAATCGGCAAAAAATCAGGTTTGATGTATGATGCCCTATTTATTTACTTTTAAAGTGAATAATATAAGTCAATATTCTGTGAATATTTCAAGCGTCTACCTGTTGCCGTAATCAATGTCAAGCAAAAAATTACGTTTGTTGTATGGGAGCCCCCTTAAATATTTATTTTATTCTGTTTTTTAGTATATAAAGAATAGCGGCAACAGAAATACATCACCTGTGAAAATTTCAACTATCTAACTATCACGGTTCATGAGATACAGCTTAGTGACAGACGGACGGATAGACAGACAGACAGCGGAGTCTTAGTAATAGGGTACCGTTTTACCCTTTGGGTACGGAACCGTAAAAAACATGCATATATTGTACTTTCAAGAAAAAAGGCTGTTAGACCACAAGACATGCAGGAAAACGGATACTTTGCGTCGGTATTCTAAACATTGGAAATAACTTATCCCGTAGGCTTGTACCTAATTAGTGGGATAGAGAAGGTTATATACGATGAAGGTGATGATACCTTCTAGAGGAGTGTACTCCGTATCGCTATCAATCAATTAACCCGTTCACCGCCAACTCTTGTCAAAGTTCTGTACAGAAACCGATAAATCAGTTTCAAGTGTAAAGCCAAAGCTAATTTATACAACTATTCGAAAACGAGCAAAGTTTGTTTGTTCAAGTTAACTTAACATTGTCGGCTCCCGGTTACGACTTAACGCTTTAATTAGACATTTTTAGAAACCGTAAACAAGGAAAGTTTTACGGTTTGGTTTCGGGCTCGCCGCATACATTGTTTTGAAGGGAAATAATGCGCGAGCGAGGCGAGCGTATGTTCATGACGTGTAAAACCATAAAATAAATTAATGTACGAATGTTCGAAACATTTTGTTAAGAGCAAACGACATGTTTATAATAAAACTGAGTTTGTTTTGCGTTTTTTTTTTCATGGTTTATTAAGAAAATAAACCATATAAATAAAAACTATACTTAAAATGATAAACATGTTAGTAGTCATCAAGAAAGTTCTCTGGGAGTTATTAAAGTTGGTGGTTTTATAGATTTTGATGTTCTTCCCAAATTTCTACTTTGCCATTTCATATCATTGCCGCTCGATTCAACTTATTGCAAATAATGCCTAAAATCGATTTTGTTTTTAATAACACCTTTCTGATTCATTTTACGATAAAAATATTTACGGCAAAATTTCCTATAACTTATGTCTCAACCCTTGTAAGGGTTCCGTACCTCAAAAGAAAAAACAACAATCTCTTATATGAACACTCTGTTGTCCGTGTGTCAAAGCCTTCTATCTCGGAAATTCGTGGAGGTATCAAGTTGAAATTAAAACTATGCAGATCTGTATTCCCTTTCAGCTGGGAAAAAATCAAACTTCTCGGTTGTCGTAAGAAAAAGTTACAGCTGAATATGTCGCAAAAAAGCCGCATATTTCGACACTCACAAAGGAATCAAAACCTCTATGATACTTTTGACAAAAGAAAAAACCCCGAAAGCTATATTTTTTAATCACAAAAAATTGGGATCTTTATGCAAGGAATGAGGTTCCAAATTTTAAAGTGAGTTGAACGTATCATGTGAGGTATCACATGAAAGAACTTCATTAACACAAGCTAAAACTGGTTTTTAATTATTTTTACGACTTGTAATTTTCTAATTGTGATCAAAAATTTAAAAAGTATGAGTATATATATATATATAATTTTTCCCTTTTAACAATGAATTGGTCTGGTAGTTCTTATATCTAGTTTGTAACGGAACCTCGTTGGAAATTTACCAGGAGCTAGGAAAATTGGTAATCTTATAGATTTTGTAATGCTCTTTCTGATTTTTTACTCTGTCACCTCTGTATTTTGTCTCTTAGCCGCTTATGCTACAAAAATAGCGCCTAAAAACATTTTCTTGACAACATCGCCCTTCCAACTCATTTTCCAATATGGCGATGCAAGCGGCAAAGAAACGAAGTCGCAAAGAAATTCGGAATCACATCGAAATATATAGATTTAGAATCAACAATTTTTCGAAACTCTCAGACAACTTGCCAGATAAAACTACTAAGTGATTCAAAAGTTTTCGGGTTCCAGTCCCGTCGGATGTGTGTAATTTTTGTACTGTCTATAAATTTGTAGATATGTATTTCACTGTGTAAAATACTCAAAAATCTCGATTACCAAATGATTGTTCTGAATATCTTGTCTATAAAATAAATATTTCCTCTAATCTTGTACAGTTGTCAGCAAATGAACCGTTCTGTCAATAGACTAAGAGCTGGCCATAATGTTTACCCACCTCATCTGGTAACAAGATGCGAGCTATCTAGGATGACGCACATTAGTATGCTATCTCTAAATGTACTGGGTTGTTTAGGCTAAGCCTGAAGCGTTATGCACAGTTAGCAAAAATGTGACCATTTTTTGTATCCACCACCTTATTGGGTAACAAGTAGTACATTCGTAAGAGCCTATCTAGAAGTATCAAAATCAATATTGTTGCTTAAGTCTCATCTTGTTACTTGATGACGTGATAGGTATTATTTTTGGCACCCAAAAATTAGACAAGAGTCATGAAAGCTTCAGGGTCAGATGAGGCAATCATACTGATTTTGGTACTCCTCAATAGGCACTTTAGTACTACTACTTGTTACTCGATGGTAGTGGACACCCCAAAAAATGAACACATTTTTGCTAACTGTACAAAACGCTCCAGGCTTAGCCTAGGCAACCCTGTACATTTAGGTCCCTAAATGTACAGGGTTTCCTAGGCTAAGCCTTACTTAATGTGTATCATCCTTGATAGCTCACGTATTGTTACCCGATGAGGTGGGTAAACATTCAGCCCGCTCTTAGCCTACAAGAACAATCAAGGAAGGTCAGAACCAGGGCAGCAGTGTCACGTCAGTATAAATAGGTATGCATGGCATTTGATTATTGCCTCGAATTACATGCAAAGTTTTGCCGGCTACACAAGAAAGAGGATTATTCAATTCGCATAAAAATAAATACTCGCCTGCAAAACGTAGCCTTTTGTATTCGGGAGGTACTTTACATACGTGGGAAATGTACGTACGACTAAAATGTGGAATATGCTTCCTGACAGAGTTTTCGCCTACAGATAAAATCTGGGTGTCTTTAAATTGCGAGTAAAAAGGTTTCTACCAAGCAAGAACGTTCCATCGTAGACCGCAACGTTTTCTCAACCGCAACGTTTTCTCAATATCTGGCAGTTAGCGGTCAAGCCTGTCTATATTCTATTAGATAAGAAAAACTAAACATTGTCAGTTTTTAGGGTTCCGTAGCCAAATGGCAAAAACGGAACCCTTATGGATTCGTCATGTCTTTCTGTCCGTCCGTATGTTACAGCCACTTTTTTCCGAAACTATAAGAACTATACTGTTGAAACTTGGTAAGTGGATGTATTCTGTAAACCGCATTAAGATTTTCACACAAAAATAGAAAAAAAAACAATAAATTTTGGGGGTTCCCCTTACTTAGAACTGAAAATCAAAAAAACTTTTCATCAAACCCATACGTGTGGGGTATCTATGGATAGGTCTTCAAAAATGATATTGGTTTCTAACATTTTTTTTTTTTCTGAACTGAATAGTTTGCGCGAGAGACACTTCCAAAGTGGTAAAATGTGTCCGTCCGTCCGTCCGTCCCCCCCCCCCCCCCCCTGATAACTGATGATAACTTCTAAAATAAGAGAATGATAAAACAAAAAAATATATATGATGTACATTACCATGCAAACTTCCACCGAAAATTGGTTTGAACGAGATCTAGTAAGTATTTTTTTTTTTTTTTAATATATTACCTACTTATATATTATGTTACTTGCTGCTACGGAACCCTTCATGGGCGAGTCCGACTCGCACTTGGCCGCTTTTTTTTAAATCATAATCATTTCTACTAAGTATACCTAAGCCACAGAAATTAACATGATACAGGTTCATACAGAGTAACTTTGGCTCTTTTGTTACGTCTTTATGCACGTGTATAAAATTCCCAAAATCCCACAAAGTAGATATTGCGTTGCATAAAACACCATGTAGGTACTAGGTTCACTTCATACAGGGTGAAAGCTTTACTCGGGACAAAAATACCTTAAATTGTCATGCTAGGTTTATTATCTTTATATTTAAATTTTGCAATATTTTGAATAATATTCATAAACAGATTTTAGTATGCTTGTACCTACTAAAAATACATTGCTATAATTATTTTAATCTTTTCTCTCAAAATAATAACTACTATAATGATCAAAATTACGTAAGTTTGTTAAAAAACGACTTTTTCGTCTTAGAAGAAATTTATTTTAATATCATCAGAACATAACAAATGAACAAAATTTCAAAATGGTAAATTTAAAGCAAGTGGTTCAATGGCTGGCAAAAATTACCAATCTTGATTTTGATCATAAAATCCGCCATACCTATTGGATTTACTGTGTGGTAATGTGGAGTGTAAAGACGTGTCAATTGACACCTTTGTTTGACAAATTTGTTTTAATATGTCAGGAAATTTAACAGAATACAAATGAACATACATAAGTATATTGTTGAAATCTTAACCTTTCTTTCACGTAATAAAACAAAAATTAATCTTAATTTTACAAATAAAATCTGCGGGTAAGAAAATCTATGGATTACTGTATGTTTTTTGATGTAGTGTGGTTTAAGTTTATATATTAAATAAAAGGGCGAAGTAAGCCAAAGTAGTCCGAAATTTGTGTATGTGTCTTTTTTTATTTTTGACGATGCCCCATTATCGAGTTTCACGCAGTTTGAGCGAGATCAAACAAGTTGACAGTCATAGCATAAAACAAATCCCAAAATCAATGTCATCGTTCCAAATAAAGTTTTCGCCCTGTATATGTACGCAGAGTAACGAGGTGGGAAAGATTACCTCGTCTTCATGAAAACGCTATAAATCCCACCAGCGCTGTGGGTGGCGGAAACTGAACGTTGTATAAATAGCTACCAACTACGCAAACAAGTGGTAAGTACGCACAGCCAGCTGGTAGCAATCACGCACTGGGTTGGAAAACCGCTGTGTTTTAATCATACCACGCTTTGTGGTTCTGTGAGCGAATAAACGTAGCTCGCTAGTCGAAGCATAATTGGTAGAAGGAACCGAAATGACAGGTAATCCTAGTAGTTCTACGAACAGTAGACCTCGCGAGAGAACCTATTTGCAAATTCTTACCTCGCGATTTAAAAAACAATGTATATTCTTATAAAAACAAATAATAATTTGATAAATGGAGAAAACGTAAAATAAAGAAAATTATTCAGCGCTAAAATGCATCAAGCACATCCACGCGCCCTCACTGTTACACGCAATCTCAAGTTGGTTATCATATCTCGACCACTTCTCGTCACTTGACCACTACAAGTTGTAATAATTGTGTACTTTATCTACCTACCACGTTAGTTTTCATAATAAAATCCATGTCACTCATTCCTCTCCTCATTGAAATTATTCGCAGCGATTTATAAGCCCTGTGCGTATTAGAAAAACTGTGCAAATACACGCATATTTTATTCATAATGTTCATTAACCGAGTTTAATTAAAGCTTCAACGTTTATGGAGTAATTTCCTCCAGATTTTTAGAAATTCGTTTTACCTGGGAGTCTTTAGGTAGGGCAAGCTTATAAAGACTATTATTATTAACGGGATATTTACCGTGGTACGCGTTAATTTTGAGCTCCCGATATTTCGGCACAGTTACATATCGGGAGCTCAAAATGAACGCGTACCACGGTAAATATCCCGTTAATAATAATAGTATTTTAATGAATGACCTTGATACTTTAAAAAAAAGTTAAGTTTATATAGGTTTTAAACTAAATTACTGTTTTTATTTATTTTTTTAATGACGAAATAAGTCATTGTTCCCTAAAATAATTAATAACTGTTGTTTATATGTGCAATGTCTGAAGTCCGAAAAAAGCTACCTATTATTTTAGGGACATTTCACACAACACCATCTAGCCCAAACTACTACAACAACTACAAAGCTTGTACTATGGAACTAGATGGCTGATAGAATACATACATACTTTTTTTTGTAAATAGGTATATACTTGTAAGGAACATTCAAAGTGCTCTAAGCCTAAAGCTAAAGCTTCAGTAGTAAATAAAGTCATGTGGGGTGAGCGTACTACTGAACAAATCGAGCGTTATCATCATATATGCCATACTCGACTAAAGGAGTTAGATTTCCCAGCTGAGCTTTCCGAATGTTGCGACGGGAGGTGCTCAAATGAAAGGCACAGATGTGTTCTGGAGGGTATGTATCTGGATATAGTCACCATTTTGTCAGAGGCCGCATCGGAAACTTGTGATCGTGTAGGAATGCAAAGGAGAGGGGGATATGTTATTGGCTGGAATAAACACGTAGCGGATTCTCACAGGGAGGCTAGATGTAAGTTTCTGGCGTGGGTCGAGGCTGGTAAACCAAGGCAGGGTCATGTGTATGGTGAGATGTGTGAAAGTAAGAAGTTATTCAAAACGAAATTAAAATGGTGTAAAGATAATCAAGAACAGATTAGAATGGATATTCTTGCTTCACATCACACCGCTAAAGATTTCAAACAATTTTGGAAAGATACAAGTAAACTTAATGCTAGACCTAGCCTCCCTGTGAGTGTGGGTGAAGTGAGCGATCATAAAATGATTGCTAATATTTTTAAAAATCACTTCAAAGTGCCACCAGCAAGTGTCGATCAAAGTGTGTGTGGAATACTTGATGACGAGGCTGTCAGTTCAGGACGGACTGTAAGCTTTCAAGCGAAACAAGTACGAAAAATTATTCATACTATGTGTAGAGGTAAATCTCCTGGACATGACAGTCTCAGCATCGAGCATCTAAAATATGCAGGAGTTCACTTGCCGCGCGTGCTCGTTATGTTTTATAATCTGTGTCTTTGTCATGGCTTTTTACCTGATGAGATGACTAGAACCATTGTGGTGCCTATCATAAAATGCAAAACTGGAGATGCGTCGGACAAAACCAATTATCGACCCATCTCACTGGCAACAATTTTAGCAAAGGTCCTTGACAGCCTGTTGAATGACGTCTTGGCGCAATATGTCGAATTACAAGATGCCCAGTTCGGTTTTAGAGCCGGACTTTCGACAGAAAGCGCTATTCTATGTCTTAAAAAGGCTGTCAAGTACTACACAGATAGGAGGACACCAGTGTATGCCTGTTTTCTGGATCTTTCCAAAGCCTTTGATACTGTGATGTATGGAAGGCTTTGGAAAAAGTTGGAGGCTACTGGAGTGCCAGGTGAGATTATTTTGATTCTTAAGAACTGGTATAGTGGCTAAAGAAATCAGGTGAGATGGGCGGGGGTCTTTTCAGATGCATACGGCATGGAGTGTGGTGTGCGGCAGGGCGGTATCACCTCTCCTTTGTTATTTAGCTTGTATATTAATGGTCTCATTGGCGAGCTTAGCAGTGCCCATACGGGATGCATAATTGATGGAGTATGCGTTAATAATATTAGTTACGCAGATGATATGGTATTGCTGGGCCCGTCAGTGGGATCGATTCGTAAAATGATAACGATTTGTGAAGCATATGCGGCGGAACATGGACTAACATATAACTCTACAAAGAGTGAATTACTCGTTTTCAAGAGTGGGATTAATAAACCAGTGCATGTTCCGCCGATCATGTTGAATGGTGCGGCTTTGCAGAGGGTGACTAGTTTTAGGTACTTGGGGCATATCGTTACTGAGGACCTAAAGGACGATACAGACGTGGAGCGCGAACGTAGAGCCTTGGCAGTCCGGGGAAATATGATAGCGCGTCGATTCGCTCGCTGCTCTAAAGAAGTAAAAATATCTCTTTTTAAGGCGTATTGTCAATCTTTTTACGCGAGCAGCTTATGGGTGAATCATACTCGTCGGACTGTCAACGATCTGCGCGTACAGTACAACGACATTTTCAGGATGCTGATGCGGCTGCCTCGCTATTGCAGTGCTTCTACGATGTTCGCTGAAGCACGCACGGACGACTTTCATGCAATAATTCGTAAGAAAGTTGCATCCTTACGACAGCGAGCGCGGGCCAGCCGTAACAGCATTCTGAAAATGATTGTTGCTCGCATAGACTGTCCTATTCAAGACAAATGGATGCATATTATGATGGGTGAGAAACTATAATAGATTATAATTTAATTTTAATGGCTGATGATTGTATTTTTATTTTATTTTTAAGTTATGAATTGATTGTATAGGATTTAATTTCACATTATTGATTTTTGACGTTTTAGAATGTAAATTTTATGTACTATGGATATTTTCCGAAATAAAGAATTATTATTATTATTATTATTATATACATAATGATACATAGAAACACCCAGACACAGAACAAACATCTATGCTCATCACTCAAATGTTTGCCCTGGGTGGGGATCGAACCCACGACCTACAGCTTAGCGGTTAGACATACTACACACAGAGCGACACGGCCAGTCAAAAAAAATCTAAAAAATCTATATGAAAAAGTCACAGTTGACAAGTAATTATAGTTTAAAAAACTGAAAAAACCGACTTCAAAATACACAATACAATACGAGTACATACGCGACTTGCTGTTCACTTTTCTACAAAACACTTGGATGATATTTTATCAGTTAATTTTGTTATAAAAACCAAAGTACTGCATCAATTTTGATAAACTTTATATGGGACCACCTCTGAAGTATGATCTACCAAATACAAAAATAATCACCAAAATCAATGCACAATTGGCTTAGTAATCGGTGTACAAACATACAAAAAAACATACAGACTGAATTGATAACCTCCTTATTTTTGGAAGTCGGTTAAAAAGATAGTTATTAGATGGCATAATGGGAAAATAATTAAATAAATTACCTTTTTTCACACCTGATCAGAAAACTGTGATTATTTCTGTTATAAAAGCGCCCTAAATAGCATTTTTCTGTTCAAAACTTTTCTTGGAAGATTAATAGAAAAGATTATTCTAGAGATAAAAAGTAACTTTTTAATTAGTGTTTCAAGACTACGTGACATGACCTATAAAGTTAAGCGAAAATAGAAAAAGTGTGATATTAGACTATTATATTATTAGGAGTAATAAAGGACGAACAAACAAAAAAAACCGGACAAGTGCGAGTCAGACTCGCGACCACCGAGGGTTCCGTACAAACTAGTATATAAAAGGAGGAAATCATAATTTTATTTTATATTTTCCTTCATAAACGGAAAATATAAATCGTAAAAATATTTAAAACCCTGTTTTAGCTTATACTACTTTCATATGATACCCCACCTAATACGGTTAATTCACTTTAAAATTTGGACCTTCATTCCTTGCATAAAGACACTATTTTTTTGTGATTAAATTAAAAATGTCCAGTTTTCGGATTTTTTCCTATATGTGTACTCTAACACAATGCTTCTTGCCAAATTTCATTGTTCTAGGTCAACGGGAAGTACCCAATAGGTTTTGATTCCCTTGTGAGTGTCGAAATGTGCGTTTTTTGCGATATATTCGGCTGTAACTTTTTTTAACGAAAATTTAGAAGCTATATTTTTCTTTCTGCAGCAATATACTATGAATCTGCGTATATGGTTTTAATTTCAACTCGATACCTTCACGCGTTCCCGAGATAAAGGTCTTGACACTTGACTTATAAATTGACTGTATAGGTGACTTAGATTGTGACTAGAACATTTACAACTTGTTTTATTCAAGAAACTTGAAAAAATCCTAATACTTGACACTGGCAAATGCTTTAATGCGGGTCCAATACAAAAAAGAAGAACTACGATGACAGACACACATACGTCAAACTTATATAACACCTCTCTTTTTGGTTCGCGGATTAAACATTAACTATTTATTATTAACTATTACATACCTATATATTACTGCAAAGACGACCTACATATTGAAACCTGTCTAATATTGAGCAAGGTATACAAGTAGAAATGAATCCGAAATAGAAAGGACTCCCGTATTTTTACCCGAAGTCTGTGTCAATATTTGATTTGTGCCGGTCGAGATTATTTTACGAAGGCCTTGGTAGAGGGCTACGGAATTACGAAGCATACCTAATATTAAAATCGACATAGAACAATGAAGATATTTTGTAGGTATATTTATTTTAAACTGAGCTATGGGTTGTTCATTAATCCCGTGATGTTTTAGCCAACTTTTTAACCCCCTTCCCCTAGTGATACGTGGTGAAATTTTGGATTAACCTTTTTTACACATTAAAAAAAAATATTTAAAAAAATATGTCTTCTATCCTTAACTAAAAAACTATCTCTCACTTTTATATCTCCACTCAGTGAATATATTATCTAATACCTTGAAACGAGCAATTCTTGTATATATATATATATATAATCGAAATCAGCTCCAACGATTTTAATGAAAGTTAGTTTGTAGGTAGATTAGGGGACGATAAATCGATCTTGCTAGGTTTTATTTTCAGTGAACCCGGGTTTGCTCGTAATTTCAGTCATGAAATATCCGACTGGAGCTCGGTCGACTTTTAAGAAATCCAGCAAAGGACGAGTTTTACTCGCCCACTGAGCGTTTACATACATACAGTCTATCCACAAATTAATTAAATCCCTCCGCGCTCATATCTTTATCCGACAACGCAGCAAGTTCCGCAGCAAACACATTTGTATGACACACCGTCAACATCCTGGCGACATATTTGCTGAGCGTGTGGGGCAGCGTACACTAACAAATTAGTTTAAAACGGTCCCCTACAATGACTTTCCATCAGGTGAACATAAATTATAAAACAAAATTCACGAATATAGTGTCCTCAGTTAACCGATACTCATATATTATACCAACAATGACGAACTTAAGGATTTTGATATTAAGACTCTATGTCGCCGCGCTAAAGCCTAATTTAAATTGAGAAGTCTAGAGATGTCTATTTTGCCGCTTCGAATTATTTTGAAAATCGAAATTATTGTAATCGTGTAAGACCTCATTGAGCTCGGACGTTTTTGAGAAGTAACCGACTAACGCTACGTTGATACTTTATTTTGATAAATTATATCGTTGGGTATCATCATTTTGCGAAGTGGCTTTTGAAAAGGCAAATTGCTAGGTTTTAAACTAATTATTCTACGAACAGTAGACCTCACGTGCACAAGGTCTGTAGTCGTGAGATCTATATTAAAAAAACTTGTTCAGAATTGAGTATCAAATGATTCTGTCAAAGGAAGCTACTTGTTTAAGTACTTAGGTATGTATGTTACTATGGAAACTAACGTGGTTTCCACACATTTTAAATAAAAACTACGGGTCAGTCAAGTCTGTTTTGAGTCGAAAAATCCGACTATAGTGTCAGTGGCGCGTCGCCGATCGAGAGTGACTTTTGCGCTGCTCCTTTGAAAAATACCGCCAAATGCGATTGAAACTATAGTCGAATTTTTCGATTCGAAGCAGACGTGAGTGACCCGTAGTTTTTATTTAAAACTTATGTATGTATTGAAATGTGTTCATGTTCCTTAAAATTTCCTTAGCCACTGATCCCATTTTTACTAATACCGCATTAATCAGTGAATTTTACATTTCTAGGACGTCACTAATATCCAATATGGTGATTCTTGCAACTTCTTTTACGGTTGTTCGATTTCCATACAAAAGTATTTTTAGCAAATAAGGTCGAAAATAGTACCTATATGTATTTCCAATGAATTACTTTTATAATGAATTATATAATTGTTAATAGAAAAAAGGTTTATTTCGGATAAATTAAATTTAACATGCTTGTAAGAAAAAACTATAAGTATTATGTATTATGACTATACCTCTACTATATCTACACTTTAATGCTACATAAAAAAATAACAATTTATTGTTAATATACTTTATGTCTTTATTGGTGGTAAATCAACAACTGGTTGTTGAAGAATAAGTTGAGATTAATATCAAAAAAGTTAAACGTTTACTCATAATTTTACAGATAAATTACTACTTCAAATTTTTTTTATTAATCTCCTGTCTTCTTCAATAGATATGTTTTACCGCCAATAAAGACTGTTAATAAAGCCAATTACTTCATAGTTAAACTATTCCTTTATAGACCATACTTTTCTATGGAAACCGAACCACCTTAGCATCTCAAATTTTTCAAATACTAATTTTCCTCGGTCACCGAGGCCTTCTTAGTATATTTTCTATGTTATAATAACATTAAACCTGTGGATTTCAATCACCGAAAGCAAATTTTGATTAAATTCACTTACGTAAGTATTTAATTTATCTACACCAGTAAATAAATTCTATTACAGACGTAGCAATTCACGAACGCGTACGCTTCTACATGTAGTATCTCGTGTATCATTACTGTATATGCATTTTACATTAGTGTGTGTGCCCGACGATGAAACAAGCGCCTAAAGAATTTTCAACCTTATTTCCTCTCTTCACTTCAACACGAAACGTCTCACTGATGTTGATGCTGCAGTCGAGTCATTCCGGAATGCTGCGGCATACCATTGTATTGCACCTCTTGAGATGTACGGGTAACTTCATATCGTTAAAGGAATGTGAGTGCTGAGCAATTGAAACAAGGTCTAGTTTAGCCCATTTCGGCAGTGATGTGAGTAGACAGGCGCGTCTCGAGCGGTTTATTTATTTTATTCACGCCACAGGATCTTTAGGCATGCTGTGAAATTCTACAGGATCCTTCAGCATGCCCAAGCATGCTATGCCACGCCGTCCTATTACATGCCGTCTGTAAGCGCAGGTCAACGCACGCATCTATCTCTCTTGCGCATCAAAATATATTTGAACATATAAAATCATCACACTGAACTTTAAGGGCTACCTTGAATCTAAGGCTCAACTGGCTAGTGAAAAGCTTGGCATCATTAATAAGGTTAAGCGATACTTCTCACCGGGACAACTGCTTCATCTGTATCGAGCACAGATCCGATCGTGTATGGAGTACTGCTGCCACCTTTTTGATGGATCAGCCAAGTATCAGCTGGAAGCTTTAGAATCAGTTGACCGGCGAGCTGTGAGGTTAATCGGTGACGATAAACTAGCTGCCAAGAAGCTACTTAGTCTCGAGCATCGCCGTAAAGTAGCATGTCTGTCTATTTTCTACAGGATTCATTTCGGGGAATGTGCGCAAGAGCTTCACGACCTAATTCCACCCTCCCCATTTCACTACACGACTAGCAGAAAGTCGGCGAAATTACCACCCATTTCTCATTGAAATGCCAAAAATCCGTACTCAGCGATATCGATCCACATTCCTGTTGCGTACTGCACAAGAATGGAATTCGTTGCTGCCATCTCTGTTTCCTGAGACCTACAATCTTGGAATTTTTAAGGCTAGAGTGAATAGATATCTTCTAGATCGACGAGCTCCATCCTCGGCCACACTGTCACTTACACACTGTCTGCTTAACATCAGGCGAGTTGGTGGTCAATCGTAGATCTATAATGTATAAAAAAATAAAAAATAAAAATCATTGGCTAGGGATATTAGAAAGATGAGACATGATTTTGTTTTTATTTAGATAGGAAAAATATTAGTAATTTAAAAGGCCTTAGACATGTTTTTAAAAAAAATGACAGATTTTTGGCGCAAATTGTTTTTTTTTTAAACCAAACCATTATTCCAAGGAAATTAATAATAATAGGCTTGTTGCCACTAATAACAAATTGCTTGGTTTATAGTTTCTAATTATAAATGAAGAGACGTAGATAAGAAAAAAATAGTATATTTCTCATAAAAGTTTTTTTTTTTATTATTTTTAGAAAATAAATTCGTAAAAAATAGGCATTAAGTCACATGATAGCGAACACCAATCAGAAAGTGTTACGTCACGGGCCGCAATTTGTTGTTGACGTTTTCCTACAACAGAGCAGGTTACTATGGTTACTCTGGATTGTTTTGACACTTGACACAGATGTAAACAGTTTGATTGATGTGACGTCATTCAAGACGCCATAAGTCAAGAAAAAGTAATATTCACATTACGTATTTTGTATTTAAAAAAAAACAATTTAGATTTCCCTTGAAAACGATGAATAGTGTCATGGCCCTTGTCATTCATCGTTTTCGAAATCTAAATTGTTTTTTTTTTTTTTATACAAAATACGTAATGTAAATATTACTTTTTTCTTTAAAATATAGGTTTTCAATAACCAAGTTTTCAAATTTAGGCAACTAGCCTATTAAGGTATATTTTGATTTTGTGTAAAGAGCTGCTCTTTTCCCGCTTTTTATATATAAAAATAAGACAAAGTTGATATTTCAGAGTAGAAATGGTGATAACCATAATATGATAGAGGCACTATTAGTATACGGTGAAAACCATAGATTAAGAATTTTTCGCTACGCTTATTAGATGGAATGAGTGGTGTTTCACATCATGTCCACTATTTATTGCCAAAAATATATGAAATATTTCTGACAGCAGTTAAAAAATATGTCCATGTTTTTGTACGTGTGTGTGATTTAGCACATTAATATTTGGTGTAAAACAATGCATTAAATTATCGCGTATTTTAGCAATCAATGTATCTCAGTGACCCCAACTTGATGCAATGTATGACCGAAAAGTCGGAATGAAGCAGACACGTTTTATACAGCTGAGTAGCAACTAGGCAAAATTTACGGCTCCTTCCGTTGTGATAAACTTCCTTGGTGAAAACAAACGCCACAAGTCAATTTCCACTTTCACAAACACAACTCAAACAACCAAAGGTGTCGTGAATTCGTGACTTGAAATAGCTATACCTACCTAGTACGTGTTTAATGTTGTTCAAATACCTAACTATTGATTGTATTAGTATTCCACTCCATAGTTCGTAAGGTTAACTAACCATTTATTTGTTTCAAAGGAAGTCACTGAAACCGATGCTAGTTTTCATGGAATATTCAGCATATTAATGAGGGCTTAGTGTAAATAACTGAATTGATTAGGACGTACTTATACGTAACTATTGTGTTCTAGATAGTTGTTCTGAAGCCTAGGATGCTATTTTTCTAAGAGTTAATTAAAAAATTAAACATTTATTGTTTCCGCTAAATATGATCAAATTCGGATATAGTCAAATAATATTGAGCAAGTGCGTGTTGGGCCACGCGCAAAATAGGGTTCCGTGGATGTATATCACAATTGGAGTGAACCACAGACATACTTAATTTATATGAAAACCTTGCGTGCCACATTTTTGGTATCGACTGTGACGTCACACAAACCATTTTGTGATGGAATGTTCCAACCGAGTGAAATCTATCCAACCCAATGCATTCGCGCGCTTGAACGCTCGCTAGTAACTAGTTGACAAAATATCGAATCGGAAGTATATATCACCGGAAATTAAATAAATCTTGGTCGTCAACTGCGATTTTTTATTTTACTCTTGACACGCTAGGTACATACACTTGGGGTATCTATAGAAGTCTATTGAGTGAACCTCAAACAGCGTATTTTGTTTATTATTATTAACATTCTAGTTAACATATATAACATAAAAAAAATAAGTTGATCGCCCATTACTCTTTAATTTGTAATACGTATTTAGCCGTGATAGTTTTCCTTTTAATTTCGTTATATTTTAAGCTGCTATTATGATTTTTTTCACATGTCCAAGCTCAGTCGTTTATCTGGCAGGGGATGAGAATACTTGACTATAACAACTATAACAAAAAAATTAACAATTGTAAGCTTAGTAAACGGGTCCCTAAATTGATTGATTGAGATGCAAAATAGTTTTTGCCCACCCCCACTATTTTTAGATTAACTTTCCACAATAATGTACACGATAGGGTAAGTGAGTGAGAAGAAAATAATTCATCCCCACTTTACGTATAGGGGTGATTCAAAATATGCTTTACAAGATGTTATTATACCAATTTGTTTACATATATTACAGCTGTCTAGTACTCATAGTATTTGAGCACAGCCGCGGACAGAAAGACAGACAGACAGACTATAAGGGTTCCTCAGAGGTCAGGGGTCTCATTAGCCGCAGGGAAACTGCGGGGTGCGCGGTGTCGCCGTCACCGACGGCTCGCCATGAACCCACCTCTGCGGTATTATTATCATAATTATCGTTTCACTTAAATCTCGGGTCGCAGCCCGGTCCTTTGATGGGCATCAGTGGAGCCGAAGCCAACACTGAGAGGCCCTTTACATAAAATAATGTAAAAAAAATACAGGGTTTTGGATGTGGATAGATGATGGAACTATTGTACTATATGGAATTTGATAAATCGGGGCTATTGAGATGAAATGGTTATGATTTATAAAACTAGTTTATTGGCTGATGCTCCCACACAGTGAGTAACATGCGGTACTTCTGTGTGGGAAGCATCAGAATGAGAGCACGGCACCTGCCTATTTTGTCTCATTATCCAAAAATATTGAGGCAGGCGATGACTCGCCACCCACTGAATGGGCCGGAGAAGCAACATCGGTGTGGGTGGCTAAGGGTGTCGAGAGGTGTGCTGCGCGTTCACTGAGAGCTACTAGCGGCGTTATGCCCTTTAACACTTCCACCCTGGAGCTTAGGGTCTTAGCTCTTGCTGTTTCCACCACACAGCCGGCCGGTTAAGGCAAGCTGGAGGTCAGGGGTCTCATTTAGCCCCAGGGAAACATCGGGGTACGCGGTGTCGCCACTCACCGACGGCTCGCCACAAAGCCGCCCCTGCGGTTTAAATATCATTATTATTTATTAGATTTATTATAATATTTTTGTTTACGGATAGAACGAACACTGATAAGGCGATTAAAAGATGATTAAATATTATATTGTCACCAAATCTTGCGTTCTTACATATTGGTTTATCAAATTCATATTTTTTAATCGACTCTAAAAAAATGGTTGTTTGTAAAGTCGATTTACGGACGATAATTTTACGTGATAACGATGCGTCACAAGCCGAACGCTCAGGCCGATAGTGCCTCTCTATCGCTTGTTACGCGCTCTCGCTTGCACGCTCGGATCAGGCGGAACGTGACAATGAGTCATGCTTTTTCGTGCGTGCAGCCGGGGCGTTTATCGATTTATAAGACGTTATCACGTCAAAAAAGCTTATTAATTCGATATGTGTTATGTTATTTTATGTGGGCCTCTAAACATGTGTGCCAAATTTCATAAGAGATGGTATAGTTCCCGATAAGTTGTTGCCGTTTACGAACAAACCAGAGTTTTTTTTTTTACGTGACGGGAATTATATGTATTTATTTATTATATTATTATTAGTTTTATTTAATTTAATACTTTTATCAAAATTCAAATTACTTTTCAGAATGTGCATCAGAGCTGCACGATCTTATATTGCCATCCCCTTTCTTCTACAGGACAAGTAGAAAGTCTGCCCTACATTGCGGATTTTCCTAAGGTTCAAAACAAACTGTTTAATTCTACGTTTTTAATCGATTATTCCCGTTATACGGGAATAGTCGGAAAAGTTGTGGCGTTGTCCCCCAGTGGGGGATATAGAAGTGGGGGACAACGGGAATAATCGGGTTTTAATCCGTACAGATAAGGAATGGAATAAATTACCGGCTTCTTTGTTCCCTTAAAGATACAATTTGGGTCTTTTTAACGTCAGAGTGAATAGGTATATTCTGGGTTTGCTTGCTTCATCTTCGACCACACCATCGTTTTCAAACAGGCGAGTTGGTGGTCAAACTAGTTCGCAATAAAAAAAACTCTCAATATATTTATATTGGGTGATTTCTGTAATTAATCAATAGTATCATAATTATCTAAGCCATAAGAAGTCCACTGCTAGACATAGGCCGCCCCCATTGCTTTGCAAAAAGACGGATTGGAAGCGGCTTGCATCCAGCGTCTTCTTGCCAATTGTATGAGGTCGTCTGTCCATCTCGTGACTGGTCTTCCTACGCTGCGCTTGCCGGTCTTGGTGGTGCTTGATCATCAGTATGGACACGATGAATTTAGAGTTACAGTTCCTCGTTAAACTAGGAAACCTAAAACTAGTATCAGGGATGAAGAAGCTTTAAATTAAAAAAAAACATTTTTTAATCGGTTGAATAATTACAAAGACAAACAAACAAACTGTATATCATTTTTTTTTTGTTTAACACAACGTATACAAGCAAATTAATCTATAAATCCGCAAGTCATTATTACAACTAGATAATGAACACTCGTCCTTATCACGGTTTTCACCAACATCCGTGATCTTTCTTACGACATACAAAATACAGATTACGTTAAGTACAGAATATATATTTATTTTATTTTTATTTTTTACGTTAAGTATTACAATTATTTATAATCATACATATAGCATACTGGTACAACATAATTATAGTTTAAAAAACTAAAGCAACCGACTTCTCACGGAAGCCGTCAGAACTGGACTAAATTTAAATGGGACTACGGGAAGCATCAGCTTTCAAATAAAAAAAACCAGACAAGTGCGAGTCAGACTCGCCCACCTAGGGTTCCGTACAAACTAAATAAAAGGGGGAAATCATATATATTTTTTATATATTCCTTCATAAGCCGGAAAATATACATCGTAAAAATATTTAACACATTCCTTGCTCACCACTCGGGTCCGAGTGGGGCGGGGCTATAGTAGCGGCGCCTCCCACCCGGATCCGAGCGAGCGTCCCGTTCGTTTTGTAGTAGTCAGTAAACCGCCGGCGTTTGAGGCAGTAAACGTTGCTTTGCGCGGCCACTCTGTACTTAATCAAAATTCGCCTAAAAAGTTTTGGTTCCCAGCTGAAGTGAAGGGTCTGCAGGGGGCGAAGAATGTGTTAAAAACCTGTTTTAGCTTATGCTAATGAGGCTCTTTCATAATGATACCCCACATGATACGGTTAATTCACTTTAAAATTTGGGCCCTCATTCCTTGCATAGAGACACTATTTTTTATGATTAAATTAAAAATGTCCAGTTTTCGGATTCTTTCCTATATGTGTACTCTAACACAATTCTTCTTGCCAAATTTGAGAGTTCTAGGTCAACGGGACCCCATAGGTTTTGATTCCTCTGTGAGTGTCGAAATGTGTGTGTTTTTACGACATATTCGGCTGTAACTTTTTTTTACGAAAACTGAGTAATTTTATTTTTCTTTCTGCAGCAAGATATTATGGATTTGCGTATATGATTTTAATTTCAACTCGATACCTTCACGCGTTCCCGAGATAAAGGTATTGACACCCGGACGGACGGATAAACGGACAGACAGACGGACAACAAAGTGATCCTATAAGGGATAAAGGTCTTGACACCCGACAGACGGACAGACAGACAGACGGACAACAAAGTGATCCTATATGGCTTCCGTTTTTTCCAATTGAGGTACGGAACCCTAAAAAGAATAGTCAAAATCGGTTCACCGAGTCGAAAGTAATAAGGTAACAAACATTAAAAAACCGGACAAGTGCGAGTCAGACTCGCCCACCGAGGGTTCCGTACAAACTAGTAGATAACAGGTGAAAATCGTATATGTTTTAGGGTTCCGTACCTCAATAGGAAAAAACGGAAGCCATATAGGATCACTTTGTTGTCCGTCTGTCTGTCTGTCCGTCCGTCGGGTGTCAAGACCTTTATCTCGGGAACGCGTGAAGGTATCGAGTTGAAATTAAAACCATATACGCAGATCCATAGTATCTTGCTGCAGAAAGAAAAATAAAGTTTCTAAGTTTTCGTAAAAAAATAGTTACAGACGAATATATTGTAAAAAACGCACATTTCGACACTCCCAAGGGAATCAAAACCTATGGGGTACTTCCCGTTAACCTAGAACAGTGAAATTTGGCAAGAAGCATTGTGTTAGAGTACACATATAGGAAAAAATCCGAAAAACCGGGCATTTTAATTTAATCACAAAAAATACGTTTTTTGCGACATATTTGGCTGTAACTTTTTTTTATTAAACTGAGAAGTTTTACTTTTCTCTCTACAGCAAGAGACTATGGATCTACGTATATGGTTTTAATTTCAACACGATACCTTTACGCGTTCTCGAGATAAAGGTCTTGACACCCGGACGGACGGACAGACGGACAACAAGGTGATCCTATAAGGGTTCCGTTTTTTTCCTTTTGAGGTACGGAACCCAAAAAATAGGTTGTTTTTAAAATAAACAATAACTCGCTCAATATTATTTAAATAAAATATCAAGTAGATAACACATTGTCTTATCATGTATATCGTATTATTGTGTCGCGAGTATAAAAGGCGGCAGCTTCGTTTTTTTAGAATCAGTCTTAACGGCAATTATGTGCAGATACAATTTATTTGGGTTTTCCGCCATTTTGTGCGCTATTTTGGCAGCAGCTTGTGCGCAGGAGGCGAGACTGGTGAATATTGCACAGGGTCCCGTGCGCGGGTACAAGGATCCCAAAACTGGCGTTTACATATTCCAGGGCATACCATATGCTAGCATACCGACTGGTCCTAACAGGTTCAAAGTAAGAAAATAAATTAATTGTCATCATCATCATCTCAACCATAAGAAGTCCACTGCTGGACATAGGCCTCCCCCATGGATTTCCAAAAAGACCGATTGGAAGCGGCTTGCATCCAGCGTCTTCCCGCCACTTGTATGAGGTCATCTGTTCATCTCGTGGCTGGTCTTCCTACGCTGCGCTTGCCGGTACGTGGTCTCCACTCGAGAACCTTTCGGCCCTATCGGCCATCAGTTCTACGTGCTATGTGCCCTGCCCACTGCCACTTCAACTTGCTAATCCGTTGTGCTATATCGGTGACTTTGGTACGTCTACGTATCTCTTTAAATTAATTGTATTTTATGATTAATATATAGTTGTTGTTGTTTGTTTTTAGCCTGAAGTGTCCCACTGCTGGGCAAAGGCCACCCCTTCATTTTTCCATATATACGTGTTAAAATAATTTATTACAATTGTGTTTATTTAACATAATACTTAAAACTATTTCAAGGAGTTAATCTCACGTGCATGTTAATAAACACAACGATATGTTCAAATTTATAATTGCTAGATGGTGCGCCAATGCCAAGCAAAATCTAACCACGAATACCAAATTTATCCACTTGTTTGCTTCATTTGTTCACTTCTCCATATTGTTTGCTTAATCTATATAACTATATATAGTATAGATAATAAAGGTGATGATGTTAAATCATTATTATATTTTCAGGCTCCATTACCACCTCCAACATGGATGGATCCTTTAGAAGCAGTAAACCGGAGTGTAGCATGCCCTCAAGCAGAATTTCCTGGGCTTTCAAAACTGACGCGACATGAAAACTGCCTTATTGCTAGCGTCTACGTTCCAGATACCCAAGAAAAAAACCTGCCCGTTATCGCTTTTGTTCACGGAGGAGCTTTCCAAATAGGAAGTGGTGATTGGATGCGACCTACTAAAATAGTATCAAAAGCTAATGTCATCAGTGTAACATTCAACTATCGCCTTGGAATACATGGGTTTTTGTGTTTGGGCACAGAAGATGTCCCTGGTAACGCAGGAATGAAGGATCAAGTAGCCGCTTTACGATGGATAAAGAAGAATATTGCCAGTTTTGGTGGAAATCCTGATGACGTCACTCTTCAAGGCTCCAGTGCAGGTTCAGCTGCTGTAGACTTACTGATGTTATCAAAATCAGCTGAAGGTTTATTCAACAAGGTTATACCTGAAAGTGGTGCGAGTATAGCGTCCTGGACTATTCAATCTGACCCGATAGAAAATGCAAAAGAAACTGCGAGAAAATTGAATTTTACAGATGTAGATGACATCTATGCATTAGAACAGTTTTATAAAACAGCTTCTTTTGAACTTCTAACAAGTTTACCATTCTTTCATAATCCTGAATCGACGTTTGGTGCATCGCCATGCGTAGAGCGAGCCACGGGAACAGAAGTATTTTTGGATCAATCACCAGTTGAAATTTTAAAATCGGGAGATTATAAGAAAGTGCCACTGTTATACGGCTTTGCAAATATGGAAGGTCTGCTGCGCATTGATATATTTGATACTTATAAACAAAAAATGAATGAACAGTTTTCAGATTTTATCCCAGGAGATTTAAAGTTTGAATCAAAAAATGAAAAAGAAGAAGTAGCAAAACAAATACAATCTTTTTATTTTGGAGATAAATCAGTAGGAGATGATACTATTCTTGACTATATTGATTACTTCACTGATGTAATATTTGCATATCCAATGTTGCGAACTGTCAAATACCACGTCGAAGCAGGTCATGACAAAGTATATCTCTATGATTATTCTTTTGTGGATGACCACACTCCTGTGGTGCCACACACTAACGTCAAAGGTGCTAATCATTGCGCTCAATCAATAGCAGTGTTTGGTGAATTGCCTGATTTTGGAAGTCCAGTAGAACCTACCGATGAATTTATTAAAATGTCAGATATTATGGTGAATTTGTGGGGCTCTTTCGTTAAAACTGGGTAAGTAAAATAAATTACAGTACTAAATTACCAAAACTTAATTATTCTTAGTCTGTGGTCAAACGTAGATCTATTCATATGTAAAAAAGTAATTTTGTTAAAATAATGGACAAGATTATTCCCCGATGAGGAATTGAGGAATATATATGTATATATTCGTCCATTATTTTCGATTGTTGTACAAGATATATCAATTATGTACAAAGCACATTAATTGCTGTATGTTGTAACAGTCGAATTCTAATGCATAAAAAATATTTTTTCATAATTATTTTCTTAAACCGACACATTTTTACAAATATTACTTTTATTTTGTGTGCATTTATTTTTCTTCATTTTTAGGAATCCGTACTAAGAGTGCGGGAACAAGCTTGCGTAAATATTTTTTGAATAAATGGGAAATTATAGTGCGTTATAAAACCTTCTATATTCCACAATTTTTTATTTAATCATTATATTTTCCACTTTTCACGTTACCAGTGGCTTAGAATAATAATTGTTTCTTTGCTACATTTAAATTATTTATTTTTGTTTCGTCTTAATGTTAACGCAAAAGAAATATCACCAAAACATTGTCATGATTATATTCCTGTACATTTCAGATATCCAATCCCTGAAGGTTCGTCTCTCCCAGTTTGGCCGCCCGTAGGCGTGGGCCGATCGCCGCACATGTCACTGGGCAACGAGATATCGCTACGCGGGTCGCTGCTGGAGCGGCGCATGCGCTTCTGGGACGACATCTACTCGAAGTACTACCGCGACCCCGTCCCGCCGCCCAAACCCCCTTCACAATATACGCGAACTGAACTCTAGGGTAGTGTATACGTTGAGATTGACAATACATTTTTAATCGACTTCAAAAAGGAGTAGGTTCTCAATTCGACTGCATGTCTTTTGTTTCGCGATTACTTTGCGAAAAAATTATCAATCTTAATTAATTAATTACTAAGAGATTGATGATTTTTTAACGAAAACTAAATTAGAGCCGGTCCGCACGGCGCGTTGCGTCGGCGTTGCGTCGACGTAGCGCTGTCGCTGCGTCGTTTTACATACAAATAATCATAGTGTTCACATGGTGCGCTGTGTCGACGCAACGCACATACGACTGAACTGCAGCCCCCGAGACGAAACGGGCGGGGTTGTATTCTTTGCGACGCTGGAACGGCAGCGCTCAATTGTTTGTGCGTTGATAGGTAAGACCGTAAGACAGACGCAAGCTCAGTTTTAATTGCGATGTTTTTACAAAATGCTCGCCGCAACTGTGCGTCGCCGCTGTGACGACGAAACGTTATGACTGCGTCGTAGTAACGCTGCGATGGCGCAGCGCCCGTGTGGCCGTCTATGCGTTAAAATATTTGCGTTGCGACGACGCAACGCGCCGTGTGGACCGGCTGTTACGTATTTTGAAGTCGATTGTTTCAGTTTTTAAACTATAATTATATCAGCTCACCATTGATGACTTAAGGGTCAACGGTAGACATGCGGCGTGAAATTTAATTATCAAACAATTTTTTGTCCTCTAATAATTATTGTAAGTGATCACAATGTTTGCGACAATCTTAGATTACTCTTTATGTTATCACGTCAATTTAACAACCAATTTTGCGCCTCGTTGCATGTATGTACCAAGAAGTTGTTCGAATTTGTAAAAATAGATTTTTAGGCTAATATAAGTACTTAATAAGATGTATTATTAGCAAACAGAATTGCTAAGTAATATTATAAATATTAATATTAGATTGTCGCAAAACTTATGGTCAATAACAATAGATGCCTTGGCTACAAGGACGAAAAACCTAATTGTGAAATTTCCGCCGCATGCGTACATTACCTTACCACCTTAATTAGACATATATTAGAATAAATCACAATCTAAATTGTTTCTCGTTCCTATTGTGTTATTTTAATTAAGTACTTATAATGAGGTACAGATCGTTCGTTAATAAGCCATATGTTTCATCATAATCATCACTATCTCAGCCACAAGAAGTCCACTACTGGACATAGGCCTTCCCCCATGGATTTCCAACAAGAGCGGTTGGAAGCGGCCTGCATCCAGCGTCTTCCTGCCACTTGTATGATATCCTCTATCCACCTTGTGTCTGGTCTTATAAGTGTTGAATAAAATATTATTATTATTATTTGTTAGTTAATTTTGAATTCATGTGATATTTACATATGAATACATAAAAAATAATGAATGCAATATTGTTTAAATAATTACCAATCCTGATATTAAAAAGCATTGCAGTGCAAGTGTCCGTGGTTACAGCAATGAGATTTTATCTATAGAGGTAATACTCATTGAATATAAAGTAAAGGCATAGCAAGTCTCAATCTCAGCACTTTCGAGGATAAGACCTCATCCTTCTTTTAGTATCTTGACATTACATATCTTGGTGTTGCACTTTCTAAACACACAGGATGGCAATGTCACTGTTCACGAGTCACGACACGCGTCTAGCAGCGTCCTAACGCGTCAACCGACGTGTCGCAACTGAAGACGAGTCCGGCGATTACCTTACTCGAGGCTTCCCACACAGAGCCGGCGAAAACCCATCTACGTATAATATTACATCATTGGGTTAGAAAGAATATTTTTATACTTCTCCTTATACTGTTATTTTGTTATAAAAGTATCAATTACTATATTATGCAAAACTTATGAAAATCTTTGAGATTTGTGACAATCTATACATACATATAATCATACTGTAACGGGACAAAATCTGTACATTAAGTATATTTGATTTTTTTTTATTGGATGATGCATTACTATCGATACAGAAGCCAAAACAGCAATTTTTAAGTTTTGTCTGTCTGTCTCTCTGTCTGTCTGTCTGTCTGTACGTTGTGTCCGATGGACGCCGAAACTACTGGACGGATTTGGACGAAATTTGGCAGGATTATTTCACTATGTAGAAGGATCTTGCATACTTTTTATCCCGAAAATTTTGACATTTCCTGTGGGATACGATAACATAATAATCGATCCCACTCGGGTGGAACCGCGGCGCGCAGCTAGTATTACCTAAATCTCTAGATAAATACAATCTTTATTCACCTAGATTAAACTTTATGCAGCGTTGATCCAAATCTCAGATAAGGAATTAGTCAACATTTCTGTCTCAGTAACGGCTGGAATTGTCAGAATGGCAGAGCTAATAGCTATAGCCCTGATTCGGTAGAGCTACTGCTCTGGAATCTTCTGGGATTATCTGAAACGATCTAAAATTCTGCAAATTGTAAAGCATTGACTGGCCTTGTGGCTCAGTTGGTAGTATGTCTGCCTGTTAAACTGTAGGTCGTAGGTTCAATCCCCACCCAGGGCAACATTTGTGTGATGAGCATGGATGTTTGTTCTGTGTCTGGGTGTTTCTATGTATCATATGTATATATTTACAAAAAAAAATACTATACGTATATACGAGTAGGTAAGTATTCTATTTTCCATCTAGTTTCCATAGTACAAGATTTGCTTAGTTTGGGCTAGATATATAGATAGATAGATAACACTTTATTGAAAGACCACAATACAGAAACATTAAATACATAGAGAATAATATTACAGCTAGGTGTTTTAATTGGTGGCCTTATCACTTAGAGCTATCTCTTCCAGGCAACTTTGCACGGATAGGACAGATGGCAACAGATAGTGGCCTTAAAGCAAAACTTAACTGAAAATGACTAGACTAGACGGTGACTAGATGGTGCTGTATGAAATGTCCACAAATATTATTATTATTAGAAATAAATTGGGCATGTAAAAGGATTACGCCTATCAAAAGTAATTTTATTCATTATTTTTTAAGTCTCCGTAGTACCTATTATGACAAAACCGCCATGTCCTTCTGGCAGTCCATTAGTCTGTCACAGATATTTTACTCAAATAGTCAGAGAAATATATAAAATATGACAGATAGATGTTTTAATAAACAAGTATCAGATAACAGATACTTATTATGTTGAACAATTGTAAGAAAAATAGGGGTGGGAAAAAAAGCCAGTCTTTTGGGAACCTTGCCCGCGGACTATGACTTTTCTGTTTTTTTATCCATAATATTTTTTTTATCTTAATTAATAAACCGACTTCCAAAAAGAACGAGGTTATCAATTCGATCTGTATGTTTTTTTTGTATGTTTGTTCACCGATTACTCCGTCATACGTGAACCAATTTTTGTGTTTCTTGAACTGACATATAGAGAAAGCTCCCAAGTTGGTCCCATAATTATTTTACAGGCATTGCTATATTACTTTTTGAATAATATCTAAAAAATGTTAATTTTCATTGTATTCCTGAGTGAAGTGCGTCAGATTATAGAATCGCAGAGTTCCACCCCACCTACACGTTTTTCTTTGCAAAAGTATCAAATGTTAAGACTTATCGTATAAACATCTGCACATTTCTTTTTCTCTCTTTTATTCTCTTTGTTAATTACCCCACCATCTATTTATTATTATAATTTCTCCATTCCAAGGTTGCCTGGAAGAGCTATTAGCGATAAGGCCGCCTGTTGTTTCACTAGCATTTAAGCCCTTTTCACTATGTAATTTGTGTTCTAGGGCGTAAACAATAAAGAGTTTACTTATCTATCTATCTATCATTTTCTAATCTTCGAAGACGGAGCATTTGACATTCAATGACATATCTCATTCTTGACAAAAAAATAAACGAGCGGGTGAAGAGAGGTTTCTGTAAAAAGTTTACAACCGTGAAGGATTTAGTAAAAGTAAAACCTTCTTACTCCTCATCCAATGTGTATAAGGTGAAAATAGAGTTACTTCGACGATTAAACGTTATGTTTAATTATATTACCCGACTGAGCATAATGTTATGAACTTTACCTATGTATCTTATTCCTTTCTAATATTACAAGTAACGAAGTAGCGTACTTTGAAGTTGGTTGTTTCAGTTTTTTATACTATACAATTATTATTTTTTTATTCATGATTGAATATTTCATTTTCAAAAAAATAAAATAAAAATAAATACTTATAGGTGGAATTTGTTACACATTGCCATCTGGCCCCAAACTAAGGAAAACTTAATATTGTAATGGGAACCAGTTAGCTGTAATATTACATACCTATATACTTTTTAAGTATGATGAATACTTAATGAAAATAATTATAGTTTAAAAAACTTGAAAATACCGACTTCAAAATATGCAATATGTATAACGCCTGCAGAAAAGTGAATGCACGCACATACGCGACTTTGCTATTAATTTTTCTACAGTTGTTTGGATGATACTTTACCAGTTATTTTGATATAACAACCAAAATACGGCATCGTTTTTTGATAAAATTTATATGGGACCACCTCTGAAGTTGTATGATCTACCAAATACAAAAAGAATCATCAAAATCTGTTCACTCAGTCGAAAGTTTTAAACATAAAAAAACAGTCGAATTGAGAACCTTCTCCTTATTGGAAGTCGGTTAATAATAATGTTCTGATAATAACGTAATAAATGTTAAAGTAGATATCGGTTGTATTATTTCTTAGAGCTCTGACTGTAAGTTGTAAGCTCATTAAAATGTTGGTCTAGTATTACTTGCATTACAAACTCACTCACACAGGGCAAGCACACGCGGAAACAGAAACGGGAAGGTAAATAAGTGATTTGCAGGTCTCCAGCAAACATGAGCTCCTTTAATTATGTAGGCCTCCCAAAGGCCTCCCTAAAGGGCTATCTGTTGGAACGGTAAACGTGCTCTCTATACAGGTCGTTCTGGAACACAGTTGTTAAGCGTTACACAATATCATTTCATTTGGGGTCTCAGAAAAAAAGCAGTAAACAAGTACATATTAATATACATAAAAAAAAAAAAACGAGTGTATAAAAGCACTTTTTGCAGCTAACTGACGATTTCGTTACGCTCGATATGCTGTTGAGTGTACGTTTTTTTCGTGTGAAGTAAAATCGTTGTAAAAGATTATAAATGCGCTTTCTTTAGAATAATTCTAGTAAAATTACTTGTTTATTACGAAAAAGTTTGTTAGAGGTTACGAAAACCGCGTTTTTTTGCCAGGTAATATGTATGATGGTTTCATCATCATCATCAATCAAAATCTCAGCCATAAGTAGTCCACTGCTGGACATAGGCCTCCCCCATGGATTTCCAAAAATACCAATTGGAAGCGGCTTGCATCCAGCGTCTTCCCGCCACTTGATTGATGGTTTATGATTATAAAAAAAAATTGTCTATAACACTCAGGGAGTGAAGACCAATATAACGATACCTTGTACATCAAAATCGATCAAGCCGTAGGTGATCATACAGACACATATATACATACATAAACCAGCTCAGTTGGTAATATGTCTGTCTGCTAAGCTGTAAGCCGTGGATTCGATCCCCACCCAGGGCAAACATTTGTGTGATGAGTATGGATGTTTGTTCTGTGTCTGGATGCTATATCATAAGTATGTATTTACAAAAGAAAAAGTATATAAAACACTATTATTATTAACGAGATATTTACCGTGGTTCGCGTTAATTTTGAGCTCCCGATATTTCGGCACAGTTACATGCACCATGTTCACGGGCGACTGGAACATGGTGCATGTAACTGTGCCGAAATATCGGGAGCCAAAATTAACGCGAACCACGGTAAATATCCCGTTAATAATAATAGTGTTTTAATGAATGACCGTGATAGTTTAAAAAAAATTGTCTATGAGCCATCTAGTTTCCATAGTACAGGCTTTGATTACTTTGGGCTAGATGGTGTTATGTATCACCATATTTGTTGTGGGTAGTTTTTAATTTTTCTAAGCTTAATTTATGTGTAAATAGTTGTAAGTCTTTAAGTGAACTCCAAACTACCAAACTCCCAAACTGTGACTCTGGAAGTATTTATAAAAATATATAAAACATACATTAGGCCTCTGCTCGAGTATGCTTTCCAAATTTGGAGTCCATACTTTAGGAAGGATATTGGACATACTTGAAAGTGTCCAGAGAAAAGCCACCAAATTGCCATTTGCCCTGCGATGTAAACCGTATAATGAAAGATTGAAAGCTCTGCGTCTCACTACACTTGAAGAGAGGAGGCTACGGGGTGATTTGATTGAAAATTTCAAAATCATGAATGGGTTCTACAATCTGCCTAACATAAGAAGCCTATATACTATAAAAGAGAACTTAAGGGAAAGCAGACGACATAACATCTTACTGTGGCGTGAACCGTCTCAAACCAATACTGCACATGCCACATCATATTTTAAGCAACAGAGTTGTACACAACTGGAGCCGGTTGCCTGAAGATGTCGTCACGGCAAAAACTATCAACTCTTTTAAACATAAACTGGATCAATGGATTAAAAAGGAACAAATTATACTAAAAGACAACCAGTAAATTTCTGCACTGCTGGATACAGGCTCATCAGCTTCTGCTGCTTATAATAAATAAATTGTGCTAGTCAAGTAGATTATTCACTGCCTTACATTGTTACTACATGTGACTTCAAGTTTCCAGTTGTGAAGGCGAACTGGTTCTCGGGTTGGCTTTTGTTGAATAAGCGTTTGACCCTCGGACCTCAGCGTTTGACGAACACACACCGTGAACTACGTGCCCCAATTGTCAAGGCTAATCTTTTAAGCTTATAATTTATGCTGTAACTCGTTGCTTACTGGGTTTGGAAGAATTAAACAAGTATATATTGCTATACTAAAAGAAAAACAAAATACCCGACTGCGTAAAAGCTGTTTTTGTACTATAATATAGGTTTGTTACTTATGCTGTTGTTGAATATACAGTTTTGCAAGAAAGTATGCAAAAAAGCTACTGTATAATTTATTTTAAAAGAACATTCTTTAGAACAGTTTTTGTTAAATCACTTACGGCCTTACCGGAATACGTTACGTTACTTAACTTTAACAATTCTTAACATATTTTGTCAACTTCTCGCTGACACGTAACGACACTTGCGAAAAGAAGACAAACATTTTAAGACGATGGGTAAAAAGTTTATTTACTTATTTATTTATTTATTCATAGGGAAATCAACAGCTTTATAACATATACTTAAAAATTTTAAGAACAGAAAGCTAATTATAGATTTTCACGGATAGAGGCAGCTTAGATACAAACATGAAAAAAAATAGCTCGGCTTACACAGTGACATATATACAATTTAAATTTAAAACTGCATACTAGTTATTGCTTCCGCTCAGAAAGTAACATCTGCTCAACCGCTGCTTAGCCGAATTGACACTTGTACAGAATAAGTCAAGTTCATATCGCTTGCATAGCTTATTGAAGTTATCACTAGCTCGCCACAGAAATGAGTTTTGCCTGTACCTTGTTCCCACAGTGGGAGTAAATAGGGTGGTATTTAATCGAGTGATTCTGGAGGGGACACGAAGAGAAACCTTGCCTAGCAAGTCTGGACAGTCGATCAAGCTTGATGTTATCTATAATAGAAATGTTAAATCAGCAATTTCACGTCTTTTATATAATGGAAGGAAATGAAATTTTTTACAAAGATTATCGTACTCTGAAAACTTATAAGGAATTTTTAGACGGAAATCTGATACACAGATATCTGATAAATTTAATTTGGATTCTTTCCATTCTATCAATATAAACAGCGTATTGTGGGTTCCATACCTGAGAAGCATACTCGAGAATGCTTCGGACAAACGAGCAGTATAGCACTTTAAATGTTTTAGCTCTGTTAAAACCAGCCGAACTTCGTATAACGAAGCCGATTGTTCTCGAGGCCTTAGACAATAGACTCAATATGTTTATCAAAAAGCAATCTCGAGTCATGCAACACACCGAGATCTCTAACAACATCACACTTTGATAGAATTTCTTGCTTCAACTTTCATTATAAGATGATGAAATTTTATTGATTTTACGGGTAAAAGTTGTCACAGTACATTTGGATGGGCTTAAATCTAGCTTATTGACTACAGTATCTGTCCAATCTAGAGAGATCTGATTGAAGTTTGACCACATCCTATGATGATTCGATAGCCCTAAATATTTATCATATCTTTATTTTCATGTCGTCAGCAAAATATAAAAGTTGGCTATTGGGAAAACATTGGGAAATATCATTGACAAATATCAAAAAGAGGAGAGGTCCAAGTAACGATCCCTGGGGAACACCACTCGGAATGGAAGCCCAGCTAGATATGTAATTATTTATAACAACAGCCTGAGACCGGTTTTTTATATAGGACGAAAACCATCTAAGTAGGTCACCTCTTATGCCGAAATGGTATAACTTAGTCAGTAGTAGCCGGTGATCAATTCTATCAAAGGCTTTACTGTAATCAGTATAGACTACGTCAACTTGTAGACCGTTGTCCATAGATTTAGTAAGAAAATCATTGAAAAGAACGAGATTTGAAGAAGTAGAACGTCTTTTAAGAAAACCATGCTGAGATAGACTAAAGGAATGGTGTAACGCTGCATAAATTTGCTTATGTATAATCCTCTCAAACAATTTGGCAATAATACAAAGCTTGGATATTGGTCTGTAATTGACAACTTCCATCTTAGAGCCTTTTTTGTGAATAGGTGAGACAAAAGCTGATTTCCAGATTAAAGGGACAATGCCGTCAGAGATAGATTTTGAAAAAAGTATGGTAACTGGTACGAAAATGGACTCAGAGCAGCTGATAAGAAATACAGGACTGATGCCATCTGGACCTGCAGATTTAGATGTATCTAGGTTTGATAGTAATTTTAAAACTTCAGATTCACAAATATGTATATTATTTATGTCATATGTAGAGTCTTGCTCGTGTGAAGCAACTGGTGCATCAGAGTTGTCATTAGCTAAAAAAGGTGAATAAAAATATTCGGAGAACATTTGACAGATAGCTTCGCCGGTTGTTGCCATGGAGTCTTTGTACGTAACACAAGTAGGAATACCATTAGAATTTTCGGATCGGCTCTTTATATAGGACCAAAACTGTTTTGGATGTTTCTCAATACTGTTTTCAATGCATGACATATAATCTTGATAATATTGAGTCTCAAGTATCCGAGCTCGTCGGCGTAAGAGTGAGAACGTTTCCTGGTCAGATTTCATGCCGTAATTTTTATACTTTTTCAAAAATTTATATTTTTCCTTAACAATTTTAATGAACGCCGGAGAAAACCACTTGGGGTATGAATTGTTACGGATTAATTTCCTAGGAATAAATTGCATTTTAAGCTGATTGATAAAAGCATAAAAGAATTCCACGGCTTCTTCGACGGACTTTGATGAAAATTCACTTATCCAATTTACTTCTGATATTTTCAGATTTATTGAATTATAATCACCTTTATTATATAAATATTTATAGTAAGACTGAGATTCTAAAGGTTCGATATGCATAAAATTAACGTCAATCAAAATTGCTTTATGGTGTGGATCTACGGGCACCAAAGGATCATAGTTCTAAGTTACGGACACTTCATCATTCAACCAAACTAAATCCAAGAGTCTACCGAAGTTGTTACATATGCCGTTACACTGGCGAAAATCGTGAGTGTTCATATCATCGATCAATACAGTTTCAATTGATGTACAATAGGTAGGCAGAAAATGCACAGCAGGGCTTGGAGCCCAACTAATGTTTGAGAGATTAAAGTCACCTACTAAAATAAATTTATCAAGTGGATGTGAGATCACCAACTCGTTCAATTTAACTAGGTAGTTTTCAAGCTCCACCACCATACTTTTCATTGGTTTGATCACGTGAGACGTAGAAAATTTCTGAACAATCTTTTGGTGGCCAACATTTTTTTTTATTGTCTACTTTTTAAAAGAAAAACATCTACGATATCAAATGTGCACACAACTTAACCATATCGGATTATAACGGATTTGATTTGATTTGATTTTTCGACAACTAGTTAGCCAATAACAATCCCACCTAGAAATTTACTAGGTCGCACTGGCTCCCACTACTAACAAGAGTAAATAATTGCGAGCAGTACTGCTTCTGATTCCCAGCGCTGGAATATAGGTGTCAGTTAAACTAGATATTGGACATGTAGACCTATCTAGGACTTCGTTAGAATGGGGCTGAATACAAGCAGGTTTTTTGCACGCATTTTATTAGTACGAAGTTATTTTGTCATGCCATTTTAAGATAAATTTATTTGTTAAATTTGAACTTATATTTTTTAAATAATTTTGAGTAACAATTTTTTGTATATACGCAATCGCGGTGAAATTTATATTTATAAGTATTTTCAACGTTTCGTTTCTATGACATCAAATCTTAGCTGTTTATAATAACATGTATCAAATTCAATAAGCTACAATTCGTATTTATTGCGTGGCATAGTTATTTTACAAGTGTAATGAAAATCATGAATTTAAAAATTTGGTGAGGTTTTTCAAAGCGGAAGTCAAATTTTGAAAAGTAAAATATTTAAATTAGGTAGTTTCAAATTAAAAATAATAATAGTAAACAAAAACCAAATAACTACTTAATACTTTATTTCAACTATTACATCGCTAAAACGTTAAACAACATTCTTCACTTTTTCACACAACTTTTGCACATAGCAGTAAATGGGTTAAGCGCTCTCATCAACTGACCTAATTACATCCCTGGTTTCAGATAGACAAACCGGACACAGCGCCCAGTCTACCGCGAACCTCAGATAGACGGTCGGACTGACGTCTCTTACGAATTCAGAGCAGGAACTCTATTGTCCCAATATTTCAACCTGTGCTTTTCCAAAAGCTTAACTTTATGTAATGTCAAACGCCCTACTGAAAGAATAATGAGACGTTATTATTATTGTCAAAAGATGAGCAAAAAATGGTGTTTAGGGTTACTTGTTAATACATTGACTTTAACTTACTTGCCGGATTTATTGATAATTTGCACGTATTGCGTATTGCGCGGTTTTGTATGGTTTTAGTTCAAAATTAATAGACAGTTTTTAATTGTATTTATTTATTTATTATGTTCACCTACACTTTGTACATCTATACATTGACAATAAAAATCATACAAAGAAAATTTAGCTTAGTGCCACAATAATTACAGGTGAAGTCAGCATGCATTAATATTGAGCGAAAAATAAAAATAATTATTTAAAAATTAAAAATGTGCTAATAAAAATATTTTAGCAATAAATCATTAACGTATGAAGAATAATACATAATAATTAATCATATTAGAGTCAGAGACCTCACAGACTTCCTAAAACTATTAATATTGTCACCAAAAATGTCAATATCGCTTGCCCTAGACATAGTATTGTACTGGCGCATCATTCTCGCCATTGGTGCATTGAAGCTCAGGTTGGATGGAACGAGAGCTCGGAGTAGAAAATGTATTAAAGCGCGAAATTATAGGTAACGTACGAGGATTGCTCAGACACAACTCTGATATCTGTTTTATCTCGTTTAATTTAGGAGTTCCTATGGCCACCTTCCGACGCCATCTTGAGGCCCTGGCTGTCATGTAGCACAAGAGTGCTTGCCAAGACTATTCAAATGAGTCCAAACTCGTTTTATCTTGTTTAGTTTAAGAGTTCCTATGGCCACCTTCCGACGCCAACTTGAGACCAGCTTCATGGTTCATCTACATATAATGGAATCTAAATAATGCCCACCTCGTACTTCAATAAATTAATTATTACTAAATTAATAATAATTATTTATTTTAATTAATAATAATTATTTATTTTAATTAATAATAATTATTTATTTTAATTAATAATTATTATTTATTTTAATTGATAATTAATATTTATTTTAATTGATAATTTAATAAATTGGCTTTTTTTGATGGAGCATAAATCTAGAGGGGATGTTGATCCGATTTATAAGGACTATAGTTCAAGATTCTATTATTATTTTTGGATTGAAGCCGCGAGTTTTGCCGTACCGCGTAGGAGATCGCGCCGAAAGCTAGTTAAAATAAAAATACTTAATTATTGAAGCGTCGAGGTTAAAATGAAAATGAAAGAGCTTATTTAGCATAAGCTAAAACAGGTTTTTAAATATTTTTCGGTTTATGAAGGAAAATATTAAAAAAATGATTTCCCCCTCTTTTAGGGTTCCGTACCTCAATAGGAAAAAACGGAACCCTTATAGGATCACTTTGTTGTCCGTCTGTCCGTCTGTCCGGGTGTCAAGACCTTTATCTCGGGAATGCGTGAAGGTATCGAGTTGTCATTGAAACCATATATGCAAATCCATAGTATCTTGCTGCAGAAAGAAAAATAAAATTTCTCAGTTTTCGTAAAAAAAAGTTATAGCCGAATATGTCGTTAAAACGCACATTTCGACATTCACAAGGGAATCAAAACCTATGGGGTACTTCCCGTTGACCTAGAACTCTGAAATTTGGCAAAAAGCATTGTGTTAGAGTACACATATAGGAAAAAAACCGAAAACCGGTCATTTTTTATTTAATCACAAAAAAATAGTGTCTCTATGCAAGGAATGAGCTCTATGCAACCTCAAACGTTCGCTCGCTCGGATTCGAGTGGGAGGCGCCCCTACTATAGCCCCTACTCGGATCCGAGTGGTAAGCAAGGAATGTGTTAAATATTTTTACGATGTATATTTTTCGGTTTATGAAGGAAAATATAAAAAAAAATATGATTTCCCCCTTTTATTTAGTTTGTACGGAACCCTCGGTGGGCGAGTCTGACTCGCACTTGTCCGGTTTTATTTTAAATATGTAGGTAGATTGATTTGTTATTGATTAGAATCTAATCAATAACAAATCATTCATCATCATCATCTAATCATTAAATGGTTATTGCAGTGAATGAGCACCTTCACAAACCATTTGTGGTTTTCAGGTGTTAAATATGTGTATTCTGTTTTAAACTTTGTATTTACGATAAATAAATAAATAAATTTAAATAAAAATGTTTCTACGGAACGAGTCTGACTCGCACTTGTCCGGTTTTTTTATTATTCGAATAATAATATTACTCTTGTTTTATCTGTTATCCTACTATAAGTGGGCGTTATTTATAAAATTTACGATCTCATTTTTATCTCATCGATAACCTATCGATGACACATATCAAAAGACACTTGGGTTTTTGAGACGAATCTGCTTCCTGAATGGGTATTTCCGAAAAGATATAATAACTATCTGTCTTCAAATCGCGAGTGAATGGGTTTCTTCTAGGCAAGTGCTCTATCGTAGACCGTAACTGTCGTTTAACACCAGGTAAGTTGACAGTGAAGCGCAAGCCTATTTTCTAATTTTAAAAAAATCTAGCCGTTTGTGAGATACGAGGTAATAATAGTAGATTAAGTATCAAGGGGATAAAGTAGGGTTTTATGTCACGGACGACATTTGAATCCCGAGTGTAACGTAGGATTCTAGAATTAACAGTTGTGTTAAATAGTTAAATCCCGAGCGAAACGAGGGATTCAAGCTCGCCAAAAGACAAAAACACCTTTATCCCCTGACCTGAATGATAGCTAATGGTGTTAATTTGCACGACTGTATGTGGAAGTATTAGCCCTAAAAACGTTCAGTCAGGCTCCAACGTGAATGCAACAAACAGCTGTTCATTCCAAAAACTTACACATGCCAGAAATGTGACCGCGTCTGTCGCTTCCGTAAATTCCGTTCGCTAAATAAGCCACGAAAGTATAAATTTGTTACCAATCGAACATAGTATCATAAGGACGTAGATGTTAACAGGCAATTTATTTCCTAAAATTAAACTTTTTACAAATAATTTCAACCTTCGAAAAAACTGAAAAGCATAAAATAATAAACCTTTTTTATTTAACTTTAATAACTAAGTCCTTCCCTAAGTAGTAGTAACTAAGTTAAGTGCGGCCCCGGTCACGGCGGAGCAAGGGGTGCTAAGAATCTCCGGAAGAGATCCGGCTACCACCCCCTGCATAAACGACGACTGGCCCTGGTAACACACAATATTCGCACGATGAGGACAGACGAGAAGCTAGCTGAGCTGGAAGAAGAAATGAGTAGGTTACATTGGGATATCCTGGGGTTATCGGAAGTCCGACGAGAGGGTGAGGACACGATAACCCTGAAATCCGGTAACCTACTCTACTACCGGGAGGGCGACCAACAGTCCCAAGGTGGTGTCGGGTTTCTCGTCCACAAGTTTCTTGTTAACAACATTCTTGCCATCGACAGTGTATCGAGCAGGGTTGCGTACCTGATACTCAGAGTATCCAAGAGATATTCGTTGAAGGTCATCCAGGTATACGCACCGACCTCGGCACACTCGGATGATGAGGTGGAGGTGATGTATGAGGACATTAGTAGGGCCATACACACTTCTGAGACCTATTTTAATGTTGTTATGGGGGACTTCAATGCGAAGCTGGGCAGGAAATGCGAAAGTGAGTTGAGAGTGGGGCAATTTGGATATGGACAACGGAACCCCAGGGGACAGAGGTTGGCCGACTTTCTGGAGAAAAAGGGACTCTTCATGATGAACTCTTTCTTCCAGAAGCCACCTCATAGGAAATGGACCTGGTTGAGCCCCGACGGTTCTACGAGAAATGAGATAGACTTCATCCTGACCACCAAGAAACAAATATTCAATGATGTCTCTGTGATCAACATGGTTAAAACCGGAAGTGATCACCGAATGGTACGAGGCACTTTGAATATTAATGTTAAACTTGAGAGGTCCCGTATGATGAAGTCTACACTCCGACCCACTCGCGCCCATATCCAAAACCCCGAGAGCTTTCAGCTCGAACTATCAAATCGCTTCGAGTGCCTGGAGAGCTGCGCATCGGTGGATGAGATCAATAACAGGTTTGTGGAAACTGTTCGTACGGTGGGCGCGAAGTTTTATAAACCCCACCGTACAAATAGACCACAAAAGCTCTCGAGCCATACCGTCGACCTCATGGCTGAACGACGCTCATTGCAACTGCAGTCTTCCGGTGACGCAGAGTCATATAGGCGGCTCAATAGACTCATATCAAAGTCTATGCGACACGACATCCGTACCTTTAATACTAATCGTATTAAAGAGACGATAGAGCGGAATAAAGGCTCCAAAGTGTTCGCAAAAGACATGTCTATTGGGCAGAGCCAGTTGACAAAGCTGAAGATGGAAGATGGCAGTCTAGCGTCAACCAAAGCAGAAGTCTTGAGGGAAATCGAGAGGTTCTATGGAACACATCGGTC